>CM030362.1:184889312-185489312 GCA_017893485.1 Hemerocallis citrina
AAATATATTAAAATTCAAGGAAAATAAGGAAAAAATTACTAAAATTATTTGGACTTTATAAGAAAAAATTGTGTAACTTTTGATAAAGCGTAATTGAGAAATTGAGACTATTTGCAAGAAAGGACTTTTTTAAATTAAATTGTTTTTTGAAATAACGGAAAGATAAATGAGTTATTTTTTTAGAGTTTTAAATTGAGAATTAGTAACGAGGAATTTTGAAATCTTTAATTTGTGTGATTAATAGAACTTGTAAATCGTGATTTTAGTACGGAATGAAATGAGAATAAGAGATTCGAGGAATAAATGAACCATTGAATACTACTAGTTGAAACTTATTATTTTTTCGCATAAATTGTGTATGGAATTGAAATATCGAATGTGATGAGTTATGAAAAATGTGGATACATGAATACTATGCTTATGAAATGTGAATTGTGATTAATCATGAATAGACTTTATGAGTATGAAAAGCTCGATGTTGTAATTATGAGTTGAAATTGAGAACAAGGCTGTAGCTAAGCCTAATACCGGCAATAAAAGAATTGTGGGAATGATATTTGAGATGAAAAGACCAAGGTTTGGGTCATGTGAAATATATGAATAAGACCGGTATAGTGGGAGTGCTAACCCTAAGGGATTGATTTTATTCATGATTCAATTGAACTAAGAATTAGATACATAGTGGAGATGTGATGAAAGTAAGAGAAAAATATTGAGTATGAGGGCCATTGGATTGGCGGCGTGAGAGTATTCATAGGATGTCCCATGATGCGTCATGATAGGGAGTGGATACTGCTGCAGAGTACCATCCCGGTGGCGACGCTCGTGGGGTATTTGACGACTGCGGGTGGTGTCATGTTTATGATGGGAGCTGAATCACCACAGGATGCCTGCATGATGAGTCATGTGCCAGTGCGTTGGGTTTCCCTCCAGGGTGCCTAGACATGAGTTCGTAAGTCATAAAACAGCTAGGATACTTACCGTAGTTACAGTAGTAGATTAAGTCATGACGAGATATTGAACCCTACAAGATGAAGAATGGTTAAGGGCTTGCCCTCGGACCTATGTAGTATGGGCTGCATAGACTCTGAACAAGTATGCATTAGTGTCATGTAATAC
This sequence comes from Hemerocallis citrina, assembly GCA_017893485.1. Lineage (NCBI taxonomy): Eukaryota > Viridiplantae > Streptophyta > Magnoliopsida > Asparagales > Asphodelaceae > Hemerocallis > Hemerocallis citrina. Next base: position 184,890,432 of record CM030362.1, read on the forward strand.
AAATAATTGCATTAAGGACTAAGTGCACATTCACAACACGACATCAACAGGATAGTCCCTTTATCTTTGTTTGTGGTTTGCTAAGTATTGAGAATCGGTATACTGTTTCCGGCATAGAGAGGATGGCCGTGTATAATATTTCGTCAGTTGAATGAACTGACGCGCCCACAGTTTTACATGCAGGGTAAAGATGCTTGACAAATTGAAGTTTACATACTGCTCAAGGATTGATTGAAATTGTAATTACTGTATAATTGCTTCCGCTATAATAATGTAAAGGTGTAATGTAACTATGATGTAAGAAATGTTTTTATTTCCTTGTAAAATTGTACGAAAGAAGTGTAAAGATCCTGTGGAACTTCGAATTCAGTTGTATTTTGGAATTCTGGGTGTTGCAGAGTTGTATCAGAGCTACGCTTCCAAGTAGTACAAGTTTATAAGGAACGACACCGTAGAAGTGGATATTAGAGTGTGTTGAGTCTAGAGATTTAAATGTAAGTCACTTACATTTATGTTTCTCTATGATTTTTGCTTCTTCTTCTCTATCTTTAAGATGGCGGACCACTTCGACCTAGCTGGAGATGACAATTGGCACATCATTGAGGAAGATTACTATCCCCGGTAAGCTGATTCAGACGAGGAGAATCCCGAAGAAGTGGAAGAGGAATGGCCTGAGTCCCGAGAGATCACTCGACCTCCGGATTCATCTGATGATGCTTCTGACAAAGAAAAACAAGTTCCGGGTAATCTCATTGTGTCTCTTCAGAGGCAGGTAGAGACTCTACGGGAGAGAGTCAGACTACTGGAGACTCAGTTGGCGAAGCGCAAGGTTGATATTGCAGTTCTCAGTCATCGTGTTTGAGAACTCGAGAAGAGGAAAAACATGACCGATGTACTGAAGGAGGAAGTGGAGGAACTACGGGGAGAGCTTCGTAAAGCCAAGAGAAACCACAGGAGTTAGACTGTTGTATCTTCTACTGCTTTCATTTGATGTCAGAAATGTTTTAAATTCGAATATATAAAGTTTGAAATTTAATGAAATAAAAAGTTGATTTAAAATCCATGTTTATACTTCGAATTTAATGGATCTTTTGCATCAGAATATGGCGAGAAGAGGAGCTCGAAATGGTGAAGGTCTAGACTTGGAAATGGAGCTAGCGAGGGTCTATCAATGTAATATCCCGGACGGATATTACCTTGTATAAATTATTATTTTATTATTATTTTATTATTATTTTGTTTTAATTCCAAAATTAAAATATTTTGGTGATTTTCACCCGGTTTATTCATAGACGTTATCTGTATCCAGATATCGGTCAGTATACATCCGCATTGTATCAAATTGATACCGTGATCTTCTGAACTAATAATAGAATTTATTTTATTATTATTTTCGAGATTAAATTATTTTTATACGGATTATGCGAAGATTTTTGGTATACAGACATATATGCGCACATACGTGTAGTATGTCGATTAGTACGTTATACAAATTGCGTGTTGTGTATTTTTGGACAACACTTGCCTTTGTTATGACAAAGCCTATTAGATTGTTAGGGTTTATAAGTGTTTAGCCTAGGTTAAGTGTGCATGAAGAGGTTAAGGAAACCCTTCTAGAAACCCTCACATAACACCTCCACCACATAGCACCATACCCTCACCATACCTCCACCTCACCCCTACCATCCTACAAGGTATGGCCGGCCCCCATTATAGGGAAGGGCTTTTGTGCAATTATGTGTATGCACATTTGCACTCTCCACCCTTCTCTCCTCCTATAAATACCCCCTTCCTCCACCTTTGTCTCATTTTAGAAAGATCATAAAGAAAGAAAGAAAGAAAGAAAAAGAAAGAGAGAACACCATACTAACTTGAGAGTTTTTCTTGTAGGTTTTTCCTAGGAGTTCTAAGAGCTTAGGAGAAAGAGTAGGAGTGATAGCAAGTCCTTCCTACAAGAAAGGAAGGTGGGGGTTTCTCTTTTGTTTGTTTGTTTGTTTGTATTGATTGTTTTGATGTTCTTCTTTTTATTATCCTCCTTGTTTTGTTTCTTTTGTTCTTTGAGAATGGTTTATTGTGATAGTGTTGTGATGTAGTTCCTTTGTATGGTTATGGATGGTTAAAGATAATAACCACATGAAAAGAAAAGAAATGAATGGTAGTGCTAAATAAACATAAAGATTAAATCTTTATAGTTGTAGTGTTGTTTTGTGTTTGTTAATTGGACTAAAATGACATAAGGCATATGGACTTGTACATACAACCGTTTGGGATTGTAGGACTTGATGTGAACTCATGAACAAAGCATATGAACTTTTTATACAACCATTTTTGGTTGTAGGACTTGTATTGAACTTGGACTAAAAAGATAAGCATATGTTGGATGAACCAAATGAAGGTTCCTACCTTATTTTTATTATTGTTGTTTTCTTTTATAATCTTAAGTAAAAAGAACCTAAATTAGATGTTAGTTCTAATTATGAAAAAGAAACTAACCTAAATCACTAGTTGTAGAATGAATAAAAAGACCTCTTTTTATGATCACTAGTAATAATAAGAAATCAATGCTAATAACGACTAGTAGACATTTAAGTAGTAGTATATTAAAATAAAGTAGTAGTAGTAGTAGTAGTAGATGATTAAAGAAGTAGTGTAGATGTTTATGTTCATGTTTAAATAAAATAGTAGTAGTATGTTTAAATAAAGTAGTAGTAGTAGTAAATGTTAAAAAGAAGTAGTTGTAGATGGTTATGATATGTAAAATGTTAGTAGCTATTCATGATTAAAATAAAGTAGTAGTAGTTGATGTTCATGTTTTAAGTAAGATAAGTGTAGTAAATGTTCATGTTAAATAAAGTAGCATTAGTAGATGTTTATAAAGTTGCAATAGATTTTCATGTTTAAATAGAGTTTTAGTAGAGGTTTATGTTCGAATAAAATTTTAGTAGATGTTATGTTTCAATAAAGATAGTAGATGTTCATGCTTCATGCTAAGTTAGTAAGTATCATGCTTAACTATTATTCATGCTAAGCATCTATACATGCTTAGAATGTTGTAGGATTTATTCTAAAAATACCTACCATGTTTAGGAATGATGTATACCATGCTAACTGTATAACCATGCTTAGAATGTTGTAGGATTCATTCTAAAATTATCTATCATGTTTAGGAATGATGTTCGTGCTTAGAATGTTGTAGGATTTATTCTAAAAATACCTACCATGTTTAGGAATGATGTATACCATGCTAAGTGTATAACCATGCTTAGAATGTTGTAGGATTCATTCTAAAATTATCTATCATGTTTAGGAATGATATTCATGCTTAGAATGTTGTAGGATTTATTCTAAAATTACCTATCATGTGTAGGAATGATATACATGTTGTAGGATAAATGCTAAAATTACTTACCATGTTTAGAAGTATATATATATATACTTAGGAATATTGTATGTTCATACTAGTAGTTATCCATGCTTAGTAAGATATTCATGCTTAGTAGTTATTCATGCTTAATAAGATTCATGCTTAGATGATAGTGGGAAGTAGTATACCATGCTAACTAAATTTGTCTATGCTTAGATGATTGTAAGAAAGTAGTATACCATGCTAGTTTCATTTATCTATGCTTAGATAGTTGTAGGAAAGTAGTATATCATGCTAGATTAATTTATCCATACTCACATGCTTATAGGTAAGTTGTATACCACGCTAGATTAATGGTAGGAAAGTTGTATACCATGCTAGACTAATGGTAGGAAAGTTGTATACCATGTTAGTTTAATTGTAGGTAAGTTGTATACCATGCTAGATTAATTTATCTATGCTTAGATAATTGTAGGAAAGCATATACCATGCTAGATTAATTTATCTATGCTTAGATAATTGTAGGAAAGCATATACCATGCTAGATTAATTTATCTATGCTTAGATGATTGTAGGAAAGCATATACCATGCTAGATTAATTTATCTATGCTTAGATGATTGTAGGAAAGCATATACCATGCTAGATTAATTTATCTATGCTTAGATGATTGTAGGAAAGCATATACCATGCTAGATTAATTTATCTATGCTTAGATGATTGTAGGAAAGCATATACCATGCTAGATTAATTTATCTATGCTTAGATGATTGTAGGAAAGCATATACCATGCTAGATTAATTTATCTATGCTTAGATGATTGTAGGAAAGCATATACCATGCTAGATTAATTTATCTATGCTTAGATGATTGTAGGAAAGCATATACCATGCTAGTTTAATTTATCTATGCTTAGATGATAGTAGGAAAGTAGTATACCATGCTAGATTAATTTATCTATGCTTAGATGATAGTAGGAAAGTAGTATACCATGCTAGATTAATTTATCTATGCTTAGATGATTGTAGGAAAGCATATACCATGCTAGATTAATTTATCTATGCTTAGATAATTGTAGGAAAGCATATACCATGCTAGATTAATTTATCTATGCTTAGATGATAGTAGGAAAGTAGTATACCATGCTAGATTAATTTATCTATGCTTAGATGATTGTAGGAAAGCATATACCATGCTAGATTAATTTATCTATGCTTAGATAATTGTTGGAAAGCATATACCATGCTAGATTAATTTACCTATGCTTAGATGATTGTAGGAAAGCATATACCATGCTAGATTAATTTATCCATGCTTAGATGATTGTAGGAAAGTAGTATACCATGCTAGATTAATTTATCCATGCTTACATGCTTGTAGGAAAGTTGTATATCATGCTAGATTCATTTATCTATACTTAGATTGTAGTAGGAATCATTATACATGCTTATAATGTTGTAGGATTGATGTTTAATTAACCTACCATGTTTAGAACATCGTAGGAGCGTTATGGTTGGTGGTTAGGTTATGTACCATAAGTAAATTGTCGTAGGTAGATGCTTACAATTGTATGTCATGCTTAAAACGCTAAGGGTTATTAAGTCGCTTCGGGCTTCTCATGGGTAGAATGCCTATCATAGACTATTAGTAGATTCTTCTGTTGTTTCTAATAATAGAAGATCAAGTTTGCTAGTAAGCACGTTTGGTTGCTTCTAGGTTGATTGCCTGTATGGTTGTTTGCATATGGTTGTGCTCATACGTGGCTCGACTGGCCCGTATGTAGCTGTGGGTCTCATACGTAGTTTATTTGGCTCGTTTGTAGGTTGTTGTCTCGTACGCGGCTCGACCGGCCCGTGCGTAGCTGTTGGTCTCATACGCGGCTTATTTGGCTGGTATGTACATTGTTATCTCCTACGAGGCCCGCCTGGCTCGTAGGTAGCTATTGTTTCATACGTAGCTTATTAGCTCGTATGTGGTTGTTACTCGTGTATAGCTTGTTAGCTAGGACACTGTTCGTTGTGCTCGTCTAGGGTGATATTACCACCCTAAGGGCTATCGACCATCAAGACATATGTTTTCTTACCCTAAGGAACTGTGGAGGAGTCACTCCTTGTGTACCGTCGAATCTTAACCAGGGTAGGTTGATCGAGGACCGGAGTATAGACGGAATCCAAGTTTAGGGTAGCGGCATGCATGTATATTCGCACGGCCGAGGTCTTCGATCGATGGGTCAGGAACCGGATCCCGAGGGGTTCTGGTAAGTCTAGGTTGAGCAGCCTAGTAGAGTTGTCTTGCAAGGTCTAAATTAAGGCCTAGCATGTAGTGGTTATAATATTGTCCTCCCTAGGAGTGTTCAGGGCTAGGGACATTATTAAGGTAGTGACTTATAAAGATCATTACTTAAACCTTTTGTCGGAAGAGAGGAGTCGGTTGTAGGGGGCACCTTATAACTAACTCGTCCCTTGAGGCAGACTAGGTGGTGTTATTGGGTTGCGCCTTCTTGTCAAAGGGATACGTACGGTGCCGTCTCACAAGTTGGGAGCACGGGTTGCGTATCTCGCGCTGTTAATTCCTGAAGTGCCGTGGCTGGGGGTGCCACAGGATGCATTGTGCAGTCCTGCGCTTGCGAGACCCCAGAGGGTGCCACAGGGCAGGCTTCACGCTGCGCTGCACTTGCGAGACCCTATGATTTTGGTTTTTGGAATGACGCCCGATACATTGGGTTCGTCTGTTTTTGAGTGGGGTCCGGTTAGCCGGGTAGCAGTGGAGAACATAGACACCACTGGCGGAATGCATTAGTGGGACTTGAACACGTCTGCAACCTCAAATTAGTCACGTGTAGGTGTCAGGAACGGGTTGTGTACAATTAGAATTCATAACGCGGGTTCAAATCCCTATATATGGAGAAACAGCTTGAGATGGGGTCGCATGTAGTATGGGCTGCATGTTGCTTCGGAGACTCGCTGACATTAGGATAGGAAGCATCCTAGTTCTATTTAAATATCGCATTAGAGTCTAGTCATAGCACTCACGAACACTTAAACTACACCAACACCATTGCCATGTTTTGTATGTTGTTTGGGAGATTCGCTGCTTTGATATCAGCCTTTAAGCATCAGTGAATACTGACATCCCCACTTCCATAGGTACTGGATCGCCGAAGTATAAGGGCGAGATTCAGGAGGACTCAAGGCGAGGAAAGCAAGGAGTCAATGTCTTATTTAGTTCCGCTGTAATATGTGTGTTGTTATCTCAAGTGAGAGTTACTAAGTGTTGTTCTTCATTCTTTGTACTCTGATGTAAGATGTCGAAGGTTGTAATACTTGGAATTGTAAAGGTAATATTGTAACTCTATTGTAATGTATTGCAGTTGTATAATGTTCAGACTTGTAATACATTGAGTGTTGAATAAAAAGTTTTAAATTCTCCTGTTTTTTTGTGTACTGTGACTAATTGAAGAAAAGGTCTTGGCTCGTGTCACGGTTTTTCCTGTATTGGAAATCGGGGCGCTACAATCAGACACTCAATGCTGTTGCCATGAATCAGAAACAAGGAAGGGTGCCTGTGAATCCATTACCCGAAGCAATCAAACTCGTGGAATCATTTAAACGGATGAAACCACCGGTGTTTGAGGGGAAGTCAGACCCTTACACGGCTGACAATTGGATCCGACAGGTAGAGACTATCTTCGAAGTCTTGGAGACTCCGGAGGGCAGCAAGGTGAAGTTAGCGACACTGCAGTTTGAGAAGGATGCAGCTGTGTGGTGGCAGTCGATGAAGCGGACGATAGGAGACTTGGTTCTTGGCTGGGAGGAATTCCGCAGTCATTATTTTTCCTCAGACGTTCAGGAGAAGAAGGCCATGGAGTTTCTGTCGCTGCAGCAGGGCGGCATGTCGGTTAGGGAGTATGAGACAAGATTCACTCAGCTCTCAAGGTATGCTCCCGAATTGGTGATGGATGAGGTAAAGAAGGCTCGAAAGTTTGAGCATGGTTTGAGGCCATGTTTGAGATCCAGGATGATACCCCTCAGTATCAGGAGGTTTGACAAGCTGGTCAAACGAGCAGCAGCCATGGAGGTGGACATGGAGCAGTTCCACGCTGTTCAGAATCGGAGGAACAACTGGAATGCAGGGAAGAGGCCCGCAGTTGCTGGTAATGTCAGGGGACAGCCACCAGCTCAAAGGTTCAAGCCTATGGGTGCGAACGCTATTCAGGTGGCAGGAAGACCCGAGAATACTTGGGTGAGACCGCCAGTGACTTGTTTCAACTGTGGAGAGATAGGCCACTACAAGTCTCATTGCCCCAAACTGCAGGATGTTGTCCGTAATGGACCAACTCAGCAGACCGGGAAGAAGCCGTACCAGCAAGGGCGAGTATTTGCCTTGACTGAAGCTGACGCTGATGAGGTGGATCTCGTCATCACTGGTACGAGTGGGGATATTTAAGAGTGTTTTCTGTTATCTCTTTTCCCGTTAATTAGTACACTATTAATTAGTACATTGGTCGGAGGGCCTATCGTCGGGACTTCTTCTGGTGTTTCTCGGCCTTTTTGCAGGTACTCTGCTCGTCCGAGCTTCAAGCCTCTCTTCTGAGCCGACCTTCAGGAACCGACCCGAGCCAAGCGAGATTTGTCCCTTCTGCTTCAGAAATTACAACTCACACTTGTTGCCCCACACCGAAAAACAAGCAGCATCAGGTTAGCGCCGTCTGTGGGAAGCTGACTGACTCGATCCTAAGCTCGGATCTCCTTTGGAGCCGAGCCCTCCCATGGCTCCCAAAGCAAGAAGGGCCTTCACCGCCGGACGTTGTCCGGATCCACTTCCCTCTCACAGCCATGTGAACTCTCATGGATCCAATCGACCCTAGTCAGTGGTGCAGTGGGACCCGATCCGAGCACTTCACATTCGGTATCCCATGATTTATGGCATGTCATCAACAGCCGACAGCCCCTAGTTGACCTTCGGTTCCAACTCAGCTGATCACAGAGCCAGGCAGTCCCTTCCGACCGGCTCCAACATACCAACCTTCCATCCCGAAGCAACTGCAGTTGCTCCCCCAGGGGAGGGTCACCTCCGCCCGGTCAGGGTGGACAGGCTCCAGTCACAAGAGTCAAGTTCCGAGATTTCAAGAACGAGATCCTCCATGCCCTTGGAGGCTGCCCTGGATTCGAACAGCAAACTGCCGGCCCAAGGTACGAACAGGGTCGGGGTACCGAGTCTCACGATTTGTCTCGGCCACCATGGCCGAACGAAGCCGTCCTCCACCGTGTCCAGGAGATAGAGAATCTCCTCACCCGTATTAACGAAGGAGGGTCCCAAGCAGGCCGGGCGCATCAGCTGAGCTGACCTCCGTTCTCCCCCCAAACTCTAGACACTAGATTCTCAGGAATTTCAGGCTGCCTCAGTTCGAGACCTACAATGGCGAAAGGGATCCAGCTGATCACGTGGAGGGGTTTAAAACCCTCATGATGATTCATAGCGCATCGGATCCTCTCCTATATAGCACCTTCCCTGACACCCTGCATGGTCCAGCTCGGTAATGGTTCTGGAGGCTCACCCCCGGGTTGGTTTTCTCATTCGACCAACTCGAGGCCAACTTTCTTTCCCACTTTGTGACCAGTCGGAAGGTCGAGAAGACGAGCGCGTCCCTACTGGATCTCAAGCAGAAGGAAGGAGAGCCTCTCCGCGAATTTGTGAGGAGGTTCACAGCCGAAGCAAGGGCGGTCTCTTCCCTCGATGCCAATGTCGCCTCGGTGGCCTTTCGGCACAATGTTCACCACGGCCAGTTGAAGGCCTCATTGGCCAAGAAACTGCCCCTAGACTTTCCCGACCTCCTCAACAAGGTCGAGAAGTACATCTGGGCCAAGGAAGCCCTTCCTCCCGAAGGCCTAAATGAATCCCCGGGCAAGGGGAAGAGGAAAGCCAAAGAATCCGAACCAATGAAGAAGGCCCAGAAATGCTCCCCGCCGGTCCCCCTTTTCGAGAGGTACACACCGTTGACACAAAAAGTTTTGGCCATCCTCCAGGAGATCGAGGACAAGAGTATCGTTTGCCTTCCTCCCCGACCTAACAGCAACAAGAAGAGGGACCGGAGGTAGGGGTGTTCATCGGTTCAAAACCGAACTGAACTGAACAAAACCGAACCGAACCGAACTTTTCGGTTTGGTAAAATTGAAACCGAACTCCGAACCGAACATCTATATTTTGGTTTTAACCGAACCGAAATATATCGGTTCGGTTCAGTTAATAACTGTACTAACCGAACTTAAAGAAAGTATTTCAGTTTTGAATGTTTATATTAGATTCTGAGTGAAAGACTCATTATTCAATATTCATTAAGCAAACAACAACCATTTAGCATTGTACTCATAATTTTTACACTACAAAATTACAGTAATAACTAGCAAAAAAGTTTACAATTTACAAGTTACAAATGATTACAATTTACAACTAATCAACTATATAAGCTTATATTTTACAATTTGAAATTACAAGTTTCTAACTTTCTGTAACACTTTTGTAGTTTGCAGGCCTCATCTGAGTCATCTCAAGCACTTAAGCATTTACCAGACATTGCAAAGTGAAGCAACAATCAGTGGGAAAGAGAGGGACCTGAGAAGATATGGTACTCCAATGAAGTATTCCAATGAAGTATTCACCTGGAAGATATAGCAATCATAGTATCTCAAATTCTCAATGCATATAATGAAGCTCTAAGTCAAGCATATAATGCAGGAGGCATGTTATAAGCTGAAAATGGATAGGCATATGTAACAATTTTATCATTCTAGTATCAGCTAAAAAGCTCGCAATTGATAGGCATTCGTCCAACTACAATTCAGCTAGTTTTACGACAGTTATACAGTTAAAATAATAGCTTGATTAGTTTATAATACCAATTGTTTTTTCAGTTAGTAGTAGTATGCATCAATATTCATTATCTGATAGTAGTTATACTTGGTTTCAGATTAAATGTAGTATTTAGCTTTTAATGTATGAAATAAATTAAGACTTTGTTCCTTGATCAAGGATCTTCCAGATTTAAGTTTTCAGCTCTCAATTTATTTTCTTAATTGGAATTTTTGGTTCACAATTTCCCAATTCATGACTTGACAAACGAAATAAAAGTATGTGCATGTAATTAAAAAATACCTGCTTCAATCACGCTAGAATTCACATAATCTTCCTCGCTTTCACCAAAATTCTCAGCCATGCTACCATTCCCATCAGAGGATGAACTAAAACTACAATAGAAAGACCCACTTTTTCTTTCATGTTGAGCATCAGAGGATGAACTGAAACTACAATAGAAAAAACAAAGGACAACACTTTTCAGTTTCTGTTACATGTGGTAATGCCAATAACTTGTTATGTAGTGACATCGCCAATGACTCATTGACTTGTAAACCTGTATATAACAACTCATAGCCAATTTCTTCAATCACAATAGTATCATGTGCAAGGTATTGCTAGAATGCTAGTAGATAAAAACTTTATTCATCTACATTTTACTGACTACTATTACGTGACAGAATCAAGCAAAAAAATATAAATCATTGTACTGATCTTATATTACATACAAACACATGCATGCATCCTTGCTGTGAACTTTCTGTATTGGCTTTTATAGTCTCTGAACAAATCTGCTATACAGTATTGTTGGCATCCTACCGATGTATTTCTGTGTTGTTTATTTGTTATTATTTGCGTTTGAGAAGGAAAGATTGGCTGCAAGAAAGTATAAATTCAAATTGAATTGGCTAGGTATAACATGAGTTTGTTTTCTGATTCTTGGTTGACAATGCTAAACATACCCATTGCTCTGAATAGAAATATGCACGAAATGCACGAAAGGTACATAAACATACCTTTCCATCTGGAAGCTGAGCCAAAAATACTTTGCTTAGCTTAGCTTTGCTGATTAATTTTCCTCTGCAAAACTATTAGTATAGTGCTGAAGGGATGCAACAGTAAAGAATACTCAAACCGACGACATTCAGTGAAGTAACAATCTATCTCATAAGTCATCAATCAACATGCTTTGAATTTAACAAAATTCAGTGAAGTAACAATCGTAATTCGTAAAGCTCAGATAGGATTATTTCATCACTAGTCACTCCTGAATGATGATTAATTCATAGTGTGCAACTTCAGAAACATAATCCATCTCATCATCACTTAAAACCAATGAAGAAAAATAAAGCTCACTTAGGATTAATTCATCACAAGTCACTCCTACAAATTATTAAATAAATGATTCATAGTGTGCAACTTCAGAAACATAATCCATCTCATCATCACTTGTACAAATTGAAATCCAAGTTATCCAATGAAGAAGCAAACTCACAATCACATGAATATAACAGACTAGTAGAATACTTTAGCATAATAAAGTCATGGTTAACAGTAAACCAAACATAAAATAGAATGATACTGTCATACTGATTTGTCTCACAATGTGAACCACCACCAAATACCAATCGAACTATCAAATTCTCCAAACCATGAACCCCTAAACAAAGAAAATATAATATACGAATGAATAAGATAAAAATTAGAAATAATATAACTTCACTATAAGAAAGAAAAAATTGAAAAGAATCTCACTTAAATATCAACAATTGCGGGTTCTGCTCCTCCAATCTTTGTTATTTCTGTTTTAAAGTAAAACAATTAATTAGTTAATAAATAAATTTTAAACAATGTCTACAAATTACAATATTAACGATGGGTAGGAGATTACCATTTTCAATCCTATCAAGTTGTTCCAAATCTTCCTCCACACAAATTGGTCGAATATCGGACCGTATCCAATCTTGTGCACACACAAGCACTTGCACTAGTTTAGGAGTCAATAATCTCCTAAATGGATCAAGTATACGTTCGCCGGTGCTAAATGATGATTCTAAAGCAACGGTTGAAATAGGGACAGCTAAAACATCTCTCGCCATTTGAGCAAGAATCGGAAATCTAATTTCATGTTTCCTTCACCAATCAAGAATTTCAAATTCTTCTTCTTCATCCTCACATTCTTCTGCCAAGTACTTATCCAATTCAGATTTAGAATCTCCACCTTCAGCTTCTTTCTTATATCTCTTGTAAGATTGTTTATAAATAGTTGTACTTTCTGAACCAAAAGTAGATGAAGTATTAGAAGTGTCACAAGAGGATGAAGTGGTCGTGACTGGATCAAGTTTTCTTTTATACTCATTGTAAAACTCAACAGCAACCTCCTTGATAGAATTCACCTTTATTGCAGCCAATTCTTCGTTATCATCATATTGTCTTAAAAAAGCAAACTCCACAAATCTCATCTTATGCCTAGGATCTAGCATCACGGCAAGAAAAAGATAGTAGTTGACATTTTCCATAGTTCTCCAATATTTGTTATATTTGTCTCTCATTTTAAAAGCCATTGAAGCTAAATTCACATCAACACTGCTTTCCCACTGTTTCAAAAGGCAATCAACTTCATCTAATTCATGCAAAAAATTATTAGCAGTCACATACAAAGACCCTGATACTTTCAATGTGAGATTATAAAAGTGTTCTAAAAATTGAACAAGTCGCCTGACATTATTCCAATCATCATCATCGGGAATCCCTTCTTCCAAGTCACTCCTAAAAAAAGGATCCATATGATTAAATCTTTCAAAAGCTCTTTCAAATTTTTCCGCCGTATCCAACATAAGATATGTTGAAATCCACCTAGTGGCAACATCAAGGCACAACATGCGCTTACTCTCAATCTTTTTAATCTCAATGCATTCTTTAAATTTTCTGATACGAGAGGGAGATTGTCTAATATATTTCACTGCCGAACGAACTCGACAAACTGATTTTCTCATCTCCTTTACCCCATCCTGCACTATGAGATTTATTATATGTGCAACACACCTCATATGAAGATACTTGCAATTAAGAACACTATGCCCCCAATTGTTAATTTTCTTCTTCAAGTGATTAACCATAACATCATTTGCGCTTGCATTATCAACTGTTATTGAATATACTTTATCAATACCCCAATCCAACAAGCATCTTTCAACTTCAATGCCTAACCCCTCACCCTTATGAGTAGAAATTGGACAAAAATTTAGAATCTTTTTGTGCATTTTCCAATTATTGTCAATGAAGTGGGCAGTGATACACATATAATTTATTCTCTGCAAAGAGGTCTAAGTATCGGTGGTGATGGATACTTTTTGACATGTTTCTTTCAAGAATTTTTTCAATAACCCCTTCTCATTAACATACAACTCATAAATATCTCTTGTGATTGTCGAACGTGAAGGAATATGAAACATAGGACAACAAATAGACATGAATTTACAAAACCCATGATGCTCAACATGACCAAATGGTAGCTCATCCACTATGACCATATATGCAAGACCCTTCGTAGCTTCATCTTGGTTAAATATCCAATTAGTTAATATACTCTCCCTCTTCTTACCTCTTTGAACCGGTTGTAAACTCAATAGATTTTGTGAAGTCTCTTTATTGTGTGGATTATCACAACAACTACCCATGTGATTTTTCAAAGCTGTTGTCCCATTTTTTTTTAGTATTGCCATTAAACTGTTTTGCACAATAATTGCACTTCGCTTTCACACTTCATCTAAGTCATTGATCTTAGTAAAATGAAGCCAAACTTCGGATCTAGATTTAATTGCTTTTCTAGAACTTTGTGAGGGTTGGGGTTGCATACTTGCTTCTACATGGCTTAAATTATCAACAGTAATAGAATTTGAATCCTCACGACCCCTAATATCTTGTCTATCCATATCAAAATCCATACTAATAGTAAAAAAGTTCACAGGTGACAGTGCAACAACTAGCAATTCTTCGAATCAAATCTACCAATTGAAACCAAACAAAAGTATAAACCAAAACTTATTATTTTCTCGTTACAAATTTAAAATTTTAACACTTAGAAATATCAAGATTAATTTATACCTTAGCACTTAGCAGCTTAGTTTGAGAGGCACTGCGAATCGCGAGGCACTGCGAATTGCGATGGAGAATCAGGGGAATAAAGTAGGCCGATCGGGGGAACGGCACCAGAGGAGGCCAGTATGGATGGAGATCGAGAGTCGAGACTGGAGGGTGCGACTCTGCGAGGAGTCAGACCAGGGTCCAAGGGGGATGGAGATCGAGAGTCGAAAGCCAATGATGGAGATCGACTGATCGAGAGTCGAGACCGTCTAGGGTTAAAGGAATTGAGAATTTAGAGAGAGGAGAGGAATGGATCTGTGAAATTGAAAGAGTGATTTGGAGATGAGCCTTGAGAGTTAGAGGCCGAATTAATAGAGTGAAAAGGAGAAGTGGAGAAGGAGAACTCTGGAGAAGTCATCATTAATAGATAGGATTGAGAAGTAGAACTTCGTCTACACTACTCAGTAGAGAAGACTGAAGAGTGAAGACTGAGAAGATGAGAAGTCACGACCCATAAGAAGGGCTGATTCTTCTGAAGGGGTAGAATTAATTTTGAGAAGAAAAAAAGTTCGGTTTTTTTTTTCAGTTCAGTTTTTTTAGAACCCAACCAAAAACCGACCCCAACTCTCTAACAAAACTACGATTTGGATCAAAACCGAACCGAAAAACCGAAAAACCGAACCAAATTGATAAATTTCGGTTTGGTTCGGTTCGGTAATCGGTTTTAACCAAAGTATGAATAATCCTAACCGGAGGTTCGACTGTCGCTTCCACCGAGACCATGGGCATGATACCGATAATTGTCGCATCTTGAAAGACGAGATCGAGGCCCTCATCTAGAAGGGATTGTAACGCCCCGAATCCCAAATACACTGGATTCGAGATGTTCTACAGGATCTTTTCACTTTCTTTAGTACAATTTTACAAGGAAATTTAAACTTTTCACTTTACATCAGAGTTTACATCAATATTACACTTTTCATTTGCACAGCGGAAGTAAAATTTACAATTATTAAATAAATATACAACAACATGGTATATTTTGTAAGCATCCATCCCTCTTTAATCTTTAACATGTCATTTACCTGCATATAAAACTGTGGGTACGTCAGTTTATTCAACCGACGATCATTATACACGGCCATCCTCTTTATGCCGGAAATAGTATAACTTAATTTTCCATATTTAACAAACACAAACTTGTCACATTTCAAACAAAAGGGACTACCCTATTGATGTCGTGTTGTGATTGTGCACTTAGTCCTTAATGCAGTTATTTATGTCACATGACACTAATGCGCACTTGTTCGGATTCTATGCATCCCATACTACATAGGTCCGAGGGCAAGCCCTTAATCGTTCTTCATCTTTGTAGGGTTCAATCCCTCGCCATGACTTAATCTACTACTGTAACTACGGTAGGTATCCTAGATGATCTATGAGTGCAAGCACGTGTACAGAAAACCTGGAGGGGAATCCCACGTCATGTCACGACTCATCGTGAAGAACCTATGGCAATTCAGCCTCTTTCATGGCACACGATCCTCATGCAGTCACCAAACATCCCACAAGTGTCACCACCGGGACGGTACCCTGGAGTAGCATCCACGTCATGTCACGACGCATCGTGAAGAACCTGTGAAATACTCTCCGCCGCCGTGGTACCCTGGAGCCGTATCCACGTCATGTCACGACTCATCGTGAAGAACCTATGAAATACTCTCCGCCGCAAATCCGATGGCCCTCACTCGTGTTTTTCTCCTACTTTCATCACGTCCCCACTATGTACTAATCCTTAGTTTTTATTAGAATCATGAACCAAATCAAAGCTCTAGAGTTAGCCTCTCCACTAAACCGGACTTATTCATTCATTTCAACATGACCAACCTTGGTCTTTCTTTTCAATAATTCATTTCAATTTCTTTCCAATTGCTGGGGGAGACTTAGCTACTCTTTCATTTCAATTCCAATTCACAAATTCTAACATTGAGCGTTACTAGCTCATAAGTTCATTTTTCATTGCCTCAGCATATCATGATCTTAGCTTTCATATTCATGTAATTCTCAATTCAAATCTATGATTCATTTCATGTAAATTCTCAATTCAAAACTATGATTCATTTCATGTAAATTCATGCAGCAACAAATAGAGTTTATCAACACCCACCATAAGGTTCACAATCTTCAAAATAAACAGAATAATGTTCTCTGACATATCAAAACACTCTGGACAGTCGACTTGGATCTCTTCCAGTCGACTTGTTCAGTCAATTCAAGTTCTTCATAACCACTCGGAAGAGTCGACTGCTGCACATGGCAGTCGGCTGTTCCGCAGTGTTCCAATTCAATTATCACCCACAGGGCAGTCGACTGTCGTTCAACACAGTCGCCTGTTTTGCGGAGTTCAATTATGTAATTTCTCAAGTTCTATACAGTAGACTGCTACACACATTCGGTCGACTGAACAGTTTAAAAATCTCAAATTAAGGAATCACACATCATATTTTGTCACGCTATTCTTCAACAAGAATAATTAACATTTCATGGTTATCACATTGTTCTCAAAATGAGAAGTACTAACAAATATTCATAATTCATATTTTCATACATCTATAATGTCACTTCAATCTTTACTATACTAATCTTCCTCATTTCTAGTTCTTTTGCAAAGTATAATTTTCTAAAAATACACATATCAAAATCATAGTTCTGATCACACCTTTTATTCTCAAATCACATTTTATTCCATGCAACCATTCCCAAATTATCGTTATAAAGTCTTATGTATTTTTAGAAGAGTAGAACATTCGAGTTTATAAAAATGCATCAATACCAGTCGACTTATACTGTAGTAAGTCGACTGTCCAGGAGAAAACATCCATGATTTCAAGCAAGAAGTTGACTTATAAAAGCACCAGTCGACTTAAACGAGCATATAAGTCGACTTACAAGGTCCTAAGTCGACTTATCAGAACGTTTCTTTTCCGACATTTCTCAACAATTAATGCCACAAATCTCTTTATTAGCCAAGTTCACATTCATGGTTATAATTAATCCATATCAACTTAGGCTTTTACTAATCCAATCACATACAATTGCATACTCACATTCCAATCAATTTATAGGTCAATTCTCCAATTAAGAGTGTACTCTTGTTAATATTTTTCATGCATCATTTCTCAATATGATACTAGCATCATTTCTAATTAGAAATAAGGAAAATCAAACCCACTATCATTCACTCATTCTAACAAGCATTTCTATTTTAGAAATATGGAGAATTTTACCCACCTTATATGGAGAGAACAAACACAATAGCAACTAAGTCCTTTGCGAATGAATGCACCTCCTCCTAGACGCTCGCACACACCTCCAAGCCCAAGCAAAACCGAAGCCTTCCCCTTTTGATGCCGGCCTTCTTCTCCTTGTTGAAAGCAACACAATCCCACACAATTCTCTCAATCTTTTAACTCACACTTACTACTAAATTAGACTATAGTTTTAGAAAGATATAATTGCATATGAATACTAGCTATGGGAGGGGGTATTTATACTAGAAATCAAGTAGAATGAAGGGCTAGGATTAGTTGGTTGGTTGTAGGATGGAAGGCTAGGATGAGAGTAGGAGTTACAACAACTACCCACATTCAAATAACTATCACACCATGACCACCACTAAACTTTTGAATCTCCCTCCAAAAGTCCACAACCGGCCATGAAGCAAAGTGCATATTGCACGTGTACGTGTAGTGCACGTGCAAGCAACTAGGCCCAAAAAATTGTGCAAGTGATAAAAATAATATAGCCTTTAAATTGTATGCATAAAAATAGTCCATGGGCTTTAGTTTATGGGCCAAAATAGTCATTTTAAAATAAAATAAATAAAATACATTTTGGGCTTTAAAATAAGGCTTTAAAATATGGCTTTCTATTTATTTAAAGAAAAAGGCTTTTGTATAGTTTGAAAACATATATCACAATAAAAATAATTATAAGATTTAATTCAACCAAAATATTGCACGTGCACACTACGTGCAAAATAAAATAATTTTTCATTAATTGAAAAATCAGGGTATTACAGGGATACTTGAGGGAGTTCACCCGAACCACGCCCAGGGACCAGAGGGATCCACGGCGGTCACCTCCTCCTCGGACGATCATCAGGTGGTCTGAGCCCGAGCCTAAGCCCGAGGATACCAATGTGCCATCCATCATTCACTGTATTCACGGCGGGCCTATGGAGGGAGAATCGAACAACTCCCACAAAGATTTCATTAGAGAAGTGAACTCGGTCCATAACTATCTGCCCCATGTGGACCAGAGACTAGCAGTCTCGTTCTCCAACGAGGATCTCAAGGGCGTCCGACTGCCCTAGTGCGATGCACTAGTGATCTGCCTCGGTATAGTGAACCATGAGGGCCGACGTATCCTTGTGGACAACGGGAGTTCGGTCAACATTCTGTTTCTGGACGCATTCGAAAGCCTCAAGCTCTCCCACGAAAGATTAAAGCTGACGGGGTACACGCTCCATGGGTTCTTCGGCATTCCTATCCAAATCGAGGTAATTGTCACCCTTGACGTGACCGCCGGTACGGCCCCGACCCTCCGAATCGAACCAATGAAATTCATGGTGGTCAACATCAAGGCGGCCTACAAATCTATTCTCGGCAGACCTGACCTCTGCACACTCCAGGTGGTTCCCTCTGCCTACCACTTGAATCTAAAGTTTCCCTCCGATCGGGGGGTAGGTGTAGTCCGGGGCAACAGGGAATCGGCACGTTCGTGCTATATGACCACAGTGGCGAGCGGAGTCTTTCCCCTTGACACAGTGGAACTCCATTCCGAGCAAGGCTAGGTGCCCGTAGATATGCTGGACAAGGTTCCCTTCTCCGAGAAAGACATGAACAAATGGTTCCGGGTAAGCCAATCTTTGGCCCCGGACCTAAAGCTGGCAATCATTGAATGCATTAGTCAGAATTCCAACCTCTTCTCCTGGATGCCTACCGACATGTCGGGAATTTCCGAAGACATTATAATGCACCGGCTAAGTGCCCGCTTGGAATTAAAGCCGGTCCAACAAAAGCGACGTAAGTTTGCTTACGAAAGGCAGCAGACGGTGAAGGAAGTAGTTGGCAAACTCCTCTCAGCACGGTTTATTCAGGAAGTCAGCTACTTGAAATGGCTAGCCAATGTTGTGATGGTGAGGAAGACGAGCGGGAAATGGAGAATCTGTATAGACTTAACAGACCTCAATAAGGCATGCCCTAAAGACCCATTCCCCCTCTCAAACATCAACGCCCTGATAGATGCAACCTCGGGGCACGAGCTGCTGAGCTTCATGGATATGCCTTCTCAGGCTACAACCAAATAAGAATGTTCCTCCCCGACATACCAAAGATTGCCTTTGTGACCGACCAAGGCTTCTACTGTTACCGGGTTATGCCCTTCGGGCTAAAGAACGCTGGCACTACCTACCAGAGGCTCGTCAATTGGGTCTTCAAAGACATAATTGGCCGGAACATGAAAGTGTATGTTGACAATATGCTTGTCAAAAGTTGCAGGGGGGCGGATCATGTTAGTGACCTCGAAGAGGCTTTCGGGGTCCTACAATCTCACCACATGAGACTGAGCCCTTCTAAATGTGCCTTCGGCGTCTCATCGGGATGGTTTCTCAGGTTCGTGGTAAGCTAGTGCGGCATCGAGGAGAACCCCGAGAAGATTCAAGCCATCTTCGACATGGCCCCTCCAAGAAATGTCAAAGAAGTGCAAAGGCTCGCGTGGTGAATGGCGACCATTGGCCGTTTCCTCTCCAAGTCAGGAGAGAAGTTGCTCCCATTCTTCAAGGCCCTCTGAGGGACCAGCCTCTCAAAACTGTCATCGATAAGCTCGAGAACTCTGGCTGCTTAATCAAGTGGTCAATCGAGCTCAGTCAGCACGACATCAGCTACCATCCTCGGACGGCCATCAAGGGCCAGGCCCTCACTGAGTTCATTACGGAGTGCACTATCCCCGAGTCCCCATAAATTCGGGAGGACACCCCGGCATGGGACGTCTATGTAAATGGATCATCGTGCAAGGAAGGGAGCGGAACTAGCGTCATCCTTCGGGGCCCCGACGACTTCGTCCTCCAATATTCTCTTTGACTCAACTTCCCTACCACTAACAACGAGGCGGAATATGAAGCCCTGATTGCTGGACTTACATTGGCCTACTGGGCTGGTGCAAGACAAATATGAGTCTTCAGTGATTCCCAGTTTGTGGTCAATCAGATCACCAAGGAATATGAAGCCTGCAACCATCGGATGACCCAGTACTTGGCACGCGCAAAAAAACTCCTGTAGCTCTTCAGGCAGGCGGATCCCAAGAGAGCAAAACTATCATGCCAACTCTTTGTCTAAACTCACGCCATCATTACTCGGCAGACTAGATCGCACTGTCCTCATCGAGGTCCTCCACAAACCTAGCATCGAAGAACTTGAAGTCCTTTGCCTTACCTCCGGAGATCAAGATGAGACATGGATGGATCCCATACAAAAATTCCTGACCAATGGAGAGTTGCCACAGGACCATGCCTCAGCGCGAACTACAAGGGTCCGGTCCGAAAGGTTCACCTTAATTGGGGATGTCCTCTTCAAATGTTCCTACACCAAGGCTGACGGAAGACCCTATCTCCGCTGTTGAAACCAAATGAAGCTAAGTAAGCCGTGGAGGAGCTGGACGAAGGAATTGGGCGATGTTACATGGGCAGCAGGTCGCTGGCCCGAAAGGCACTCAACCACAGCTACTACTAGCCTACCATGCTTCAAAACACTCAGGACCTCGAAAAAGGGTGTGGCCCCTACCAAAGGTTCTCTCCCATTAGACGTTCGCCCGAAGCCGAGCTGAAGTTGCTTGCCAGCCCAACCTCCTTCGCTACGTGGGGGATGGACTTGGTTGGCCCCTTTCCACAGGCTACCGACCAAAGGCAATTCCTCATCGTGGCCGTCGACTACTTCACCAAGTGGGTCGAGGCAGAACCCTTAGCCAAAATCACAGAGAATCAAGCCCAACAATTCTTCTAGAAGCACATCCTCTATTGGTTCGGGATCCTGCATGTGCTAGTTACTAATAACGGAACTCAATTCGCCGGAAAAAACTTTCGCAAGTTTTGCGAAGACCTAGGCATTCAGCGGCGCTTCTCGTCAATCTCTTACCCACAATCAAACGGCCAAGCAAAAAAAGCCAACCAAAAAATTCTCAACGGTCTCAAGAAGAGGCTGGGCCAGTCCTCCAAGGGTCTATGGGTCGAAAAGTTATCAAGCGTCCTCTGGTCACACAGGACTACCAAGAGAATTCTGACCGGCGAGTCCCCGTTCAATCTGGCATACGGGACTGAGACATCATCCCTCTAGAAGTCAGCCTCCCCTCACCCAGGTACATGGGTTTCGACAAGGAATCAAACTCGAGCGACCTCAGGGTGAACTTGGACCTCATTGACGTGGTACGGGAAAGATCCACCATTCGACGGGCCATCTATCAGCAACGAGTGGAGAGGCTTTACAACAAAAACTATAACACCCCGAATTCCAAAAACAACTGAATTCGAGATGTTACCGAGTGGTATCAGAGCTACGCTTTACACTAGTACAAATTTATAAGGAACGACACCCTAGAAGTGGACATTAGAGTGTGTGTTTGAGTCTAGAGATTTAAATGTAAATGACTTACATTTGTGTTGCTCTATGACTTATGCTTCTTCCTCCCTATTTCTAAGATGGTTGATCACTTCGACCCTGCTGGAGACGACGACTGGCATATCATCGAGGAAGAGTACCATCCTGGACAAGCAGATTCCGAGGAAGAGTACCATCCAGGGCAAACAGATTCTGACGGAGAAGAATGGCCTAAATCTCGAGAGATCACCCCACCTCCGGATTCATATAATGGCTCTTCTGACGAAGAAGAAGAACCAGTTACAAATAGTCTTGTGATATCTCTTCAGAGGCAGGTAGAAACACTGGGAGAGAGAGTCGGATTATTGGAGGCTCAATTGGCAAAGCGTAAGGACGACTTTGCAGTTCTCAGTCATCGTGTATGGGAACTCGAGAAGAGGAAGAATCTGACCAATGTTCTGAAGGAAGAAGTTGATGAACTACGGGGAGAACTTCGTGAAGCGAAGAGGAACCGTAGGAGTTAGACTGTTGTAACTTCTACTATTTTCATTCTGATGTCAAGAAATGTTTTTCAATTCGAATGTATAAAGTTTGGAATTCAATGAAATGCAAGTTGATTTAAAATTCATGTCCTATACTTCGAATTTAATAGATCTTTTGCATCAGAATATGCCTAGAAGAGGAGCTAGAAACGGTGAAGGTCTGGATCAGGAAACGGAACTTGCGAGGGTCTATCAGATGCTCAACGCCATGGCCATGAATCAGAACCAAGGAAGGATACCTACGAATCTGGTACCCAAGGCGATCAAACTCGTGGAATCATTCAAACGGATGAAACCACCTGTGTTCGAAGGGAAGTCAGATCCTGATGCAGCTGACAACTGGATCAGGCAGGTAGAGACCATCTTCGAAGTGCTGGAGACCCCGAAAGGCAAAAAGGTGAAGTTGGCGGCTCTGCAACTTTAGAAGGACGCGGCTGTGTGGTGGCAGTCGATGAAGCGGACCATGGGAGGTATTGTTCTTGGCTGGGAGGAATTTTTGGAAGAATTCCGCAGTCACTATTTCTCTTCTGATGTCTAAGAGAAGAAGGCTATAGAGTTTCTATCACTACAACAAGGTGGCATGTCAGTTAGAGAGTACGAGACCAAATTTACTCAACTCTCTAGGTACGCTCCTGAATTAGTGATGGATGAGGCGAAGAAGGCTCGTAAGTTCGAGCATGGATTGAGGCCGAGCTTGAGGTCCCGGATGATACCTCTTGGTATCAGAAGATTTGACAAGTTGGTCAAGCATGCAGCAGCCACTGAAGCAGACATGGAGCAGTTTTATGTTGTTCAGAATCGGAGGAACAACTGGCAGTCTGGAAAGAGGCCTGCAAATTCTGGAAATTTCAAGGGACAATCATCTTCACAAAGTTTCAAACCGACAGGGGTGAACGCTATTAGTGTGGTTGGAGGACCTGGGAATAATGTTGTGAGACCTCCTGCGGTAAATTGCTTCAACTGTGGTGAGACGGGGCATTATCGATCTTAATGCCTCAAACCACGGACTGGCAATCACAATGGGCCAATGCAGCAGGCTGGGAAGAAACCGTACCAATCAGGGCGAGTATTTGCCTTGACCGAAGCTGATGCCGATGAGGTTGATCACGTCATCACTGGTACGAGGGCGGATGTTTAGAGGTTCATGTGTTTTCTTTTTCCCGTTTATTTAGTGAACTGTTGCGTAATGAGTATGTATTATGTAACAGGCGAACTTTATTTGAATGGAATGAAAGCTGTTGTGTTGTTCAATACTGGATCCTCTCATACTTTTGTGTCTCCTAAATTTGCTAAAGTGTTGGGAGTTGAACCGAAGATTTGTCCAGGAAAGATTCTAGCAGTTGCTACTCCATCAGGGGAGACTCTAACCACTGATCGGTACTATGCTGACTGTGAGATCGTGATTGGTGATCGAATCTTTGGGATTGATCTGATCGAGCTAACTATCTTGGGATTCGATGTTATCATTGGCATTGATTGGATGTCGGTATACAGTGCAAGCATCGAGTGTAAGACCAAGACGGTAACAGTGAAGGCTCCAGGTGGACCTGAAGTCACTTTCCAAGGGAAGAAGAAGTGTTCTAAGCTGGTGGCAGCTATCCGCAAGGAAGAAATTCCTGTGAAAGTGCAAGGGATTCCTGTGGTTCGGGACTGTCCGACTGTGTTCTTGGATGATTTTCCTGGGTTACCCCCGCATCGTGATGTAGAGTTCAGCATCACTGTTCAACCGGGAAGTGCACCCATTTCTAAGGCACCATATAGGATGGCTCTAGTGGAACAGGATGAGGTAAAACGACATATTGAGGAACTGTTGGAGAAAGGCTTTATTCAACCTAGTGCGTCACCTTGGGGAGCACCAGTGCTTTTGGTAAAGAAGAAGGATGGTTCGATGAGAATGTGCATCGATTACCGAGAGCTGAATAAGGTCACTGTTCAGAATAAGTATCCTATTCCCCGAATTGATGACTTGTTCGATCGTCTACAAGGAGCAGTTGTTTTCTCCAAAATAGATCTTCGATCAGGATATCACCAAGTTCGAGTGAAAGCTAAAGATGTGCACAAAACTGCATTTAGAACTCGACATGGGCATTACGAATTCTTAGTTATGCCATTTGGAGTGACGAATGCACCCGCAATCTTCATGGACATGATGAACAGAATTCTGAGGCCGTTCATTGATTCTTTTGTCGTTGTGTTTATTGACGATATTCTCGTGTACTCCAAGTCGGAGGAGGAGCACACTGAGCATTTGGCAGCAGTTTTGGGGAAGCTTCAAGAGCAGGAGTTGTATGCCAAGTTATCCAAGTGTGATTTCTGGAAATCTGAAGTGGCATTCCTAGGTCACATTCTTTCTAAGGAGGGAGTGGCAACTGACCCTCAGAAGATAGAGGCAGTGAGAGATTGGGCAAGGCCTACTACAGTGAAGGAAGTCAGAAGTTTTCTTGGAATGACTGGATACTACAGGAGATTCATTCAAGGTTATGATCAGATAGCCGTGCCACTTACTAGTCTGACCAAGAAGAATGTGAACTTCAAGTGGACTAAACAATGTGAGGCAAGCTTTCAGGAGTTGAAAGAGAGACTGACTATTGCACCTATTTTGGCTTTGCCTAGATCAGGTGTTGAGTATGATGTCTATAGCGATGCTTCACATCGTGGGCTTGGTTGTGTCTTAATGCAAGAAGGAAAAGTGATCGTGTATGGGTCTAGGCAACTAAGGCCGCATGAGAAGAATTACCCAACTCATGATCTGGAGTTGGCTGCGATTATCTTTGCCCTGAAGCAATGGAGACATTATGTGTATGGCGAGAAGCTGAACATGTACACGGACCACAAAAGCTTGAAGTACATCTATCAGCAGAAGGATCTGAATTTGAGGCAGCAGAGATGGTTGGAGGTGCTTGAGGACATGCGACCTGAGATCAAGTATCATCCTGGGAAGGCTAATGTTGTTGCTGATGCACTTAGCCGCAAGAGCGGTTTATCCAGTTTGATTACAACTCAAAAGCATCTAATTGAGGAATTGGATCGAGCAGGTATTGAAGTTGTTCCGCATGACTTGGGAGCATCCTTAGCTCAGTTGAGACTTCAACCGACACTGAACGAAAGGATTATTGCAAGTCAGAAGGTTGATGCAGAGTTTCAGAAGATGTTGGAGCAGGTTGGCACTGGCAAGTTGCCCGGATTTCAAATTAAGGATGGAGTGCTGTGGTTTGGAGAGAGGCTGTGTGTTCCGGATCAGGCGAACCTGAAAGAGAGTACTGTTCAAGAGGCGCATGCTACTCTTTTGTCTGTACATCCTGGGAGTACCAAGATGTATAAGGACATCAAACCGCATTTCTGGTGGTCAGGTTTGAAGTGGGATGTGGTTGAATTTGTGTTGAAATGTGAGGTTTGTCAACAAGTCAAAGCCAAGAATCAGAAACCTTGAGGTCTATTGCAACCGTTACCTATTCCGGAATGGAAGTGGGATAACATCAGTATGGATTTCATTACGGGTTTACCCAAGAGTTCTAAGGGCAATGATGCGATTTGGGTTATAGTCGATCGACTAACCAAGTCTGCCCACTTTTTGGCAATGAAACTTACTGCTTCGATGGACAAGTTGGCTGAGGTGTTTGTTGGCGAGATTGTCAGACTTCATGGCGTTCCGTTGACGATTGTATCCGATCGAGATGCGCGGTTTACTTCGCATTTCTGGAGGAGTCTTCAAACAGCTTTGGGTACCAAGACAGATTTCAACACTGCTTTTCATCCCTAGACCGATGGGCAGACCGAGAGAGTCAACCGTATTCTTGAGGATATGCTTCGGTGTTGTATACTAGACTTTGGAGGCAGTTGGGAAAGGCATTTACCCTTGGTAGAGTTTGCCTACAACAACAGTTTTCAGACTAGCATTGAGATGGTGCCGAACGAAGCTTTGTATTGCAGGAAGTGTAGGACGCCTGTTTGTTGGTTCGAAGTTGGGGAGCGTCAGATGTTTGGACTTGAGATTGTTCAGCAGACCTCTGAAAAGATTGATCTGATCAGGAAGAAGTTGGTAGAAGCTCAGGGCAGGCAGAAGAGCTATGCAGACAACCGGAGAAGGGACCTTGAGTTTGAGGTTGGTGACTTTGTCTTCCTGAAAGTTTCGCCCAGTAAAGGCGTGATCCGTTTCGGCAAGAGTGGGAAGTTAGCCCCGAGGTTTATAGGCACGTACAAGATATTGAAAAGGATCGGGAAAACTGCTTACCGGCTTGAGTTACCGGAAGAGTTGTCTCAGGTGCACGATGTCTTTCATGTGTCTATGCTGAGAGGTTATATTCCAGATCCGAGTCATCATTTGCCTGAAGTGCCGGAAGGTTTGCAGTTGGATCTGAATTACATCGAGTCTCCTGTCGAGATTGTTAATCGTCGAGAGAAAGTCTTGAGGAATAAGACGATACCGATGGTCAAGGTAGTCTGGAGAAACCATTTGGTTGAGGAGACTACTTGGGAATCTGAGGAGAGGATGTTGAGAGATCATCCTGAGCATTTTGTTTGATTTGTATTTTTGTATTTCCTTTTGCTTGTCTTTGTTTCTCGCTCTTGACTGTAGTTCCGGGGACGGAACTATTCTAAGGAGGGAGTGTTGTAATGCCCCGATTTTCTTTTATGAAAATTATTTATTTATTTTGCACATAGTGTGCACGTGCAATTTTCGTAATATGAAATCTTATAATTATTTTTCTTTATGGATGATGAGTATATGCATATGTATGTATATATGTTCTTCAAATTAGTTTTGTAAAAGCCCTTTTCTAAAATAAAACACAAGCCCAAAAATCTAATTTATTCTATTTTGATAAAAACTAATATTTTGGCCCATCAATTTAAGCCCATGAATTATTTCTATTTTTTTAATAACAACTTGTAATGTAAAACATCTTTCGAAATATTATTTTTATAAAAAGGTATAATGTACAACTTTTAAGGGTGACTAGTGCATGCACGTGCATTGCGCATACACGTGCATGAGCACACCATTCTTTGGCCAGTTTTTGGAAGGAGTGGGTATCATGCATGGGTGGTTACCTAGAGTGTGGGTAGTTATTACAACTCCTACTCTCATCCTAAACCTTGATCCTATAACCATCTACTAAATCCTAGCCCTCCATTTCACCTAAAGGTTTAGTATAAATACCCCCCTCACTTAATTGTATTCTACCCTACTTTAATGAAAAGGAATATATTTTTAAGAGAGTTGTGAGGGAGTATCTTGGAGGCCGGTCATCACTTCAGAGGATTCTCGGTGGTAAGGAGCAAGGAGGAGGAGTCACACTATCACACTAGAAGGCTTTACGGGATTTCGTTTATTTCTTCAACTCTAGGTGGGTGTTTCTCATGACTTCTAGTATAGAGACCATGCTAGGATTAATATTGATTTGTTTATCATACTGGTGAAAAGTGGATTGATAGGATGATCATTATTTTGAAATGTTCTATGCAATACATAATGTGGAAAATGTGAATGAATAATAAAGAACTAATGATAAAAGAGAAGTGAAAATGACCTGTACAGTCGACAGATCATGTGAACAGCCGACTGGTACACTGGAATAAAATGCAGTTCGAAATTCCATGAAATGAGGTATTTAATGTGTATCGTATCTTGACTTTCCTAGCATGTTAATTCGGAGTTGATATTCATCTCCGTAGATAAATAATGAGTAAAGGAAAAATGTACGTTTAGCAATTTCATTTGGATGAAAGAAAATACTAGTTATGTGAATTTTACTTTTAACCATAAACTATGTTATGATGATGGTAAATAGATAAGAATCGCATGTTTATGTTGGCATTGAATGTACTGTAGTTGAATAAAATGGTGTGTGCTAATTGAAGAACCGAAGGAAGAGATATTCCTTAATTCGAAATTAACTGGATCAGTCGACCGAAATTATGTAGCAGTCGACTGAACTAAACATGAAAAGTTGCATAATTGAACTCTGCAGAACAGCCGACTGGTTCAAAGTACAGTCGACTTTCCCGTAATTGTATTTTAATTTGAACGCTGCGGAACAGCCGACTGGCCATGTGCAGCAGTCGACTCTTCCGAGTAGTTTATTGAATAACTTCTTTGGATGAACAAGTCGACTGAGTATGCTCTAAGTCGACTGTCCAGATCACTTTTTGACATCTCAGAAATTCTATGATTGGTTTTATAATTGTTGAATGGTTATTTGTGGCGACGATTTAGAAGCAGTAAAATCTATTGACTTCGCATGAATATGTACTTGGAATGAAGGAAATCATTCTGTTAAATCGATGAAAAGTTTGTATGATGGTGGAAACTATGAACATGAAAAGGAAAATCATTGTGATTATGAAAATGAACTATTGGGTTTGAAAGCTCAATTTTTGGTGATTGTGAATTGAAATTGAAACTAAAGAGTAGCTAAGTCTCCCACCGGCAATTGGAAAGAAATGAATTGAAATGGAATTCGAAATGAAAGACCATGGTTTGGTCATGCTGAATGAATAAGTCCGGTATAGTGGAGAGGCTAACTCTAGAGCTTTGATTTTGTTCATGATTCTAATAAAATAAGGACTAGATACATAGTGGAGATGTGATGAAAGTAAGAGAAAAACACGAGTATGAGGGCCATCGGATTAGCGGTGTGAGAGTGATCCATAGGCTGCCTGCTTGATGCGTCAAGACATGGCGTGGGCACTACTCCAGAATTATCGTCCCGGTGGCGACGCTTGTGGGATGTTTGAGTGGCTATAGGTGGTGCCATTATTCCATGGTGGAGGCTGAATTGTCCATAGGTTACCTGTTCGATGCGTCGTGTCAGTGCGTGGGATTCCCCTCCAGGCTGCCTAGACATGGGCTCGTAGATCATAGGACATCTAAGATACTTACCGTAGTTACAGTAGTAGATTAAGTCATGGCGAGGGATTGAACCCTACAAGATGAAGAACGATTAAGAGGCTTGCCCTCGAACCTATGTAGTATGGGATGCATAGAATCCGAACAAGTGCGCATCAGTGTCATTTAACATAATAACTGCATTGAGGACTAAGTGCAAAATCACAATACGACATCAACAGGATAGTCCCTTTTAGATATGATATGTGAACAAGTTTGTGATTTGTTAAGAAATGAGAATCGTTATACTGTTTCTGGCATAGAGAGGATGGCCATGTATAATTTTCGTCGGTTGGATAAACTGACATACCCATAGTTTTGTATGCAGGATAAATGGCTTGATAAAGGTTAAAGGAGTACTGATGCTTAAAGATCATTTATTGTTGTATCTTTGTATAACGTTGTAAATTGCTTCCGCTGTCATTACATGTAAATTATTGATGTTATCTGCTTCCGCTGTAAAATGTAAAGTGTAAAACCTCATGTAACTCTGATGTAAAGTGAATAGTTTTATTTCCTTGTAAAATTGTACCAAATGAAGCGAAAAGATCCTGTAGAAATCTCGAATTCAGTTGTTTTTGGAATTCGGGGTGTTACAAAAACGCCCGCCCGACAAACATCAAGGAAAGGGACCTCGTACTCCGAAAGCTAGCGATCTCCCAGCCCACAGCCAGAGGCAAGCTCGCCCCCAATTGGGAAGGCCCGTATAAGGTCTCCCAAGTGATTCGTCCTGGTACTTACCAACTCAAAGACCTAGGGAGCAGGATGGTTAAGAGGCCCTGGAACACGGAGCACCTCATCAAGTTTGAGGAGGGAAAGTGAAGGAGAGTCCACTATTGTAAGCGCTACGCACGCTGATCTTCTTGTAAACGAACAAACATGATATAAAGGCAGAAGATTTTGTTGTAAACGAACAAAGTGTGGATTTCTCAATCTTTCACGTCCTCGCCGCTCGGCTTGGATTTCGAACACCTACGAGGGATTTCTCAATCCTTCACATCCTCGTCGCTTGGCTTGGACTGTGAACACCTACGAGGGATTTCTCCATACCTCACGTTTCGCCGCTCGGCTTGGACTTCGAACACCTACGAGGGATTTCTCAATTCCTCACGTCCTCGCCGCTTGGCTTGGACTTCGAACACCTACAAGGCATTCTTCAATCCATCAAGTCCTCACAGCCCGACTTGGACTTCGAACACCTACGAAGGATTTCTCAATCCCTCACATCCTTGCCGCTTGGCTTGGACTTCGAACACCTACGGGGGATTCTTCAATCCCTAACGTCCTCACCGCTAGGCATGGACTTCGACCACCTATGAGGGATTCTCCAATCTCTCAAGATCTAGCCTTCGGTTCGGACTCTGGCTACTAACGTCCTCGCCGCTTGGCATGGACTTCGACCACCCATGAGGGATTCTCCAATCTCTCAAGGTCTAGCCTTCGGTTTGGACTTCGGCTACTAACGTCCTCGCCACTCGGCATTGACTTTGACCACCTATGAGGGTTTCTTTGAACCCCCAAGTCCTAGGCCATCGGCTCGGACTTCGGCCAACAGCGTCATCGCTGCTCGGCATAGACTTCGACCACCTAAGAGGGATTCTCCAATCCGTCAAGTTCTAGCTTCGGTTCAGACTCCGGCTACTAACGTCCTCGCCCCTCGGCATGGACTTCGACCACCCATGAGGGACTCCAATTCCTCAAGGTCTAAACTTTGGTTCGGACTCCGGCTGCTAACGTCCTCGCTGCCCGGCATGGACTTCGACTATCTATGAGGGTTTCTTTAAACCTTCAAGTCCTAGGCCATTGGCCCGGACTTCGGTCAACAGCGACCTCGCCGCTCAGCATGGACTTCAACCACCTATGAGGGATTCTCCAATCCCTCAAGGTCTACCTTCGGTTCGGACTCCGGGTACTAAAGACCTCGCCGGTCGGCATGGACTTCGACCACTCATGAGGGATTCTTAATCCCTCAAGGTCTAGCCTTCGGTTCGAACATTGGCTACTAGCATCAGTGCCCTTCAACACGGTCGTCAACTCATTATTTACCCAAAGTTTCAGTTTGACTTGCGGTATTCGCCAAAAGTGAGGACCTCCGAGCCCTATGTTCCGAATCGACCCCCTTTTCACCCGCTGATAGCTAGGGGTAGCGTCGTTGTCATCACGGCTACCCCTAACTATCAGCGGACGGTAGGAGAGCCATCAATCACTGGAGCTCTTGGACAAGATTTTTGAGTCGAACACTCACTCAGGGAAAACACCCCGAGCCCGTGTTCCGAGCCGACCCCTCATTCACCTGCCGACAGTCAGGAGTAGGTTAGAATTCAACGCCTCTATCCGAGGGTGGTAGGAGGGCCACCAGCCACTGGAGCCCTCGGCCAAGATTTCTATTTTTGACACTCGCCTTCGGCGACTGTCGCGAGCCCCGCACTCCGAAGTCGACCCATTTTTCACCCGCTGGCAACTGGGGATAAAACAACATTCATCGCTGTTACCCCCAATTGTCAGAGGGTGGCAGGAGAGCCACCAAAGACGAGAGCTCACAGTGAAGTGAGGAATGAAGTGTTGGGCGGTAAGGGTTATATAGCCCTCAGGAGATGCGCATTAATGACACTGGACGACGAAACATCTGATGGGCATTAATGACATTGGAAGATGAAACGTCCTCCCTTGACAGGCATTCAGAATCCCTCCAACTCGTCATCATCCTTCGGCTCGAACCCATCTCTCGGTTCGGACGCCGAAGACCTATCCTCGAAGATCGGAAGTAAGCGCACGACAAAAAAACCAATCAAGGCGATAAAATCTTATTATCATTATTATTTCAACAAAAGAAAAATGCATCGTTACATGGGGGACTCTATTACATCGGTCACATTTGACCTAGGGCTCCCGTATTGGAGCCGCGGGGTTGATACAAGAAAGTTCGAGGCCATCCGAGCGAGTTGGGTCCTTCGATGGGTCGCTCGGTATCGTCAAAGTGGACACACCTGCAACCGAGTTCTGTGTATCACAGGGCCTCGATGGCCCAATTCTCGGGGTCAGCAACGAAACCCCGGCCGAAGGACAAGCGCCCCTAAAGGAGACGGATCGGGATCCGAACATCCCGAGCATCATCTTATACCGTTGCACCTCCAACTCCTTCTCCACAATAACCTCGCGAAGAAAAGACTCAGACGACGGCTGCTGAGCGGACGTGCTCGCCATCGGAAATGCCACTCCTACACTTTCCAAGTCACGGTCGACTATCAGTTTCTTGAAACGCGCCAGCTCCAAACTGAGCCCCTTTGACTTATCCATGAAGTATTGGACAGCCGTCTCTCGATCGTGAGCCTCTTTACGGCACCGGGTCAGAGCAAACTCTAGGGCCATGATCTTCCCCCGTAGTCGGCTCATCTTAGCATGACCGGGGTCTACTCCCATGGTCGTGTCCATCTGGCAGACAAACAAAGAAACATCATTCCGAGTCGTATATACTTGGCTAAAAATCGCCCAAATTCAAGTCAAAAGGTTCGGCCAAAATTCTTTTCATTGCTCAAAAATCTGTTTATAAAAATGTGGTGGCCAGTCCGTGTTCGGCGTTTACAAAAATACGAGAATAAAAAAGGAGAGAAAGAAAGTAACAATTACTACTGCTGCCCAACCTCTTCCTCAGCAGGCAGCTCAGTGTTGGGGTCGGCCCTCGCAGCGTCGTCCTCACCACCACCCCCTGGGAGTCGGCAGGTGTTCGGGCAGCTCCATGTCGTAATGGAAGTTGCTCAGATCCAACTCCGGATGGTAGTATTTAACATGCCGCATCGCCAGGGCATAGACTTTGTCCTGGGCCTCGATGACTTTATCCATCTCGGCCTGCTTCATCTTCCTTACTTGCCTGTTGGCCTCTTTCCTCACCTCGGCCATTTGCTTCATGTGGGCATCAGCTTGGTTTGCCAGCTCGGCCGGAAGGGCCTGGTTTTGGCCCTCAACCGCCACCTGTGCTATTTTGAGATCCTTCATATCCCACTTATAGCGTTGAGCGTTCCTCACCTCATTCCTCAACTCCCTCTCCTACAGCTTCATCAGCTGAGTGCCCTCTACACAGGCCTATAGCCGAGGAATCCAGACTTAGAAAAAATACAAAAAGTATAATACAACTAACAAGCTACAAAAGAGTCATTACCGAATGAAGGTTACCTGCACGCTCGCCAGAGCCCACTACATGTAGCTGGACTTGACGGTGTCACACTCCCGGGCCTTTTGGTCCCAAGGTGGAGCGAGCTTCTCGACCATCTCGATGGTCACAGGTCCATCCGACACGGTGTCCCCGACCTTAACAGCCCAGTCCGGTGCCCATGGTCGAAGCCCCGCCTTGCATACGAGCTCCTCGGCCGACGGAGCGATGGGGGAAGGCCACTCTTCACCACTTTCGTAACCCTCTGGTTACTGGAGCTGGGGCCCGATTTGGAGGCCTTATGCTTTTTCGGTGTCGCAAACCCCTCGGAGGAAAATATCCCGTGCCTTCCATGCTTGGCCCGATCGAGCTTCTCGACCTTCCTCTTCTTCGTCAGAGCCCTCATCTCGGCGAACTCAGCAGCGTCCATATCTGCAAAAAAGATAAGCTCATGAGACGAGGGAAAACACTTGAATGAAAATTAGACAAAAGACATACTGGAAGGAGTGAGGCTCAGTCTGATCCGAGCCAGATGTTTCTCCGCCACGTTCTGCCAACCGATGCTGTTGCTTGAACATATCCGCTCAACGTCTGCCCACTCTTCGGCCATCAAATCAAACTTGCAGGTGCCCTTAATGTTGGGTTTATAAAACCTCCAAGTCATGGGTATAACCCAGGGGGTTAGGCTCCGAACAACGAAATACTTCCCTTTCCACCCTTTAATGGAGTTCGGATGCCCATGTACAACCCTCTTCCCTTGGCGTGCCAAGATGTAGTATATCCCTTCGTACTCGCCGGTCGACCTAATGCTCAGGATTGCTCAGAAGTATTTTAGCCTCAGAGGAACCCCCCACTCCTCGCAAAGGAGCATGAAGCACACGAGCTGCTTCTAGGAGTTGGGTCTGTACTGCATTAGACTCAATGACGTGCAGTTCAGAACCTCCTTAATGAATGGGTGGAGTAGCAATCGCAAGCCCGAACAAAAATCATCCACTGGAAATAAACAGAAGCAGGGAGCCAATTTGTCCGTAGGACGAAGCCCGAGACTGGGGATTAGCAGCTCGTACTCCTGACCGATGAAGTAGCTGACTCGAAAAATCAGAAGGTCGTCCACAATTAGAACAGTTGGCGTCTTATCCATATATATCTTCTGTCTGCTGGGGCGAGGATGCCTCCACATCATCGTCAACACTGCCTCCGTATCGGACCAACTCCTCAACATCATCCGGATACATTCTGATGGAGCACGGATGAACTATGAACGAAACCTCGAGGTTGACTATAGGAGCCATCTCGTCCGGGCTGTCAGGGAGGATCCACTTTGTTTTCCTCTGACAGATGCGACGACCCCTCTGGGGAGAGGGCATTGCCAAAGGGCCCAAATCGTCTTCCTCTGCCGAAGCACCATCCCTTCCTTCCTCGTCCCCCTCATCACCTTCGACCTCCTCCTCGTCCCCCTCGATGACTTCAACCTCCTCCTCGTGCCCCTCCATGGCTTCGACCTCCTCGTTGCCCTTTATCATGTGCACAGTCCCTTCAGAATCGCTCAACTCTACTATGAAGGGCTTCCTGTTGCATAGCGGCACAACGTTATAGACCTTATCCTCTAATTCCCATGACCTTAAGCCGGAGACAAGCGGAGTCACGCTCCGCTTCCCAAAATACGGGAATATGAGTCCATGACTGAGGCCCAGCGAATGATGCGAATACACCATTCATAAGCTGTACATGTAACTCAACAACAAGATAACAACAAAACCACGCAGGCATGTAAAATTACAATAGGATAACAAAAGTACATGACATAGTCCATAACATAACCAACAGCTGGAAAATATAAAGTAGTTACGGGTCAAACACGCCCGAAATACAATAAAGAGTACATGAATAAAACATGAACTAAAGATAACATGATAATTAACAAGAGTAAAATACTTGATCAGCAACACCTTCTGGTAATTCTCCATCCAGGCCTGCAAGTACATTATTACAAAAAGAAGAAATAAGAAGATACTCGTTAATGCAAGTCTCGGGCCGCAAGTGGTACAAGCTAAGGAGACAATTACAAAAACGAAACAAGAAGCTGGAAAAATATCATGGAGTCAAGAATCATGTAGTAGGAGAAATACAACATGTAAACATGATCATGAACAAGATATCATGAAACAAGTGGTATGCATGTAAACAAGTAAACAAATCAATAGGAACATGTAACATGTAAACAAGTAAGCAAGTCAACAGGAACATGTAACATGTAATTGGATCATGCAAGTGCACATGTTAATCTCGTATCTTTTATTAACCTAACTAGTGCAGCAATCATGCGTCCCATACTATATGTTTGATACACGCAATCAAGTGAACGTTTAGATAGTGGTGGATTCTATAGGTCACGTACTCGGAAAAACATGTCAATTGTATCTTGTATCGAGATACGTGCAATGTGGAACATGTAGAGTGTGAACTTGTAACGTGAACATGAAAACTTGTAATTCGCAAACTTGCAACTTGTAACTTACAACTTGCATCGGGAAATCACAAGCTCCCATCCGAGTACGTTCTTCTATATTACCCACTACTAAATCTTTCCCATTATACCCCGACTTGTTATTTTTTTATAATCAAACATGAATAATAACTTGATCGGTAAACATCTACATGCAACAACAAGAATGAGTAACATGACAGGATCAAGTATTAAGACTTATGCAATGCAGGAAAACATATTTTAGGGTTTATAAAATATGTTGTAACTACGATATGATCAATAGCACATGCAAAAACTTAATCAAGAATAAAAGAGATCATAACTGCATTCTAACCACTGTAACGGGTAAAAATATCATGCACGTAATCATATATAATCCTAAGAGTACATATGTGTGTATCAATCGTGTTCATGTAGTGCATGTGGCAACAAGGTATTCGTGATCATGTGTGAATACGGGATCGACGAATTATGTATAGCAACAGATTTCAATTCGACCGATGAATACGAATTAGAGTCGAAGAATATACTTGTGGTATTTTTCAAAGGAAGCTTGTACGAGAACAAACGAGTTGTACAAGATGATACTTGCCTGTTAACCGACGATGATGATACCGAATACAATAATAACGGGATTAGAATCTCGGGCAGCAAAGCACGTGCAAGATACGTGGTAGCAACAATAGCAAACAGCAACCAAATAATCCAAACAGCAACAAAGTAATCCAATCCCTTCTCCAAAATAGCAAACACCCAAGAGCACTCTGTGTTTCTTCTCCTTTTTCCTAAATTACGACAGAGAGAGAAAGAGATAGCGATGGCGGGAGAAAGAGAGAGAGCTGCGACTGCAGAGCGACGACGAGAGGTAGGGAACGGCGATGGGGTCTAGCGACGATGCGACGAGGGCAGTAGGCGACGAGGAGGAGTGGGCGGCACGATTGAAGGTGACAGGGACTCGACAATGGCTGGTGGTGGTCGGAGACGCGACGACGAGGAAGAGAGGGAAGAGCAGCGATGGGTTCTCGGGGTTCTTCAATGGATGTGGTCGAGCGGCGGGGCAGGGCGGTCGACTGGGGCATCGAGAGAGTGCAGCGGATGGTGGGGACGACGACAAGGGCTTGACTGTGGTTGCGGAGCGGAGTTCAGCAATGGCGAGGACTGGGGATCTCCGGTGGGCAACGAGAAGAAGGGAGTGACGGGTAAATGGGTTCGATTTCGATTGAAGGTGCGAGGGAAGAGAAGCTCGACAGGGTTCGGAGGTGCGGCAATGGAGGCAAAGCTTCTGACTTCGGCAATGGTTCGAGCAGAGGGAGAGCGGTGTTGTGTGATGCAGTTGGGAAGCGACAGCGGCGCAAGGCGGAGGTCGGAGATGAGGGGTTCTTTAACGGAGGTCGATTATGGTGGCCGCGACGTCTTTTGGCGGCAATGATGGCGGAGATGGAGCTAGGGGGAGATGAGGGGTCGAGGTCGCTCGACGAGGAAGACGAGTGGAGGGGGCAAGCTCGACGGGGTGCAGACGACGAGGAAGGGGTGCAACGTTGGTGGCGGAGGAGCTTGGGGATTCGAGGCTGAAGACGAAGGGGGTGGTCGCGACTGGAGGCAGAGGAAGACGGCGAGGTGTTGGAGCGGCTCAACGTGGAAGACGAGCAAAGGTTTGGACGAGGGGTTATCTGTTTGGGTTTCAAAACGTGGGAGAGGAGCGGGGAAGAGAAGGAGATGGGAGAGAGAACAGGGAAAGGTTCTCTGTTTTAAACAGAGGGGAGAGAGAGGGGGGGAATGGGGTGAGAGAGTGTGGGTAGTTACAAGGTGGTGGGGAGTTGGAGTACGGGAATGTGCAAAGTGGGGGGAAACGTGAAGAGATTGTATGCGGGTGAGAATATAGGATTAATCTGTACAAATATAGAGATGGATACTGGGTTAGATCCAACAAGATGCAGGTATGGGTTAGGGTCCAATAGGAGATGTGCTTGGGTTTGGCTCAAAACATTTTAAATAAATCAATTATGATATTGGGCTTATAATAAACAATTGGGCCCAGATTAATAAATAATAAAATTAAAATACGAAATTGGGCATATAATAATCAATTGGGTTTCATAAAATAGTTTGAATAATATAACCAATTAAGAAAGAATAGTTATAAGATACTAAGGATTTAAAATACGGGAAAATACTTGAAAAATACTTATTAATGGAAACAGTGGTTACAAGCGGGCCCTCATCCCGACCCAAGGTGGTGGCGGACGAACCAGACTGAGCCCTTGACATAATGGAAAAAACTAACTTTTTTCAAGTGTCGGAAGTTGCCAAAAAGTTTGTCAACGGCGACTGAACAGTGCCACAGCGTAATCAGAGGATCTTGCAAAAAGAGAGCAAAGGTGAAAAGTGAGAAGAGGGGTGGGGGATATATGCCACGCCACGACTCCTCGATTTTTGCGAATCCTACGACTCCTTAATACCTTTAAACCGGACGTCACCATCACACGTGTCACCACAGGTGTGGCCTACATGTGACGCATGATCTCACCAACACCAGTTCTTCTCCTAGTCCAAAAACATTCCGACCTCGGCATGTACCTCGAACATGCCAAACACCGAGGCACAAAGGCCATCTGGTTCGACGCACGGCATGGACCTCGAGCATCAACCTAGCTTTTCCACAAATATTGCCTCACAGCACGATGCCATCTGGCTCGACGCTCGGCATTGATCTCGAGCATCAACCTAGCTTTTTCCACAAAAATTGTCTCACAGCACAAGGCTTTCTAGCTCGATGCTCGGCATTGATCTCGAGCATCAACCTAGCTTTTCCACAAAAAATTCCTCAGCGCAAGGCCTTCTGGCTCGATGCTCGGCATTGATCTCGAGCATCAACCTAGCTTTTCCACAAAGATTACCTCACAACACAAGACCATCTGGCTCGATGCTCGGCATTGATCTCAAGTATCAACCTATCTTTCTCTCGCAAAATGCCTCAGTCGAGGTGCTTGGTGCCGACCCCTAGCTCGGAGCTTGGCATGAACTTCGAGCACCGACACAGCTTTCTCTCGCAAAATGCCCCAGTCAAGGCACTCAGCGCTGACCCATAGCTCGGAGCTCGGTATGAACTTCGAGCAGTAGCCTAGCTTTCTCTCGCAAAATGCCTCAGTCGAGGCACTCGGCGCTGACCCATAGCTTAGAGCTCGGCATGAACCTCGAGCATCAACCACATCTTTCTCTTGCAAAATTCCTCAGTTAAGGCGCTCGGCCCTGACCCATAGCTCAGAGCTCGGCATGAACTTCGAGCATCAGCCTAGCTTTCTCTCGCAAAATGCCTCAGTCAAGCACTCGACATCGACCCAAAGCTCGGAGCTCGGAGCTCAACATGAACCTCGAGCATCAGCCATAACTTTATATCGCAAAATGCCTCAGTCGAGACACTCGGTGCCGACCCATAGCTCGGAGCTCGACATGACCCTCGAGCATCAACCTAGCTCTCTCGCAAAATGCCTCAGTCGAGGCGCTCAGTGCCGACCTCCTGCTTGGAGCTCGACATGAACCTCGAGCACCGCCACAGCTTTCTCTCGCAAAATGCCTCAGTCGAGGCTCTTAAAGCCGACCCATAGCTCGGAACTCGGCATGAACTTCAAGCACCGCCATCACTCCCTCTCGTAAACCGCCCCGCTCGTCGCGCTATGCCTTGACCCCAAGGACTAGACGCTCGGCGCCGACCTAAAGGGCTCGGTGCTCGGCACGGACTTCGATCAGGCCAAAAAAACACCGCTCGGCTCGGTGCTGATCCCAGTCACTTTTGAGGGACTCTACAACTCATCTTCGCCAAATACTCCGCTTCGCTCTTCCCACAGAGATAAACTACTTTTCCATGACTGGTTTACACAGCCCTCTAGGAGTGGGGGACTTATGATGTGGTATAGATGACGTTGCCCAATCAGGGCCATCAGATCTTCTCAGATTTTGCTCATCCAAGATCATCAAGTCAACAAATCCAACGGGCTTATGCCAATTCAGGCCCACAGGCAAATGGGTCCAACCCGGCCCGTTAGGGTTTGAGACCTGTTTACCCCTACCTATAAATACCAGACCCCCTCCAAACTTTCAAAGGTAATGAATCTTTCCCCATCTGAACCCTAGCTGCTCAGTTCCTTTTCCAGTGACTGACTAGATCGTCGGAGGGCCTGTCGTCGGGACTTCTCCCAGTGTTTCTAGGCCTTTTTGCAAGTACTCCGGTCGTCCGAGCTTCCAGCCTCTCTTCCGAGCCGACCTCCAGAAATCCACCCAAGCCAAGATCGAGATTCGTCCCTTCCGCTTCACAAATTACAATAACTCACACCTGTTGCCCCCACACCAAAAAACAAGCAGCATCAAGTTTCAAAAGTTCATATGTTAAATGTGCTATTATTAGGGTATAATTAATTAGTTGGCAACTACGTTCTTGACTGCACTAAGCTCGTAGTTCCCAACTATATTTCTAAAGTTCCCAACTGATGAACGATTGAATTAGGAATGCAGTTGGAAACTGCGAGTTTAGTGTAATCTAGAACGTAGATGCCAACTGCGTTCTGAGGTGAACATAGTTTTCCCCTTAACACTATTTTGACACAAATGTTGGAGTTGAATTATTGTGGTATATACTTAGAACGCAGTTGCCAATTGCGTCATCAAAATAGGGTCGAACGTAGTTTTGAACTGCACAAGGTATATTTTGGGAATTAGTTTCGAAAGGGGTCTATTTTGGAAAGTAGTTTGAAAAAGTGGCCTATTTTGGAAAAAAAATTAAAAAAAAGCATCATTATTATTCCACCACCATCCCTCAAACTCAACTCCACTCTCATTCCCATAACCTACTAAAACCCCTAGGGCCTGTTTGGATACATTTTTAATTCCCGTTTTCAGAAAAAAAAAATTGTGAAAATGCGTTTGGTTACATTTTCTTTTGGGGCATCTTTTCAGAAAACAACCCAAAGGTTGTTTTCCCCTTTTGGCCTTTTCCCTTTCCTCTCTCTTCTTTGACCCCGACTTCAGATCTGAAAAACCCCTCCACCGGCTTCGGTTCGACTTCGATGGTGGTGTGCGGCGACGAGATGGAGATGAGAAGGTGGTAGAGGATGATCGGAGAGGTGCAGGTGGTTGGGGATCAGCTGTGAATGGCCGACAAGTTACTGCAGTGGATGTAGGGAGAGTCGTTGTCGGTGGCTCGACGGAGAGGCAGGGTGAGCGAAGTAGGTAGGGGTTGCAGTGGAGGTGTGAGAGCAGCAAGGGGGTGAGGAAGGGGTTGCAGCAGTGGGGCGCGAGGGTGGCAGCAGGGTAAAGGAGGTGCTGCGATGGCTGATGGCAGTGAGGGCGACAGTCGGAGGTCATTGTGAAGCGGTTGCGGAGGTGAAGACGGGGATCGACGAGGGCTATGGTGGTCGGCAGTAATGTTTGGGGTAAGGAGGCGATGGTTGAGGAAGAGGATGACGAGGTGAAGTGGCAGTCATCAGGCAGTCGGGTGGTTCGATCGGTGGTCGGCTGCGACTGCAGTGAAAGAGTAACAGAGCGTTGAGGTGTAAAGGGAGCGACGGGGAGTTGGTTTTGGGGTGGTGAAAGTGACAGGGGAAGGAGGTCGACAAAGGAGGAGATGAAGAGGGTGACGGGTGGCTGCGGAGATTATGGTGATGGTTGACGACGGGGCAACGAGGAGTGGCAGTTCTAGATGGTGGCAGTGTTGCGGTTGGAGGTAAGCAGAGGATCGACGAGGAAGGCGAGGGAGAGAGGGGTGAGCGATGGCGCAACGGGTTGGAGATGGAAGCAACGAGTGCGGTGAAGACGGAGATGCTTCGCTGGCGGTTGCGGTGATGGAGGTAATAATGGCGGTGTGCTTCAATGGGTGTGCTAGGGGGAGAGCTCTGTTGGGTTTGGGAAAACAGGGGAGAGAGAGAGAGAGATATTTCGTGTAATTAGGAGAAGGATGGGGTATTAGGCGGCTGTGTTTAGAGTAATTAAGGTTAAGTGTGATTATAGTTGGAGTAATTAAGGTTAAGTGTGTTTAGAGTAAAAAAAATTTATTACCAAACAGTATTTTACAGTCTAGTTTTAAGAAAACGGCATTCAGATTTTTTTTTAACCAAACAGGTTTTACAATCTCATTTTTAGAAAACAGTTTTTAGAAAACTATCCAGACAGCTTTTACACTCTCATTTTTAGAAAACAGTTTTCACAAAACATTTTCAGAAAACTGTTTTCAAAACAACAAACCAAACGCAGCCCTAGTCTCTCCAAAACTTCAATATGGATCACTAAACCCTAGCTAGGATTGCCAATAAATCTCCGGACCGTCGCGGTGGTTCTGCAGGCGGCGCTGAGCCACAACCACGACGAGCGCGAGGCGGCGGAGGAGAACCTCAATCAGGTCCAATTCTGATCCCGATCAGTTTCTTAGGGTTTCTTGAATTTGACGGATCTTGTTGTTACACTCTGTAGTGACAGTGGTAGTTTTAGAGCATGATTGATTTGAATTGTTTATTTTGCAACTTAGAGGTGTGTGGTTTTTGTAATTTTGGAATTGTTTGGGGGTTGTTTTGGTAATATGACCGAGAGTGGATCTCGGTACTGTTTGGGAACTTGGGATCCAACTCAAGTTACTGTTGCAATCCAAGTGGGTTCGTGCATTAGTTGCTTTGTGTAAGATTTTTGACTTAATTTCTTTTTTTCCTTTTTTAATTTGAATAAGCGTGCTTCATTTAACTTTTCACTAAGATTTATTTTAGGAGCAAACTATTTTAATAATTTCCAGCTTGACTGCTCAGAGGGATGCCTTGAAAGAAATTCCATCAATGCGAATTAATTTAGACTCGGGGAATGTCTGAAATAATGCGAAAACGGCAAGATAAGTTTTTGTTCCATTCCAAGTATTTGGGTTGGCCGCGTTTGGTCCTGTTGAATGGCCATCCTCTATGTTCAGTTAACTGAAATTCCATTATTGGCGAATTAATTTTGGCCCAAAAGATGTCTGAATTAATACTTTAACTACAAGAAAAGCTGTCATCCGATATATTTGGGTTTGGTCGCATTTGGCTCTGTTAAATGGCTGTCCTCTGTGTCAACGTAACTGGAATGATTATTACGAGTTTACGACTTTTATATATTTATAGTTTTTTTATTTATTTAGTATGTATTTAAATAGCGAAACACAAATGCGGATTACATCTTTCCCTTAATTGTAAGCTAATTTTCTATTCTATGCGGGCCATATTAATAATTGTGAGTACTTTCCATTTTCAGTTCCAGTATGCTCCACAACACTTGGTGAGGTTACTGGAGATCATTGTAGATGGAAACTGTGACTTAGCTGTGCGACAAGTTGCTAGCATCCACTTCAAGAACTTTGTGGCTAAGAATTGGACGCCTGCAGAGCCTGGTATGCACATGTATGCACACAGAATTAGATTGTCATACAAAATATTTATATAGTTTCTTCTGGGATTTCAAAACTAATCCTTTTTCTTTTTCTGGGCATTAGCCGAGCCTCAAAAGATTTCAGGTGATAAGGGTATGGTTAGGGATAATATTCTTGGATTCATCACTCAAGTTCCACCATTATTGAGGTAAAGTTTACCACATGTACATTTCTTATAAACTCTTTTAGTACTGGCATTAGATTCAAGATCGTAACATTTAATGTATAGTCTCTCTCATTCTTCCTATTTGATGTATGTGTGTCACTCTCTTACTAATTATGTGTTATGAAACAACAATTTCCCCTTATTGGCTTTTTTATGGACCTCCACTGATTTATGATGCATCATTGGCTTGATCCACAACCATCTTAGTTCGACCTGTACCATGATATATTATTTCCCCAGATTTGGCATATAATTGTTGCAGTTGGGGGATTTATTATCTTTTATTCATAGTTTTACCCGTTAGAGTTGTTATAATGACCTTTATAATGGTTTGGACATGTTAATGTTACCGATATCATTGTTTTAAACCAAGGTTTTAAAACTCGGTATCGGTAGCGGGATCGAGATTTTCCAAATATCTGATCGGGATTTGTATTGGCCGGATCGGTAGTATCCGATCGCTGTATCGGGTTTTTTTGGGTTGGGCATTTTTTAAAATTAAAAAGAAATTTATGTAATATGTTTCTATAATTAAATTTATTTAAATAAATAATAATTATTTTAAAAAACTCTGTCATTGCCTGTTCCAAGCCAGAAATCCGGCCACAAACCGGGTAAGGAGGAGGGTTGCGTTAGGCAGTTAACAGTCAGTATAAAATTTTGTCAAATCT
Organism: Hemerocallis citrina; assembly: GCA_017893485.1. Classification (NCBI taxonomy): domain Eukaryota; kingdom Viridiplantae; phylum Streptophyta; class Magnoliopsida; order Asparagales; family Asphodelaceae; genus Hemerocallis; species Hemerocallis citrina. The sequence goes on from CM030362.1 coordinate 184,934,723, forward strand.
TATGAACATGAATCCTAATAATATACGCACAAATGCTAGAGCATTTCCTGGAAGCAATATGTTGTACCTGCCTTCGGGTGCTTCGAAAAATGTGCAAGGGACGGCGCACCGATGCCCGGGTGCGATGAAAAATGGGCAATAGTTCCTGTACCAATCTGGACGTGTGCGGGTAAAGAAGCTAGTCTAGAAAAATAAGCTTAGGTTAGCGACTTGGAATATAGGAACATTGATAGAAAAATGCATAGAACTAGTAGATACCATGATTAGAAGGAATATTAATATAGCTTGTTTACAAGAAACAAAGTGGCTCGGGGAGAAAGCTAAAGAGATAAATGGTTTTAAATTATATTATACCAGTAAAATTAGAAATAAAAATGGAGTAAGAATTTTAGTAGATAAGGAGTTCAAAAGAGATGTAGAAAGGGGATAGAATAATACAAATTAAGCTTGTATTAGGGGGAAACATAATTAATATCATTAGTGCTTATGCACCCCAAGTAGGATTAGATGCAGAAGCTAAAAATAAATTTTGGGAAGATATGGATGAGATAATTCATTTGATATCCTTAGGTGAAAAACTATTTATATGAAGAGATTTCAATGGACATGTAGGAGAAGATAACATGGAATGTGGGAGGGTGCATGGAGGACATGATTTTGAAAATAAGAACGATGATGGAGAGGCTCTATTAGATTTTGCGGCTTCGTATGATCTTATACTAGCAAATACTTATTTTAGGAAGAGGGTGGAACATTTGATAACCTTTAAAAATGGGGCAAATAGGAGTCAGATTGATTTTTTTCATCACTAGAAAAGTGGATCGCTTGACATGTAAAGATTGTAAAGTTATACCGGGAGAGTGTTTAACCTCACAACATAGATTAATGGTATTGAATGTTAAGATTGGGAAACACATATGTGCAAGGAGGAGATTAGGAACCCAAGAATTAGGTGGTGGAACTTGAAGGGAGATAAACTAGAAGTTTTTATAGATAAAGTCCTTAAAGAAGCATCATAAAATTGAGAAGGGGAGACAAATATGATGTGGACTAAAATGGCTATGTATATAAGAAAATTTTTAAATGAGGTACTTGGAGAATCTAAAGGTAGAGGGCTGCTAAATAAAGAAACATGGTGGTGGCAAGAAGAACTCTAAAATATTGTGAGAGAAAAATGATCAACCTTCAAAATATGGCAAAAGAATATAAATGAAGAGGATTTGGAGAGATATAAGATTGTTAGAAAAGAAGTTACGAAAGCGGTAATAGCTGCAAAAGAAAAAGTTTATGATGATTTATACACAAAATTAGAAACAAAAGAAGGAGAAAATAATATTTATAAGATTGCTAAACAAAGGGATAGAAAAATAAAAGATCTAGATACAATTAGGTGTATTAAGAATGAGGATTCAAGAGTCTTAGTAAAAGATGAGGAAATTAAAGAAAAATGGCAAAATTACTTTGAGAAGTTATTAAATGAAAAAGGTTGTGGGCAACTTAAATATAGAGGACTCGAGGAGAGTTGAAAGCATATGTTTTTCCATAGAATTAGGACATCAGAAGTTTAAAATGCTCTAGAAAGGATGAAAATAGGAAAAGTTTTAGGACCGGATGATATACCCATTGAAGTTTGGAAGTGGGTTGGCTAACAAAATCTATATAATAAAACACAAAGAAAGCTATGAAGTGGCTCTCATTCAATAGGGCTGAAATCAATGGTCCAGATCTAACCTCACAAAACATATTTTTCCGCCCAAAAGTTTCCCCCCAAAACTCAAATTCAAATTCCTCCAAAACAACTCCTTTATTTATTTATTTATTTATCTCTCTCTCTCTCATTCTCTCTCTATTAACTCCGAAATTTATATTTTCAGATTTCAGGTTTGTAAATTTTCAGATTTTTATGCATTTTTTATTGCTCATGTTATATTGAAAATAGCAAATATCTCATCAACAGTTAAATTTCATAATTTTCCATACTCAAAGTTCTACGAAGTTAGATTTTACACCCCCATTTATAATTATTTTTCAACATATACTAATGAAAACATGGACTTTTATTTACAACTAATTATTGTTTTACTATTCAAACTTGAGCTATATAATTGTAGTTTTACTATTTACAAAACTTTCATATGCTGTATCGTTCCGAAGACGTGCCGTAGGCATTTGCCCACGGGCAAATAGTTATTTAATAAAAATTTGAGGACTAAGAAGATGCCCGACGAATGGAGAAAGAGTTTTAGTACCTATATATAAAAATAATGGAGATATACAAAGTTGCTCAAACTACCGAGAAATTAAATTAATGAGTTATACGATGAAAATTATGGAGAGAGTGATCGAACATAGACTGAGACTAGAAACTACAATGTCTGAGAATCAGTTTGAGTTTATGCTGGGAGGTCAACAATGGAAACAATTTATGTAGGGAGAATAAGAAAGATCTACGTATGGTTTTTATAGATCGAGAAAAAACATATGATAAAGTCCCTAAAGACACAGTATGGTGGGTGTGAAATAATAAAAGAGTAACTATTCGGTATATTGAGGTAATTAAGGATTTGCATGAAGGGGCAACGACCACAATTAGAACAACCACATGAGAGACCAGCAATTTTCCTATTACAGTAGGTTAACACCAAGGTTCGGCTTTAAGTCCTTGTCTCTTTACTTTGGTTAGGAATGAATTGACGCGAGGAATATAAGATGAGGTGCCTTGGTGTATGCTTTTTGCCGATGACATCGTCTTAGTGGACGAGACTAGAACAGAAGTCAATGCTAAATTAGAATTGTGGAGAGAAACTTTGGAAGCTAGAGGCTTTAAGATAAGCAGAACTAAAACAGAGTATATGGAATGTAATTTTAGTGATATTCGAAACACAACTGAGGAAGTAGTGAAGCTTGATGGCCAAGAGATTCCTAAGAGAAACCGTTTCCGATATTTAGGCTCGATTATACAAAGAGATGGGGAGTTTGTGAAGATGTTATAGATAGGATCCAAGCAGGGTGGCTTAAGTGGAGAAGTGTCAGTGATGTTTTGTGTGACAAACGTATACCTTTGAAGTTGAAGGAAAATTTTTATAGAATGGCTGTTAGACCAGCAATGATGTACGGAGCAGAGTGTTGGGCAACAAAGAAACAACATGTCTAAAAAATGAGTGTAGAGGAGATGAAGATTCTAAGATGGATGTGTGATAAAATAAGGAAGGATAGAATTAGAATCGAGCATATACGAGACATGCTAAAGGTAGATCCAATCCAAGATAAGTTAAGAGAGAATCGCCTCGGATGGTTTAGACATGTCACACGTAGACCTAGTAGTGTCCCCATTAGAAAGAGTAATTTGATAAGTATTGAAGGTAGAGTTAGGGGTAGAGGAAGACCTAAACTAACGTGGGGGGAAACGGTGAAAAAAGATATGATAGTTTGTGATCTTACAGAAGATATTGCGCTAAACCGAGCAGAATGGAAAATCAGGATTCATGTAGCCGACCCCAACTAGTTGGGAAAAATGCTTTGTTGTTGTAATAATTAATTTAAAAAAAGAATTGATGAATTAAATAATTATTTTTACAAACTTAATATCTTCAATATTAGACTTTTAACATTTTAATTACTTTCAGATAATGTAGAATAAAACTAGAGCAATCAAACTAGGTAGAACAAATAATACAAATTTTATTTACATACAAGGAAAAAATAAAACATAAGTTCGACATGAAATGATGTTCATTACACAATTACATCTTCATTGTTTGGATAAGAGGATCCATATGAATAGGAAATTCAAAATTTTGAATTTTTGAATCATATGATCCATGGTTTAAAGTTGAGATCGGGACAGTCCATCTGATCGAATTGCTAACTCGGTCGATCCTCGAGTTATCTTGCGGATTTCGAGATTTAGGGGTCGTATCGGAGCATTCCCTTGAAAACTATCCAGATTGGTCGGATTGGATTGGGAAACCATGTTTTAAAGGTTCTTGGTCTATTTTGGCCATTATATCAACAAATATCAGAAAAACTTCCTCGATTCATTGTCGGGCATTATACAAGAAAAGATACCATAGACCTTCAGGTTAGGGTTCAGACCCAAGTCAATTGGACCACCCATTGTATAAAAACAAGAGGATAAAAGAAAATTCAAATAAAAACATAATCTTCTATCATCCTTATTGCTCCCTCTCCCAAATACTTACCACACCATCACTCTTGTTCTTATTTATTGAGCACACAAAGAAGAGATGGACCTAGGGTTTTTTATTTATTGAACATGCAAAGAAGAGATTCAATCTTAATCTTTGATTATAATGGGGAGTATTGGGGGTTTGTAATGTAGGTTAGAGAGAGAAGAGAGAAGCGAAGGGTTATGATGGAGATTGGACAAAGAATACATGCCAACATATTCATTCAGATCTCTTTTGACTCTTTCGATACAAAATTACAAATTTGATTTTATGACCACTCTCCTTTTTTTTATTAGGCTAATTGCTTCTATGAGTAAATATACAAAAATAACAATAATTAGCATCTCCATTAATAGTAGGATAAATTTCCCTAAACCATACCCATGTTTCAGGAATTTGTAGATGGCTATGTCGGTATTTTTTTTTTTTTGCGGATGGGTATACTCTGTCCACATTTTTGCTGTGGATCGCTATACTCCGTCAAAATCTGGTATCACGTGACGGATTTTGGGTGTTTTTGGGTTTTTTCCCCCTAGTATACCTCAAGCTGTTTTAGTTTTTAATTAGTTTATCTTCCCCAATTAAATGTGCTTATTACCACATTTATGGAAAATATATGGCAGAATGGCAAAATAAAATAAAGAGAAGGTGGAGGTATTTTTGAGATGTTTATTTTAATAAGTAAAACAATTAAAAGGTAAGTTGTAAGAGAGAAAGAGAGAAATGACTTAATGAGATAGATAGAGGGGTATAATGGTCAATTTTACATAAAATTGACATCATAAGGCATAGGCGACCGCAATAACTTTAAGGGTATAGTATTACCCTTCCGAAAATAAATATTGGTAAGGTTATCTACAAATTGGTGAAACCTGGGTATGGTTTAGTGAAATTTACCCTTAACAGTAAACAATAAAATAAAATGTGAAATTTACCCTTAATAGTAAACAATAAAATAAAATATTAGAAGTAGCACAAGCAGATTGCTTCAACTTGTTTTCAAGATTCTTTATCTCATCCTCAAATCTTTAATATTTCATTATTTCGGAATCTTTTTATTATGTATTAGATTTCATGTAGGCGTTTATACATTTTGACATAACTATTATTGCTTATATTAGGTTGTTTTGTATTTGTCATATATAATGTGCAAATGTCATCCAAGTCACACTTAGGATATATATCTCATTCGATATTTTAACCCGATATTTTTTAAATATTGCCAAGATCCGGTCTTCGGTATGAAACTTTGTGATATCCGATGTTTAAAACATTGCTCTTATCATCATTTTGGAAGACGGTGTAGCATGGATACCTACTACATGTACATTCCTTGGCCACGTGTTCAACATTTATAATGTGCACTCAATTTTTTAGCTTACTTTTATTTTCCTTATCAGGTACTCCTTATCAGGTACTTCTTGTAAACTTAGCGGGTAACCCATATCATACTTTACAAATGTTGATCACTTATTCATACTCATCTTTTGTTTTGATATATGATATGCTTAAGACTATATTTAATGACAAAGACTTGTATACTAATGATACAAAATTGTACTAATGTTCCAGTAAAAATGTGGTGGGATACATCAATCTATTTTATGGAAATTGAAGAGGCAAACTTTTTCTTTGTATCATAAAGTTAAATCCATCAAGGGGTTATTGTCTTTCATAATTTTCCCTCACAAATTCTATATTTACATCTTAATCCCAACAGATTAGTATTATATACTAGCTCCCAACATTAAGGAGAGGATCAATAACTATCGTTCTGAAAATTGATCTAATCTAATTATAATTTAGGCTAAACTATGGATCAGTAATGATTAAGGATGCATATGGGTACGAATATATCCAATTCGGATCCGTATCCTCAATGGAGGTAGATTCAGTTTGGAATTCGAATTTGGATACGGATATCGAAACCAAATTGTTTTCAGATTCGGATACAAATTTGGATTCGCCCAAAATTTTCGGATTGGACATGAATATCATATATATATATATATATATATATATATATATATATATATATACTAGATTTGCCCGTGGCCACGTGCCTACGGCACGTCTTCAGAACGATACAGCATATGAAAAATCTTGTAAACAGTAAATCAACAATTATGTAGCTGAAGTTTGAATAGTATAACAATAATTAGTTGTAAATAAAAGTCCATGGTGAAAAATAATTATAAATTGGGGTATAAAAGTCCATGTTTCATTATATATATATATATATATAGAGAGAGAGAGAGAGAGAGAGAGAGAGAGAGAGATAAATAATTAAATAAGTAAATGAGTTGTTTTGGGGAGGGGGGATTTGAATCTGAGTTTTGGGGGGAAAATTTTTGGAGGGAAAATATGTTTTGTGAGGTTAGATCTGGGCCTTTGATTTTGGGAGGGATTGAAGGAAAGCCACTATATTAGTTATGTGTTTAGATGCTCGTAATAGTGCACAAATTGTAGAGCTTTCGTGACTCAGTTTCGATGTTTCTCTGCAATGAATATGCTTTATTGAATGGTCACCTAACCGTGGTAAAAATGTTACTGTATGGTATGAGGTTTTGAGAGATATATACAGTATTAGTATTTCATTTCGTACTTACAGCTTTTGCATTTGTTCTGAAAATATTTTATGAAGAAAATATTGAAATGAAACAACTATAAGAAAAACATGGTCTGATGCAATTTTGTTTAACTTATATTGTTGGCTTAGTCTGCAGCTTGATAGCGTGCAGATCAGAACTTTTACTTCAAATCTCTCGTCTTAATTCCATGACAATGGGAGAACTCTTTCTAATTCTAAACTTGTGTCACAAATCAAAGTAATCTTATTATAAACAAAGGTGCAACTCCATCTGCATTACCATTGAAATATAGTTCAAATCGTAAAGAGAGATGGGATGAATAAAGGGAAGTTTCAGATTTGAGAATCGACTACGAGATAATTGTTTATTCAGAAAACTCCCCTCTTTTATTTATCTACTCTTCACAAACACTTCATAAATTGCATGCACACCGCACAATCGAACAAACAGTGTAATCAAATTGAAATGTCCAACTCACGACCAGATCAAAACAAATCATCCAACATTATTTTGTCTTCTCATTCCTTCTCCACATTAATAGTCACAGTCAAATTCGCTCTTGGACTCTCCACTTTCAATGTCCTCCTTTTCTCACATGCACAACCATTTAAGATAACATATTGCCTTAAAAAGATTACAAGTAGTAGGAAATTAAATTAGCTACTAATTAATCTCAAGTAAAAGATAAGCAGCAGCATCTTCTCATTTCATTTGGCCTTCTCTGTGATGACATCAAACCCCATCTCACTTGGATCTGTTGCGAGGGTTTCTACGACGATGGCGAGGGTTTCTACGGCGAGAGAAGTGAGAGAGGGATGTCAGGGTTGTGGTCGTCGAGAGTTAGGGTTTGGGATTTGGGGGGGTTTCGAAGATAGCGGGAGAAAATTGGGGAAACTCTTGATTGGATTTTGGAGAGAGGGAGAGAACAGTGAGAGAAATGCAGATTGAAGGATTTAAGAATGAGTGAAATGACCCCAATACCCCTCCATCATAAGTGAGAGTGCTGGAGAAATCTCAGCCTTTCATCTCAATTTCCTCATATCCAACGGTATAAATTGTTGTTTCTCATTTTCTTATTTAAGAATGTTTCTCTTTTGATCACTCCTCTCTCTCTCTCTCTTTCTCTCTCTCTCTCTCTCTCTATATATATATACATACTAGTAAATACACGTGCAATGCATGTCTGAACAATGTTTTTTTCTATTCTATTTATCTATATTATAATGGGAGAAGCACATGCGGAACACGTAAAATAATAGACTAACAATCACTGTTCATGATCCTTCACTCACGGGGCAGGTGCAGACAGAGAGGGAGATGAAGAGGGTAGGGTTTTTGGTTTTTTTTGAGAGATAGGAAGAGGGTAATAAATTTGAACGTGTACTGTACGTATTTCATTGGTTTATATTGTAGAGTTTAATTAAACGTGCATTGCACGGGTTGGAATATGAACAAATTACACTAAGGCCTTCTCCCATTATAGCAGTGTGTGTGTGTGTGTGTGTGTGTGTGTGTGTGTGTGTGTGTGTGTGTGTGTGTGTGTGTATATATATATATATATATTTCCGGTATTTTAGTTATAGCTCATTGGTTCTCTGCACAGGTTGCCACCCTGTTGTGCCTGGGTTGGATGCCATGCTTCTTCATTTTATTTTGTATACATTATATTTATGGTAAAATCTAATTTGGACTCCTCTGTTGACCCCATTTTTTATTAGTTCTGACTCTTTAAACTGACTCTATATATTAAATATTTTTGATATTCTTTAAACTCATTTTTCTACCCCTCAAAATTAAAATATTAATCACTAACCTCTTATAGGTAACTTATCAGGTACTTCTTGTAATACATAAACACTCCTCTCTTCCACATACACAATTCTATTCTGAATGTTTATATATTTTGCCTTTTGACTATGTTTTCTCTTCTTGATTAATATTTTAACTTAAATTTTATCTTCATAATCATTTGACATATTCTATCCCATTTCCCTTTTTTTGGCATCCACATATAATATTGTTATGATGTCCGAATTGGTATCCATATTTGAGATCCCCTATCCATTATTTTAAGAAAAATACGCTTTTATGCTTAAGTGACTAAACAAGCAAAAGCGATGATATTTACGCTAAAAGAGAAGCAATGCGGGCCTATTCAGCGGTCCACCGATTTTATTGCGCTTTTTTTTAATTAAGTGGGCTGCTTAATTGGCCCAATCCACTTAATCAGTTGCTTAAGCGAGTCCAAGTGGGAAAAATAATAAATAACACAACTTAAAACCCTTTTAAATCTGAATCAACGGTTATCCAAATTTATAAGTTGTATTAGCCTAAAAATATGGTAGTTTCTCAAACCCTAATCTCAGTCCTCCTTTGCAAGTAACCCTTGACTTATGGAATATGCATTTCTTGAGTCTTCTCTCATTGCCATGTAATATTCTCAATTTTTGCCATGTAATATCCTCAATTTACGTTTTAATTGTATGTTTACTTTTAGTGCTATCCAACTCAGTGTTTTCCTTCACGTTATAGCATTTTGTATTGCACTCATGCAATTTGTAGCATTTTTATGCATTTACACATCATTTATTCTTCATTGCACATCAATTTCTACCATTTCCTACATTTTCTTTTACTTTTTATAATTATCCTATTAATTATAAATTTAAAAAAATAATCACGCTCAATGGCTAAAAGCGATGAGTAGTCCTTGGACTCCTTGCACTTAGGGTGTGTTTGGTTTCAATTGTATTTGCTATCTACCAGGCACCTCCTTAAATATGTTCTACGCTTTTAAAAACCTTGCCCATTTCTGAATTATATTTGTATCCAAAATTTGCTGACACATGGTTATGATTTTTATCTTTCTAGCCATATCCGTATCTAGATCCGTGTTCATCTCTAGAATGCGGATAGGGTTGTGGTATTAAGGTTGCAAAAAACGGAAAACCAAACCAAATGGGCAGGCATCTTTGGGATTTTTTTTTCTGTTTAAATGGGGTGTAAACGTAAAAAATGGTTTTCAATTTTTTCATTTAAAAATATTTTAGAAATAAGAAAAATGAAGGATATAATATAGATAAATCCAGAAATTAAGGGAACAAATATGGAAACTGTCAAATATTAAAGAGTTCACATGACATCATGTGCACAAAAAATAATAAATATTTAATAACAAATATTAAAGATTTATATATATATTTCTTTTATTTTTCCTTCTTATTTAGAACAACATGATGGTTAGGTTAATCTATCTGTTTCTAATTGTGTATCATGTATTTTCTTTCCTTTTATGTTTACAATTGAGATCAGAATCATTAGTCTTCAACTTGCAAAGGAATTTTGTCTTTGTGATCTTTCCTTGGAAATCTATTGTGTTATTCTTATGTAGTACAGTATTACTTTCATCACAACAGCCTTATTCTCTGTTTTGCAGAGTGCAGCTCGGTGAATGCCTTGAAACAATTGTCCATGCTGACTATCCGGAGCAATGGCCTAGTCTTCTTCATTGGATAAAGTGCAACGTACAGTTGCAAGACAAGCAAGTATTTGGAGCTTTGTATGTGTTGAGAATTCTTTCCAGGAAATATGAGTAAGTATGTAACTCATGGTTGATCTGCAAACAGAGTTACCATCCCAAATTTCCCCTATACTATTCATTAATTTTATTATTTTCTATTTGGAACATTCTTTAACATGGTGTGATTACTGTCACTTCTGTTTTAAGTCACTTGAAAGTTTCCTTGTTTATTATACATTAGGTATTGGCTCAGTAGATTGTTCTAGTTGCATTTGTCATAATTTAATTTTCTTACTTAGTATAAATCCTTGACAACTATTGCCAATATAGATTTACAGTCAACCTATTCCAGATTCTACTGAACAATTATATATCGACTAATATGGTTACTAAAGCTGTTAGAGGGCCACTTTCTCTGCCTGATATGGTTACCATGGCTGTTTGTGGGGCCCAGACTGCTCAAAATTTTGAAACAATCTGGAAAACGGGCACTATTTCATTGTGGCCTCTGTAGGTTCAACCAATGTAGGAGGTTCTATCTGTCATTTTTGGGTTAAAACTGTTTCTGTCCGTCTTATTTAGCAGAATCAAATCTTGGGATTTAGCATGTATTGCTAGGTTAGTAGGATCTGCGACATCACCTTGTATTTGCCAGCCCATCTGATGTAAAACACTAAAACGTAATTCTAAATAGAGAATTTCCAAGAATTTTAAAGGATTAATTGATACCAACATATAGTGCGGATCAAAGTTAGAATTTTAAACAATTAATCGGTTTCAGTGTTCTAAATGGCGTCTGCCTCGGACGCCTAGGCGCTAAAAAAGAGGAGAACGGCATATGCAATAGGCGGTACTTTAGGCGTTGAGATGGCAGTTAGGCGTACAAGGCGTCGATTTGGCGGCGGCTGAGGCGGACCAGGCGGCGCCTAGGCGGCCGACAGATTTTTTTGTAATTTTTTTTTCAAATTCTTTAAAATAGTCTCTTCGTCTTCAACAGAAAAAAGCCTCTTCATCTTCAATAGTAAAAAGGCTCTTCATCTTTACATTAAGGTGTTACTAGTTCACGTTATATTTGAAATTTTATATGACTGATTATTGTTTATGTCATTATGAATCTAAAGTTTACACCATAATCGTTGTTGAACTTCTAAAATCATTCTGGCCTAGTATCACTTGTGAATTGTGATGCATTTAATCCCATGGCCTGGCCATTTTCTTCAGGAAGATTAGTTGTCCTTGATCGCAATAACTCCAATAAATGGTTTATTTCATCCCTGCAACCTGCATTGTCAAGATTAAGAATCATTCAATCATATTAAGATAATGATTAAAGAGTTCACAAAATGATTTAAACTACAAGCACCAAAGTTCCAGCTTCACAAAAAGATTTAGACTACAAGCAAAAATAGAGAAATGTAACTTTTAAAAGATTAATATATTAATATTTAAAAAATAAAAACAAAATGCCTAGGCGCCGCCTAGGTGCCGCCTAGGCGTCCTAGGCGGTAGGCGGTCCTTGGCTGAACCGCCACCGCCACCGCCTGACGCCGTTTACAAACTTGATCGGTTTGATGGATTTTCAAGAATTGAATTAAGTTTAACAAGTCCAATTAATAATTCAGTTCTAACAATCAATAATTAAATTCTTAAGCGTTCTTAGCAAGTAAAAGATTCAATATTGATTCGTACTCTAATTAGGCAAGTAGAACACTCAATCTTGATATTTGTGGTCGACAGTTAAATTAAATAATATAATAGAGATGATAAAGCAGTATAACACAAATATTTGAAAAGTGAAAAGAGTATATCGAGATTCGAAGAAACCAGCGTTAGATGTTGGGTTGGTAGCAACGCAGAACACAGCAATCAGCAACAACAGTAAGAGAGAGACCGGCCACAACAGCAAGAGGGGCTGTAATGCCCCGATTTTTCATTTAATGAAAAATTATTTTATTTTGCACGTAATGTGCACGTGCAATATTTTTGGTTGAATTAAATCTTATAATTATTTTCATTGTGATGAGTATAGATATTTAAATATGTGCTTTTAATTATTTTATACAAAGCCTTCTTTCAATTAGACAAAAAAGCCTTTTTCTTAAAGCCCAAAAATTCAATTCAATTATTATTTTTATAATTATTATTTTGGCCCAAAAACTAAAGCCCATGAGCTATTTTATTTTTAAATACAACTTGTCATGTAGAACACAATTTAAAGATTATTTTTATACAAAATTTAATGTACAAACTTTTATGGAGACCAAGTTGCATGCACGTGCGTTGCACGTACACGTGCACAAGCACACTTGCATAGCCGGATTGCATTTTGGAGGGAATGGGAAAATTTTGAGTGGGATCATGGTGGAGTGGTTACTTGATCATAGGTAGTTAGTGTAACTCCTCCTTAGATCTAAGCCATTTGTTCCTAACTCCTACTTCAATCCTAGCCATCCATTCTCCTATTTTTTTAGTATAAATACCCCCCTTTTGGCTAGTATTCTTGTGCAAATCAATTCTTCCAAACCTATAGTTAAAATACAAGTATCTAGTAGTTAGTAAGAGAGTAAAAGATTGGGAGATTGTGTGGGATTTTTGCTTGCATCAAGAAGGAGGAGAGGCCGGTTTCATCTAGGAGGAGTGTTCTCGTTTGGGCATTGTGGAGTGCTCGAGTTGGCTTGTGCGCGCAGAGGAGCACTCGTTTGCAAGGACATTCGTCTAGGAGGTTGCTAATTGTACTTTTCTTCAATAAGGTGGGTAAATTTTTCGTATTTCTAAATAGGAATGCATGCTAGATTTAATTAGAAGAATGAAGCATGAAAATGATTAATAAGAGTATACATTTAAATGAAAAATTGACTTATTGATTGATTGATATATGGATGTGCAATTGTATGTGGTTCTATTAGTAAAGGCAAATTTATGTGTGAATTGATTGTAGCCATAAATTATTGAAGAAAGTTTCATTATCTACATCACAAATTATATACAAAAGTTAGTAGATTAACCATGCTACTTTATGTGTTTAAATGAATCTTTGTGTTGTATTGAAATAAACGAATTAATTGGTGAAAGATTAAAAATAGAGAATTAATGTGAAGAATTGCTAGTAAAGGGATTTGAGATGTTAATTGTTAAGAAATGTCGAAAAGAAGAAATGTGGTAATTATAATGTAGAATTCGAATTTAATTGTATGAAAAATATGTTTTAATTGTTGAAAAAATTATTTTCTACATACTGGTATGGAAATTATGTGAGGAAGAATCAATCTGGAATTTTTCAGTAATTTTTATAAAGGCAAAGTGAAATGAAGACTAGTTGAACATCGAAACGTTTTAATAGCAGAGAGAATTGATCTAAATAAATTTCGAGTTGTAACTTTGACAACCTGAGTGCGTAGCTCAAGTGGTCAGGACGGCTCTAATCGCTACAGTATAGGCTCATGGGTCTGAGGTTACTGGTTCGAATCCCCGGGCTACCATACTTTTGTTTCATTTTTAAAAAAAAATATAGGCAGTGGCCGAGAGCATTTAATGCTCTCAGCGCATGCTTCTAACGCAAAGGGCACTCGGCCTATTGGTTTGTGCCTTCGGTTGGCTTCCCTGTGGTCGCTGGTTCGACCCTGGCTTTCGGCTGTTGTTTAGTGTGGGAAAAACAATTTTTTTGGGGGTTTTTAATGGTCAAAAAATATGGAAAATATATATATATATTATCTTAAAAATATGTGGAGCTTATGAAAAATAATTTGAGAATTATTTACATAGAATAAAATATGTGCAAATAGAATTATGATTCTACATCTATGTTTTTGTGAAAATTATATCTTGCAAAAAGAACTTGAAATGAAGGATTAGAAAATCAATATGGCAAAGAAAGAAATTATTTTTTTTGATGTAATGTAAATTATTCTCATTTGAGAATAGTGTGGGAATTATGAAGTGTAAATGTCCACCTTTGATTGAATAATTAGTGATGTGGGTTTTTATGTGAACATAACATTTCATGAGTTACATGATGAATAGTTGAATTTCATGTATAATTATGGACTATTGAACGATTTAGAAATCATGATTGGAAAAGAAATATTTTTGAGTATGACAACTCAACATGTGAACTTATGAGTTGGAAACACTCAACTTTAGAATTTTTGAATGGAAATTGAAACAAAAGAGTAGCTAAGTCTCCCCCGGCATTTGGAAAGAAATAAAATAAAATTTAAAATAAAAGGCCAAGGTTGGTCATGTTGAATGAATGAATAAGTCCGGTTTGGTGGAGAGGCTAACTCTAGTGCTTTGATTGTGTTCATGATTCTATTTCATTAGAATTAAGAATTAGTTACGTAGTGAAGACGTGATGAAAGTAAGAGAAAAACATTGAGTATGAGGGCCATTGGATCAGCGGCGAGAGCGTATCCCAGGATGTCCCATGATGAGTTAGGGCGAGGATACTGCTCCAGAGTACCGTCCCGGTGGCGACGCTCGTGGGATGTTGGACGACTGCGAGTGGTGTCATGTCTATGGTAGGAGATGAATTACCACAGGATGCCTGCATGATGAGTCATGTGTCAGTGCGTTGGGATTCCCTCCAGGGCGCCTAAACATGAGTTCGTATGTCAGAAAACATCTAGGATACTTACCGTAGTTACAGTAGTAGATTAAGTCATGGCGAGGGATTGAACCCTACAAAGATGCAGAACGATTAAGGGCTTGCCCTCGAACCTATATAGTATGGGATGCATAGAATCCGAACAAGTGCGCATTAGTGTCATGTAATATAAATAATTGCATTAAGGACTAAGTGCACAATCACGACACGACATCATTAGGGTAGTCCCTTTAGTTTGATATGTGACAAGTTTGTGTTTGCTAAATATGGAAAATTAGTTATACTATTTCCGGCATAGAGAGGATAGCCGTGTATAATGTTCGTCGGTTGAATAAACTGACGTACCCACAGTTTTATATGCAGGTAAGTGACATGATAAAGATTAAAGAGGAACAGATGCTTAAAGATTATTCAATGTTGTTGTACATTTATTTCAATGTTGTAAATTTACTTCCGCTGTGCAATGTAAAGAGTAAAGTTTTATGTAAACTCTGATGTAAAGTGAAAAGTTCAAATTTCCTTGTAAAATTGTACTAAATGAAGTGGAAAGATCCTGTAGAACATCTCGAATTCAGCTGTATTTGGGATTCGGGGCGTTACAGGGGCAAGGGCGACAGTCGACGGCGACGGCGCTGACTAGCGTCGACGGTGACGGGGACAGGGCGACGCTACAGCTAGGGCGTCGAGGAGAGGGAAATAGAGACAACAGCAGTGGTGGTCGCTGCTGTCGATCGGAAGAGGACCAGGGGAGGAGCAAGGGGTCTGCTGTGGCAGTGCTGGGGGCAAAGGAGGAGGAGGTCGGGGTCGGCGGTGCTAGGAGAGCGATGAGGTCGCCGGAGACTGGTCGAAGTTGGTCGGGGAAGAAACACAAGAAAGGGGGTTTGGAAATTTCAGCGGAGAGGGCGTCGGGAGGTAAAGGAGGGGAGGAAGGGGGAGACGGTGGTGGATCTTCGGGTCGGGATTTGGAGGAAGAGGAAGAGGAAAAGGAGAAAAGGATTAGGGTTTGGGGTAATTTTATTTGGGGATTAGGGTTTGATTTAAGTTATTTTGGGGATTTGGGGTAGTTTTAGAGTTTATCACAAACCCTAAAATTTTATTAGGATTATTCTGTAACCCCCATTTCCGCAAATACGTATTTTCTGAATATTTTCTGTATTTCGATATTTATAAATTCATTATTTGTTAAAATCGTTTTGGATGTTATATTAAAGTGTTTTTCTAATCGATAATTATATTTATTTCGAATAATTATGTATTTTAATATACTTTCTATGTCTTATTGATCAACTATTTATATTTGAGTTTAAAACAAATATATTATTATTATTAGATGATTTTAATAAAAGTTGTTAAACTCGAATATTATTTTGTTGTATGATTTATTATTTTAATTAATTGTTATTCTTGATTATTTATTTAAAATTCATCTATTAAATTATTTTATTATTGTACTTGATCTAATTTTGTTGGTGATATCTAATTTATTTTCCAAGCCCAATTTATATATTTTTCTTATTTGTATTATTTATGTATCTAATAGGATTTAAATACTTGTTCATGAAATTATTCGTTCTTCTTGATTGAGCTATTTTTGTTTATTCTATCTTCTTATATTTAATTGTGGGTATTTTTTTATTTAAACCCTATTGATTTTGATCTCTCTCTTAATTGAAATTAAAACCTAATTTCTATTGTTCTTGACCCAAAACTACTTTTATTAGACCCTAAACCACTAACCCAATACCCTTATTGTGCCCTATAAATACAATCCTAATGCAAATCCTAATTTTTGCACACAAATCGAAATCTAGCCATCTAATCTCTCTCCTATTCTCTCTCCTCCCGTTCTCTCTCTCCTGGTTGGAGTTTTTCCCGCAAAAAATCACCCCAACCCTATCCGTCGTCTTCTCCGAACAGCTTCGGCCACCCCCTCACTCCGGCGACCTCCCTCCCGTCGCCACACCTCTGGCAACCTTCTGCTAGCGCCGCCAGCCAAACCCCCTATCTCCCTTCTTCTCTCTCGTCGACATTAGCCGACGCCAGAGCACCCAAAACCCAACACCCTTAGCCCTTCACTCCTCTGTCCGATCGCCGACCGGATCCACCAGCGTGTCGCCACTGCCTTGCGTCGCCGGCCCTCTGGTCGCCAGCGCCGCCTCCCCCGGCCGACACCCTATCCCGCTGTTGCTGCTGCAGTCTCTTTGTGTGCCGTGTTGTTGGTTTATTGGGTTATTGCATGTATATTGCACGTGTTATTATTTGCTAGTTCGTGGGTTCGTTGCTTTGGGATTCTTATCCCGTTATTCTTAGTATTCGTTTTCACCGTCTAACGGGCAAGTCACTGTCCTCTTGAATTGCTAATTGTATCAAATTCAAGTCTTATTGAAACTCTTGCAAGTAGATCTCTTTGTTATTGTATTATCCATTGTTTATCTCTTCGTTGTGTTTATTGAGGGTTTATATCTCGAATTGCATATTGCATTGTTCATCTAATGTCTCGAATTACATATTGTATTGTTGCATTAATAAAATAGTTAACAAGTCGGAGTTTAAGGGAATGACTTGAGTAGTGAATAATATAGTGACTGTGTCGGCCAGTGTTTATCGATTGATTGTGGAGCGCTAACTACGGCACCCCAATCTTTCATGTCATGAACCCGTGAACTCGTGAATCAGTGTATCAATGTATCATTATAATGATTTGTGTAGCAATATTGTATCGTATCAGTGATTACCGTACCGACACATGATCAATAGAATTCACCATTCAGTCTAAACGAAATTGATTGTATGCATCGAACTTGTATATGGGATGCAGTAGTACATGCATTAGTTAGGATTAAAATGAATGATAGACATAGGGATTGACACATCACCGACATTACATATTATTCATCATTGTTCCTATTTGTATCCAATATTGTTTAAGTGATATTGATATTAACTGTTGATTACCGTTACTGAATATTGAATCATTGTTACACTGTTGCATTGATTACTATGTTATTGATTATTATCATCGTGCTATGTTATTGATTCCTATTGATCCATTGATTCATTATTATACCGTTATTCTATTGTTCCCTGCTTTCTCTACTTGTTGTCCATGACTTGCTCCAAGGACAATTTTGCTCCTCTTTTTAGATAAAGTGTTTACAGGTGTTGATGGAGAATTGCCTAATGGATTGGGAGAACAACATTGGTGAAAGAATTGATTGCATCGCCGCTTAATAAATAATTATTTTTGTCATGAAGACTTAATCATTGAACTATTGTTATTTCATTGTATTGGGCTTATATCCCGAATATTGCTATTTATTTCCAGACGTTGGATTATTATTATTGTATTTGGATATTTTTATTGCTTCATTCCAAGTATTATTTTTCATGAGATTATTATTATTGCCTACGCATTTGTTCTGTATTGATTATATTGTTGAGTTGATCGGATAAACAGCTTATGAGTGATGTTAGTCATTCGCTTGGCCAATGTTACGTGCTCGTATTCCGTATTTTTGGAAAGCGGGGCGTGACATTATCACAAACCCTAATAAGTTGGATCTCAATTATATTACACGAAGGAGAGATGAAGAGCAAAATTCAACATAATAAATTTTTAATCAAGAATAACATATTTTCTCATTAATCTCAATGCCTATATATAGGCTCAAAACAAATCTTGATACAAATCTCAAAATATTCTAAAATCTCAGAAATATCCTAATGCATAAAAAAAAAGATTACATATGGCTATAATTGCCAAAAACAAATATGGTACTAAAATAAAATACTAAACTAAATAGAATAGATGTCCTCATCATTCTCTGTGGGTGTGAGAGTTCGATCTAGTCGAGTCAAAACCAGTGATCCTGTCATGGTGCTCCAAAATATCTGGATCCAAGCGGGAGCTCTTCACGATCACTGCAAGTGTCATCCGACTTCGGCTTGTTCTTCCACCTCACCAAATACTTGTGCATACCACCATCTCTTGTAGAGATTATCGGATCATCTAAAATATTATTCAATTCTTCTATCGGTGGGTAAATAGTATCAAGTAAAGGGGTAAATGTGGGAATCTCACCATTAGGCTGCAGGGTAGGCTCATCTATAAGAAAATTTGTAGGGTTGAATTTTTAGCCTTCATAGAGCAGTAGATCCTCAATATTGAAAGTCTTACTTATGCCAATGCCTTCAGGAAGGTCAACGACATAGGTATTATCATTGATTGTATGAAAAATCTTAAATAGACATGCAACACGTATGTTCAAGTTCTTAACGGATCCAACGGGAAACCGTTCCGGATGAATCCGAACCATCACTTCGTCACCAACATCAAGAGGTTTAAATTTCCTTCTTGTATCTGTTATTAACGTGTAGTTAAAACTATTCTCATTAATTTTCTTGGAAATTTTTCTATGCAAATTATGAATACAGAATGAAAATGTGGATGCAGACTCTATGACTCTGTGATGTTCTAATACATGGGTAAAATCTATGGTTGCCAGGTGACTTGGGAAAGGATGGGTGACTCAGGTACACTCAATGGAGGTGACTGAACATACTGAATACAATTGTGAGACTGGTTATCACCTTTTTCATCAAAGTCATCGTTTACATTAGGTTCATAGGTAAACTCATTGTCAGGCTCATCAGCAATGACAGTGGTACCCTTTACTATATTGATCCTACTGGGGCTGGGACAGTTGCCAGCAATATGGCCGTATCCCTTGCATTTATAGCACTTAGTAAGAGGATTAATCTTAGAATTGTCTCTTTCAGTGTTCCTGCCCGTGTGGTCATTTCTAAGTGGATATGAATTTGATGTAGGCTTGCATGGGTATGACTTGTTGGGGTGCTGAGAAGATGAGTGCTCAGGTTTAGAGAGATCAGGAAGGGTCATTCTAGAGGAATGATCCATTGAATCGCTGGACTGGTAATAGGAACTTACTTTAATGGAATCTATATCGAGGATAAGGGCATAGACTTCCGCTAATGAGTCCACATTTTTATGAATTAGCTCGTTTCTAAGGTCGGCTCGTAGTCCAGCTCTGAACTTAGAGAGAGTTTGTTCTTCACTCTCTTTACCTAAGACATTGTACCGAATAAGGAAGTCATCAAACTTATCAACATATTCTTGTGTGGATTGGCTTTCTTGATAGAGTTGGTTCCACGAATTTAGCAATTGGGTATGGAACGATAACGGTATATATCTCTCAGTGAGCTTCTCTTTCATGGCTTCCTAAGTTGCTATATGTGCCAGGCCTCGGCCTCTACAGGCATGTTCAAGATTGGTCCAGTATTGTTGAGCTTTACCTGTTAATTTCATTGTGGCAAATTTAACCTTCAGGGCTTCGTTCATGTCAAACCACACAAAGTAGTGGTCCATGGCACGGATCCAGTCGAGGTAAGCTTGGGGTTCCATGTGGCCTTCAAAATAGGGAACATCAGCCTTAATGTTCTTCTTATATTATTCATCAGGATCATGTTCTTGATGTCGATCGTCACGAACATTCCCTTGAGGGATCTGACGATTAGCATGAAGCTCAGGGACAATAGTTTGATTTAATTCCACTTTCTCAAGTCTCTGATTGATATTGGGAAGAGTTGCTTGAATAGCAGCTAGGGTAGCGAAAATATCAGAGTTGTCTATTTCAGGTCCGGAAGGTCTAAGTTTCCTAATTGGGTGATTTGGGAGGGATAAGAAAGGCTCGTCAGGATCTGTGATGGTGCTGCGAAGACGCATTCACCAACGGGGAAAACTGGGGGTCGTGTGTACTTTTTTTTATTTAATTTTTTAATTTTTATTTTTAATAATAAATTTGAAATGATCTAAAATAAAGCAAGAAAAAAATAAAGACTAAACGATCCTAAATGAATGCAAAAATTGATGCCTAAATAATGCAAGAACTAGGGTTTTAAGAACCTTTGCTCTGATAACAAAATGATGTAAAACGTAATCCTAAATAAATAATTTTCAAGAATCTTAAAGGATTAATTGATACCAACATATAGTGTGGATCAAAGTTAGAATTTTAAACAATTAATCGGTTTGATGGATTTCTAAGAATTGAATTAAGTTTAACAAGTCCAATTAATAATTCAGTTGAATCAGTTCTAACAATCAATAATTAAATTCCTAAGCGTTCTTAGAGCATCCACAATGGTTTGCTATAAATCCCATTTTGCCATTTTTTTAACAAACCAGCGCTGCAGTGGTTTGCTATATTTCTCAAATTTTCCATTTTTTAGCAAAGCGATCAAATCTGTTTCTCAAATATGAGAAACGATTTGAGAATTCTCATATTATAGAGGACGGGGAATGATTCCCCGTCTGAGAAATTTTATTATTTTTTTTTCGTGAACAGACGGTATATCATATACCGTCTGGCGATTTTTATTATTTTCTATTACGCCGTGTGCTCAAACGGTATATGTTACCCCGTTTGTCACCTTTAATTTTTTTTTTTTTTTTTTTAAAGGAAATCCTCCCAAACGGGACATGAATATCATGTACCGTTTGAGAGGATTTTGTTTTTTTTTTTTTTTTTTTCTTATTTCCTGATTACATTTAGTTTACTAAAATACCCTTCTACTCTTCCTACCGCATTTTTATTCAATGAATTCACTTTAATCCCAACGGCTATCTCAACCAACGGCTATCTCAACGGCTATACAACGTCTATGAAAATCACTATAAATAAGATACAGGTTTGATACAATATGGTATACAATTTTAAGAGCAAATTTCATAAATTGTTAAAGAAATTATCCTGCTTGCCGAGACCGAAAGCTATTTTGAGAAGGATTTTCCCAACGACAATGGCATCTTCAACGACACTGGCAGCTTCAATCAGGGGTTCAAGAGGAAGAGCTTATACAACTAGTGAGGATGTTATCCTTTCACAATCTTGGATAGCAATTAGTCAAGATCCAACAGTGGGTGTGGACCAATCGGTAAGTCAATTTTGGGATCGTATATTCAACACTTTCAAAGCAATTCTAGGCATTCCAACGGATCGGACATCGGCATCGCTTACTAGTAGATTTCATATTATATCCAAAGATGTGTCTCTTTTTGTTGCTAAATTGGCGAGTGTTACAAATAGAGCAGCAAGCGGAACCACGGAGGCCGACAAGGTATATTTATTTTGAATTTACAATTATTGTTTTTTTATTGCATAGTTAGAGTTTAAAATAACTGTTGAATTGTTTTTTTGTTTCTTTTTCAAGATACGGGAAGCAAGAACCGAATACATGCATTCAACGGGAAAAGCTTTCAGATTTGAAGAATGTTATCAACTACTAAAGGATTTACCCAAATTCTCTCTACGTACTACTGCTGTCTTCGAGTATGGCATTGGTACACAATCATCTGATGTTGGAAGCAGTCAACGTTCCCCCCTTAATGTTGACTCTCCCAACTCTGACGTAGCGGCTGGAGGTGAATCTTCTACACCACTTTCCCGCCCACCCGGGCGCAAAGCAGAAAAGAGGAAAGCGAAAAATAAAGGAGATGGTACTGACGATGCAATGCTGGAAGAGACGAGAAGATTTAACACCTGCTACATTGAGACACAAGGACATAGAAAACAATCAACGGAGTTGAAACTTGCTTTGAAAAAAAGGGACCAGGATATGAAAGAGCAAGCAGAGGAAGATCGAATAATGGGGTTGGATCTGACTAAATATCCTGATGAGCAACGTTATTATTTCGTTTGTAGACAACGACAAATCATGGAAAAAAGAGGTTTCATTAGGGATTAAAATTAATGTCTATTTATTTATGTAAGAGTTTGAAGAATTACACAAACTGTATCCTGAATTTTACATTTATTATTAAACCAGTTTCAATTTTTATTGTGAACGTATTAATTAAAATTCGAATGGACATTGAAATTATTTTGAATTGGAATACATTGAAATGACGGAATACATTGTTCAATTAATAATACGGAATACATTGTTCAATTCATAATATGGAAAATTACATGTCTAAAATTTGAAATTCAGAAAGTATTACATTTTATCAATCGGCTTCCCCAAACTCGTTCCAAATATGGTCAACCAAATCTTGTCGAAGCGCATGATGTCGTTGTCGATCATGTAAAACTACGCTGCGAGCCAAACGAGTTGTCTGTTCTGTTGGAGCAGTTGTGTTAGGTGTTACGAACGTACTTGATGAACCTTGTTCGTAGTCATAATCATGTATACCTTCTTCTCTTTCATCCTCCACAATCATATTATGTAAAATAATACAAGTCTTCATTATATAGGAGAGACTTTCTGCATCCCACATTCGAGCTGGCCCTTTCACGATCGCAAACCTAGCTTGTAAAACGCCAAATGCGCGTTCAACGTCTTTACGTGCACCTTCTTGCATCTGAGCAAATTTTTTCTTTTTTTGTGTCTCAGGTGCAGTGTAGGTTTTCACTATAGTAGCCAATGGGGGGTAGATTCCATCTGCCAAATAATACCCCATGGAGTAATGATGATTGTTTATAACATAATTAGCGGGAGGTGCAGAACCATTAAGAATATCATTAAATAGTGTTGATCGGTTAAGTACGTTCAAATCATTATTGCTTCCCGGCATTCCAAAAAATGAATGCCAAAACCAGAGATCATAGGACGCAACTGCTTCAAGTATAATAGTTGGTTCACGTACATGACCTGTATACTGACCTTGCCAAGCTGCAGGACAATTTTTCCAAATCCAATGCATGCAATCTACACTATCCAACATACCCGAGAATCCACGAGTTTTATTCTCTTCGAGAAGTCTGTTGACATCATCTGCGTTTGGTTTTCTTGTATATTGGGGACCAAAAATATTGACAATTGCTAAACAAAATCTACGTACCGTATTGAGTACTGTAGTTTCCCCAATTCTGACATATTCGTCGACTGCATCAGCAGAAGATCCGTACGCTAAACAACGCATTGCTGCTGTTATTTTCTGTATTGGAGACAAACCAGCATTGTTTGCAGCATCTACTCGTTGTTGGAAATATTGATCATAACCTACACAAGCTTCAAGTATCCTCATAAAAAGTGGCCGACGCATTCGAAATCGCCGACGAAAAATAGAATCGGGATATGTTGAATTTTCGCAAAAATAATCCCGCATCAACCGGTTGTGGCCTTCAACTCTCTCACGGCGAATATAACGGCGATGTAAATCTCGTTGTGAAGCGAGATTACTCAAAGCTCTCTGCTGCATGCGCCTGTTAAACATTATTGCAACCTCGTCTTCTTCATCCCATTCTTCAGATGAGTCTGTAGAAGTTGAAGAAGAAGAGAATTGCGACATTTTTTGGGAGGTGTTGATATGAAGGGAATGATGGTTAGGATAGTGGAGAGATTGGGGCCGTATAAATAGAGAAAATTGGATGCTCTTCACGTGAAGAACCCAGATGAAAGTTATATTGATTGAAATTAAAGCTGTTAAAGTTGAAGTGATTGAACATCCGTATGATTGTCATGTGAACATTTATTATTTCACAAAACTCCAAGTCATGTGAACATAGCCAAACAAGTCATGTGAACTGAAATTACTAAAATAGCCATTCAACAAAAAAGTTAAACATTTGTTGCCCAAAATACCCATACAACCAAAATGAGAAAATCTCCTAATCGTATTGGGTGTTTCGCACAAACGAAGGGGTGCTCGTTGAATCCTCCGATCCAGCTGTCTGCCGCGATATCGATCGCCTTCCTGTTGTTGACATCGATCGCCTTCCTGTTGTTGACATCGCAGGAATTGAATCTCGTAACACCATTTTCTCAACAATAAATTTGCGCAGTTGACAATTATTTCTTGACAACTCCTGACATTGTCTGTAGAGCTCCTCCTACAAATAAAGTTGAAATATATTAATAAGCGAAATCAACATAAACCAACTACAAATATTAAAAATCAGATTAATATTCTTACGTATGATTGATCACCCCGCAGTTGAAACTCAAAATTATTCGGATCGAGATCTTCTGTCACTGTACCGCCCGCGAAAATGGGTGCTTCGACTAAGTTCTGACCAAAAAGGGCTGGTCTCTCAAGTGCCGGTGGTCCTGTATATTGGGTGGGCATATAATAAGGAGGTGCTGGATATGGCAAATAGGTTGATGGATCGCTGCAACCAGCTCCTCCTATCAAATCGACGTTAGCACCATGCGACAAATTCGGCATAATAGGACCAATTGATACCTTCGCCCAATACTGATCATATACCCTTTGTTCTACAAGAGAGACTAGTCTAGAAGCATCAATAGGCGGAAAAATCTCAGGTTCTTTCATTCTAGACATAGTCTTAGGGGGATTTGCTGGGATAGCAATAACCCCAGTTGCTTGCCCATAACATCGGTCACCGAGATACCATACACCCTACATTTCAATTATATTTAGCGCTAACAACCATTTATTTAAAGTAAGCATTAATTGAATAATAGTCTATATTAATACCTGACGATCATATTGGAAGATACAGCGGTGGTGGGATAAGATCATCGCACATTGAACATGAAAGTCGTTTAAATATTTTGATCCATCATATGGTTGCCATATAATTGATGCTGACGATCTCATCTCTAACTGATTCCGGGCCAACTGAATATTGTAACGGATCAGATCACAACTTGATTGATCCAAATTACTGCGATTCCAACGTGATATTTTCGGTCGAATATCAGAATTTTGCAGATGGATTGTAAAGTTTATGTTCCGATCACTCATTGGTGTACAAATACTTGTGTATTCATATGCCCAGTACTGAAACAAACACATATAATAATATGCGATAGATTAAAAATTGGAACATTAATATTTTCAATTGTAAATATTGTAACAAAATAAATAACATTATTTACTAAGATTACCTCTAGTATTTGCCACGGGCCGTTGAACGCCTTCAATTTAAGCCGACTGCAAGCATCCAAAGACATATATAGCAATGCCAAAGATGTACTACCCCAATCATACGATCCAACAACATTCAAATCTTCAAATGCAGCAAGTAAACCACATCTCATTACACCGGAAGCGTTGGGCAAGAGAAACTCGCCGACAAAATACATGAAGAAAGCTCTGCCAACTTTCATTGCCACTACAGGATCGGCTATAGCTGCATCTATCCAAGCCACATCAAAATACTTCTTTAGGAAAGAGATACGTATACCGTGAGTTTTCCAATCTGCAGGCGTAATTTCTGGAAAGAAACTATCATGGACCAAGTCAAAGGGGTATGCACCGTCGTTACATGGCGGCAACTCACCGACCCCAATAGGTAAACCCGTTAACATTGCCCAGTCTAACGGGGTAAATCCCAACTCACCAGCAGGAAGGTGAAAAGTGTGGGTCGTGTCCCACCATCTCTCAACCAAAGCCTCAACAAGACGAGCAGACGACTTCTCTGTATCAATAGTAAAAAAAGGAGACCAACCTGCATTGTCGACGAGCTGTTTTATTATAGGAACACGGCAAACTAACTTGTACGCTTTAATTGGTCCCTTCCAATTTCCTCTGAAAGTAACAAATCCACCTATAGGTTCATTTGTAATCACCTTACAAATGTGTTGTCCATCATCGACAACTCTTAGCCACTGTGATGGATCGCTGGCATTGACAAGCGCAGTTGCTTCCTCTTCGTTTCTGTTTTGTGACGGTGCGGACTGTGATGGTGCCGACTCTGACGAACGCCTTGATTTAATATTCCCAATAAATCGCCTGATTGAAGAAGACATTGCAAATGTATCGTATATTGAATACAATAAAGAGACAAGAAATTTGTAGAGGAGAAGATAACAGCCGAGAGAATTGGCGAATTTTTTTTTTTTTTTTGGAAGACTGCCGAGAGCAACAAGGTTACCAAATATTTTTTTTTTTGAAGTGAGCCGAGAGCAAGGGATGTTTTCAAGCTGTCGATTAACATGAGATATATAGCCTTCTTGAATGCCAAAATTGGAGGGCATTAAGGTCATTTCATGGCTAAAGGAGGAACCAAATTATTAAAGCACCCACGCCAAAGCAATTCGGTCAAAAAGCCCAAAAAAATCCGGATTTAACGGACGGGATATGTTATCCCGTTTGTTGCTTTTCCTTTATTTTTTTTTCTTTTTTTTTTTTAAATAAAGAGACGGGGAATGATACCCCGTCTCTCATTTAATTATTAAAAAAAAATTAACAAACGGTATATCATATACCGTTTGACGGAAAAAAACGAAAAAAAAAGAGAGACGGGATATCATATCCCGTCTCTCGTACAAATGAGAAAAATATAGCAAATGACCACTGCAGCATTCGACTCTATTTGCTATTACTGTAGATGCAAAATATAGCAAATGAGAAACCACCATTGCGGATGCTCTTAGCAAGTAAAAGATTCAATATTGATTCGTACTCTAATTAGGCAAGTAGAACACTCAATCTCGATATTTGTGGTCGACACTTAAATTAAATAATATAATAAAGATGATAAAGCAGTATAACACAAATATTTGAAAACTAAAAAGAGTATATCGGGATTCGAAGAAACCAGCGTTAGATCTCGGGTTGGAAGCAACGCAGAACACAGCAATCAGCAACAACAGTAAGAAAGAGATCGGCCACAACAGCAAGAAAGGCAAGGGTGACGGTCGGTGGCGACGGCGACAGCATTGACTGGCGTCGACGGCGATGAGGACAGGGCAGCGCTACGGCGAGGGCGTCGAGGAGAGGGAAATAGAGATAGCAATAGTGGTGGTCGCTGTTGTCGATCGGAAGTGGGCCAGAGGAGGAGCAGGGGGGTCTGCTGTGGCGGCGCTGTAGGCAGAGGAGGAGGAGGTCGGGGGGTCAGCGGCACTAGGAGTGAGGTCGTCGGAGACTGGTCGGAGTTGGCCGGGGAAGAAACACAGGAAAAGGGGGTTTGGAAATTTCGGCGGAAAGGGCACCGGGAGGTAGAAGAGGGGAGGAAGGGGGAGACGGTGGTGGATCTTGGGGTCGGGATTTGGAGGAAGAGGAAGAGGAGAAAGGGATTAGGGTTTTGGGTAATTTTATTTGGGGATTAGGGTTTGAATTAAGTTAGTTTGGGAATTTGGGATAGTTTTAGAGTTTATCACAAACCCTAAAATTTTATTAGGATTTATCACAAATCCTAAGAAGTTGGATCTCAATTGTATCACACAAATGAGAGATGAAGAGCAAAACTCAACACAATAAATTTTTAATCAAGAATAACATACTTTCTCATTAATCTCAAGGTCTATATATAGACTCAAAACAAATCTTGATACGAATCTCAAAATATTCTAAAATCTCATAAATATTCTAATGCACAAAAAAAATACATATGATTATAATTGCCAAAAACAAATATAGTACTGAAATAAAATACTAAACTAAATAGAATAGATATCCTCATCACCATCTCTATTCATTATTGCTGCTGGCCCTGATGGGATAGTATTTTGGACTGTATTTATTTTCCGATATCAATATTTTATATCTGTGATTTTTTCGCCTTTTCTTTTTTTGCCATTAAGATGGCACTAAATATAATATGCATATAGTTCGCTAAACAACCTTGTAATTGATCTATTGTTGTAGAACTGCTGTCCATTGATTTTTTTTTTTTTTGCTTTTCATGAACGCATATGATCTGCCAGTATGATGACGCACTAGATTTTCAGTGGCTTTTCATGCCCTCTCTTATGGCTCTAGGTAGTGTGAAGAAAGAATACTCCACATTTATCAATTATAAAAATACTAGTAATTTAGTGCAATGCACGTCTTTAATAAATATAGCACTATCCAAATATCCCTCATCCATTAATGTGAAGTTTGCCTTGGCTACCGATATTAATTGTCTTCTTAACTTATGAGTCCCTATGGACGTACCTTTATTGACCATATGTTCTCTTATGTTGGTGCATTTATATAATTTAGCAGAGGTTAATTAATAGAAGCAAAAATATGATAGATAAATAAATATATATAAGAAAAAGGGAATTTTTTTTTAATCTAGTTTATAGCAGGATATTTTCTATGTAATCTTCATCAATTTGGCCAATCTGATCATGCTGTATTTGTTTTTCTTCATTATATTTGTTGTTGCTGGTTCTTGTTTAGATATGTTATATATTATATTATAGATTGATAGATAGATAGTAATTTACATGTGTGATGCACATTTAATATATTAAAAAATTTAAAGTAAAAAATCTGACGTAACGAGGACTCGAAGCTGAGACCTCTTTCACATTAGTTATGCACGTGTAATGCACGCGTTGATAGATTCACAAATGACACTAAGGCCTTCTCCCATTATAATATTAGATTAGATATGTTATACATGATCCTTCATGAGTGTTATTTGGAGTGGTCTGCATTTATGTATTTTGTTTTTCTATCCTAATGGTCACTACGTCAAAGTTAAAATTTCCGTAGACCAAGTATTGCTACGTTAAGATCTCATGTTGTATTTGCATAGATTTACTTTGGATTAATCATTGTTGTATTTGCTTAAGTAGGTTTCAGTCAGATGAAGAGCGAGCACCAGTTTATCTCATCGTGGATGAAACAGTTCCTCATCTGCTGAATATATTCAACAAGCTCATTCAAATTACGAACCCTTCTATTGAGACAGCAGATTTGATCAAGCTGATATGTAAAATTTTCTGGTCATCAATATATGTATGTGCTTATGATATTGCTGTTTGTATATCAATCCAACTTTTTTAATATCTAAATTAATCCCTTTTCGATTTGACTTTGTTTTAGCTCGAGATTCCAAAGCAGTTGTTTGAACCAAATTATTTAATGGTTGGATGGTTCTCTTCTTGAGCATACTTGAGAGGCCAGTTCCTTTGGAGGGTCAACCAACAGATCCTGATCTAAGAAAATCATGGGGTTGGTGGAAAGTGAAAAAGTGGACAATTCACATATTAAATCGTTTGTATACACGGTGAGTATATCATTATGGTCAGAACCTTTATTTTTTCTATTACTTTATTTACTAAATTGTCTTTTCAAATATTTGATCTGTCGGTGTGGGGATTTGAATCTTCGGAAAGCTGAGAGTAAAGCTTTCTCTCAAATATTTCATGAAACATATGCTGGGAAGATTTTGGAATGTCACCTACGCTTGCTTAATTTGATCCATTCAGGGTGTTAGGATTGTGTCTTAAATATTCGTTATTCAAATAAGAAGAAGGTAAGATGAAGCACGGAGGTCGAAACCTCGAAATGAGTAGAAGAAAACAGCAGCAAGGTGCAGGCATAGTTGCAGTCGACTGTCCTATGTTGCGGTCGACCGCACCCCCCGACCGCTCGTAGTACAAGGATTGTCCGAGAGAGGTACGGTCGACCGGTCTTGTTGGACGGTCGACCGCCCGCGACGCTGTGTTCGTTTTTGGGCTTCGATTTGTTAGGTCGTTTCAGTCAAATCTTTAACTCCAAGTTGGATCGTGCGGTTCCAATTCAGTTATTTCATTTCTGGTTATATCGGACGACTGAGAATTAAGATTAAACGTAGGTTTTCTCTCTAAACTTCTATATATATTGTAAACTCCTCTTTTATGAGAGTTGAGTACTTTATAGATTATTTTCTCCATTGCAAAAAGATGTTCAAGAGAGACAATTCTTGGTGAGTGAGTTTAATTCCATATATTGAGTGATATGGCTAAAAATGGGGTTTAATCGGAACCGTCCAAATCGGGCGCGAATCTTGAGACCTGAGGGTAAAACGGTAATTTCACCCACAAAAGGACCAAAACGGATATTGGATCTGCCCTCCTAGGGCCCAATAATCCGCGAATGGATCCACCACCAAGAGGGTGCGGGTCTCGACCCGCTGCGTACCCAATCCATCAAGATAGAGTCAGGGTCCCTGATTAAATACGATCAACGGCCCTGATGGACGTCTATCTTTTCACGGGGGATTAGGGATTAAATTCCTTATCTGATTACAGGGAATATATATTGTCAGATTACCTTCCTCATCTGATTACGGAGGACATTCCTTATCAAATCACGGGGATTACATTCCTAATCCGTTCCCTAAGACGCCTATAAATACCCCCCCATCCATCTCCATTAAGAGGTAATCAACCCTTCACCAGTTTTCGTGCTCATTCATAGTCTTCTTAGATTACTGACTTGAGCGTCGGAGGGTGCGTCGCCGGGAACAACCCCGGTGTCTCGCACTTTTTGCAGGTGCACGACGGGAACGACGAACGGGGCCCGACGGAACAGGTACGCAGGTTCTCCTATTCAGTTTCCCCAAGAACTCACAAATTCATCTGTTTGCCCCCACACCGAATTTAGCGGCAACAGATTGGCGCCGTCTGTGGGAAACAAACGAATAGAGACCTCTCCCCTCCCCGGTGAACAGGTTTTCTCCTGCCATGCCGCCTCGCAAAGTTAGATCTAGGGGCTCCAACCGAGCGCCCAACCCTGACCAGCAAGAAGTCCTTCCTGATCCCGCTCAGCAACAAGGGCAACTCCCTCCTACCATAGAAGAGCCGCTCCAACGGAACCCTCCACCTCCTGATCCAAAGGGGCCTAACCCCCAGAAACAGCCCCTTCACCAAGAGAACATCTCCATCCACAATGCCTCCAGTGCTTCCATGGCCTCCCATCACCCCCGGGCCTCTGGTCGCCACAATGCCCCTCCCAAACGCCCGGAAGATGATGACCTTCGTCGCCATCTGGATGAAAAGCGGGCTCGGGGGGAAGCCTCACGCCAGCAAGAGCGATCCCCCCGTCACCGAGAGCACAGGAGGTCCCCCGTCCGAAGAGGAAGAAAGGACTCCCCCGGTTATCACCGAAGAAGGCATTCTCCCGCAGGTCGGCAGCAGCCTAGGGACAATGAGGCACCCATCACCCGTGCCGAGTTCCAGCAGTTCCAAGCAATGGTACAACAGGCCCTCAACCTCCGTCAAAATCCCAATGGGCCGAGGGCCCCATCCCCTCCTCCGGTCCGAAGCCCTCGCCAACGGTCCCCCTCTCCTCGTCCTGCACCAACCAACTCCCGGCGCACCCTGAGTCCTCGTCGCTCCCGAAGTGACCGCCGCCGCAGCCCTCGCTCCCCCTCATACGAAGACGAGTCCCGTGGTCCGGCGAATTACCGTCGGAGGGATGACATCATGGACCGCCGTCTCAACGAAGTGGAAAAGCTCCTGGGTCAGATAAACCGAGAAGAGGAACTCAGGGGGAGGACCCTACGTCCTAGCCGGCCCCCGTTCTCCCGAACCATAGTGGATGCCCCTGTACCGTTCGGCTTCAAACCTCCCCAATTCGAAAATTACACCGGCGAGACCGATCCAGTTGATCACATCGAAGGCTTTAAGACTTTGATGCTCCTCCACCAAGCTTCCGATGCCCTCCTCTGCAAAACATTCCCCGCGACACTCAAAGGTCCGGCTCGAGAATGGTACTCTCGTCTCGCCCCGGCATCGATATTCTCCTTTGAACAGTTCGAAACCCTCTTCATCACCCACTTTGTCAGCAGCCGAAGGACCGAGAAAACCAGTATTTCACTATTGCACCTCCGTCAGCAAAAGGGGGAAAAACTGAGGGACTACGTGAAGAGGTTCACAGCCGAAGCTAGAACTATTGCCTCCCTCGACCAATCGGTCGCTACCGCAGCATTCCAATCCAACATTCTCAATTCCAACCTCCGCTCCTCCCTTGCCAAGAAACCCCCACATGACTTTTCCGACCTTCTTCTTCGCACCGAAAAGTACATTCGGGCCGAAGAGGCCGAGCAACCCCCCAACTGGGAAGTGCCCGCCTCCGGGCTTAAAAGGAAGGGGGCAGAAGAAGAAGGAGCCAAGAAGCTCCAGAAGGATAATGCCGGCCAGCGCCGACCTCCCCCTAGATTTGAGAAGTTCACTCCCCTCAACGCTAACCTTTCGGCCATCTTCATGGAGGTCGAAAAAGACGGGGTCTTGCCTCCAGCTCCCAAAATGAATACTCCCGCCAAGAGAAGAGATAAAGAGAAATGGTGCCGCTATCACCGGGACCACGGGCATGACACCAACGACTGCCGTGCTCTGAGGAACGAGATCGAAGCCCTTATCCAGAGGGGACAGCTGACGAAGTTTATAAAAAAGGACCGAGCCGAGCTCCCTCTCCCGCCTCGGGGGGCTAACAAGCGTCCGGAAAGAGAAGAGGCGCCAGACTTCGAGGAAGAGCGAGTCCTCCACCTCATCCATGGGGGTCCGATGGGAGGCTCCTC
Source organism: Hemerocallis citrina (assembly GCA_017893485.1). Lineage (NCBI taxonomy): Eukaryota > Viridiplantae > Streptophyta > Magnoliopsida > Asparagales > Asphodelaceae > Hemerocallis > Hemerocallis citrina. Next base: position 184,967,836 of record CM030362.1, read on the forward strand.
GAACTCCTCCCGAAAAGCGTTTATCAGAGAGGTCAATTCAGTCCGAACCACGCCTCCTCCCAAGGGCCTCGGAGTGCCAGTTACCTTCTCCGACGAAGATCTCGAGGGAGTCCGTATCCCGCATTGTGACGCTCTCGTCATCAGCCTCCACATGGCAAATTTCAAAGTGGAGAGGATCTTAGTCGACAACGGCAGCTCCGTCAACATCCTATTCCTCTCCGCTTTCAAAGGCCTAAAGCTCTCTAGAGACAGACTCAAACCCGCCGGTTACACTCTCCATGGGTTCACGGGGGTTCCGGTAACTATAGAAGGGGTGATCACCCTCGATGTAACTGCCGGACAAACCCCTACCACCAGAACGGAGCCAATGGACTTCATGGTAGTGGATGTTCCCGCTGCCTACAACATCATTTTGGGCAGGCCCGGCCTCGCGGCTCTGGAAGCAGTTCCCTCGGCATATCATCTGAAGATGAAATTTCCCACCCGATCCGGGGTCGGAGAAGTAAGGGGAAATCAGGAGCAGGCCCGGAAATGCTACATGACTTCGACCCTTGGGCCCGTCCTCTCTTTAGAGACCCTGGAAATTCCCCAAGATTCCACAAGACCGACCTCCGAGCCAGCGGACGAACTGGAGGAGGTGCTCTTCTCCGAATAAGAGCCGACCCGCAAGTTCTTCGTAAGCAAGGCCCTCCCGTCCGCCCTATACTCAGATATTGTGGAATGCATCCGAGACAATCAAGACCTCTTCGCATGGTCCGCAGCTGACATGCCCGGTATCTCCGAAGAACTCTTAGTCCACCGCTTGAGTGTTGATCCGGGGTCCAAACCGGTTCAGCAGAAGAGGCGTAAGTTCGCCCCCGAGCGACAGCTCGCTATTAAAGAAGAGGTAGATAAATTGCTGAAGGCCCGATTCATACAGGAGGTAAACTACCCTGAATGGTTATCGAACGTAGTAATGGTGAAGAAGTCCAACGGAACATGGAGAATTTGCATTGATTTCACCGACCTCAACAAAGCCTGTCCCAAAGATCCCTTCCCTCTACCGAGCATCGACACTCTGATTGACGCAACCTCGGGACATGAGCTTCTAAGCTTCATGGACGCTTTCTCGGGTTACAATCAGATAAGGATGTTCCCGCCGGATATCCCAAAGACGTCTTTTGTAACCGACCAATGCCTTTATTGCTACAGGGTCATGCCATTCGGCCTAAAGAACGCAGGGGCAACATACCAGCGCCTCGTCAACAAAGTTTTTCAGGCTCAGATCGGCAGAAACATGGAAGTGTATGTCGATGACATGCTGGTGAAAAGCATCCGAGGTGTTGATCATGTGACCGACCTCCAAGAAGCATTTGATGTTTTAAGAAGGAACAATATGAGACTCAACCCGAACAAATGTGCGTTCGGCGTCTCATCAGGCAAGTTCCTCGGCTTTATGGTTAGCCAACGAGGAATAGAGGCGAATCCGGAGAAGATCAAGGCCATACTGGACATGGCCCCCCCTAGAAATGTCAAAGAAGTTCAGAGGCTGACTGGTCGCTTAGCCGCCATAGGGCGCTTCCTGTCGAAGTCCGGGGAAAAGTGCCTCCCGTTCTTCAAAGCCCTCAGGGGGGCTAAAGGATTCGAGTGGGGGCAGCAGCAACAAGACTCCTTTGACCAGCTTAAAGCCTACCTCGTCAATCCCCCTCTCCTTAGCAAACCAGTACCCGGCGAACCGCTCTACCTCTACCTCGCGGCTTCCGAACAGACGCTCAGTGCGGTCTTAGTCAGAGAAGAAGAAAGGGCTCAGAAGCCCATATACTACGTCAGCAAGGTGCTCCGGGATGCCGAACTTCGGTACCCGAAAATTGAGAAAATGGCGTATGCCCTGGTAATGGCCGCGAGAAAACTTAGACCCTACTTTCAGTCTCATTCGGTAGTCGTCCTTACCGACCAGCCACTGAAACAGATTCTTCACAAACCCGAGACTTCTGGTCGCCTCATGAAGTGGTCGATCGAGCTGCAATCAAGGCACAGGCACTGGCCGAATTCATAGTTGAGACTACAATCCCCGAGTCTGGCCAAGCAGCAAAGGGACCCCCCGTCTGGTCGGTCTATGTTGACGGGTCCTCTTGTAATGAGGGTAGCGGGGCAGGAGTGATCCTGGCAGGACCAGATGGCTTCGTCCTCCAATACTCACTCCGGATAAATTTCAAAGCCTCGAACAACGAGGCCGAATATGAAGCACTAATAGCCGGGCTTCGAATGGCCCGAAATGCTGGGGCACATCGGCTACAGATTTTCAGCGACTCCCAGTTGATTGTTAACCAGGTCCTCGGCGAGTATGAAGCCCGCGACGATAGAATGGCTAAATACTTGTCCAAAGTAAAGAGCCTCATGGCGCTGTTCGACGAGGCTCTCATCCAAAGGATCCCTCGAGAAGAAAATGCTCAGGCCGACGCCTTATCCAAGTTAGCCTCCTCCTCCCTTCAAGGTCTGGAACAGACCGTTTTGATAGAAGTCCTCCTAAAGCCGAGCATAGAGGACGAAGCGCCAGACTCCGTTGAAGCATTGCCCGTCCTCCTCGAAGACAACTGGATGAAACCCATTGTCGAATTCCTGAGGAACGGACTCCTCCCTGAAGATCCGAGGGAAGCACGAAGAATTAGGGCCCGAGCCGAGCGTTTTACTTTACTCGAAGGCATCTTATACAAACGCTCCTTCACCCAAGCGGATGGTCGACCGTATCTAAGGTGCCTCTCCCCCGAGCAAGCCGACTACGCCCTACAGGAGCTCCATGAGGGGATCGGCGGAGCCCATTCTGGATCCAGGGCTCTGGCGCGCAAGGTATTGAACTATGGATATTACTGGCCCACTCTCCTACGGGACGCCGAACGACACGTTCGGCAGTGCAGCTCCTGCCAAAAGTATGCAGACATCCGACGTCTTCCGCAGGCACCGCTGACCTCCCTATCAAGTCCCGTTCCCTTCGCTATGTGGGGGATGGACTTACTGGGACCATTCCCTCCAGCCCCCGGACAGCTAAAGTTCCTAGTCGTGGCAGTCGACTATTTCTCTAAGTGGATAGAAGCCGAGCCCCTGGCCACGATCACCGAACATAGGGTCGTTCAGTTCTTCTGGAAGAATGTGATTTGCCGGTTCGGCGTTCCCCGAGTCATAGTCACAGATAACGGGACACAGTTTACTGGAGCCGCCTTCCGAGCCTTGTGTGAAGACCTTTCCATACAACACCGATTCTCCTCCGTCTCCCATCCCCAGTCGAATGGCCAAGCTGAGAATGCCAACCGATAGATTCTTGCAGGAATCAAGAAGAGGTTAGACAAGTGTTCCAAGGGACTATGGGTCGATCAGCTGCCGAACGTACTCTGGAATCACCGCACCACCAAGCGGACCCCAACAGGCGAGAGCCCATTTAATCTCACCTATGGGGCCGAAGCCATCATCCCCCTAGAAGTCGGGATACCCTCTCCTCGCCTGATCGCTTATGAAGAAGAGCAGAATGCTAGAGAACTCAGAACAAGCCTAGATCTGATAGACGAAATCCGAGAGAGAGCTGCCATACGCCAGCAAGCTTACCGAAGAAGGATCGAGCTGGCATACAACAAAAGAGTCCGTCCAACGGACCTCAAAGAAGGGGATTTAGTCCTTCGGAAGTTGGCCATATCATTCCCCGGGCAGAAAAGCAAGCTGGCCCCGAACTGGGAGGGACCGTACAAGATCTCGAAAGTAATCCGCCCCGGTACGTACAAACTAGAGGATCTCGAAGGCAGAGAAATTCCCCGGACTTGGAACGCCGACCATCTTTTGAAATACCAAGAGAAGGCAACTACGTCTCTCCAAGTAACTCGAGATGTCGAACCGTTCCCCTCCTTTCTCTAGTCATAGTTTGTCCTTTTTGTGCTTTCTTTTATTATTGTAATAACGGCTAGCAACTTTAGAAGCAGCCGATCATTAGATATTAATAAATGAAGTTTCTTCATGTTTTCACTACTATTACATCCCTCTGCTTGTAACTCTTTAATGTCACAATGGTTCCGGAGTCCAACACTTGGCTCGATTCTACTTCGCGAGCTCGCTCCTAAGCGAGCTAGAAGTAGCTCGCCATTCGAAAATGCTCCCACAGCCGTTGAATGGTACGGAGTCCAACACTTGGTTCGACCCTACTCCGCAAGCTCGCTCCTAATCGAGCTAGGGGTAGTTCGCCATTCGAAATTGCTCCTACACCCCTTAAACTGACAATGGTTCCGGAGTCCAACACTTGGCTCGATTCTACTTCGCGAGCTCGCTCCTAAGCGAGCTAGAAGTAGCTCGCCATTCGAAAATGCTCCCACAGCCGTTGAATGGTACGGAGTCCAACACTTGGTTCGACCCCACTCCGCAAGCTCGCTCCTAAGCGAGCTAGGGGTAGTTCGCCATTCGAAATTGCTCCTACACCCCTTAAACTGACAATGGTTCCGGAGTCCAACACTTGGCTCGATTCTACTTCGCGAGCTCGCTCCTAAGCGAGCTAGAAGTAGCTCGCCATTCGAAAATGCTCCCACAGCCGTTGAATGGTACGGAGTCCAACACTTGGTTCGAACCTACTCCACAAGCTCGCTCCGAAGCAAGCTAGGGTAGTTCGCCATTCGAAATTGCTCCTACACCCCTTAAACCGACAATGGTTCCGGAGTCCGCCAAACGAGCTAGGGACAGCTCACCGTCCTAAAAAACGCTCCGACGACGTTAACCTAATCAAGCAAGTGCACAACTCGGCTCGACGTTACTTCGCGACTCCACTCATGATCGACCTAAAAGAAGCTCGCCATTCGGAGTTCGACAGTTCAGAAGTTACCCCATGACAAACAACATTCACAGCAATAAAACACGCAAGTTCGGCAATAACGCATTTATTAATGAAACAGATGTGATACAAAGGCAAACACAAACAGGAGCACGACTCAACAAGGGTATTTACAATACCGACTCGTCACACTTAGCGAAAAGCAAAAAAAAAAAAGAGAGAGCAAAGAACGCGCGGAACCGACCACTTCAGCGCTTCTTCGGAGCTGGAGCATTCCGCTTCAAGGACACTCGAGAGTGACGACGCTTGTCCCCGGAGCGCGACCCCAAGCCGGCAAACTGGGACGTATCCTCGGCACCGCTCCTGGCAGCTACGCCGACAGATGCCCCGCTCGAGGAGATTGCCACCGAGCTCTGCGCGTCCCCCGGGCTTGGTTGGCCGATCCGCTGACGGGTCGCCATCTCATAGAAAGTAATGCCCCGCTCACTCTCAGCACGAGTGCATGACGTGCTTCGAACGTTGATCGGCCCTGAATGTGGCTTCAGACGAGCCACTTCCGCCTCCAACTCTGAGATCCTGTCCCGCAACGAGTCGTCTTTAACGTCGACTTCGAAACGTGGGGGTATCGCGGAGTCCGGCACTCCAGATCGACTAGCGACGAGGCGCCGAAGGTGGGTGACTTCGATGCTTTTATCCACCGTCGCCCTCTTGAGCGCTTCGACTTCAGCAGTCAACTCGACTCGTTCAGTCGTCAACTTGGCCACCTCGGCCGTCAGCCCCTCGCCCTCACTCCGGAGCTTCGCCTCTACGGACTGCAGATGCTGTATCTCGGAAAGCAACTCGTCCTTCTCCGCTGTTATTTTGGACAAATTATGACGAATGCACTGAACACGAATCTCATTACTGAAATCAGTGGGCAAGTGTTCACCTTCGGGTATGAGCTCGGCGATTCGGCTTTCCAAACGACGAATCTCGATATCACGCCGGCCAAGGACGAGCTGGAGATGCTTCCTCTCGCTCTCGGCTCGGCGCAATCCGAGCTCGACCTCATAAAGTTTCTCCCTACACCTAGCCAGACACAGCCTCGTCGCCCCTAGGCCAGCTTCGGCTTTAACCTCTTCGTCCGGGCAGGAAAGCTCGACGTCTTGGGGGATCACCATAAGCTGCAAAGAAATCGGAGCAATCAGCGAAAACGATGAGCGTGGCCGAAGCACCGCACTTGGAAAAATTTTCATCTCTAAAAACAAAGTTTGACGGTTCGGCAAAAGAGGGGGCATAAAACAGAAATTTCCGAGCACCAACACTTGCAAAAATTTTGATTTCATTTACGTCAAAAGAAGCGGTGGCCAGTCCGCTATTAGGCATTACAAAGTTCGATAAAAAAAAAAAGAAGAGAAAAAGAGCAGAAACGGCCAAAAACAATAAAACGAGAGGCGAATTCAGTGCTCGACCTCTTTCCCCGGGCGACGAGGCGGAGTAGGGGTCGACTTCGCCGAAGGAGACGCCGCCGCCAGTGGAGTGGCCGTGACGCTCGGGACCTCGCCAGTAATCCCGGCATCGGCATCAGCGCCGTCCTCCTCCTCCTCCTCCTCTTCCCCTTCGGACTCGGGGTCGAAGCCCTCGACGTGTCCGGGGAAGAGTCGCCATCCCGAGACGTCCACCCCGGGGTACGCCTCTCGCACCCGGTCGAGGGCAGTGGCGAAGGCCTTCGCCATGTTCTGCGCGAGGTACCCCTGGGCCTTCTTCAAGGTGGCGTCCTCCACCTCCTTCACAGCCGCCGCCTGCTTCGCCTCGGCCTCGGCCAACTGATTGGCCGACCCCTCCTTCTCCCGACGCAGCTCGTCCTCCAGCCTCTTCACTTCGGCCTCGAGGTGCTGGATCCTCGCAGACCGGCCTTCATGCTCGACTCGGAGCTTGTCGAGCTGGTTCGACATCCGAGCCTTCTCGTTCCGAGCCTGGTCGGACTCTTGCTTCAGCTCCTTCTCGAGGGCGGTCAGCCGTTCGGTGAGGTGACCGAAGTGGACGACGATCTGCAAGGGAAAGAGGAAGAACTCAGAGAGTTAGAAAAATTTTGTGATTCAAGATGAAACAAATGAAGGGAACTCGGAACTTACCGATACCGCCGAACGAGCGATCTCGATCACATCGTCGCCCTGCCTCCCCGCGTCCATGGCGGCGCGGTCCTTCGGGGTGGCGAGATGCTTGACGGCCTGCATGCTCGCCAACGAGTTCCCGAGGAACCCATCGTGCCTCCGGACCTGCCAGTCCGGAATGTGGATCCGCTTGTGCTCCTCCGTCAGGAGCTCCTCGCCTGCCACGGTCAACGGCGGGGTCGGCATGGCGAGGGCGGCGGCGATGGGGAACTCGCCCGCAGATGCTGGAGCCGAGGTCGACACCACGGCGACGACCGGGTCATCGGCAATCTCCACCGCCTGGAAGGGGCCCTCGATCCTCGGCGCCTTTGAGGATGAGGGCAGCTTCGACGCTACCCTCTTGCGCTTCCTCGGCGCCTTACTGGCGAGTCCTGCCCTGAGCGCCAACACCGCCTCGTAGTCCATAGATTCTACATCAAAAAAAAAAAAAAAAAAAAAAAAAAAAAAATTGATTAGCACAAAAGAAGAACAAGGCAGCAAGTACGGAAAAAAAAAGAACTTGGCGAAAAGCCGCGTACTAGGATCTACGCAGCCGAGCCCTCCCCTGTAAAGAACGTCCTCCGTCAACTCCTTCCAGTCGTACTTCGGCCGGTCGAGAAGGGTCCGAACCGCCCCTTCTTCTTCTACTGAGAGTCTCGGCAGCGCCGTCGCCCTCTTGGTCACCCCTTCTGCCCAATTGGTGGGGATCGGCCAGGCCTCTCGACTCCGCACGACGACCCACTTCTCTCGCCAGTGCTTGATAGAGTCCGGGCAAACCACGAGCCTGCCGCCGTGCCTCGGAGTCAGATAATACCGGTACTCCGACTTGTTCCCTTGGTGGAGCCGGTATATCGTCCGAAGCACGTTCAGCTGCGGTTCGATCCCCGCGGCCTGGCAATGGAGAACGAAGCCATTAATCACTCGCCACGCGTTCGGCATGAGCTGAATAGGGCAGACCCCGTACCAGCTCACCACGGTAATTGCGAACGCGTGGAGAGGTAGCCGGGCACCGGCGATAAAGGCATCAACCGGCCAGCCACACATGGTCACTGGCAGCGGCGAATTGGCCCTAACCCCGGGGCCCGGCAGCATGATCTCGTACTCCTCCGGGATGAAAAAAGCGTCCCGGATCGCCACCAACTCCTCCTCGCGCAGGATCGACGCCGCATCGTCCGCCTCCGTCGTCTCCCTCGCTTCATTCTCCTCGAAGGTCCTCTCCCTCCCATGGATGATTCGTTCGGCCTGGTCCTTCGGGAGCTCCCGGACCCTGTGTAGTCCTGTCAGCGGACCCGGCAGCTGTCCGAACTCTCCCATCCTCTTCGGATCCTCGACAATCGAATCCTTGCCGAACACCTTGCCTTGGTTGGGGTCGGAGTCGAGGCTTCGGCACCTATAGGGAAGGACTCGGACCCAGAGACTTCATCTGAGACAGAAGCTACAGACATAGTTTATAAATTACCTCGAGAGAAAGAGCTGCCGAAAAGCTTCGCCTGAGCTAACGCCGGTGCCGGAAAAACTTGCCTGAAACACTAGAGAACGCCTGAACAAATGAGAGGAGAAGTGAGAAATGAGGGGGGGGTGAGGATTTATAGAAGGGGGGCACGCCCCACGAGGCTAATGGGCTTGTACGACCGGCCCATCTAAACCAAGCGGCGGAGCGATCCCAATCGTCACCTCGTTAACCGCAGCGAATCATGAGATGCATTTAATGCCATCCCATCTGATGGAATCCCAGAGGTCACAGCATTTAATGGGCGTCCCATCTGTCAGGGTTGTCAGAATTGTCAGAATTGTCAGACGTTCCAATGGCGCACAGAAGAGACAAACTCACATAAACGACAAGTCTGGGCGCTCGGCACCCACCGCCGAGCATTCGTGACACCGACCCCGTTATAGGGGAAAAAGTCACGCTCGGCACCCACTGCCGAGCATTCGTGACACCGATCCTGTTATAGGGAAAAAGTCACGCTCGGCACCCACTGCCGAGCATTCGTGACACCGACCCCGTTATAGGGGAAAAAGTCACGCTCGGCACCCACTGCCGAGCATTCGTGACACCGACCCCGTTATAGGGGAAAAAGTCACGCTCGGCACCCACTGCCGAGCATTCGTGACACCGATCCTGTTATAGGGAAAAAGTCACGCTCGGCACCCACTGCCGAGCATTCGTGACACCGACCCCGTTATAGGGGAAAAAGTCACGCTCGGCACCCACTGCCGAGCATTCGTGACACCGACCCCGTTATAGGGGAAAAAGTCACGCTCGGCACCCACTGCCGAGCATTCGTGACACCGATCCTGTTATAGGGAAAAAGTCACGCTCGGCACCCACTGCCGAGCATTCGTGACACCGACCCTGTTATAGGGGAAAAAAGGTCACGCTCGGCACCCACCACCGAGCATTCGTGACACCGACCCTGTTATAGGGGAAAAAGTCACGCTCGGCACCCACTGCCGAGCATTCGTGACACCGACCCCGTTATAGGGGAAAAAGTCACGCTCGGCACCCACTGCCGAGTATTCGTGACACCGACCCTGTTATAGGGGAAAAAGTCACGCTCGGCACCCACTGCCGAGCATTCGTGACACCGACCCTGTTACAGGGAAAAAACCGGTTCGGCACCGCTGCCGAGCGTTCGTGGCACCGACCCTGTTATATGGAAAAAACAGGTTCGGCACCTCTGCCGAGCGTTCGTGGCACCGACCCTCTTATAGGGAAAAAACCGGTTCGGCACCGCTGCCGAGCGTTCGTGGCACCGACCCTGTTATATGGAAAAAACAGGTTCGGCACCTCTGCCGAGCGTTCGTGGCACCGACCCTCTTATAGGGAAAAAACCGGTTCGGCACCGCTGCCGAGCGTTCGTGGCACCGACCCTGTTATATGAAAAAACAGGTTCGGCACCGCTGCCGAGCGTTCGTGGCACCGACCCTCTTATAGGGAAAAAACCGGTTCGGCACCGCTACCGAGCGTTCGTGGCACCGACCCTCTTATAGGGAAAAAACAGGTTCGGCACCCCTGCCGAGCGTTCGCGGCACCGACCCTCTTATAGGGGAAAGACAAGTTCGGCGGACCGCCGAACTCGCTCCTGACGCTCGCAGTCCTGCCGAACTCACTTCCCTCTCTGGAAAAGCTCGCCGAACCGCATATAGACCTCGGCCCCTTCGCCAGCGAACTCTAGGGGGGTCTAAAGCGTGCTCCAAGTATACAAGACCACCGAATGACGAATTGACACTTTGCGAAGTTAATAAGATATCCCTGCAAGAACACCACATGACCATCAGAGTTCAGGAGCGACTCAGAGTTCAATCCGCTTGAAAAATCACCAAACTACCTCCTTCAAGATTCAAAACCTTCCGTTTGGGCCCCGATACAACTCCACCAGCCATCAAAAAACTGCTAAACTACTCCTCAAAGGCCGATCAAGCTCAGCCTTTAGGAGTGGGGGGCTCGTGATATGGCTAAAAATGGGGTTTAATCGGAACCGTCCAAATCGGGCGCGAATCTTGAGACCTGAGGGTAAAACGGTAATTTCACCCACAAAAGGACCAAAACGGATATTGGATCTGCCCTCCTAGGGCCCAATAATCCGCGAATGGATCCACCACCAAGAGGGTGCGGGTCTCGACCCGCTGCGTACCCAATCCATCAAGATAGAGTCAGGGTCCCTGATTAAATACGATCAACGGCCCTGATGGACGTCTATCTTTTCACGGGGGATTAGGATTAAATTCCTTATCTGATTACAGGGAATATATATTGTCAGATTACCTTCCTCATCTGATTACGGAGGACATTCCTTATCAAATCACGGGGATTACATTCCTAATCCGTTCCCTAAGACGCCTATAAATACCCCCCATCCATCTCCATTAAGAGGTAATCAACCCTTCACCAGTTTTCGTGCTCATTCATAGTCTTCTTAGATTACTGACTTGAGCGTCGGAGGGTGCGTCGCCGGGAACAACCCCGGTGTCTCGCACTTTTTGCAGGTGCACGGCGGGAACGACGAACGGGGCCCGACGGAACAGGTACGCAGGTTCTCCTATTCAGTTTCCCCAAGAACTCACAAATTCATCTGTTTGCCCCCACACCGAATTTAGCGGCAACATTGAGTGAATCAATAACTCCTTGTAATCTCTTCTAATTGAATATCAGATCTCCTTATATTTTTTTCCGGATTAAGCAAAAGCTAACCGGGATAAGTCATCGTTGTGTGTGTTAGTTTGATGGATCTACTTGCTTGCTCAATTTATTCGTCTCATCTACTTCGACTTTCTCATTGCTCTATTATTTTCGCTGCGACAACGGGCGTTGGTTGACACCCCAATTCCAACAACTGGTATCAGAGCTTCAAGTTGCCGAGTCTCTTGGTTAAGATGACAGGCCACAGTATTTTGAAGATCAAGCAGTTCGATGGAAAGATCAATTTTAATCTTTGGATGACTGACATGTATGATGTTCTTGTTCAAGAACGTTTGCAGTAAGCCGTTAAGAAGAAAGAAAAGCAAACTGATATGAAGGATGACGATTAGGAAGATATTCGTGAAAGAGTCATAAGTCTGATCCGACTATCCTTGGCGGACGAGGTCAAGTGCAGATTTCTTGAAGAAATTGATGCAGTGAGTTTGTGGGAAAAACTCATAGCTGACTACTCTGGTTTGTCGTTATTAGATCGGATGCATTGAAAGAGGAATTTATTCCGTTTATCTATGAAGGAAGGTACCGATCTCCAAGACCACATGACAGAGTTCAATAAGGTATTATCTGAACTTAAGACAATCAACGCAGATGTGTGTGAGGAAGATAAAGCTTTCAACCTGATATATTTATTACCGAATTCGTACGAGCCTTTGATCACTACCATACTACATGGTAGATCTGCCAAAGAGAGTATTTCGGTAGATGGTGTAATCAAAGCATTGAAGGAAAATTAACTTAGGAAGGAGATCCATAAATTATCATCGTCTATTCCTACAAGTTGTCTAGCAGTGGATGGTCCTTCGGGGGGAAGACAAAGTGCTTTGCAAAAGAATTCGATCGTTGCCGATATTGCAAGAGGCCAGGGCATATCAAGAAAGACTGTTGGAAATTGCAGAATCAGGAGAGCGTAAAGAACGGGAGTTCAGCGGCTAATGTGGTTAGTGCCTTTGATTCAGGCAATTCGTGTCTTCTTGTTTCAAATTTTTTAGAAGTGGATTCTAGTTGGTTTCTTGACTCAGGAAGTTCTTCTCATATTTGCTCCAAGAGGGAGTTGTTTTCTACTTATAAGTCTACTATGGGGCATTGTGACAATGGGACCTGGGGAGATTTGTGAAGTAGTGGGTAAGGGGATAGTTGAGTTGAAGATGACAGGTCTAAACATGTTCACTTTAAGGGATGTTTTGCATATTCCTCTGCTGAAACGGAATCTGATTTTCTTGGGAACTCTTGATGCACGGGGCTGCAGGTACAGCTCGAGGTGGAGTTCTGTCTGTTTTTCAAGGTCGTCGTAAGGTAATTAGAGGTATGAGAGTGGATGGGCCAAAGCCAAAATAATTTCTACAAACTTTGGGAAATCCGAAATACTTGCGCAAGTGTTGCTCCTTTTCCCGTTATTTCTGCAAGCTCAGCTAGTTTGCCACAACTAGATTCATCGAGACGAGACCACGACGTTCGAATATCGTCGAGAGGTGGAGAAAGCCTAAAGGTAGGTGGAGTTTGTGCGGAGTTTGGCAACTTCATGAGTACATCTACAGAGGTGTACCCTTGAAGGGGTATACTGAATTCGATGAGATTGGGTAGAGATCAGTTCAACTAGAAGAAGAATAGTTGTTCTAAGTTTTCTTTGCAAGTGGAATTCATTGAAGTTTGGAGATGAATAACACATCATGTGATAGCACTCGTATGCAATCCAATGTGGAGTTTGTTAGGATTGTGTCTTGAACACTCATTGTTCAGATTAGAAAAATGTAAGATAAAACACGGAGGTCGAAGCCTCGAAGTGAGTAGAAGAAAAAAGCAGCAGCAAGGTGCAGGCATAGTTGCGGCTGACTATTCTATGTTGCGGTCGACCGCACTTCCCGACCGCTCGTAGTACAAGGATTGTCCGAGAGAGGGACGATCGACCGGTCTTGTTGGACGGTTGACTGCAAGCGGCGCTGTGTTCGTTTTTGGGCTTCGATTTGTTAGGTCGTTTTATCCAAATCTTCAACTCCAAGTTAGATCGTGCGGTTTCTATTCAGTTACTTCTTTTCTGGTTATATCGGACGACTGAGAATCAAGATTAGATGTAGGTTTTCTCTCTATTTTTCTATATATATTGTAAACTCCTCCTCTATGAGAGTGGAGTACTTTATAGATTATTTTCTCCATTGCAAAGAAAGGCTCGAGAGAGAGATAGTCCTTGGTGAGTGAGTTTAATTCCTTGTATTGAGTGAATCAATAACTCCTTGTAATCTCTTTTAGTTGAATATCAGATCTCCCTATATTTTTCCCCGGATTAAGCAAAAGCTAATCAGGATAAGTCATCGGCGTATTTGTGTTAGTTTGGTAGATCTACTTGCTTGTTCAATTTATTCGTTTTATCTACTTCGACTTCCTTATTGCTCTATTAGTTCCGCTGCGACAACGGGCGTTGGTTGACGCCCCAATTCCAACACAGGGGAATACTTTCGTGATAGAGTAATAAACCTTATTCTTCAATATCTAAGCGGCAGGTGTGTCGTCAGCATTTCCTTATGGTTGTTCTTTGGTTAGAAAGTTTTAAAATCTGTTGCACTTCTCACTATATACAGATATCTCTTAGCAGTTAAATTTGTTATTATCTAAATTTTGCTGTATTCTGACCTTGCAATTGAAGTTTTTGTCAGTAGGACAGCAACTATTATAGTCTTTGCCAAATACCAACTAATATTGGTTCATACTTCATAGTCCTTCCATTTGCAATTTACATCTAGATTGCCTAAACCAATATCTTTGATGTTCCTTTCTGATTTTATGCTAATTTGTGACTGAGCTTCACAATTTTGGGTTAGGAGATGGAAGCAATAAACTAAATTTGTGTAAGATGGGTCCTGCAGATATTGATGGTGTACAGATAGTGTTTAAGCTGAAAATGCAAGGTGCACCTTGAAAGTTAAGATTGTAAACTCTCCTTTTTTTTCTCAGTATGTGGAATGAAAGTGGGTTAACTAGGCCTCTTAAGAGAATAAAGATTTTAAAATTTTACATGATTTAATTTTTATACTTTTGGTGAGATTGGTCTCAAGTTGTGCGTTATGTACCGTGCAACTGCTAGATTCTTCCTGAACGTGATGATTTCCTAGTTAAAGGTTTTCTTAATTGGAGATCCATGTTTCTGCAGAAAACAGACATTTCTTGTCCTCGCAGTGTTTGTATGTATTTTCAGAATGTGAGTAATTCTGAGTTCGAGACATGTATATACAATTTCCAACTGTAAACATATTATAAGTGTAAATAAAAAAAGTTCAAATTTTTTTAATGCCCATAGTTTTCGAAATATTCTTGCTCTCGATGTTTGTTTTGCTTAAAGCTCTTACTCCTTGCTTTGTATTTGAGACTTGTATGTAATATACAATTTTCTTAAGAGATTTGAATTTTTTGAAGATAAGGGTTTAGTATTTCTAAGTTATCCGACTAGTTTATAATGACCCAAAAAAAATGCCTGATCAGTAGAGAAGCACTTTGGTAGACATATGTGGTAACAAAGAAGACTCCTAGTTTAGTTATTCTAAAACTAGTAGTTTACACGTACAATGCACGTCTTAATAAATATAATTTTTTTAAAAATAAAAATTCAAATTTGATCTAAAACCTCATTTACAATAATTATGCACGTGCGTTACATGGGTTGGTAGAAGGACAAATTACACTAAGACCTTCTCCCATTATAGTAGTAGAGATGTAGATGTATCTTTGTTTTTATTCGTGTTGAGTTGCCTTAAGATAGTTGCCAATTACATGGAAATAAATAGAATTTCTCTCTTGATAAAATAAGGTCAGGATGTAAATAAATGTGTATTCTTTTATACGTGAAGTTTGTTTGTAATGCTGCTAACCAGTGTCACATATCATGTATTAGCCAAGTGGTAGAAGTTTCACACGTATGAAGAACTTCTTATGTAATGGAAATCATTATCTTTAGCGCCCCGAGTTCCAAATACCGAAAACTCGTGACATAACCCAAGTTTATTGCTCCAAATGAGTACACAGCACAGGAAAAAAATCACAGGAAATTTAAAACTTACATTGTACAAGAAAAACTATACTTTCCACTTGGATGTTCCACAACTCGAATCTCTTGCTCCCACACTCAGTCCTACAACTAACCAACTGTGGGCACGCCAGTTGAATGCATCTGACATAAAACGGATAAAAAATCGCAATTTCCCAAATCCTCAGCAAAACAACATTAATGCAAAATGAAATGTGGAAATCATACAATAGTGTCAGCGTATGCCATGACCTAAGATCTAATGCACAACTCAAATGCACACAATGCTTTTATTCTAATACATGATTTGGAAACATATGTATCCAACGCTACATATTTCTTAGTCAAGCTTGAGCGTACTTCAGATTATAGGGTTCACTCCCTCGCAATGCAAACCTATTCTTGTACTCTTTCATGTTTCTGGCATTTATTTAGTGACTAGTATAGCTGCAGTATATACGGTCTATTCCGCCTATTGCATTGGATCGGTGGGTCTTCTCCACTCCCGAAAATTGGTGATCACTCCAATCGATCGGAATCGGTGGTCTCTCTCTACTCCGCTCGGCCAGTGGCCTTTCTCCACTCTCGACAGGCTGGTGATCATTCAGCTCGACTGCAGTTCTGCCAGAATCGGTGGTCTTTCTCCGCGCTCGGACTCTACCATAAGTTATCCGAACATAAGGCGAATCGGTAGGTCTTCGTATGTAATTTAGTTACAAATGTTCGTATGGATAACTTAGAACATAGACGTACTCATAAGGGTCCATTCCCCTAGATTTCAACATTTCTGATCACTAAATCTCAGAAATTAACAATCGAGACCACGTCGCACGTGTCCTGAACAAGACGACGCCGCACGTGTCCCCTTGACAGGTGTGTACACTCCCAACTAGTGTCTGTCCTTATATTATTGGTCACTTGATCACGAGTAACTATAATCTAGGTTTACTAAATACAATTGCACCATGTTTTTATCCGATTCTACAAACTCAATTCTTCCTTTTATCGTTTACAAATCCTTAACTAGATTACTTAGTTTCTTACTCAATAATGATTGAATACTAGATAAATTTAACCTAGTCTCAAAAGTTAGTTTTGTCTTACAACAAATTTATCTTAACCCCAATTTGGATTCAACCCAACTTCCAACTAAGCTAAGAATCGGCTCAACATACCTCTTCAACATACACCAAACTAGTGCACTTAATATGCACTAGGCATCACCGTATGCACACATATAAGTGTACTAATACCTCATTGCAACTTTAATTTTTTCCGTCTTTGAGTTTTACTAACCTTTTAATGGCATATCTACTAGCTTCTAGTTACCCATGTATACTTACCGATTCAATTCTTTTATATAAAATTCTATACAAAACTTAACATAGGTATTCATTTCATACCATTGTTATGCATTTACTCATTTAGGGGACTTTAACATGAAGTTCTTTTACACATAAATTATCACAGAGTAATTCTAGTCTTCCTTCTACCACTACAATATGAAACTTAACATGAAGTCAAATATAGGGTTATTCTAATCACTTCTTTACTATTACTTCATGAACTTTTATACATACCCATAAACTCCACCATACTCTTCTACTATCACAAGTGCTACTACAAGTAAGCACTACAAGTAGTCCATTACAGGTAATTTACTATGAGCAGCCACAATAATAAAAATATGAATTACTATGTATAAAATTTACTACATATAAATCATTACTTCTACCACTACTTCTACTTATAAATTACATGTGATATTACTACACCTATAAATTACTACATGTAAATTTATCACATATAACTTGCTACATGCAAATTACTAATACCACATATAAGCATATATGTTACCACAACTTACTACATACAACTATTTCAACCATAATCAACAAATAATTAATCATACTAAAAAAATAGGACATGATTTTCAAACAAGCATGCCACACCAACAATTCTTCTAGTAGATTTTTTTTCTTGCTATATTTATTCTATATGACCCTACACATGAACTTAGGCATATGATAATTTCAATCAATACATCATACCCTCATTCATATAAGTAAACTAGAAAATTTTAGGATAAAGAAATTACCCACCTTGATGAGCAAGCTCCCAAAACTACCCTTAGCTTCAACTAGTTTCCTTCACCTCCTTGCTTCTTTGGCCTTTCTCCACTTAGCTTTATTATAAAACAAAAGCTCATAGGAACTATATATATGTATATATGTATAGAGGATGTTTTGGAAACGGAAAGTATTGAGAATGAGAAGGGGTTGGTATGTAGAAAATATGTTAGGGTTTTATCAAAAATGACTTGTGATTTGGAAAGGGTATGAAAAAGAGCTAGGGTTTCATTCTCATTCTAACTCTCATATATATAGAAGGATTGGCCGGCCACCAAGGAGGGGGGTAGTGAAGTGTAGTAAAGTGTGGATTTCTCCAGAGTGCTTAGGTGTCCCTATATTTGCATTAAACCCCCTAGCCATTGCTCATTTGCATGATTGTGTGTTTGATTAAGCCATATTGGGTTGGGCTCTAAAAGAAAAACATGTTGGGCTTTATTATAAAATGCTTAACGTGATTGGGCTACCCTTATATATATATATATATATATATATATATATATATATATATAGGGAGCCCTTCGGTTGAGAACTAATTTTGGTGAGAACTCCGTGAGAACTCACGAAGTAAAACCCCCATGAAAAATCCGAACCGACCATCTCGTTCTACATGCCTTAGATAGCATAAAATAAAGAATTCAAATAATTTGAAGTTCGTTTGCTCATCCATCAAATGGAGTAGAATTTTCAGCCATACAATTTTGCGATGTTGTAAATCATGGAAAAATGAACTTCAAATTACGTGATTTCTTTATGTTACGCTCTCTAAGACGTGTAGAACAAGATGGTCAGTTCGGATTTTTCATGGAGGGTCTACTCTTTGAGTTCTCACGGAGTTCTCACGGAGTTCTCACCATATATATATGTGTGTGTGTGTGTGTGTGTGTGTGTGTGTGTGTGTCAAAAAAAGTAATACCAAGAATAGTGCGTTATATAAAAAAAAAAAAAATAAACAAGCATGGTTGTACAAAATAATTAATAATTATTTTAGGGATCTTACATTATCAATTTCAATCTTACATTATCAATTTCAATTTTCCTTATCTATGGTGAATAATATTATGCATACATCATATGTATATTTAGATAATGTGGTAAGTGATTCATCCTTACATTAATTGTAACCCCTGTTTTCGTAAATACGTATTTTCTGTCTTTTCTCGGTATTTCAAAATTTTGTAAATTAGTTTTTCGCTTTCAAGTTCCTTTTGTTAAAATGTATTCTTGAATATTCTATTAAAATCCATTTTTGATCGATAATTTTATTGTAACTATTTTCTGTGATTTTTTTTATATTGTAATACAAATCTTATTATTATTATTATTATTATTATTATTATTATTATTATTATTATTATTATTATTATTATTATTATTATTATTAAATATATTGTTTATTAAATTTTGATAACCATTATTTTGTAAGCCACTCTATTTTATTTTATGTTATTATGTTGAGTGTTAAATTAATTTAGTATCTTATTACTTAATTATTTTATTGGATCTTTTTATATAAGACCCAATTCCTATTCTACCTATTAGATCTATTTTAACACCCAGACCCAACTGTTTACACCCTAATACCCAATTTCTTATTGGATTTCAACCCGCTTACCCAAAACCCATTAACCTATATATATAACGTTATTCTAAACCCTAACTCTACCCTACTGTTAACCTACAGCTGCCTCTTCATCTTCCAAACCCTACAGCCCCATCCCCTGATCTCTTAACCCTTCCCCGACCTCCAGCTCTTCCTCCCTTTGCGCCTGCACCCATCGGTCCCCTCTCATCCACTCCAGATCGCGACCCCTCCTCAGTTTCGTCGACAGCAGCCGCATAACAGCACCAGCGACGCCGCCCCCGTCACCTAGTGTCGCGACCTCCCGTCGTCAATAGCAACAGCCGTGCTGCGTCTCCCCTCCGATGATAGCGCCAACAGCCCCTCTGCAGCCGTAGTGCTCTCCCTCTCTTTCGCTGCTCGACTGCGATTCCAGTGCCGCTCCCTGGCACTACCACCCTCCAACAGCAAACAACACCCCTCTCTGCGGTGTGTTCCCCAGTCGTCAATGCAGCCACCGTCGTCTCCTCTTCCCCCTGGCCGCTGTCGCCCTATAACAGCCCCACAACAACCTCTCCCCTCCTGCAGTGTCGCAACCCTGGTCCCCTCTCGGCCTGTGTCTCGTCCCACCCGCCTTGGACTACCCTAGCTTCCGTTGCCGTCCGCCGTCGTCGAGCCAAGCCGAACCCGTTGGCTTTTGCTGTTCGTTTAAGTTTTGATGAAGTGGAATCCAGCCCTTCTGATCTGCTTGATATCATTGTAATTGAGATCAGATCAGGTCGATCACCATCAGCCAGATCAGAACCGTCCGTTGATCTGATCATCTTGATCTCTCGATCTGGGCCATCCGATCTCATCATCATCATCATCAAGATCTTAATCTCGACCATCGGATCTCTTTTGATCATCGCGATCGTGATCATCATCTTGGTCTTGATCTTGATCTTGATCGTCGATCTCAGCCGTCCGATCGATCGATCACACTTGATCTCGGCCCTTGATCATCTTGATCGTCTCGTTCGTCTTCTACTTGGTGAGTTAAACATTTGATCCATTTTTTTTTGTTCTCATTCATCAAATTGTCAATCATGGTATATTTACTCTTTTGGTACTCTTCATTCTCTTATATATTTTATGTTCGATCTCGGCCGTTGGATTTGCTTGATCTTCATCTTGATCACCATCTTGATCATCGAGATTCGTGCCCGATCATGATTATCGTGATCTTTTACTTGTCTCCGTGTCGCCGAGATTCTGATCCCGTTATTCTCAAAATATCGGATCTAACGTCATCTAAAGGCAAGTCATTTCTTCTCGAATAGTTATCGTATCATATTCATGATTTTTATTGAACCCTGCAAGTAGATCTAATTTGATTATCGTGTATTGTTTATTGTTATCTATCGTTGGGATACTACAGATTTACACGAGCGAATCCAAGTAGTCGTCTTGACTTCATGCCATCTTTGTCTCTAATGTATAGAGATCTTACATGCATATATATAGTTAGTTATTGAATATAGGAATATGAATTATTGTTGTATTTCATGACATGACATCTCACAATAATTGTAGATTGTATACTAGTGTTGATGGCTTATATAATTGATGTTAGTGTATTAGTTGTTTGTGATTAGTAAGATTATGGTCATTACACATCTTAATAACATGTTCACATAGGTATGGCTTGCTGTGATTTATGATTGTTAACCCCCAACTCATCGTTCTTAACATTTTAATCGTTTTATTCAAAAATAATATGTTGACACCCTGAAAATTAACGCCGACCTGAATATTACCTTGCTGCTTTGACCTAGATAATGTCACCGAAATCAATAACTTCCTGAATATGAAATGTATTCTCGGATGTCTAGTTTACTACCCCTTTGATGGATTTGAATTCCAAGTTACGGTTTGTGAGATATCGCAGTTTTACTACTGCCGTATCGTACAATTTTAGATCCTAAAAACTGCTATGAGACTTTGATTCACAATTAATTTAACCATGCTATCTATAAGATAATGACTTAAAATTTTGCATGCTGATACTAGACACACTAGAGAACATTCTCTAATTTTTTTGGAATTAATTAATGCTGTTTCAGTCCTGTTTCATGGGTATACACACAATGTTACAAGTTCTGGCTGAACACAAATCCTATATAGTTTGCTGTTTTGACACATGTTATCACAACTTTTATGTACCTTAATTATATGCATTGAAACTGAACAGGAGTCGAGTTTCTAGAACTTCTGCCGGATCCATATTTGCTATCCTGTAGCAACGGAAATTCTGATTTTGGTACAGTAACCTACTGCTGTCTAGAATTGGGTTCCTATGTTTAATAACATATAATTGAATTTATAATGTTATATTTGGTGCATTTAATTGTATAGAGTACATTACATGATCTTATGGTTGTTTTGTCATCTTTCTAGTGTCCCTTATTAATTGCATTATTGTATGTTAATTGAATAAAGAATGTTAATCAAGTCGGGATTAAGGATTGACTAGGGTAGTTGACAATATAGTGACTGTACTCGGATGATGGCCAGTGATTATTACCGTTATCGGCATCGTATAAGAAATTACACATGTCCAGTGTTTTTACCATTATCGGCATCGTACAAGGAATTACACATGTCCAGTGTTATTACCGTTATTGTTATCATACCCAGTACATGAACTATAGAATCTACCACCTTAGTGTAAACGAAATTGATTGTATGTACGGAATCTGTAGTATGGGATGCAGTAGTACGTGCATTAATTAGGATTAAAAATAAATAATAGACTTAAGATTTTCATCACATTGTCATTGCATATTATCGTCTTCATTGAACAGTGTTATCGTTATTACTTACCATTATTGTTATTGTTTATTGTTATCGTTATAAATCATCGTTATTGCACATTGTACTGTTATCGCTTTGTCCTTGTTCAACACTATTGATTTCATCGTCCATTGAATTCATCGTTATACCGATAATGTCATTGTTCTCTGTTTCTCTACTTGTTGTCCACGACTTGCTCTAAGAACATTTTTCCTCTCTTTTAGATGAACAGCTTACAGGTAATCAAGGAGATTTACCTGACGAATCAGGGGAGCAACAATGGTGAAAGAAATATTTTGCTGTGCCGCTTAAACAAATGTTGCTTTATTTGAGAATTTCAATAAATTGAACAAATGTTGTTTTCTTTGTATTGTGGGACCCAAATATTGTTTGTTATTCCAGATGTTGGGTTATTTTTATGTTGGTTATTTTTATGCTTAAATTCCAATATTTTTATTTATGTGATTATTCTTTCATTGCATGTGTGGTTGTATTACTTCTTGTTTATATTATTGAGTTGGATTAATAACAGCCTATGGATGACGCAAGTCATTCGCTGGGCCGTGTCACGTGCTTGCATCCCGCATTTTTGAGAAGCGGGGCGTGACATTAATGGAACTATACAAATGATTAGATAGGTGTGGCACATCAAATCCTGTTACCCGAAATTTGTGTGTTCATGTAACACTCCGTACTTAAGCGGGTATATATATAATATTATATAGAAATATATAATAGTATATATATATAATAAATAAAATGAGATGTGAGTGGTTGGTTGTTGGCCCATAGAAGGATCTTATGTGCTTAAAATCAAAGGAATTGATGATGGAGCCTATAGGATGGTCTATGGAGCTATGCATGCATTAAATGGATGAATGGAAAAAATGAGAGTATGCATGCATGCATTGGGGTGTCGTGGGGCTTGGGCTTAAAAGTCCCATATCGGAAGATAAAGTGTGAGTGTGTGTGTATATATTAGGATCCACATGATGAAGGGTCACCTAATGGGTATACCCCCCTTTTGATGGTGCCGGTGGTGGGCATGGCTAAAATTTTGTATCCGTTCTTTCGTATACATGCACGTATAGTCTCGTGTGCAGCTGAGCCGGGTCCGGGGCGGTACAAAATGGTATCAGAGCCGACTTTCGACACCGATCGTGGATCAGAGTGGGTTAGAGGTACGTCTGGCTAAGGACAGTACGCTGGTAGAGACCAGGGGCAGTACGCTAAGCAGGGTACTCCACTCCACATCGACTAGAAATGCGGTCCTGTATTAGCTTGCGGGTCCAGGGCTCAGCGAGGACGCTGAGTTCTTAAGGAGGGGTGTATGTAACACTTCGTACTTAAGCGGGTATATATATAATATTATTGTAACCTCTGTTCCTGTTAAT
The DNA here is from genome assembly GCA_017893485.1 of Hemerocallis citrina. Taxonomy (NCBI): domain Eukaryota; kingdom Viridiplantae; phylum Streptophyta; class Magnoliopsida; order Asparagales; family Asphodelaceae; genus Hemerocallis; species Hemerocallis citrina. The sequence goes on from CM030362.1 coordinate 184,990,880, forward strand.
ACATATTTTTTTCCTGTATTTTTTCGTATTTCAAATTCTTAGTATTTTGTAACAAATTCTTCTCGAATGATTATCAATTTTCAACCTGAATTGTATTTCATTCTATGATTTTTGGATATGATACCTAAATGTTGAATCTTTTATTATTTAAACCAAATTTATTTATTCAATTACTTTCTTGAAGCCTAGGCCCAGTCTAATTATTCAAACTATTTTATGAAGCCCAATATACAAATTATATAATTGTTTTAATATTTAATTTGAAGCTTAAAGCCCAATTGTTTATTATAAGCTCAATCCCATAAATGATTTATTAAAATATTTTGAGCCCAAGCACATCTCCTATTGGACTCTAACCCAAACTCGCATCTTGTTGGATCCAAACCCAGTACCCATCTCTACTTGTACAGATCAATCTTGTATACTTACCTGTATACAATCCCTTCACGTTTCTCCCACTTTGCAAATTCCCGTACCTACACGTCCCCCCCACCTCATAACTACCCCCACGTTCTCACCCCCATTACTTTATTCTTTATTCTTTATTTTATTAAATCCCCCCATACTCTCTCTCCCCCACTCTCTCACCATCTGTCTCTGTCTCTCTCTCTCCCGTCTCTTTCTTTCTTCCGCTCTCTCATTTTCTCTGTTTCAAACCCAACAGAGTACAACCCCCCTCTGCTCGTCTTCCTCATCGAGCGACCTGGACCCCTTGTCTCCCTCTGGATCCATCTCCGCCACCATTGCCGTCGCTGTCGCCTCGAAGCCCTATCGCTCCACTCCCGCTCGACCTCCTCCGCAATGCCAGACGCCCCACCATTACTGCTCGCCTTCCTCCTCAACCTCCGAATCACCCCCGTCGAGCCACCACTGCGATCTCATCTAGCAACCGCCGTCTGCATTGCCTCTACACCATCCCCGAGCCCTAGTCGTCATCCCCTCGCCGGCAGTCATCTACCACCATCCACCTCGTCAACATCCCCTGAGCCCCGTCTTCGATGCCTCGCAGCACCGCCTTTCCACCTCGTCGCTGCTTCTTGCCTCCATCAACCCATCGAGCCGCCGTCAAGCCACCGAACCCATCTTCATCCCTGTCGAGTTCTCCACCCCGTCGCTCCTTGATCCCGTTGTTGCGACCACCGCTTGATGCCAGCACCCTTACCTCCCACCGTCGCTCTGTCGTCGCCACCCAGTTGCGTCGCCCACGCCCGGTCGCCACCCACTCTTCCGCCATCACTCTCTCTTTGTGTCGCTGTGAAAAAGAACAGGGTTGGGTTGTATTGGTGTTTGGTGTTTGTGAAGTGGATTTGGGTTAGGGTGTTTGCTGTTTTGGAGAAGGGATTGGATTATTCTGCTGTTTGGTGTTCTGCCTTGGATCCAGTATGTGCTTGCTGCTTGGTTGCTGTTTGCTGTTGTTGGTGCCACATATCTTGCATGTGCTTCGCTGTCCAGGAATCTGATCCCGTTATTCTTGTATTCGGTATTAGAATCGTCTAATCAGACAAGTATCCTCTTGTACAACTTGTTTGTTCTCGTACAAGCTTCCTTTGAAAAATATCGCAAGTAAATCCATTGACTATCCATTACAAAATTTAATTCGTATTTATCGATTTGGGCTTGAAATCTATTACTATACAAAATCCGTTGATCCCGTATTCCTACATGATCATATGCATTACATGAACACGATTATTACACACATATGTACTCTTAGGATTATACATGATTATGTGCATGATTGTTTTACTCGTTATAGTAGTTAGAATGCAGTTATGATCTCTTTTATTCTTGATTAAATTTTGCATATGCTATTGAACACATCGTAGTTACAACATGTTTTATAAACCCCGAAATGCTCTGACCCAGTAAATGATATTAAAACTGCATGTTTTTGCATCTCATGAGTTAGAACATGTTCCATGCATAATTTCTTGATATTCCATGATCATATCTTGACATCGTTCTCGTTGCATCATGTTCATGTTTGATTAAAATTAATAAAAGTAACAAGCCGGGGTAAGGAAAAAGATTTAGTAGTGGGCAATATAGAAGAGTATACTCGGATGGGAGCTCGTGGTTTTCCGATGCAAGTTGCAGGTTTGCAAATTACAGGTTTACATGTTCACGCTACAAGTTCACACTCTACATGTTCCACATTGCACGTATCTCGATACAAGGTACAATTTACATGTTTTCCCTAGTACGTGACCTATAGAATCAACCATTAAGTCTAAACGTTCACTTGATTGTGTGTATCAAATATGTGGTATGAGACGCATAATTGCTGCACTAGTTAGGTTAATAAAAGACTTGAGATTAACACATGTACTTGCAAGATCCAATTACATGTACATGTTCCTATTGACTTGTTTACTTGATTACTTATTTACATGTCACTTGTTTCATGATGTCTTGTTCATGATCCTGTTTACGTATTGCATTTCTCCTATTACATGATTCTTGATTCCTTGCTCTTTTTTCTGCTTCTTGTTTGATTTTTGTATTTGTTCCCTTAGCTTGTACTATTTGCAGTCCGTAATTTGCATTAACGTGTATCTTCTTATTTCTTCTTTTTGTAATCATGTACCTGCAGGCCCGGATGAAGAATTACCTGAAGGTGTTGCCCATCAAGTATTTTATTCTTGTTAATAATCATGTTGCTTTAGTTCATGTTTTATTCATGTACTCTTTATTGTAATCCGGGCATGTTTGATCCGTAACTATGTTTTTTTCCAGTTGTTGGTTATGAACTGTTTCTTAGTTTATTATTTTCCTGTCTGTGATTATACATACTTGCGTGGTTGTTATTTTTTGTTGTTGAGTTACCTGTACAGCTTATGAAAGGTGTATTCGCATCATTCGCTGGGCCTCAGTCATGTGCTCGTATTCCCGTATTTTGGGAAGCGGAGCGTGACAATTATATAGAAATATGACAATTATATAGAAATATATAATAGTATATATAATAGTGTATATATATATATATATATATATATATATATATATATATATATATATATATATATATATATATATATATAATTTTATTTGGCATGACTATAGTTACTCCTTATTAATCCCTCGTTATGAAATCCTACTACGGTGACAAAACAAGATTTAGACATTCCACGAGTATAGGTTCCAACCCTGGAGTACATCTGCCCGACTATACAGAACCCTCATCACGCAAACATCCTGTAAGCACCACTCTAGCTCAGAACACCGGAGACTCGTCTCCCTTCCGCCTGACTATTCATAATCCCGGAGTACATCCGCCCGATTATTCACAGTCCCAAAAGTAATTGAGACTCATCTCGCATAAAACTCGCAGTCCCGAAATATATTCTCCAGACCATGTTGAGCCCAGTCCCGGAATACATCCGCCCGACTGTAACCATAGTCCCGGAATACATCCTCCCGACCATATTGTGCCCAATCTCGGAATACATCCGCCCGACTGTAACTATAGTCCCGGAATACATTCGCCCGACTATATTGTAATACCCCAGATTTTTAAATAATGATTTTGAGATTAATAAATGAATTAATATGATTTTTGGTGATTTAATAAACACTTTCTGAAATTTATCTTTTTACACGTGCAAATATTTTCTCGGGAAGTTCAAAATCATAAATTATTTTAGGAAAAATCTATCATTTATTAGTAAGCATTATTTGTGAATTTTTTGGATTTTTCTGATATTTATTTGACCTATTTGCAAATTTTGCAAAAAGAGGGACTTTTTTGCAAAATTACCACTTGGAGTGAAAACTCTAGGTTTCTGGATTTTTGGGCTGAACATGATGCCTAGCTAACTCAGAGATAAAGAGTTTACTTTTTTTATTAATAAATTTGGTTTATTTTGCAAGTTTTAATAAAGAATGGTCTTTTTACAAAATTGCCACTTAGAGGGCAAAAAGTACAAACTTCATTTTCTGGGTTTTATAAATAGTGCCGGCCAGATATTAGGGTGGTTATTTTGTTTTTAAATTTAAATTAAGTTGGTTTAATCAAATTTCCAAGTATAAGGATTTATATATGTAAAGATATATTCAAAAGGGATATTTTGCAAATCTTTTCAAAAACCCTAATCCACTGATTTCTGGCCTATTAAAGAGAGAGTGCAGCCGTCGCTTTGCTGCACTACACAAAGGGTTTTCTTTGTTATTATTTTCTTGGAGTTTCGAGTCGAGGATCTTAGTTTTCTTGCGAAAGAAAGGATTTTCTTATTCTCTTTATTATCTTCGGTTGATTCTTCAATAAGATAAGTGACATATGTTTGTTCTTGTATTGTTCTAAGCATGTTGCACGTGATGATTTATCTATTAGAAATCATATTAGGGATTGTATGTTGATATAATGAAATTTGATGGAAGGATAAACTAAAAATTGGATCTTTCCATGAAACTATGCTTTTGATGAATTAAAACCCTAATTGTTGAATTGAGATTGTTAAAGAACTAAATAGAAATCATGAGTAGGTTGTTTTCCTTCATATACTTGCTGTTTTGATTCATTATAATGATTTGTATGATGATATTGCATAAAAGTGAACAAAAGTAGATCTTTACTGTGTAGACTATGTATATGCTCTGACTGAAGCTTTCGGAGAAGTGAAATTTGAATGTTTATATGTTATAATCACCTATTATTCATGAGTATGCTGATGTGAATGATTGTACATATGGTTAATGAACTGTAAGAGATGTTATCAGATTAAAAAGATCAAGTTTGAGTGGAAGAAGGAATTTTGAGTTTGGGTCTATGCATGTTGCAGCAGAGATTTACTTTTTGTGGTTTTGGAGCTTTCGAGTTGTATTTTGAGTTAATGGCATTGGGATAGTTTTGAACACTATATGGCTTCTAATTGATGAGATTTTTATGCTTTAAACTGATGCAAATATACAATTACACTTATAGATATATACATTCTATTTCACTGTTGTGAAGAAACTGAGTTATGTGTTTTGCAAAGTTTTAAATTAAATCTCGATTATTTTCATACTGAGATTAAATGGGATATTATAATAATTCTATTTGGTAAATTTTGATGCTATAACTGATGCTCAAACTCTTATATAAACACATATATATACATATCGGCTATTTTGACGAGATTTTGTGAAAATATACTCTTTTATGGATTTCATGAGATTTGGAATTATTTATAAACTCTTATATGTTATACAAGTCATATTAAACCATCTCAGGATTCTAGTTTTTCAGATTTAAGATTTTACGAAGAACTATAGATGTATCAGTAAAACATGCACAGAATTTCAAAACTGCAACCTGTTGGAATTGACAGTCGACCGCTTCGTTTTGAGCTGAAGTCGATAGTCGACTATCAGTTCTTGAGTTTTGGATTTTCGCATGACAGTTGACCGGTCATTCTTGAACAAGCTTCGACAGTCAACTGTCAGTGTTTGGCTGATGGGTTTTTGTGAGTTTTTGTTGTCTGTCTTAACGATTTATTTCTTCGATATTATGGATTATTGATCTACTGTTTTAGATGAAGTTTTTGCTATAGATTACAATATTTTACAGAGAGTTACATTTTGTTTATAATAAAAATTAAATTGCTTTCCTGTGACTTTATAAAGAGAGCGATATGTGATTTTCGAAGGAATTAAAGTTTTGTGACTTTCTATGATTTCAAAATATGGTTTCTGTTATTTAATGGATTTAATACTTTATTTCAATTCTGGAATTTTATGAGTATATTAAATGGGTTTGGATTTTGTTGTTTTCTTTATATAAACGTTTTGATGATGGATTTATGAGTTTTATTGAAAGTTTTGGGTTGATGGTTGAGTTATGAGTCTCTAGAGAGTAAGTGGGATCCTAATTACCGGCGGTTGAGATTTTGTGATTTGGTTAGTTGAGCCTTGTTGTTGATCAGTTGAGATTTTGTGATTTGATTAGTTGAGGCTTTGTTGTTGATCAATTGAGTTAAGTCCGGTAGGGTACACCAAACTCTAGGAGATTCATAATCAACTAATTAACTTAAAAGATAAGGACAGGCACTAGATGGTGATATGATGAAATGAGAACATGGGTTATGGACCTCAGTATGGCCTGCGGTATGAGTGAAATAGTCTCCGGAATTATCGGGGTCAAGGCGACACTCATGGGGTATTCATGTGATGAGGCGCCATAGCTTGCGGTGTGGGGTATTCTCGAAGATTCCCAGGTGTGAGTAAAATAGTCTCCGAAATTATCTGTAGATAGAGATTGACCTCCGGAATTATCGAGGCATGGGCTAATACTCACAAGTTAATCTAGATCTTATAGTAGTTACCGTAATAGGATTAGTTGCATAACGTGGGATTTAACCCAATTAATTGGAGAACGATAAGGGCTTGCACCGGACCTATATAAAGTGGGATGCATAGAATCTGACAAGTGTGCATTAGAAAGTCAGCATATGGCATTGTGTTTTCTTGACTTGGTTTTATGCATGTTGTTTTCTGTTTTCCTACACTTGACACTTAGTCTAGTTTCACTTGATGTTTTCATATTTTATTTATTATTATTTTATATTCTTTTCATTACTACTGTCGATACATGTTGTTTACGACTCTATCCTTATGTTTTATTTATGGTGCTTTTCTTTTATGTCACTCACACTGTTATGGCTGACTCCTGCAGTTTTGGGGGTTAGGATTATCTCTAACCTCATGTTTTACAGGTGGGAACCTATAGCATTGGGATTTGGATGCATGAGATAGAATGATGTTGCGGCTTGTTTAAATTGTAAAAGAATGAGTTGTAAAAGAAAGAATTTGTAATTAAGGTGTTTAATTTTTCGCTGTGCTTTTTAAAGAATTAATATAATAAAAGTTAAAAATTTTATCTGTGTTTTGGCTATGTTTACTATTACAATTGAGGTTGATGCTGGAAATTGTGCCATGTATTTCTGAGATATTATATTAAAAATTTGGGGTGCTACAGAGATTGGTATCAGAGCATGCTTGAATAGTAATAATAAATATGGTATAAAATAGCGTGAGTACCTAGGTGTGGACATTAGAGTGTGCGTATCACATAAAATTAAAACATGATGTTTTGGGTTTGGGGTATGGTTGAGATTTTGCCTTGGGGTGTTGATCGAATATGAATTGTGTTGTGTTGCTCTAACTTTACCCTCATTTTGCTGTATTCAGTAAAATAATAGGACCCAGGACCAGGAATGGTGGTAATGGTGATGTGGCTGGAAGTTCTCATGGGGCTGGACTTGATCTTGAGACTGAGATTGCCAGGGTGTATCGAACCTTGAATGCATTCATGGCAGCTAATATGGCACAGAATCAGAATCAGAATCAAGGGGTTGGACTAGTGTTTATTAATGCTGATCCTATCAAGCAGATTGAGTCCTTCAAGCGGATGAAGCTGCCTGTATTTAAGGGGCAGTCTGATCCAAATAAGGCTGATCATTGGATTAAACAGATGGAGATGGTCTTCGAAGTCTTGAAAACCCTAGCAGTCAATAAGGTAAAATTGGCTATGATGCAGTTAGAGAAGGATGCTGGCGTCTAGTGGCAGTCAGTGAAGAGGACTTTTGGGGATCAGCAAGTGACTTAGGAGGCTTTTCTGGATGAATTCAGGAATCTTTTCTTTCCTTTGGATATTCAGGAGAGGAAGGCAATGGAATTCTTGGATCTGCAGGAAGGCAATATGACAGTGCATGAATATGAGACTAAATTCGCTTAGCTGTCAAGGTATGCACCAGAGCTGATTGTTGATGAAGCGAAGAAGGCCAAGAAATTCGAGCAGGGCTTGAGGCCGAATTTGAGGTCACGGATGATTCCGTTGGGCATCAGAAGGTTTGATAGGTCAGGAGGTCAGCAATGACAGAAGAGGGTATGGACCAGTTACAGAAGAAGCAAGATACCTGGAAAAGGAACAAGAGGCCAGTAGCTAGTCAGAGTGGGAAGAAGTTCCCAGTGAAGCAGGACAAGTTCAGTAGGCCAAAGCAGAAGGCACCTGCAACTCAGGAGGTGGCTTGTTACTACTGTAAGGAGGCAGGTTACTTCAGGTCAGCGTGTCCTAAACTGGAGAAGCAGACTTGTTGCCAGTATGGGCAGGTGGGGCATACTAAGCATTTCTGTCCGCAGTTGAAGAAGGGTGGTGCAGGCGGAGCCAAATTTCAGAGGCAAGGGCGAGTGTTCACATTAACTGAGGAGGATGCAGGTAACTCAGAGGATGTGATCCAGGGTATGCAAGAATTTTAAATTTTATTTGATGTATTAAGTAAAACTTTGTTTGAGAATAAATTGGAGATTTGGGTATCATTCTTCATGTAACATGAATTATTTTGGTTAACAGAATAAAAGCAAAAGATTTATTTGATACTGGATCTTCGCATACATTTGTGTCGCCCAATTTTGCAAAAGTCTTAGGTGTGAAACCTAAGTTGTTTCCAGACAGAGTCTTGACAGGAGAAGAATTGATTGCTGACCGATATTACGAGGGCTGTGATATCGAGATTGGTGGAAGATTATTTGGCATTGATCTCATTGAGCCGCAAGTTCTGGGTGTGGATGTGATTGTGTGCATTGATTGGATGGCAATATATAATGTCACAATTGAATGCAAGAAGAAAGAGGTGTTGGTGAAGGCACCAGGTGGTCCCGCAGTGACTTTCGAGGGGAAGATGAAGGACCCGAAAGTGGCTGCATTGGTATTTAAGTTAATGATTTTAGATGAAATCAGAGGCATTCCAGTTGTCAGGAATTTTCCTATAGTGTTCTTGGAAGAATTACCGGAATTGCCGTCGCAGTGAGATGTGGAGTTCTGTATTAATGTTTAGCCGGGGAATGCTCCGATTTCTAAGGCTCTGCACAGGATGGCACCTATAGAGTAAGATGAAGTTAAGAAACAAATTGAGAAATTGCTGAGTAAGGGTTTTATCAGGCCAAGTTCTTCACCGTGGGGTGCGCCAGTGTTGTTGGTGAAGAAGAATGATGGATCAATGAGGATGTGCATTGACTATCGGGAGTTGAATAGGGTGACTATTCAGAACGAGTATCCGCTTCCACGGATTGATGATCAGTTTGATAGGCTTCAGGGAGCAGCTGTGTTTTTGAAGATTGATCTGAGATCAAGGTATCATCAGGTTCGAGTCAGGGAGGAAGATGTGAGTAAAACAGCTTGCAGGACTCGTCATGAACTCTATGAGTTTTTGGTAATGCCATTCGGAGTGACGAATGTGCCGAAAGTATTCATGGATATGATGAATCGGATATTGCGGTCGTTTATTGATTCCTTCGTGGTGGTTTTCATTGATGATATTTTGGTGTATACGAAGTCAGAAGAAGAGCATTCTATGCACTTTACAAAGGTATTGAAGAAGTTACAGGAGCATAACTTGTATGCCAAACTGTCAAAGTGTGAATTTTGAAAGTTTGAGGTAGCTTTTCTTGGTTATATCCTTTTTATTAAGGGAGTGGACACTGATCCTCACAAGGTTGAAGCAGTGAAGGATTGGCCTAGGCCAACATCAGTGAAGGAAGTCAGGAGTTTCTTGGGTTTGGCTGGGTACTATAGGAGATTCATTCATGGCTATGCACAGATTGCAGTTCCTTTGACAGGATTAACTCGGAAGAATGTGGCATTCACATGGATTGATAAGTGTGAGGCGAGTTTCCTTGAGCTAAAGGAGAGCTTGACGACTGCGCCTATCTTAGCTTTGCCACAAGCTGGAAAGGATTATGATATCTTGAGTTATGCATCTCTCAGAGGTTTGGGATGTGTCTTGATGCAGGAAGGCAAGGTTATTACCTATGCTTTGAGGCAGTTGCGTCCGCATGAGAAGAATTATCTGACACATGATCTGGAGTTAGCAGCTATTATCTTTGCCTTGAAGCAGTAGAGGCATTATGTATATGGTGAGAAGGTCAACATGTATACCGACCACAAGAGCCTGAAGTACATTTATCAGCATAAGGATCTAAATCTTCGGTAGAGAAGGTGGTTGGAAGTATTGGAAGACATTCGTCCTGAGATCAAGTATCATTCGAGAAAGGCGAATGTGGTGGCTGATGGGCTTAGTCGGAAGAGCAGTTTGTCGAGTTTGATCACTACTCAGAGTGAGTTGGCAGTAGAGATTGATCGGTTAGGTATCGAGGTGGTACTGCAGGGTTTGGGTGCATTTTTGGCTCAGCTGAGGCTGCAGATTTCTTTGAGAGAGCAGATTATGGAAGGTCAGAAAGCAGATGCAGGGATTCAGAAGATGTTGCAGCAGGTTTCCGATGGCAAGTTGCCAGAATTTTGTGTCCAATAAGGAGTTCTATGGATGGGTGAGAGGTTGTGTGTTCCGGAGAATGCAGATTTGAGGGAGAGTATCTTGCAGAAGGCACATAGTACTTTATTGTCAGTACATCCTGGAGGCACAAAGATGCACAAGGACATCATACAGCACTTTTGGTGGTCAGGTATGAAAAGGGATGTGGCAGACTTTGTGGCAAGGTGTCTGACTTGTCAGCACATTAAAGCAAAAAATCAAAGACCTGGAGGGTTGTTGCAGCCTTTGCCCATTCCAAAATGAAAGTGGGAGAATATCAGCATGGATTTCATTACAGGGTTGCCAAGGAGTGCGAAGGAAAATGACTCGATTTGGGTTATTATTGACCGTTTGACCAAGTCAGCTCACTTTCTGTCTATGAAGATTACTTGGTCATTGGAGAAATTGGTAGAGCTGTATATTGATGGGATTGTGAGACTTCATGGAGTTCCTGTGTTGATTGTGTCCAACAGGGATGCGAGGTTCACTTCGAGGTTTTGGAAGAATCTGCAAGAAGCTTTGGGTACCATAACTGAGTTCAGTACCGCTTTTCATTATCAGACTGATGGTCAGATTGAAAGGGTGAATCGGGTATTGGAAGATATGCTGAGGGCTTGTGTTATGGATTTCGGTGGTAGTTGGGAGAGGTACTTGGCATTGGTTGAGTTTGCTTATAACAATAGTTACCATGCGAGTATCGGGACGGCTCCGTATGAGGCTCTGTACGGGAGGAAGTGCAGGATGCCTATTTGTTGGTATGAGGTTAGCGAGAGGCAGATGTTTGGGCCCGAGATTGTGCAGCAAACATCGGAGAAGATTGAGTTGATTCACAAGAGGTTGGTCGAGGCTCAGAGTCGGTAGAAGAGTTATGTAGACACTCGGCGGAGAGACTTGGAGTTTGAGGTTGGGGATGTAGTTTTTCTCAAGATATCTCCGACCAAAAGAGTGATCAGGTTTGGTAAAGGAGGCAAGTTGGCGCCAAGGTACATTTGGCCATATAGGATTTTTGGGCGGATTAGTAGGACAGCATATAGGTTGGAGCTTCCAGAGGAATTGGCACAAGTGCATGATTTGTTCCATGTGTCGATGTTGAGAAAGTATGTGCCGAATCAGAGTCATCAGTTGGTAGAAGTGCCTGAAGGTCTACAGGTGAACTTGAGTTACAAAAAAAAGCCTGTAGATATTGTTGATCATAGAGAGAAAGTGTTGAGGAATAAGGTGATACCTATGAGCAAGGTGTTGTGGAGGAATCAACAGTTCGAGGAGGCTACTTGGGAGCTGGAGGATCGCATGTAGAAGGATTTTCCTGAACTTTTTGTATGATTGTATTCTTTTGTATGATTGTACTCCTTGAGTTAAGTTGTATTTCTTTCATTAGATTACATTCTCTTGTGTAATTGTATTTCTTAAACTATGTTTCCATCTATGAGATTTTATTTTCTTATGCTTATATTGTTTGGACCCTATTAGTAGTAGTTCAGAGGACAGAACTATTCTAAGGAGCGAGTGATGTAATACCCCAGATTTTTAAATAATGATTTTGAGATAAATAAATAAATTAAAAAGATTTTTGGTGATTAATAAACATTTTTCTGAAATTTACTTTTTTACACGTGCAAATATTTTCTTGGGAAGTTCAAAGTTAGGAATTATTTTGGGAAAACCTATTATTATTATTAGATATTATTTGTGAATTTTCTGGATTTTCTAATAATTATTTGACATATTTGCAAATATTACAAAAAGATGGACTTTTGTACAAAATTACCACTTGGAGTGAAAACTACAGATTTTTGGATTTTTGGGCGGAGCATGATGTCTAGTCAATTTAGAGGTAAAGAGTTTACTTTTTGTTTTAATAAATTTGGTTTATTTTGCAAGTTTTGATAAAGAATGGTCTTTTTGCAAAATTGCCCCTTAAAGGGCAAAAAGTACAATTTCATTTTTCTGAGTTTTACAACAGTGCCGGCCAGATCTGAGTGTTGGTTTTGTTTTTAAATTCAAACTGAATTTGTTTTACCTAATTTCCAAGTATAAGGATTAATATATGTAAAGATATATTCAAAAGAGATATTTGCAAATCTATTAAAAAACCCTAGATACCCTAATTTCCGGCCAATATAAGGGGTGGTGCAGCCATCTCTTGTTGCACTTCACAAAAGAATTTCTTTATTATTATTTACTTAGAGTTTCAAAGCGAGGATCTTGATTTTCTTGCGAAATGAAGGATTTTCTTACTCTCTTTATTATCTTCGGTTGACTCTTCAATAAGGTGAGTGACATGTGTTTGTTTTGTATTGTTCCATGCATGTTGTATGTGATGATTTGTCTATTAGAAAGCATGTTAGGGATTGTATGTAGATATAATGAATTGTTGATGAGTGGATGAACCAAAAATTGATTCTTTTCATGAAACTATGCTCTTGATAATTAAAACCCTAATTGACGACTTGAGATTTGTTAAGAACCTAATAGAAATCATGAGTAGGTTGTTTTCTTTCATATCTTACTATTTTGAGTGATCATATTGAATTGTACAATAATTATTGCATATAAGTGAATAAAACTTCATCTTTAATGTGTACGAGTACAGGTATACCCTGTTTTGATTTTTGGATGACTAAAACTTATTGAATGGTTGTTATAATTGTTTTTATTTCATAGGCAACTGATGTATGAGGTTATGAATGGGTGTTATGGATTACAAGATGAATTTTTTAATCAAAAGAATCAAGTTTTGAAGTTGGGGTTGAGTATTTGCTTTGGGTCTGATGGTGAATGGCCGAAACTTGGTTTTGTGGATTTTATGAAGTCTTCGATTGAGATTTGATTTATTTTGATACTGAGGTTGTTTTGAATATTATACTACTTTTTAATTGATGAGTATTGATGCTTTTACTGATACAAACATGCACACATACACTTATATATATATATACTATACACTGTTTTGAAGAAATTTTGTGATTTTGTGAAGTTTTCAATTGGATCCTGATTATTGCATACTGAGATTGAATTAGACATTATACTACTTCCTATTGATGAGATTTTGAATCTTTAACTGAAGAAAATACACACATATACACACTTACATATACTTATGCACTGTTTTGAAGAAATTTGTGAAAAATTACTCTTTTGAGATCTTGATGTGTTTTGGATTTGTTCTATAAACTCCTACATGTTGTACAAGTCATATTTTAGCATCTCAGGAAAGTTGTTTTTGATTTCATGAAGTTTAAGTAGTGTATCAGTCGAAACATGCACAAAATTTCGAGACTGGCAGCATAGCAGCTAGCGGTCGATCGCACGGTCTACCGACATGCTTTTTTTTGAGAATTTCAAAAGGGACGGTCGACCACCATTATTTTGCACTGTTTTGGCATTCGAACGCACCTGCTGTTGTTGAGTTGTTTTATTGAGTTTTCTTCGTCTTTTTTGAACGATTATTTCTTCGAGCTTATGGATTATTGATCTACTATTTTTGGTGATGTTTTCACTATAGATTACAATATTTTACAGAGAATTATATTTTTCTTATAATAAAAACTAAATTGATTTCCTATGACTTTATAAAGAAAGCTATATGTGATTTTCGAAGGAATTGATGTTTTGTGACCTTCTATGACTTCAAAATATGGTTTTATGTTATTTAACGGATTTAATACTTTATTTCAATTCTGGAATCTTATCAGTATATTAAATGGATTTGGATTTTATTGTTTTCTTAATATAAGCATTTTGATGATGGATTTATGAGTTTTATTGAAAGTTTTGGGCTGATGGTTGAGTTACGAATCTCTAGAGGGTAAGTGGGACCCTAATTACCGGCGGTTGAGATTTTGTGATTTGATTAGTTGAGGCCTTGTTGTTGATCAGTTGAGATTTTGTGATTTGATTAGTTGAGGCCTTGTTGTTGATCAGTTGAGTTAAGTCTGGTAGGGTAAACCAAACTCTAGGAGATTCGTAATCAACTAATTAACTTAAAAAGATAAGGATGGACACTAGATGGTGATATGATGAAATGAGAACATGGGTTATGGACGTCAGTATGGCCTGCGGTGTGAGTGAAATAGTCTTCGGAATTATCGGGGTCAAGACGACGCTCATGGGGTATTCGTGTGATGATGCGTCATAGCTTGCGGTGCGGAGTATTCTCGAAGATTCCCAGGTGTGAGTAAAATAGTCTCCAGAATTATCTGTGGATAGAAATTGACCTCCGGAATTATCGAGACCTGGGCTAATACTCACAGTTTATCTAGATCTCATAGTAGTCATCGTAGTAGGATTAGTTGCATAACGAGAGATTAAACCCTATCAAGTAGTAGTAGTAGGCTTGCACCGGACCTATGTAGAGTGGGATGCATACAATCCGACAAGTATGCATTAGAGAGTCAGCATATAGTATTTGTATTTTCTTGACTTGGTTTTATGCATATTGTTTTCTGTTTTCCTACACTTGACATTTAGTCTACTTTCACTTGATGTTTCATATTTTATTTATGGATTTTTTTTTATTTCATTTATTCTTACTGTTGGTACATATTGTTTATGACCTTATCCATTGTGTTTTATTCATGTTGCATTTCTTTTTATGTCACTCACATCGTTATGACTGACCCCTGTAGTTTTGGGGGTTAAGGTTATCTCTAGCCTCATGTTTTACTGGTAGGTACTTATAGCATTGGGATTTGGATGCATGAGATGGAATGATGTTATGGCTTATATAAATTGTAAAAGAATGTGTTGTAAAAGAAAGAATTTGTAATTCAAGGTGTTTGTTTTCCATTGTGTTTGTAATGAATTAATGTAATAAAAGTTGAAAATTTTATCTGTGTTTTGGCTATGTTTACTATTAAAATGGAGGTTGATGCTGAGTATTGTGCCACATATTTCTGAGATATTATATTAAAAATTCGGGGCGCTACAAAACTGATATTAAAAAAAGATATTAAAAAGAACAAAGTAAATCCTATTATGATATCATCGTATTTTTCATAAGATCAATCGTCACTTTCGACTTTAACTTTTTTGAACTTAAACCTGCTCGTAACTTATTGTTCATCCTTTTTTATTTTGCATCCAGCAATGTTCTTGTAGTTGTTCTGTAATCCCTGTTTTTCCAAAAATATATTTTGTGTATTTTCTGTATTTAAAAATGTTCTCAAATTATTTTTCCGGTTTTCAAATTCTTTTGTCAAAATGTATTATTGGATTTTCCGTTTAAAATCTATTTTTGATCCGTAATTTTCGCTG
Source organism: Hemerocallis citrina (assembly GCA_017893485.1). Lineage (NCBI taxonomy): Eukaryota > Viridiplantae > Streptophyta > Magnoliopsida > Asparagales > Asphodelaceae > Hemerocallis > Hemerocallis citrina. The sequence goes on from CM030362.1 coordinate 185,006,422, forward strand.
TAACTATTTTTCTATAATTTTGTATTTAATACGGTTCTTATTATTAATATTATTACCTTCATTATTTTAATCATTTTATGATTATTAATATTGTTATTATCCGTATTATTTTGCTAGTATGGTTATTTGCATTATTATTTTATTTTATTTTTATTGTTAAAATTATATTATTTTATAAATTATATTTATTAGTTATTGTATTAATTTTCTTATATTGGATTATTTTCAATATATATTCTTTTCTTACATTTTTGACCTCCTTGTGATGATTGTGCGTCGTTTGTTCGTTTTTAGCCATTTTGAATTCTTTTTCTCATTTTCTTGATCTTGTTCATGTTTATTATTTATTTTGGGGTTGTGGTGGATTTTTGGGTGTGATTTGACCAATTTGTGATTTTTGATCCTTAGGGGGTGTTTGGTACGCGGATTGGAGAATTCCCAGGAATTAGTGGATTCCCAGGAATATGAGGGTGGGAATGAAGATTCCCAGGAATGTTGCAATACTGTGTTTGGTATACGACATTACATGTCTGGGAATACTTTATTACCGTATTTGGTATAGAACAATTCATTCCCATCAATCCATCTCTATAGTAGACATTACCGAAAATACCCTTTTGACTTTATTTTAAAATAAATAAATATAAAAGTTATCTAATTTAGTAAATGATGTATTTATTAATGAAATGTCTTATACAAGTTTAAATTACTATACAAGTTATAGCATACTAACTATAGCATGTTTTCGATCAGTTTAACACTAATCGAGAAAGGTAACAGCTCAACAACAGGATTGACAAAGCTTCATATTCATATAAGCCGACTTCGTTGTAAATTTATTTGAATTATTTGAATTAGTTATCAAACACATGCACTTCGGATATTCCTAGGGAGCTGAAGCTTGAACAAATTTGTGCCAAATTAAGCAGTGGAGCATATGTAGCACACTAATGGATAGTGATCATAACAGTATACTATCCCTTTTTTTTTGCCCTTTGCGATCTATGGATCTATGTTTAAAGCTACCGTCGAAGCCATAAATATTAATTATATACTTTGTTGAGTGACTGATTAGTTTTTCTTCTTAGGTTGATGCTGATAAGTCAGTTGATCAGGTTTGGATGGATATGAACTCGGCTTGATATAAATTCAACCGAAACCCAGCCCACAATCCCTCTCATTATCTCTCTTTATCCCGTTTCCTCTCTCTCTCAGTGATGGGAGAAATCTGATAAGAGCGGGTTATATGATAAGCCAGAAATCTGGAGGGTATTTTGGGTATGCAATAATTTCACTCATTTTTTACGTGGAGGAATCCACAAATCCCACCCTTTTCAAGGGGAATGTTTATCCTTCCAAACTAATTATTTTGATAACCCTGGGAATTTAAGATTATTTACAAAACTATACCTATGTCTTACCAAACCAGGTAATCAAGAGGGTAATCCTAGATTCCCTTATACATTACTGCGTACCAAACGCCCCCTTAAGGAGATTTTTAGGAGCCATAGAATTCATTGTATTTTGTATCCCCATTTGAAATCTACCCAATACCCATTATCCAATTGTATACCTATTAATTCATATTGATATCCACTACCCATTAACCCACAATTAACCCATATTTAAACACCCCATAATCGCTTAACCCTAACCCTAATCCTATTTCCTCTCAATTGTATCTGGCCTCCTCTCTCCCCATCTTCCAGATCCGGCCTGCTTCTTTCCTCCCCTAAACCGACCAGCACCCTCCTCCTATCCGGCCTCCTTTGCACCTAGTACACCCCTCATCCATCCATACAACTCTGATACATCAAACACTCTACCTTTTCCTCTCCCTTGTGTGGCCGGCCTACCAAAACAGCACCCCCATCCCAAAACAGCACCACAACCATCTCCTTGGCTGATTTGTGAAGTGGGTATCGCCCGCTTTGGTTCGTGCATCAAGGAGTTCGATCGTAGACGCGTTTCGGTTCGTGGGTTCGCTTGGAATCGCGTTGGAAGGCTTCTCGCTCATGGGTTTCGTTGCTAGGCTTTGTTTGGTCGCGTTCATCATCATTAAGAGGCAAGTAACTTGTACATAATTTTATTAGGTTGATACAAGTCAAAAAGTTCACATATAGGGTAGTTGAGACTGGAGACGGCCAAAAATTGTATTTTTGTTTGTGGGTTTTGTCTTTATTGTGTAAATTAGGCCATAGATGACTTAGGATATGAGAATTGATAGGTTGATGCCCTAGGTTTCACCCAAACTTGATTTTGATCGTGTATGAGACATAATGCATGCCATGTGTTTGATTGATTGCCCATGTGAGAATTATTAGGTTTTGACATGTTAGACACCCCTCAATATGATATTTAGATGATTGGTAGGCTCCGTTTCAAATTTGGTTGAGTTTGGTGCATTATTATGAAAGTTATGACGTTCCTAAGTCGAGTTGTGAAATCTGGAATTTGCGGGCTGTGCTGTGTTGTTTGTTGCTTTCACCTATGCTAGGGTCCGAATCTCAACTTGGAGATTTCACAGTGAATTCTAGAAAATTTAATCTACTTTCAAACCCCACTGGTCTTACTGTGTTTGGAGTTCGTATGAAGGAGATATGATAATTTTGGTGCATGTGTGTCGGTAGTTCTAGATTCAGTTTGGGGTAGATTTTTGTTAACAAATTAATTTCAAGATCTAGGTTATACATAATATCATGCCATAATATTTTTTCCAGTGTTTCTTCATGATGTTAGGGACTTTCCAGATTTTTGGTGTATTTTAAAGATAATTTTTGAACGATGTTTCATATCCTTTTCTATAATCTACTCTTGCTGTAAAATGCGTACTATTCTATGTTGAACCCAGTTTTCACCCTATTTCTTTATATTATATGAAAATTATTTGTGAGATATGAAGGTTGGAAAATTTTATTATTTTCACGCCGTTTTGGCGGAATTGGATTTTGATGCGCTCTTTGCGAGATATGCTTGTTTTCGTACAGCAGTGTTGAGAAATTCCAGATTCGCCAAACCATGCTTTTGTATCGTTCTCTATTTTTGATGACTTATCTATAATTACTGGAATATTATGAAACTTATTATTTTGAGTCTATATCTATAGGGGAATACCCAGATTTTTCATGGAATTATTTGATGAGTTTACATGCTGTTTTTATGCGTTTGAAGTTGTTCCCCTGTTTTCTGGCTGAACATAAAATCGGTGTTGAAATCAGTTTTAAGCTGAGATGTTGTGAATTAGTATGTGACTTTATTATACTCGTTGGAACCGTGTGGATGTCTAGTTTCTAGATCCTTTGACGGATCATGATTTACATGCCTGTAGCTCTTTGAATCACTGTTTTAGTACTGTTTGGTCTTGCTGTCCTGATTATGAACCTAGACTAATTTGCTCGTACATGTGAACGTATATCATCAATGCATACTGATTTGTTAACCTGAACCTAGACCTGATCATATCATGATTATTTGACACTATTTTGTGCCTATTCATGCTTGTTGGACATTAATAATAAAAGTAACTAAACCGGGGTTTAAGGGAAAGATCTAATAGTGGATAATTCAGAAACGTGTACTCGGAAGGAGGCCCGTGTTTCCCGTTACTTGTTGTCATGTTTCATGACTACATGATTCATGCTAGATACTACATGTTGTCACATGATCATGACTACATGACTCGTGCTAGATACTACTTGTTGCCACGTGATCATGACTACATGACTCGTGCTAGATACTACTTGTTGCCACGTGATCATGACTACATGACTCGTGCTTGATACTTGTTGCCACTTGTTCACGATTACGTGACTCGTGCTTGATACCTGTTACTTGACTTGTTTCTGAGTATACTGCTTGCTCTCTATGGTCCACTATGAAATCTAAAGCGAAACTGTTATGTTGTAGCAACCATGTAGTATGGGATGCATGTCGTGCTACCTAGATAGTAAATAAAAAGATTAGACTTGATATAACCTGATACATGTTTACCTGATACATGATTATCCTGATATTCCTGTTACCTGATTATCCTGATTACCTGATAATTATACATATTTACCTATTTACCTGTTTACCTGACACTTGACATATGTTACCCTTACCTGTTAGTATACCATGTTGTTAGTTAGTTTTCATGTGCTTGTATCCTACTCTATTTGTGACCTGGACTTGCAATTAACGGGTACTTGTGTTTTCTCTTTTCTCTTTCCTGCATTTGTTGAATTGCAGATTTTGGAGGATAGGTTCATGAAGGTATTGGCAAGATGATGGGCTAAAGGCTGAAATTTCACTATTATTATTTCTTGTAGTTGCTAGAACAATATTTGTATTTTGAGACTTGGTTATTATTGTAATTGGGCGGTGTGACCCAGAATATTATTTTTCTCCAGACTCTATTTTATTTGAGAACATGGTATTTGATTTTTCAAGTAATTTCTGTTGGTAAATTTGTTTCAATGTTGCATGTTGGTTCCACCTTTTGCTTCCGACTCTGATATATTCTGTGATGTGTTGCAAAAATTTCTTGAAACAGCTTACGGATGATAATAATCATTCGTTGGGCTTTTATTACGTGCTCGTATTCCGTATTTTTGGGCTTTTGCATCCAGCAATGTTCTTGTAGTTGTTTTTCCATATGTGACATCTTGTGATTTGATCAAAAAAGTATACTCTTCTCCAATGCATTTCTTGGTCCTTCTATCAAATTCTCTAACATTTTTTCCCTACATAAAATTAAGTAATTAGCTCTTAATCATTTTTAATACTATGGGAATAACATATTATACCTTATTCTTATTATGTTCCAAGCTTTTGCAGAACATCCGATGATGCATCTTGCTTCCACATCAAATAAAGTCAATTCTGTCTCAGCACTTGTATCTTTTATTGTGATTTTAAATACATATCTGAAATAATTTATTCTTACTTAAGAAAAAAAATGATTGTAGAATGGAAAAATGGAAAACTAACAATATGGTTTTTTGTATACCTTGGCTCATATTCAACATTATTCTTTTTTACATTTTTGACAATGAGCTTTCATTTTCAACATTGACTTGTGTTGAACAGGCTTTGCATGCAATGCACCATGGATCTCTAACGTCTGACACTTTTTATCAAAACTTTGCAATAGTAGTATTTTTCCTTGAAATATTAAATAAAATTTGAAGTCATTAAAATATTCTAGACAAATAGAGAATTAAACAAAATATTTAAAAATAATTTCATTATTTATAATACCTCAGAAGAATTATCGTCTGCACAATAGAGAATGTCAGTTAGTTTCACTTCTTCCGCATCCATTACTTTTCTTTTGTTTATTTGCAAGGAATTACTTTTTAATAAAATTTCACTACAGTTTATCCTGAAACAAAAAAAAATTATGATAAATGATACTAAAAAAGACAACAATTAAAGAATTAAATATACAAAATAAATTATACCCTTCTCGAATTTTATCTGCTTGTGGTTTTTTCAGATTTATCTCTATTGTAGTGCTATTTGTTGACATGAGAGAGAATCATGTTAAAAAAATTAGTAATAAATAAATAAATAAAATATATAATAAATAACATTATTAATTTTTGTTGTATATAATTTACCTCCAAAGTTTGAGGATTTTATAGAGGTAATTGCAATAATAGACATGTTGGGTGGTAATTAGAGGTTTCCCTTCCTTGATCGCTAGTTCTCCCCATAATGGAAATAAAATGGTTTTGACCTTAAATTAAGACAAAGCATATAAATTTCAAAACAATTTCGTAAATTATTATACAATTTAATTAATCAATATTACCTGAATCCTACAACTGTAAGATTTTGCTTCTCTACTCCGTTACCATTTTTTAAGTCTACCTTATCTACATCTCCTGCATTAATTACTGCTAAACAAATATTTGTAGTAAATTGTAATTATCATTTGATATCATGTATCGGTAATCGCTATTTTGATATATATAATAAAAATGAGTAACATAATTTTTTACCTTTAAAGGCAATAGAAGATGTACTCTGAAATTCATCTACAATTGCAAATTCGTACCTATCATTTTCAATGATGAGATGTTTCTCAACTTCATCTACGACACTTCCTAACTTTAAAATGATTTCAAATTTATCGTGCATTGGGTTATATCTTTTGTCGACAGTTTTCAGTATTCCATTGGAAATTAAGTTTTATGCTCCTCAAACGTATGTTGGAATGCTTCCACCGCTTTATTAAACATTATCGCCAGTACTCTAGTTCCGTACAAAAGATGAAAAGTTAGTAATAATAATTATTTATGTATGTATATATATGAATGTTTTTAATAATATTTTAAGTATCTTACCTCAGCATCCATAAGTGCCACTTTTGAGCTTTTTCTTGTGCCTTTACTATTTTTATATTCTTTCACACCATAATATTTTGTAACCAAAACTTTAATAGTCCACAACTATTGATTTTCTTGCAAGGAAATGATAAGGAATATTCATAGTGGGAATTGTCCATTGATATAGGCAATCTGTGAAAAATATCATTACTGATAAGTTAGTTTTTGTCAAATAAAATTTATTAATAAGTCATTAGTTGAAATTTTAGTTTTAGCATGATGATATAGACAATCTACAGAAATCATATGAATAAAGGATCAACAATCTAACTACAATATCTTATTATACTATAAATAATCCAAAATTTCAGAAACAATTTAATGATGATGAATAAAAGTTGGCAAAAAACAATAATAATTATAATCAAATTGAGAGATGGGTTTAAAAAAAATTAAACTTTATACAAGAGTAAACTATTGGTGCAAAACTTTTTTCCCTCTCTTCTTCTATGAATTTTTTATTAACAAGTTTTGGGGCTAATCCTCAAACTTTATCAACTGGAATACTATTTTTGCAAAGATTTTATGCAGAAGTCTTATCAAATATATGTAAAACCATAATAATGTTTATATTGATTTTTGTTCAATAGCGTGGAGGTTTTTCTGATGATACCTAATGGAATTACCACTTTAACAAAAAGAAATCTAGATAAAGGAAAAAATTAGCATCAATAACAAAGAATTTGTCAATCGTTTGTAGTGTGATCAGAAGGTCTTTTCTAAATTAAAAAAAACATGCACAATAAATATGATGTCAAATACTAATTACAATGAACTACAGTGCCACAAATACTAATTACAGTGAATTTCACTTTACGAGAAGAACAAATATTGAAAAGAGGTGAGTATTTACTGAACTTACAGTGCAACAAACAATTAATTCCGTGTTTTTTTAATATCAAACACATGTAAAACCATAATGATGTTTTATTTGATCTTTGTTTGGTTAATGGGGAAAGTTATCTAATGATACCTAATGGTATTACTAATTTAACAAAATAAATCTAGATAAAGAAAAAATTAGCATCATTAACGAAGAATTAGTTACCTATTGATGGTGATCGTTCTTTTTCTCTCTTGATGTTCCAAGGTCCACCAATAAAGAAGAAGAAGAAGAAGAAGATTATGGTTCTGTGCTTTCAAACTGAAGCCACATATGCTGCTTTTATAAGAGAGTAAATTGGTAATAAAAAAGTTGTTGAAATTAGTAAAACAAATCTTTTATTGGTTGAAAAAACATTCAATCAATATTTATCTGAAAATTTTTAAACTATTTAATAGTAAAACTGATTAGTTCATTCGAATTCAAATTTGATATCTACAAATAAAAACTTTAATTTGTAAAATAATCACAAATTCAAATTTCTACAGTTCTATTTAGACTAATATAAATCTAATTACATTTACATGATGCATATATAAATCTGTATTACTTGGAAATAACCACATTCGCAAAAAGAAACTTATATTTCTTATCACTATCCTAACTCTTACCTTCTCATACTATAAAATCCATATCTATATCTATATTTAAAATTTATATACCTTTCTTAGTTAGTTACAGTTTTTAAACTAAGTGGATATAAGAGGCTGAATTTCAAATAGAGTACTGAACTCATTTTTCTCCCAACCAAATCTAAGTCAAGATTTCTCTTCACATGTTTCTTTTCTACCGTTTTTTAAAAATATAGGACATATAACTCAATAATGTCATTCTAAACTAACTTTTAAATCCATCATGCATGCATCGTACGAGAGATTATTGCAAGTATAATTTATTCAGTCGATACCTGTTGCTAACTGTAAACAACTCATCATCTTGATTTGCAGTAATATGATCCAAAAGACAATACTTCTTTTTTGTCTCACCTTGACTCCCAAAACCTCCTCTCTATAGTCACTGTCACACTTCACTTTAACCTCTCCCAATGTCTACCATCACCCTAAAAACTCCACGTCATCATATAATCTCCACCATCACCATCAGAACGACCGAAAACCTCTTCCCCTCCACCACCATGGCCCAACAATATTTTCTTCGCTTACATCATTTTCTCTACCTAGATCACCACTCTTAACCTCCTTTTTCCCTTTCAATAATTCAACATCAATAAAATGTAAATACACAAACAAATCAAGACAGAAAGCCAAGATTACATATTTTCTATAAAAACTTTGGTAGTTATAAGTAAAATGAAAAGATGACTACAACAAGTTTCTTCAGCAGAAGTATTTTGGGAAGTACACATCAAAACAAGGTAAAGACAAAAGATCATACAGTCATCCACTAAACATTGGTATAATCAAAATTATCAGTTAATGAATGCAATTACTAGTATATAGGGCTGCAAACGATCCGAGCTACTCGCGAGCTACTCGGCTCGAGCTCGGTCAAAGCTCGGTCAAAGCTCGACTCGAGACTAGCTCGAGCCGAGCTCGAGCTCGAAAATCGAGCTCGACAGCTTAACGAGCCGAGCTCGAGCTTGGGCGTTTTGTAATTATTAGGCTAAACTCGCGAGTACTCGGCTCGAACTCGGTCAATGCTCGGTCAAAGCTCGGCTCGACTCGAGCTCGAGCCGAGCTCGAGCTTGAAACCGAGCTCGATTGATTAACGAGCCGAGCTCGAGCCTCACGAAACTCGGCTCGACTCGGCTCGTTTGCAGCCCTACTAGTATAGGAAAAAAAATCTATGCAATTAATTTTAGTTAATTAACAGTTAATTGAAAGATGACTATATACTCTATAAGCATAAGAAAGGGAAATCACATTTAGCACATAATATTTTTCCTGAATGGTGAACCAATTAGATCACAATATATATAATATATCTTCAAATAAATTCAAAATCAATTAACAACAAAAAATTGTATTCCCAATTATATGCACACGTGGTCAAGGTGGCAACTGTCTCTACGAAGTATCTTCCTGGCTCGGCGATCACTCTCAAATTAGCCCAGCCGCTGAAATGACAGAAATTATTTGTAGATTGGAATAATGAGATTATTCTCTGAATATTTTGAAAATGAGCATGATTTTCTAATTAATTTAGAAAAAGTTATAATTCCAAACAAAGATCTTATTTATGCCCAATTATATGTACCATCAAATAAGAAATAAAATAAATTCATGAAAATAAAACTTGGGTTAAACTATCCCTCACCTAAGAGCATCCAGGTTTGAAGCAGCACAACCTATGCACAACATAAACCAGATTTTAATTTTCAGTGAGCTATTTGTCCTGGAAAAATAGATGATGAAGATGTCCTATTAGTATTTTATTTAATAGAATGCTTACCTTGTGCCAGCTATGCCCGAGGAACTCATTCACTACAACTGCATTCTATGAAAACATTATGGGAGAAGACCAATAACTCATATCCACCATTTTTTTGATACTCTCCGAAGCAAGAAATTACCCAAAAGTTAACAAAGCGTGGAAGAATTCCTACAAAAAGAGCTATGCTTAGTTGCTTAGTTGGTCATTAAGAAATTGAATACTTTTAGAATAAAGCTTGAAATTTGTTGGCATACCTCTTGATATAAGAAAGCCACAGAGAACTAAACGGATGAGTTGTGCAAAGGACCCATATGTGCCTGCAACAACCATTTCTCAGCCAATGGCAGTAAGGAACTGAAACAGGCCAGCCGCCAGCTGACTCACCAACCCAAACAGCAGATAGTGTCTGAAATACTTGCACAAGTGGGTTACAAATGGGTCAATGATATTTGAATTCATGAAAGAACTTGACAATATTACAAACTCTGTTATCAATCAAACCTTGGGATATTTGGATCAAACCCAATTTCATAATCAGTCAGTGCTATCTAGATGGCACACTAAAAAAGTGACTGGGAATCTTCAGCATCCATGTTGGCAAAGCATAAGCCCATGGAGAGTAGAAAAGGTCTCTATGCATGTAAAATATTGGAAGCTTATCAATGCTCATTGCAAGTTCAGCAAATCCATTATAGAAGTGGTTATGAGGTCGACAAACAGTACACCTAAAAAGATCACTCTGTCCTCAGTTTCTTCACGAGGCATTTTTGTACACAGGAAGAGGTTCATTGAAATGACTCCGAGAAATATAAGCTGGTATGGAAAATAAAACCACTTATGAGTGTGACTAATATCAAAATCATGAGTGGTATAGAAATATTGAATTGATGATGGAGACTTTTTACTTGAAACACTTTGAAGATGTAGACAAAAGAATTTCCTTTCATTAGCAACCATTCCCTGGAAGTGCATGCTTGCAACAAATCCATTTAGCCAATGTCGTACTTAGAAGTTATCAATGCAGCAGGGTGGTTCTTTCTCCTATCAGATAGTGTTTTGAGCCCCTCTCCTAATTTGAGCCCAACATTGAAGGACCGAAAATCTTTGCCAAACTCATTGACTGAAACATACTTGTACTATTCATTACTTCTAAACTAGTAATGATGTTCATCCTTTCTAGATGTAACCTATCACAATCAAAAGACGTTATTTGATTAGAGAGATGTAGCATTATTTTTAAGTCTTTGTTTGAATAAATGAAGTTTTCTAGATTTACCAGTGGAATGGTGTTCCCGAGTTTGAGACTCTAAAGACGCAGTTGGATGTTGATGATTTAGAATCAGAAAGTTCAATGATGAAAGTAGAATAAGCTGAACTGAACAGATCCTCAACATCTCCGATAGTCAATGCGAAGGCATAATTCTTTAAGCAGTTTGATATAGCAGAAGATTACAAAGACCATCATTTTGGCAATACTACAAGCAAAGGGTCAACTTCACTGGTACTTTCCTTATCTTTCAAATTAGATAATTCCAGGCAGTGTACTGATTTTCAGATGCTATTCTTTCTTCTCAAGTCCGAAGCGGTTGGTTGAAGAAAGTGCAGTGAGATTGGCGCATTCTAAAGAAAGGTCTACCAAGTTTCTCTTTGATCTTCAATTGATCTCTAATTTTCATCGTTATGATTGTTTATACATCTACACTTATTTGCAAATGTGTGGGAAATTTGGCCACCATTGTTCAGTTGTGATGATAATGGGATATATGCTTTTCTTTTTGACAGACAACATCTACATACGAGTTTATTAGGAAAGGATTGATCTCTTGAGGGCATGCATCGTGGGAGCACTTGGAACTCCTTACCATGATGGTCTTTTCTTCTTCGATATCCTCTTTCCTCTCGATTACCCTCACGAGACACCTGTAAGCATTTAATTTTGATTCTTTTTGGAATCTTCTTACAACTTACTTGTGTCTATGTCTGCATATATATGATATATGTATCTCAAATTTCCCCCTATGCATCAATCTCTTCCAGTACATGAATACATGAAGAGATGGATCGCTCGCTACATTAATTCTCTCTATATAGATCAAACTCTGTAATTTAATTTAACAGAAGGAGAAAATAAACTCATTGTAATGAGTTACACAACTACTTTTAATAACTACTAAAATTCCATAGTGCATTAATCCAACCTAACTTAAATCAGATCAAATTTTATAATCCAAATAAGAGCTGCATAATAATAAATTTATCTATCAAATTAAACCATAAATTTTTATTAAAAAAATTCAGTTATTTTATGAGGGTCTAGATGGGCTGACGTGACGAGGAAGGTGGCAATGGCTAACGTGGCGAAGAGGGAAGGAGGCTGAAAGCGGTTGTACTGCTGTGATGGGAGGGAAATTTCAAGGGGACGGAAGGATGGCGTGAACAACGGCGGCGACAGCGGCGACGGAGGGACAAGATAAGGGTTAAAGTTGGGGGGATCGAAAGGATTGGGGGTTTCGATGCGAGGCATCAGGATTGGGAGTGGAATTGGGATTAGGGTTTGGGGTTTGAGAGAGATTGGATGTGGCAATGGCTGACGTGGCGAAGAGGGAAGGAGGCTGAGAGCGGTTGTACTGCTGTGATGGGAGGGCAATTTCGAGGGGACGGAAGGATGGCGTGAACGACGGCGGCGGCAGCGGCGACAGAGGGACGAGATAAGGGCTAAAGTTGGGGGGATCGGAAGGATTGGCGGTTTCGATGTGAGGCGTCGGGATTGAGAGTGGAATTGGGATTAGGGTTTTGGGTTTGAGAGAGATTGGAGCTATTAGGGTTTGGGTTTTGATAAAGATTGGAGATTTTGATCTAGAATGAGACATACACGAGAGGGATGGGAGAGGGAGAGGGAGAGGGAGAGGGAGAGGGAGGGGGAAGTGGGGTTATTTATTACTAGTTATGCACACGTGCGATCCACGCCCTAACAATTAACAACTAAAAATTCAAACTATCTTAACTTAAAATAACCATTTCATCTTAAAATTCAAATTTTCTTAATCAACAACCTTATAAAAAAATTAACCACTATTTCCTCTATAAAATCTGAACTTCCCAACATACCGCTTCTGATTCCTTGCTCCCCGGCGTCTCCCCCACACACAACGATTCCTCCTTACTCAATTTAAAACCTGAAACACATGAAAACAAACAAACATCAATTTTTCTATCACCACATTCCTCTAAAATAGACAACACACTTAAACCAACAATTTAATCTAGTAACCCAAAACAACTATAAACATAAACAAAAAAAAATTCAAACTTTCTCAAATAAAAAACACCATATCATCTAAAACTTTTAATAAAAAATCCAAACTTTCCCAACATACCTCTTCGAGTATGTTTTCGATGAGAGTTGATACCCATTCTCTTTGATAAGCTCATAGTTGTTGTTATACACTTGTCCTTATCTCTCTTATGGCCAAACCCAAACACCTTCATAGCATCTAGGGCAGCTTTGCTCTCGGAGGCAAAGCCATCCTTAAAACCACAGTAATGTAAACCTACCCATTTACACAAACCAACAAAAAATTCACAAAAATGTTCTAAGAAAAAAAAAACTTAAATCCTAATTCCAAGCAATTGTCCCCAAGAATGCTTCATTTTTTCGGATCACACTACGATACATTACAAAAATCATAGAAAGGTGAGATTTTTTTAATGCGAAATGCATCAAAATCAAAACTTTTTGGGGTTAATAGATAAAAATAACAACTTATCTTAAACTCTCTAAATATATATATATATATATCAATTTTTAAAAAAAATCAGAATACAAAAATGCAGGAACTTTTAGAAATGGGAGAGAGAGAGAGAGAGAGAGAGAGACAGAGAGAGAGAAAGAGAGAGAGAGAAAGAGAGGACCTTAAGGTTTCGGAGGAGAGATTGGAGCTGGAGAGATCGAGGGTTTGGGGTTAGGAGGTACGACGGTCCGACAGTGCATCGGTGCAGCGACGCGTTGGTGTAGCGGTGCGACGCTGCGGCAGTATGGCGCGCAGAGGTGCGATGACGCAGCGGAATTGCGGCATAGGGTTTCGGAAGAGGAGAGATCGGAGATGGAGAGATCGAGGGTTTGGGGTTAGGAGGTACGACGGCCCGGTGGTGCATTGGTGCGGCGGCGCGTTGGTGTGGCAGCGCGACGCTACGGCAGTATGGCGGCGCAGAGGTGCGACGATGTGTGGAATTGCGGCATCATGGTGGTGCGACGAGGCGTGGTGAAGGTGCGACGTGAAGTCAGATGAGTCGCGCGTGCTATAGGTTGGGCAGGTGAAGTGTCGCAAGAGAGGAAGAGGAATAGAGAGGGTTTTGTCGGGTTTCTTTTTTGGGAATTTAATTGGGGGTTAACATGTATGTACATTGCACGCGTCGATAGATTTACAAATGACGCTAAGGCCGTCTCCCATTATAATATTAGAGATTATTTATATTTAGTTTTAAATATAAAAACTAAATAAACGATCACAAATCAATAATAGCCTCTGAACAGTTTGATCAACGAAATGAACGAAGGATTAGTATTGGCTCTGGATAGATTTTTTTCTTATTCTTGCCTTTATAATAGAGTAGTTGAAATTTACTGTGCACCAAGTGCATGTGACTTTGGAGATGTGTTAGTTGAATATTTTAACAATGTTTTTATATTGTTGATAAAATCAATCATAGAATAAATCTCATTAAGAATTCAAATGAATATATAGTATGATCACTATAAATTAATTATATAAAAACTACTTAAAATTTTAATATTAAAGACTCTAAATATTATATCTAGTCTTGTTTAAATACAAAATAACATATAAATAATTATCTTATCTAAAATATAAAAATATTAAAAAAGATAATAAAAAAGGAATAAATTAGTACATCCTATACTCATATCATCGTATTTTTCATAAGACCAATCATCATTTTCGACTTTAACTTTCTTGAATTTAAACTTGTTCATCTTTTTTCTATTTTCCATATAGTCAATGTTCTTGTAGTTGTTCTTTCATATGTGATACCTTGTGATTTGATATTAAAAAAAAGTATACTCATCTCATATACATTTCTTGGTCATTCTATTAAATATTGCCATGAACTTGTAGTGCAAGTAGTAAGGTTTCTCACTCTTAAGTGAGAGATCACATGCCTGATTTCGACCTTAACTGAAATTAATTTGGGATTGGAAAATAAATCTCTCCCCAATGTGGGCAGTTACGGCCGAATGCCAAAAAATAATATTTAAAAAATAGTGGAAATTGACAATGCACCAAGTGCATGCGGCTAATTTGTCAAAATATAAAAGTCTTTCACTACCCAAAGGGCTATTTAGACTGAAATTTGGCATGCTACTTAACTATGTCGCTTTCAAGTCTGTTCTCTTTGCCGAAAGTATGGTTTAGTTATCAAATGTGCGTCTTGAAGTGTAGTATTAATTAGGTTATTCATATTATTTCTTAAGGCTTAGAATTCAGTTCAACCTTATTATTATTCAATCCTAGATGGACATAGTTGCACACTTTAAAGTAGTTTTGAGTTCAACCTTACTATTATTCAATCCTAGATGGACATAGTTGCACACTTTAAAGTAGTTTTGCACCACTGATGCTTGCATTCAGAGTTCAACTATACATGTTTGTAATTAACTTAATCTCCCAATCCCCTATTGACATAATATAGAATGCAATTGCCTGAAAGTGAATGATTAATTAATGGTATGCCTGCAAACTTTATAGCATAAAAAGTGGTAGTTAAAACTGAGACACTGACCTCACAACACATATCCACAATTGTGTTCTTCAATATTCCTTAGAGGTTGCTCAAATTTGAGAGGTCTCACCTTGTTGCTATATCTTTTCTACCTACAGTAATTTATACAATTACATATTAACAACTATATTTTGGCAAATAATTCGGTGTTAGTATTCATTATGTTCAGCACACTCTTAATATTATTTTTAGTAAGAAACTATTAATTGATTACTGATACTACCTTATCTTGACCCATAGTTGGATCACTTGCAATGTGAGAAAGGAACACCCGATCACTGTAAAACAAATCCTAACCCATTCTTTGATGATGTAGAACTCAAGCCAGAAGCAACAGATGCCATTGAAGTACCCTTGTCCTAAATCATACCTATTGCACATATAATAACAAAAGGGATGAGAAATAAAGTCACAGATACTTTAACAAGATAGATACTTAAAGAGAATATAGCTATGTATATATATGTAACTTACCAAGATCTAAGCTTCTTTGCCTCAGGCAAGTCAGGTTCTATATGTTAGGAATTGTGGCCTCAAATACACATAGGCACGAGGTACTTGAAGTTGGAGAAGAACAGGAGTAGACAAAGAAGCAAGGGAAGACAAGCAGCAAGTAGAAGAAGAGAAGTCTGGAGGGTTGCGATCGACCGGCTAGGGGTGCGGTCGATCGACCCATCGACTGGGAGTTCTTCGAGTGTATTAGTCCAAAAGAGGAGAGGACAGTTGACCGACCTTGGGGGTGCAGTCGACTGGTCCGCTCTCTGGGTTTGTTCTACACATTGCAGTCGACTGTCACTAGGGGTGCGGTCGACCGGCAATGTCGGCAGATTGTTTTGGGCTTACGGGAGAAAGACCCAATTTGCTAGATTTGTGTATATCTTTTAGGGTTTACTTGGGAGCTATATATATGGCCATAAACTCTAGGGTTTAGTATGTCGTGATCATTATTCAACTTCAAGAGAGATTGTACCGAGTATTTCAAAGGTGAGAGAGAGAGATTGAGAGTTGTAATCTCTTTTGTAATCTTTGTATTTCTTTAGGAATAAGAAGTATTGATTATCTCTGTATATTGGTTGTGTTCTTGTGAGATCCATATATTTTGGTGGCTTGTTCTTGGTTTATCTATTTCCTGGGAGTTTCTATTGCTTGTGGTGCACTTCCCCTATTAACACTACGAGTTGGGAGTAGATTTCTCCAACAAGTGGTATCAGAGCAGTTGGTTCGAGATGGCCGATAACAAGATGAAGATCAAGAAATTCGATGAGACCACAAAGGAGACTATGGAGATTCTCACGGATATGTATGAGAAACCGTCGGCATCTAATCAAATTCTTCATCTGAAGAAATTGGTTAATATGAAGTTGAGGGAAGGGGGTTCAGTAGCGGAGCGCGTGAACACCATTAATGATCGAAGTGTTGTCTTGTGGGAGACAAAGCATGTTCCAGACTTGAAAGAAAATCTTATCTCGATTGGAAGGCTAGACAAAGAGGGGTTGTCTACTACAGTTGGTAGTGGGGAGTGGTGCATAGCGGCAGGTTCAAGGGTGATTGCAAAAGGGAAGCATGAGGGAACGCTTTATTTTCTTAGAGACGTGAAGGGCATTTCTCTAGTACTTGACTCTCAACCGAAATTGAGTAGTAGGTTGTGTGAGGTGCAACCGAGTTCTTTCAGTTGTGGAGGGGAGATTACTAATTTAATGGGAGCTGCTGGCTATGGAAGTGATCCTAGTGGGCAAGACATTGCTGCGGAGAGGGTACTTTGCGAATTGGCAGTTGAAGCTTCAAGTCGCTCTTGTGTGATAGAGAGCACTGGTATCGATATGATGGTGATGTCGATGAGGGTAACCGAATTGGGACTGTAGGGGTTGAACAATCTGCGGAGTTTGTGGAGGTGTCTTCCACGGAGGTTTCTAGTGCAAAGGGTGTATTGAGAGGCTTCGAACCATATCCGGTGTTGATGGAGATCTTGCGAGGTGGGGAGTCTCGTAACACGGAATCTGACACGGGAGATTGTTTCTACGGTGTACGTGCTCTCTGCGATTGGTGGAGCACATCCTTCATGAGGCGATGAGAGGTGGTTGGTGCACTCTACGTGGTGGAGTGGCGGAGGTGCTCTTCATGAGAGTGGGGAGTACTTGGGTCTTCCATGAAAGTGGGAGATGGCAAAGATAATGCGAGGAAAGATTGCAATAACTTTGAAACGTGGTGTATTTGATCCAAGTGGGAGATTGTTAGGAATTGTGGCCTGAAATACACGTAGGCACGGGGTACTTGAAGTTGGAGAAGAAGAGAAGTAGACAAAGAAGCAATGGAAGACAAGCAGCAAGTAGAAGAAAAGAAGTCTGGAGGGTTGCAGTCGACTGGCTAGGGGTGCGGTCGACCGACCCAGTCGACTCGGAGTTCTTCGAGTGTATTAGTCCAACAGAGGAGAGGACGGTCGATCGACCTTGGGGATGCAGTCGACCGGTCCGCTCTCTGGGTTGGTTCTACACATTGCTGTCGACCGTCACTAGGGGTGCGATCGATCGGCAATGTCGGCTAATTGTTTTGGGCTTACGGAAGAAAGACCTAATTTGCTAGATTTGTGTATATCTGTTAGGGTTTACTTGGGGGCTATATATATGGCCGTAAACTCTAGGGTTAGTATGTCGTGATCATTATTCAACTTTAAGAGAAATTGTGCCGAGTGATTCAAAGGTGAGAGAGAGATTAAGAGTTGTAATCTCTTTTGTAATCTTTGTATTTCTTTGGAAATAAGAAGTATTAGTTATCTCTGCATATTGGTTGTGTTCTTGTGAGATCCATATATTGTGGTGGCTTGTTCTTGATTCATCTATTTCTTGAGAGTTTCTATTGCTTGTGGTGCACTTCCGCTATTAGCACTATGAATTGGGAGTAGATTTCTCCAACACTATAACCATAGTACTTTCGTTTAATGTCGACAGTGACACCCCTGGGGAATTTGTCTAATGTGAATCAACTAATAAAAAATAAAAAAAAAACTAATTAATGGTAAGCAATTCCAAGTAGAATACCTTGAAAATCTCCCACTTTCAGTGATTTTATGGCTACAACAGGGAATTTCTCAACCATATCCAGTAACTCTTGACCCACTTCTGTAGCTGGTTCATTCCATAAAGAAACCGAAAAAGTTTTGTTTCTGCATTTGAATTATACAATTGTGTTTTTAAACAAAATCAGACTCGAAGACTACAAAAGAAATTGCTGCATTTAATCAATATAAACTAATTACTTACGATTCATATGCAACAGTGATATGACGTTTTGGGATGGTCTCATTGTTGCACTTTCTACGAACACTCACAGTAGGTGAAACATTTTAAACAATGCCCAATTATATCTATAAATAACAATAATTAAGAAAGTTACTTGGACAGAAAATTCAGAACAAACTATCTCTATCTGAAGTCAAGGTTTTACCTATAACATCCCTGCCATTAACATACGATCCAAGTTGATTAATCTTGACAAAATTGTATTTTGTTTCTGGTATGAAGACCCTTCTCCAACTGCCTCTTCAACTACAGAGTTCTCGTTCAATGTCATCTCATAATCATTTTGAACAGTTTTAAACTGTTTGTTTGCAACCCTCAAAGTTCCTTTAGAAATGTATTAAACCTTTCCCAATTCAAACTTAGGAACAAACTTATTTGCAGCTTCATTGAACATGGTAGCTTGAATCTGGGTGCCCTGTAGAAAACATTATTACAAATAAGACTTCTGCAAGTTAAACTAATTCAACCAAAATAGACAATGGACAAATATGTATTCAGTGATTCAAAGGGAACATACTACGGATCAATAGTTTTCTACATAAATAGCTTTTTGCTTGTTAGAATTATAGATGTATCACTGTTCAATAAAATGGTTCATGTAACTATGGGTGTGCCTCACATCCAAAAAGATGTCAATATCAAGCATAAAGTTCTAATTGCACAAAGTCTGTGTTTGGCAAAGTGGCATTTGGATGGGAAGGTGGGAAAGTCGTAAAATCTCAAATTCAATAATCTTAGGTGTGAGATTACTTGAGTTCCACACTTTTCTCTAGTTTCCTCTCCATCTGTCACTTGCCAAAAACACAGTTAAAGTATGCTTACATCTCCCCACTCGTTAGTTCTACTTGCATATGTTAAGCATTATATTTCAAGTAAATTGTGATACTCAATATCAGGCATTTGTATTTGTAGGACTGTCTTACAACGCTACTGAGTCCCAACACATTGGCATCTTAGAGAGAAATCCATAAAAATTTCTTTATGATCACTCTCCTCCAACTAACCAATAGAATTTGACACATTGCCTCATCAGTCACCCTCATGATTACACTGTTGTCCACTTGGTAAACTCAAAAATCGATGATATCCAGAATAGTCGTTCAGATATACTTCTGGAAAAAAAATCAACCTTTCATGTTCAAAATTAAATAGACCAGTCAATGCAAATTACCTGAATCTGCGAAGTGTAGAGCACTCAATGCAAGTCTCAAATCTCCTGAAATGATGAGGCAAGAGGCGGGTTGCGGATCACGATAAGTCGAGGGTCTTCTGTGGTGGTAGCCATGGCTGCACCACATTGTTAAAAAAATTATGATGATTTTGACACATTTAACCATCATTTTTTATCAATCTCCAGCCTCATCGGAGGCGCTGAGTAGCATGTGGGTGTTGAGGATCATGTCCTTGTCCTCGTTTGACTTGTTTGGATTTGCATCTGATACTGAACTCTTTACATGTTTATACCAATTAATATTTTAACAAGGTTATATCTTGTGAATACAGTCAATCAGAAGCAACCAGTAACTCCTACAAATGTAGAATGAGACACTTGAGGAACTTGTTCAAATGAGAAAGGAAAAATGAATCATAATGACAAGTACACATGAAATCTAGTTTGTTTTCACTCAAAGGACACGGCTTTGATATCACAGTTTTCATTTAACCAAAGAATGTCATAATATATACTGGTGTAGAACACTTGGTTTTTAAAATAATGTACTGTGGTGTTCTATTCCAGTGGTAATTAAAATAACAAAAAAAATAGCAAAGCTTGACAAAAGACATGTACTTTGTACATAAATTTACTGGTACGCTGCTTCAAAAGACCACATCAGAAGAGCCAAGATCTCATTTTTTAAAGAAGAGCTTCATTGTAGACGTCAGCACCCTCTCACGACCACCTAAGGGATGTAGTAGATTACGAGTTAGCCAGATATATATGTGGAGTAATTCTAAGTCAAGTTAAGTCGTAACAGAAAACTATAATCTGGGAATTATCAGGCTGAAGAAGGTATAACATAGTAAATAAGAGCTTGACTGAAAAATTGTTAAGAATATCGCTTACATAATACCTCTTTAGAAGATAACCCGAATTCACCATAATGTCAATTTAAATGGTCAATACTGGTAACTCCTCCAGTAGGTTGAGTTTATCTCATTGGTTGGGTGAGCAGAATTTACAAAGTAGTTCATAGTTGTTCATGGTTCTACTATATCTTTAGTAATTTTATGAAGCAGTGAAATATCAACTTTAAGGGTAATCAATAGAATCAATATGCTCCTACACAACGATATTCAATGGCAATAAATTTCATTTTCTTTGAATTCTCGAGTTTAATCACTTTGGACAATATTTCTTCAATTGGAAAAGTTATTTAGCATAACGAATAGCTATATACTTTCAGATTCCTTTTTATTCTCTTGATAATTAAAGGTATAGTTTAAGTAACATAATTCCACTAATACATTAAGCAAAGAAAACTTTAAATATGTAAGAAAAATGCCAAATAAACATGATTAGTTCAGCTAATCTTGTACCAATATGCAACTTCTCTTAGCTGTAAGAATATGGAAGCTACATAAGATCTCAAAATTCATTGCCTTGCAACCTCCTAAACGAACATGTCTCGATCCTTTAGCCATATGGTATAATCGGCAATGTGAACAATTTGGTTATATACTTCTTGAAGTTTCTAACTTTTTAACATAAAAGTCAACCAAATAATGAAATAAGATCTTCCGTCAGCACAAAACTAAATATAGTTAGATAGAGTATGAAAGGCAAATTATAAGAGATACACATTATAACACATAAAACTCTCTAACCACACTCATGTTCTATTTAAAGTTGTTCCTATTGTTACATTTCACATACACACTAGTTAACTGCTCATTTCCATAATCAACTATATAAGTGTTAGATATTATTATAGTCCCATATAGAGTTGTTTTGATATTTGCTCCCCTCTTATATATAGGTGGTATTGTACTTGGTTGAACTCAATTCAATATTCAGTATTGTTTTCATCTCTCTCTGATTTATCTTAACATGGTATCAGAGCCAATTATACAAATTTTCTTTCCCTAAATTTTTACATCCTAAAAAAAAAAAATCCCCTAAAATCAGCCGTCTTCAACCTCTCGGCGAGATCGAAACCCAAATCAGATCATCAGCCGTCTTCAACCTCTCGGCGAGATCGAAACCCAAATCAGATCATCAGCCGTCTTCAACCTCCTCAGCAAAATCCTCCCGTCGAGATCTTCAACATCAGCATCAGCCGTCTTCAACCCAAAATCATCCCATCGACCTCTTCGATCTTCGCCATTAGCAACAAAATCATCGATCTCCGATCTTCCCCTCTCCACGACCACTGTCCTCGACATCAAGTAATCGCCGAAGTCCCGCCCTCTCAACCTCCTCCCTGCCCTCTCTGGACACCTGGTATCTGAAAATACCTTAACCCTATTCCTCTTTCCCTCTACCCCAAATACCCAACCTGTTCTCCCAAAAAAAAGTCGAAAAAATTCGAAAAAAAACAAAAAAAATAAAATTATTATTATCATTATTATTATTATTATTATTATTATTATTATTATTATTATTATTATTATTATTATACAAGTACTACTACTTGATGGAATCTCAGTCTCTCCCACATATTTCCGCCTCCACTGACTTTCTCGATGCAACCACTTCTCGTTCCTCCTCCAGATTCAAACAGCAGCAGCATCACTTTCAGTCTGCCTCCGGCCTCCTAAACTTCTCCTAACATCATTTCTCACCATATCTCACCTCTACTTCCGACACCGGTAGCACCGTCCTGCTCTCTAAACCGATTCATACACCAGCAGCATCTCCCTCCACATTGTGCTCTCAGTCACAGCAGCCCTCGCAGTGCATCATCCCTCACATCCTTGGCCATGCCCGTCACTCCTGCCTTGCCATCTCCTGCTGATTGGGCTAATCTTCAGCAATGCTCCACACAGCTGGAACTACAGCTCATGGGTCAGTCTATCAATGCTGGCTCCTCTACTTCTGTACTTTCTGCCACCCCCGGTATGAATTCCTTCTGGATTTTAGATTCTGGTGCATCACATTATCTCACTAGTAATCAGACACTATTCACCACCTGCACAGCACTTCCCTCTCACTCTCCATCTCTACACACAGCTGATGGCTCGCCACTTCTTATTACACACTCAAGAACAATTAGTTCTCCCACTCTCACATTACCATATGTTCTTTATGTTCCTCATATATCAATAAACCTTATTTCTATTAATGCGTTGTGCGATAGTGGTCTTCTCATTACTTTTGACTTTTTAGGTTGTTCTATTACTGATTCCTCCACCGGTGAGGAATTTAGGCGTGCTAGTCGTCAGGGTCGTCTATATTATCTAGATTTTCTTCGTGCACACCACTCTCCTAGTTTTGCCGGTATTGTTTCCTCTAATACTGATCTGTGGCACAGACGTTTAGGTCATATTAGCGCATCACGACTCCAGACTATAGCTTGCAGTGGTGCCCTTGGTTCTCTCACTTTTAAACATTTATCTGATTGTCATGTTTTTCATTTGGCCAAACACATTGCCCTACCCTTTAGTCACAAAAGAACTTCTAAAACGACTCATCCTTTTCAACTTGTTCATTCTGACATATGGGGACCCTCTCCTGTACCTTCGTGAAAATGGTATCTCTATTATGTTGCCTTCATCGATGACTTCACTAGACATACATGGGTTTTTCTTATGCGTCAGCGATCTGAGATGCCTGACATTTACCGGTTCTTTACAACTATGATTCACACTCAGTTCGGTGTGTGCATTAAGAATTTTAGATCGGACAGTGCACGTGAGTACACTTCTACCACTATGAGATTGATCCTTCAGTCTCACGGCACCCTTTTTCAACAGTCATGCCCTCACACACATGAGCAGAATGGAGTAGCTGAACGCAAGCATCGTCACATCCTTGAGACAGCTCGCGCTCTTTTACTCTCCTCTTACGCTCCTCGTTCTATCTGGGCTAAAGCCATCATGACCTCTGTTAGTCTTATCAATATTACTCCCTCGTCTGTCCTAGCTGGTATGACGCCTTATGAGGCTCTTTATCATTCACCTCCCGAATACAGTATGCTCCATACTTTTGGGTGCACCTGTTACGCCCTTCTCCCTCCTACTGAGCGCACGAAGCTCTCCGCTCATGCTGCTAAGTGAGTTCACCTAGGTCTCAGCCCTGAACACAAAGGTTATTGTTGTTTTGATCCATCAGCGGGTTGTGTCCGCATTTCTCGACATGTATCCTTTGTGGAAGACTTCCCTTACTACCTGACTCCCCCCGAGGATACTAGATTTCTCGATTCCCTAGTTGTTGCTAGCCCCCCGACTTTATCTTTCCGCATTCCTTTTGATCCAACTCCTCTGCCTCCATTCACATCTCCTGCAGTCCTTACACCTGTTGTTCCCCCTACCGAAACACCACCTGCATTCCCACAGCAGCCAGCACCCATCCAACCTACTTTCCCACCGACACATGCACCTACTCCACCATCCTCACCCCCACACCCTGTCAGTCTACCACCTCTTCGTCAGTCTACCCGTTCCACTTCTGGTATTCCTCCGGCACGTTATACACCTAATGCCACTGGTCCTTTTGACCAGTTTGGTTTTGCCACCCTAGCTTCCTATTCACCACAGTTTCATGCATATCTCATTGTTATACACTCTACACGTGAGCCCAGAACCTATCAAGATGCAATTCAATATCCTGAATGGAGGAAAGCTATTGCAGAGGAATTCAGTGCATTTGATCAGACTGGCACTTGGGATGTTATTCCTCTGCCAGAGGGCGTTCAGCCTATTAGCTGCAAGTGGATCTTCAAGGTCAAATATCAACCTGATGAATCTATTGAGCGGCACAAGGCTCGTCTACTAGCCCGAGAATTTACTCAGGAACATGGCATTGATTATGATGAGACCTTTGTTCCCATTGCATAGATGACTACTGTTCACACTCTTCTTGCTGTTGCAGCCATCCGCCAATAGCCGTTATACCAGATGGACGTGAAGAATGTTTTTCTTCATGGTACCTTATCTGAGATTATTTATATGGATCCTCCTCTTGGCCTCCCTACTCCTCCTCGTCATGTTTGCCGGTTGCATCAAGTTATATATGGTTTGAAGCAGGCCCCTCGAGCCTGGTTTGAGTGTTTTTGCCTTGTCATCGCCAAGTCTGGTTTTAGTCAGAGTTCTCAGGACCATTTTATGTTTATGCGGTCATCACCGCAGGGGAGGGTAATTCTACTACTCTATGTTGACGATATGATCATTACTGGGGATGACTCTACGGGCATTACATCCACCCAGAAATAGCTTCATCAGCAGTTCCATATGAAAGACCTTGGCAGACTACGTTATTTTCTGGACCTAGAGATTGCTCATGGATCTTGGAGAATACTCATTTCTCAACAGAAATACACATCAGATATTATCTCCGCTGCATGCCTTTCTGACAGTAGATCAGCCGATACACCATTAGAGCTTCATGTGAAGCTTCGTCCCACTGATGGTGAGCTCCTTCCTGATCCCACTAGATACAGACAGATTGTTGGATAGCTTGTCTACTTATGCATGACCAGACCCGATATTGCTCACGCAGTTAGTGTTGTCAGTCAGTTTGTTTTTGCTCCTACATCAGTTCACTACGGTGCTCTTCGTCGGATTCTCAGATATCTTCGGGGCACTATTACTCGCTCGTTATTCATGCCTGCTACATCCATATTAGAGCTGAGTGCATATTCTGATTCAGATTGGACAGGTGATCCTACTACCAGATGGTCTACCACCGGTTTTTGTCTATTTCTTGGTGATTCGCTGATCTCATGGCAAAGTAACAAAACAGGCAGTTGTTGCATGTTCTTCGACTGAAGCTGAGTACAGAGCAATGGCAGCTACTACTAGAGAGATTTTTCATGTTCGTTGACTGTTATCAAATATGGGTGTCACTCTTACAGGAGCTACTCCTCTTCATTGTGATAACCGGAGTGCATTGCACATTACAAACAACCCAGTCTTTCATGAGCGAACGAAGCATATAGAGATTGATTGCCATTATGTTCGTGAGCGCTTTGAGGCAAGGACCATTTCTGTCCATTCTGTTACATCTTTCCAGCAGACTGCAGACTTCTTCACCAAATCCCATACTGTTCAGAGATTTAGATACTTAGCAGGAAAACTCACACTGTTTGACCCATCGTGAGTTTGAGTAGGAGTGTTAGATATTATTATAGTCCCATATTGGTTGTAGAGTTGTTTTGATATTTGTTCCCCTTCTATATATAGGTGGTATTGAACTTGGTTGAACTCAATTCAATATTAAGTATTGTTTTCATCTCTTTCTGATTTATCTTTACAATAAGCATATTTTTAATTCAAAGTATTCATGAACCTTACTTTCATTGTCTTCAAGAAATAATCAAGTGGTCAAATCAATTTAAGAAATTACTCAAACGTAGTTGAAATAGTTAGAATTTCTACATCGTTTTGGTAAGCAATATGTTCAAATTCAAATTTTCTGAAAAAATCCAAAACAGTCAAAGCTTAAAAAAATTGCATGACTGAACAAGGTTTTCAAAACCAATAGAAAATCAAATAAATTTAAAAAGAGAAAGAGAAAGGTTTCTCATACTCAAATTTCCACAATGAAATTTGATTCCTTTTAAGATCGATGAGAACTTAATCATCATTATTAAAAATTAAGTTATTTGTGAGATGAGAGAACTTGGAACACTAATACTATCGAACTCGCTTCAACATAAAACCAAAGATACGACAACTTAAGTCTCAGAGTGTTGGAACTCAACTAATCATAATCAATCCCGTTAGAAATGTAGCTAGGTATATACTAACAGTATCCAATCCATGTCATCCTAACCTTTCACTAAAGTACAAGCACGAACATTTTACTGCCGTCTTCACCTTATCACATTGATCGATGGAAAGTTCAATTAACTTTGAACTGACTATATGATCTTTTCTACCCCAAATTGGATGATCCAAACTTTTGCAGCAGTTTTTCTCAGAAGAACTAAACAATTCTTTTATATTGCTTAGGTATTATATTTGGCTTAATGATGTTGTCAATGTCTGAGAAGAACTAAACTCCAAGTGCGATATTCATTTATACTCTACTTTGCCAAAAATTTTGCTATATCATTTTGATGCATTAGAGGAGAAATTAAGTTGTCAGGACGTTGAGACATAGCTAAATAAGCCACGTGTACTTGGTAAGACCTTTTGAGCAATGTTGGTTATCCGTACAAGAAATGAGATAGGTTAGAACTTTTAGTCTATATGTACCAGTCCCAACGTATCCAAAATTTTAATACTTTGGTAAAAAAAAATTGAATTATTTAAAGGATTATTTAGCCGCTTTAACCTTGAACTCGATCAAACTACACATTCCCGCTGCTACAAAATGAAACAAAAATAGTTGAAAATACTTATATTACTATCAGTTAAGAAAGAAAAAGAAATAGTTGATGTGCAACACATGGAAAATTGCAAGTTGTAATATCACATTCTATTCCAATAAAAATTCGCTCCTAAAACATACGTTGCAGCTGTCAATTAATTTAATATTCGACACCATTAGCCTAACTCGTGCAATGCCCTGGAAAATGAGCATTTATCGGGTCAACCATAACCAACAACTGTATTTTCTAATAAAAGCATAGAAATTCTAATTCAGGTACCAAAAAGAACAACCTTTATTATCCTGTAAAAATTATAAACAATTTGATGATTATACTACTTAATATGAAATAAAAATCATACATTTTCTACTCGAACTCAATATAAATCTAGATAAAATCAGAACCAAAACAGGAGGAGAGTTGTGATAGACTCCACGGATATTGTGCTTCAAAAAATCACCTATTTGAACCACCATTCCAACTTTGGGGGGGGGGAAGGGGGGGGGGAATCCCAGCTCGAATTAGAAACTTATCTAATTCGAACCTCTAATATAATCCAACATAAGTTCTTAATTCGAACCTCCAATATAATCTAACATAAGTTCTTAAACAAATTTGCAATTTGATTAAATACGCTGAGGAATCATAAATTTAGAGCTCTCACCTTGACAGATGCCGCCTTGAGACGAATATCAGGATGTTGATTTACTGCCATTGACATTAGGGTTTCTTTTGGGAGGCATCAGGGCTACGAAACTTTTGGAAGGATGGAAACGATAGGGTATCCTGATTTGACCATGATTATTTTTGGGGGATGTGGAAGATGATGGTCGATGAGAAAATTTGGATAAAGATGATCAGACCGAGGAGAAATCCAAAGAGCATAGGGAAACCTGAGAATTTATATTGGACTTGGATCATGAAATGCACTCCATTGATCCGAATTAGATCCGAAGAGAAGGAGGAAGACGAGGGAATTTTTGGGGAATGTTGCTGCTGTTTTTGGTGTGGGAGCAAACATATAGAATTTGTGAGCTCGTAGGAAATTGAATGAGTCAAACCTGAATACCTTCGCCGGTGTTTGACTGGTTTCCCGCTGCTGTCGTGACCTGCAAAAAGTGCAAGACACTAGGATTGATTCCGGTGATGCACCCTCCGATGCTCTTATCAGTAGTCTAAATGATTATGAAAGAGCTTTTTGTATAGAATGATTGATTACCTTGCAACGGTGGGAGGAGAGGGTTTATCTTGTCGCCTTTGGAACCAGTTTTGAGATGAGGATGAATCTCTACTTCCCGGTGATAAGATAGAGTCGGTTATGTCATCCATGTGAAGGGGTTGGAACTGGACTCTTCTCTTGATAAAGAGATAGAGTTTTAAGATCCTCTCTCGTGTCTGAATGGATAGAATCAGTTACCCCCTAGAATAAGGAGATTTCAACTAGATTCGATGAATTTGGACTCCTTTATGGTAGGACTGTTGTAACAATCCCTATTGCAGGCCGGATCAGTTTGCCGGGCTGGAGAACGGCCCAGCTTATCTTGTCGGGCTTGTGTCTGCTGAAATTATCGTTTTACCCCTGGAAGCTTTAAGATCCGTGCCCGATTTGAACGGTCCCAATTTAGCTCTATTTTTACCCATATCACGAGCCCCCCACTCCTGAAGACTAAGTTTTACAACCTTTGAGGAGTAGTTCGTCCGTTTTCAATGGTTTATAGAGTTTATCGGAGTTCTCGGGAGAGTTTGGATCATGCTCGGGGTGTAACGATGTTATTCTGAGCTTGAAAAATGCCCAAAATTATTTTTAGGATTTTCTGGATTTTTAGTGATTTTTCCAGATTTTTCTGAATTTTTGGGAATTTTCTGGATTTTTCAGAATTTTTTAATATTTTTTGGGAATTTTAAAATGAATTTTCTAAAGTAATAATTATTTTTCAGAATTTAAAAATAATATTTTGAATTTTTAATTATTTTCTCCAGAATTAGAAAATATTTTCGAGATTTTTAAATAAATTAATCCGAATTTAATACAATTTTTTTGGAATTTTAAAATAATTTTTCTAAAATAATAATTATTTTTCAGAATTTAAAAATAGTATTCTGAATTTTTAATTATATTTTAGAATTTTTAATTATTTTTCCAAAATTTAATATTATTTTTCAGGTTTTTTAATCATTTTTCTGGAATTTATTAATAAGAAAATAAAATTTAAATAATAAATAATACCTGAGTTAATCTAGGTCGTTGATTGAGAGAAGCACGCTTTTTGGAGAGATCCATGGGTCACAAAAAGCCAAAGCAAGCACTATACCCGGTTTGAAACCGGGTGGCCCACCTTTTTTTTATTTTGATCTGGATCGTCCATCTTGATGGGCAGGAATTTTAAGGCGATCGTACGGTCGAAAAGAGCTCAAAGCTGTCGCTCTCCCCGGTTCATGCGCTACTCGGTTTCGCAGGGGAAGTGGAGCATGACCCAGTGCCACGTGGCATTGTTTGATTGGAGGGTCAACGACAACGGGGTCCACTTGCATTCAGAGGCGTCTCAGGTCCGCTTCTGCTCAGTCGGGACCCTTCATCACGTGGGCATTCAGAGAAGCAGCAGGGGCGCTGGCGGGACCCACTGCCATGTGGGCGAACAGAGACAGGAGGTGGGGTCTGTGGGGCCCACGTGGGCGCGTTCAGAAGGTGGGCAGGCGGGGCCCACTGCCATGCTGCATTCTCGAGCGGAGGACAGGGGGTGTAGGGCCCACGCCTCCTTTCTCTTCTGGCACTGGCGCAGACTGCAGTGGGACCCGCGCTGCAGTCACAGGTTCACGTGGCACTGGCTACAGCGCGTGGGGCCCACCCACGTCTTGTCTGGGGCGCGTGAGTTTGGTCT
This sequence comes from Hemerocallis citrina, assembly GCA_017893485.1. Taxonomy (NCBI): domain Eukaryota; kingdom Viridiplantae; phylum Streptophyta; class Magnoliopsida; order Asparagales; family Asphodelaceae; genus Hemerocallis; species Hemerocallis citrina. The sequence goes on from CM030362.1 coordinate 185,036,521, forward strand.
TTTTTTTATATTATTTTTTTATTTTTTTAATGTGTTTGGTGCGTGAAACGCCACGCCTTTGTCTATGCCGCGTATTTATACGCAGTAACGCGTATTTTTACGCATTTTTGCGTATTTTACGTGTTTTGAACACATTTTCGCACTGTTTTGTCTCCTAAAAACTCTCTTCACACTTTGCTCCTCACTCCTCCATTCATCGTTCTCACTTCCCAAAGACTATTTTCTTCTTCAAGTGCTTGAATTGCACGGTATCTTTTCGGCACCCTCTGTCCCGACGGTCAGGTAATATTTACAGTTTGTAATTTATTCTCGAGCCATGACTAGGGTACCGTCGGGTAGCTCTTCCTCTTCCGGTAGTGACGGAGTAGAAGTGATCTCTGACCCTCTTTCTTTTAAGGGGAAAGAGGCAGTCGGTCCCTCTGTTATCGTAGAGGTTATCGACCAGACAAGGGACGACAGGGGGTGTCACCTTTCGCGGTTTCATCCTCCTCTTGTTCCGCTACTAGTCCGTCAGTCCCCAGAGGATATATCGAGCTTGATCCACTGTGGGGCTGTAGGTGAGGGGCCCGACGACAATTACCTGATTTTTTAGAATGACCATGTGAGAACTATTTTGGGGAAGGAGGACATCCTGGCCATTCGGAGCTGCTTTGGAATTCCTTGTGATTTCGAGTTGCTCCTCCCCGGTCCTGGGGTTTGGGCATTTTCTCGAATGTTGGGCGAATACTGTGTGTTTTCTTTCAATGCTTTCCTTGGTGGGTTACGTTTGCCGATGCCTCCCTTTATGTCGACGGTGCTCAACTGGTATGGACTGAGTCCTGTTCAGTTTGCGCCTAACTCCTGGAGGCATCTCACGGGATTCATCTTGAGGTGTTACGAGGCCGGTGTCAAGCCAAATCTTTGGTTGTGGCGCAGAAATTTTAGGCTCCATAGGCAACGGGTATGTGACAACTGGTACTACTTTTCCCCTCGTCCCAAAAGAGGGGTGATCACTGTCCCGGTTTCCATCAAGAACTTAAAAAGTAGGTATTTTATTGTTCGAAGTCCCAAACCATGGGGATTTCCAACTAGGTGGGGGGGCTCAGTGTCGAAGAAGTTAACCATCAAATCGGAGTTGACGGAGGAAGAGGAAAAGGTTAGTGACCTTCTTCTTTTGGCTGGCGAGATGAAGTGGCAGGATATCTCGGAGGAGGTCCTTTGCTCGAGGGGATTAAGCCCGATGGACCCGAGTACGGTTTTTCATTATCTGCATTTTCATATCATTTCAGCATTTTTCCGCTTTTCACACTTCTATATTTTCCTGTCTTCACTACCTTTTATTTTCTTGTGTGCAGGTAGCATGGACTTCAGAGGTCTTCTTGCGAACCGAGTCTCTTTACATGGAGGATCGAAAGAGAAAAGGAGGAGCTGGTCGTCCCGGGATTCCGAAGTCCGCTAGGGGCTCTTCTACCTCCGCATCGACCGGGATAGAGCCGGCGTCTACAGATGTATCTGCAAGCTCTGCTGAGGGGGGGTTCTGGTTTGGATGTCCTCTTGGCGCTCCAACACGCCCCACTCACCGCCACAGCTGATGCTATTTTTACTTCCGTGGAGAAGAAGGTGTATGCTCCAGACTGGGGGTTGAAACGGTGCGACACTATTCTGGGAGACTCTGTGAAGTGCCTTGACGTGGTTCAGAATCTCCCCACTCCTCGGGACCAGAAGGCTCTAGCAAGGAAGTCGATTGATGGCTCTCTCATGGAGATTTCTCGGTGTGTTGTTTCGGTGAGTTGTCTACCTTTCGGTTTTTCAGATTTGGCTTCAAATTTTTCCTTTGGCCTTCAGTTTTCCTAAGCCACTGTCTCTTTTCTTATTGCAGGCTGCTTGTCGAACCGGAAACTTGATCAAGCTGATACAGGACGAAGAGAAGGAGTAGAGGAATGAGGCCGCAAGAACCGACAGGGTTAGGAAGAAAGCCGTTCTGGAGTTGGAGGCAGCGACAAATGAGAAAGCGGCCCTCCTTGTTAGCTTCGAGGAGGAGAGGAAGAAGTGGAAGGAGTAGGCAGCGAAGGATTTGGAAGATGCGGTAGCGGCTGCGGAGGCAAAGGCGTTAGTTCACCTCAATGAGGTGATGGATCAGTCGTATGCTAAGGCCATTGCCGATGTGGTGGAGCGCGTCCCCGGCTTCGACGAGAAGGTTTATCGGCCTGAGCTTCTTCCGGGTATGAAACCATTAGCTGAGGAGACCGAGGAGGAAGGAGGGGATGGCACAGGTGGTGGTGGCACCCCCTTGGCTTCATCTGATGATGAGGGAGCCTGATCTTGTAGCTGTTGTGCCTTATTTCTTTTTCTATTTTGATGTCTTTCCCTTTGCATTTAGTACGACACCTTTTGTAGTAGCCTAATAGCGGACTAACCACCGCATGTTTTATTCCTGCATCTGAATGAAGGAAAAAGCTTTTGTGTTGAGGCGTGGTATTTGTTTGTTTCTCTTCGTACCGTTTATTTGCGATTTGAGAGAGTTTGTAGTTCCGAACTTGTTGTTGGAGTCAACCAGTTTTGGGAGTAGTTCGAATGGTCGTGTTCGAGCCCCGAACCTACATACTTGCAAGTTGTGAGGGCAAATTCGAGCCATGATTGTGAACCAAACCAGTCGTTTAAGATTCATCAACGGTTGTGGGAGCAATTCCGAATGGTGAGCTGCCCCGCACTTGCTTGTTTGTGAGCGGCTAAGGCAACATCGAACCAAGTGCTGGACTCCGAACTCGTCGTTGGGATGTTTCAACTAGTTGCAAGAGAAATTCCGAATGGTGAACCACTTCATACTCACTTGTAAGCAAGTAGTTGAAGCGGAATCGAACCAAGTGTTGGACTCCGAACTTGTCGTTTGAGTATTCGCCAGTTGTTGGAGCTTGGACTCCGAACTAGCTTGTTGTAACTGAGTCGAGACTTGAGTGGAAATGTTTGAGGGTAACAGAATGATCTTTGAGGGAAACTGAGTTTTATTGAAAGAAAAACTAGGTGGCTGCCACAGAGATGCGAGCCTTTATTACATTTGATAAAAGAAAAAAGGAGTTAACATGCTTTCAGGAGAACTAAGGAGCACGCTCTTGGAGAAGTTGCGGGTCGAAACAAATCGCAGAGGGAAGGGCCTTGCTGATCAAGAGCTTGCGGATCAGATCTTTCTCTGAGAAGACCACCCCCTCCAACTCGTCGACCGGCCCTGATATAGGTTGGGTGCTCCCCTGGGGAATCTCAAGTGCTTCGAGAGAGAGTACAGGTCCTCCAATCGAGGTCGTGTAGCATTTGCGGGTTGCTTCTTGGCTTCCCCTCTCTTCTCCCACGCCCGCTGTGGTGGGGAACTTCATCTTCAAATGATAAGCCGAGGGGACGGCTTGTAGAACCGATAGGACTGGTCAACCTAGGATGACGTTATAGGCGGCTTTGATGTTAACCACCATGAAATCCATTGGCTCGGTTCGGGTAGTGGAAGCTCTGCCAGCGGTTACGTCGAGCGTCATGACAACCTCGATCGTCACTGTCACTCCCGTGAACCCATGGAGAGTGTAGCCGGCAGGCTTCAGCCGGTCCCTTGATAACTGGAGCCCTTGGAAGGACTCCAAAAAAATGATGTTGACTAAACTCCCGTTATCCACTAGGACCCTCTACACCTTAAAATTGGCCATGTAGAGGCTGATAACCAATGCGTCGCAGTGGGGGGTTCGGACACCCTCCAGGTCTTCATCTAAAAAAGCGACTGGGACTCCGAGGCCCTTGGGAGGGGGATGACCATGTACGGAGTTCAACTCCCGGATGAAGGCTTTTCGGGAGGAGTTGGAATTTCCTCCCATAGGGCCTTCATGGATGAGGTGCAGGACGCGCTCCTGTTCAGAGTTCGGGGTCTCCTCGTGCCGTTCAGGTAGCTTGTTAGCCCCCATTGGGGGCGGAGGAGGATCAGCCCGGTCCTTCCTCACGAATCTAGCGAGCTGCTCTCTTTGAATGAGGGCCTCGATTTCGTCTTTTAAGACCCGATAATCGTTCGTATCGTGGCTGTGGTCCCGGTGGTAGCGGCACCACTTCTCCCTGTCCCTCTTTTTCTCGGGAGTGTTCATCTTAGAAGCAGGAGGGAGAATTCATTCTTTCTCGACCTCCATCAAGACAGCCGAGATGTTGGCGTTGAGAGGAGTGAACCTCTCAAACCGGGGAGGAGGGCGATGCTGGCCTCCGTTGTCCTTCTGGAGCTTCTTAGCTCCTTCATCCCTTGTGGTCTTCCGCTTGCTCCCGGAAGATGACTCTTCAAAGGTGGGGCGATGGATAGCTTCCTCCGCTCGGATGTACTTCTCGCTCCGGAGGAGGAGCTCTGAGAAGTCCCGAAGGGGCTTCTTAGCCAAGGATGCCCTGAGGTCGGAGTTGAGGACATTGGATTGGAAGGCGGCTGAAGCAACCTGATCGAGGGAGGCAATGGACTTGGCCTCCGCAGTAAACCACTTGACATAGTCTCTCAGCTTCTCGTCCTTCTTCTGACTGAGGAAGAGTAGCGAGATACTCGTCTTTTCGGAGCGGCGGCTACTCACGAAATGAGTTATGAAGAGGGTTTCGAACTGGTCAAAAGAGAAGATAGAGGACGGGGCGAGTTGGGAGTACCACTCTCGGGTAGGGCCTTTGAGAGTAGCCGAGAAGGTCTTGCAGAGGAGGGCATCGGAGGCCTGATGGATCATCATGAGAGTTTTGAAACTCTCTATGTGATCCACGGGGTCTGACTCCCCCGTGTATGACTCGAACTGTGGCAGTTTGAAATTTGCTAGGGCAAGGGCCTCCATGATGGCACGGGAGAATGGAGGCCTGCTTGGACGGAGGTTCCTCCCCCTTTGTTCCTCATCCCTATCGAGCCGGCCGAGGTGCCTCTCCATCTCGCGGAGACGGCGGTAGATGACATCCTCCCTTCGATCATATCTCACCGAGTCCCGGGACTCATCTTCGTATGAAGGGGGACGGGGGCTACGGCAATGGCAGCTTGGAGACTGGTGAGGACTGAGAGTGCGATGACTGTGCCTCAGAGCCCCCCGAGGACTAGGGGACTGACGGCGGTGGCTCCTAGCTAGCTCAGGAGTAGGTGGCCTCTGGTTGTTATTGTTGTTGTTAGGGGCGACATTGAGGACCTGCAAGACTGTCGCTTGGAAGTCTTGAAACTCTGCCCTTGTGACAGGTGCATTCTGGTCCCTTAGGGCTGGTCGACCAGCAGGAGAATGACCCCTCCTTTGACGGTGTCGGGGGGACTCCCTCCGCCTCTTGGGAGAAGCGGACCTTCTGCGATCGTGTCTGTAGGGAGACTGAGCCCTTGGACATTCTGGACGGGAGCCCCCTTCACGGGCCCACCTCTCATCCAAGCAGTGGTGAAGATCTTCCTCACTCTGCTGGGTGATGATGATGTTGCAGAGATCTTCCGACGCCCTAGGGTTATGGGATGCCATGGAGTCGGTGGAAGGGTTGTGCACCGAGACATGATCACGGTGGAGAGGTTGCTTTTGGGGATTAGGACGAGAGGTCCCTACGCCAACTTCTTGAGGCCCCGGGGGGGCCTGCTGAGGTCGAGGTTGAAGATCTTGAAGAGGAGGCTGCCCCTACTGCAGCGACTGGACAGGTTGAGGAGGAAGCTGTCCTTGTTGCTAAATCGGTTGGAGGGGTTGAGGCGGAACCTCTGGAGGCGGAGGAGGAAAAGGAGCGGTAGTGTCCCGACGGCCATAGACCGCTACCTTTCCCTTCCGTGGAGGCATGGCTCGGGACTGTCTTGACTGGTGGAAGAGGCCGGATTGCTATTCGACTTTCCCACAGATGGTGCCAATCTGTTGCTGCTGTTTTCGGTGTGGGAATAAACAGATAGAATTTGTAAGTTCGTAGGAAATCGAATGAGTCAAACCTGAATACCTTCATCGGCATTTGACTGGTTTTCCGCTGCTGCCGTGACCTGCAAAAAGTGCGAGACACCAGGGTTGATTTTGGTGATGCACCCTCCGACGCTCTTGTTAGTAATCTGAATGATTATGAAAGAGCTTTTTGTATAGAAAGATTGATTACCTTGCAACGATGGGAGGAGAGGGTTTATCTCGTCGCCTTTGGAACCAGTTTGGAGATGAGCATGAATCTCTACTTCCCGGTGATAGGATAGAGTCGGTTATGCCATCCATGTGAAGGGATTGGGACTGGACTCTTCTCTTGATAAAGAGATAGAGTTTTCAGATCCTCCCTTGTGTATGGATGGATAGAATCAATTACCCCCTCGAATAAGGGATTTCAACTAGGTTTGACGAATCTGGACTCCATTGTGGTAGGGCTGTTGTAACAGTCCCTATTGCAGGCTGGATCAGTTTGTCGGGCTGGAGAACGGCCCAGCTTATCTTATCAGGCCTGTGTCTGCTGAAATTACTGTTTTACCCCTGGGAGCTTTAAGATCCGTGCCCGATTTGAACGGTCCCAATTTAGCTCTATTTTTACCCATGACATGGCTAAAAATAGGATTAAATCGGGACCGTTCACATCGGACACGAATCTTAAAGCTCAGGGGTAAAACGGTAATTTCACCTACTAACGGGTCTGAAATGGGAACTGGGTCTTTCTTCAAGACCCAATAACCCATGAACGGATCCACCTCAACTGGGTACGGATCCCAACCCGAAATGAACCCGGTCCAGCAGGATAGAATTAGGGTTCCTGATTAGTCCTAAGTAACAACCCTGATTCACATCTATCCTTTCACTGGAAATTAGGGATTACATTCCTAATTTGATCACAGGGATTACATTCCTTATCTGATCACAAGGATTACATTCCTAATCTGATCCCAACGGCGACTATAAATACCCCCATCCACCACCATTAAGAGGTAATCAATCTTTTGCCAATTTACGCTCTTTCATAATCATTCCTGATTACTGACTTGAGCGTCGGAGGGTGCGTCACCGGGATCAACCCCGGTGTCTCGCACTTTTTGCAGGTGAACGGCGGGAGTCAGCGGTCAAACTCCGACGAAACAGGTTTCAGGTTCGCTATTCAAGTTTTCCAAGAATTCACAAATATTGTCTGTTTACCCCCACACCAGATTTAGCGGTAACAGATTGGCGCCGTCTGTGGGAATCAAACGAATAGCAGCCCCTCCTCTTCCCGTTGGTCAGATCTTCTCCAGCCATGCCTCCTAGGAAAGTAAGATCCAGAGGGTCCAACCGTGGACCCAACCCCGTTGATCAGCAACAGGAAGTCCCCATCCAACCCGCTCAGCGGCAGGGGCAACTTCCTCCTCAAGCTGAGGACCCTCTCCAACAGGACCAGCCTCCTCTTCAGAATCAGCAACCTCCTAAGGGTCCCCCCGGTCCTCAAAATGCCGGTGCAGGGGCCCCGCGTCCCAACCCGCAGAAACAACCTCTCCATTAGGACCGCGTCTCAATACACAATGCCTCTACGGATTCTATGGCCTCCCACAATCCCCGGGCTTTCGAACTTCGCAATACCATCCTCATTCGGCAGAAGGATGAGGATCTTCACCGCCGTCTGGATGAAAAGCAGGCCCGAGAGGGAGCCTCCCGCCAACAACGTCCGGATGAGCGATCTCCTCACCGCCGAGACTACAGAAGGTCCCCTACCCGAAGAGGGCGAAGAGAGTCCCCCGAGCATCACAGAAGAAGACCCCATTCCTCTGCCGGTCGGCAACATCCGAGGAACGATGAGGCACCCATCACTCGTGCCGAGTTCCAGTAATTCCAAGCAACGGTGTTGCAAGCTCTCAACCTACGACCCAAAAACAATAATACCCAAAGAGTTCCTATTCCCCCACAGGTCCAAAGTCCTCACCGTCGATCCATAACTCCTCATCTGGCTTCTAACGACCAACAGCATATTCCTAGTCCTCGCCGCTCCCAGGGTTACCGTCGCCATAGTCCCCGCTCCCCTTCCTATGAAGACGAGTCCAGGGGCTTGTTTGACTACCGTCGGAGGGACGATGCTCTCTACCGCCGTCTCCACAAGATGGAGAGGCGCATCGGTCGAATAGACAAGGATGAAGAGTTAAGAGGAAGGACCATCCGCCTGAGCAGACCTCCCTTCTCTCGGACCATCATGGAGGCTCCTATCCCAAGAGGTTTCAAACCCCTGCAGTTCGAAACTTACTCGGGGGAGTCGGACCCCGTGGGCCATATCGAAAGCTTTAAGACCCTCATGCTAATCCACCAAGCTTCCAATGCCTTGCTGTACAAGACCTTCCCCACCACTCTTAAGGGTTCGGCTCGAGAATGGTACTCCCGCCTCGCCTCGTCTTCCATATTCTCTTTCGAACAGTTTGAAACCCTCTTCACCACCCATTTTGTGAGTAGCAGACGCACGGAGAAGACCAGCATCTCGTTACTCCAGCTCCGCCAGGAGAAGGGAGAGAAGTTGAGAGACTATGTGAGGAGGTTCACTGCAGAGGTTAGATCCATCGCCTCCCTCGACCAGTCAGTTGCGGCGACCGCCTTCCAATCAAATGTCCTCAACTCTAACCTTCGCTCCTCCCTTGCCAAGAAGCCCCCGCATAATTTCGCCGACCTCCTTCTTAGGAGCGAGAAGTACATTCGGGCCGAAGAAGCCGAGAATCTCCCAGGCTTTGAGGAGACATCTTTCGGGAACAAACGGAAGAGCACAAGCGAAGAGGGGTCCCAAAAATCCCAGAAGGACGGCAATGGACAGCGTCGCCCGACTCCTCGTTTTGAGAAGTTCACCCCCCTCATTGCTAATATATCAGAAGTTCTTATGGAGGTGGATAAGGAAGGGCTACTCCGTGCTCCCCTTAGAATGAATACACCCGGCAAGAAGAGGAACAAAGATAAGTGGTGCCGCTTTCACAGGGACCACGTGTAACGCCCCAAATTCTAAATACACTGAATTCGAGATGTTCTACAGGATCTTTTCGCTTCCTTTAGTACAATTTTACAAGGAAATTTAAACTTTTCTCTTTACATCAGAGTTTACATCAATATTACACTTTACATTGCACAGCAGAAGTAAACTTTACAACAATGAAACAAATGTACAACAACATTGAATAATCTTTGAGCATTTGTTCCTCTTTAATCTGTATCAAGCCATTTACCTGCATATAAGACTGTGGGTACGTCAGTTTATTCAACCGACGATCATTATACACGGCCATCCTCTCTATGCCGGAATAGTATAACTTATTTTCCATATTTAGCAAACACAAACTTGTCACATATCAAACTAAAGGGACTACCCTATTGATGTCGTGTTGTGATTGTGCACTTAGTCCTTAATGCAGTTATTTATGTTACATGACACTAATGCACACTTGTTCGGATTCTATGCATCCCATACTACATAGGTCCGAGGGCAAGCCCTTAATCGTTCTTCATCTTTGTAGGGTTCAATCCCTCGTTATGGTTTAATCTACTACTGTAATTACGGTAGGTATCTTAGATGATCTATGAGTACAAGCACGTGTACAGAAAATTCTGGAGGGGAGTCCCACGTCATGTCACGACACATCGTGAAAACAGCCTGTGGCAATTCAGCCTCACATCATGGCACACGATCCTCTTGTAGTCACCAAACATCCCACAAGCGTCGCCACCGGGACGATAATTCTGGAGTAGTGCCCATGCCATGTCTTGACGCATCAAGCAGGCAGCCTGTGGATCACTCTCACACCGCTAATCCGATGGCCCTCATACTCGTGTTTTTCTCCTACTTTCATCACGTCTCCACTAAATACTAATCCTTAGTTTTTATCATGAACAAAAATCAAAGCTCTAGAGTTAGCCTCTCCACTAAACCGGACTTATTCGTTCATTCAAACGTGACCAACCTTGGTCTTTCCTTTCAAATTTTCCTTTCATTTATTTCCAAATGTCGGGGGAGACTTAGCTACTCTTTTGTTTCAATTTCAAATTCACAATTTCTAAAATTGAGTGTTTCAAACTCATAAGTTCATATGTTGAGTCATCATACTAAAAAATGTTTCTCTTTTCCAACCATGATCTCCAAATCGTTCAATATTCCATAATTATACATTAATTTCAACTATTCATCATGTAACTCATGAATTATTATTTTCACATTAAAAACTCACATCACTAGTATTCAATCAAGATGGATATTCACGCATCATAATTTGTCGCACTATTCTCCAACGAGAATAATTCACATTTCATAGTTGTCACATTATTCTCAAATGAGAAATACTTTACATTACTAACGAATATTCACAATTCATATTTTTCATACTATTCTCAATTGGGAATAAATCACATCCATCACATAATATCACTTCAATCTTTACTATATTAATCTTCTAATCCTTCATTTCAAGTTCTTTTTGCAAGGTATAATTTTCCCAAAAATACACTTATAAAACCATAGTTCTAATTACACATTTTATTCTCAAATCACATTTTATTTCATGCGAATAATCCCCAAATTATTTTTCACAAGTCCCATATATTTTTAGAAGAATAACCATATTTTTTTCCATAATTTTTTGGCCACCGAAACATTCAAAAAATAATTTTTTTCAATCTTGCCGATGGCAAGATTCGAACCCAGCACCCCAGGAAAAACGCCCAAGGCACAGACCACTAGGCCGGGTGTTACAAGCGTTATAAAGAGGACTGAGAGCATTATATGCTCTCAGCCGCTGCTCTCTTTTATTTTAAAAATTCATGGAATAAAAGTGTGTTGCCCAGAGGATTCGAACCAACAACCCCAGACCACTGTAGCGATTTAGGCTATCCCGACCACTTGAGCTACGCGCTCAGGTTGTCAACAACGCAACTCAAAATTTATTTAAACCAATTCTCTCTGTTATTAAAACGTTTCGATGTTCAACTAGTCCCCATTTCATTTTGTTTTCATAAAAATTACTGTACAACTCCAGATTAATTCTTCCTCACATAATTTACATACCAGTATGAGCAAAATAATTTTGTAACAATTAAAACATATTTTCATACAACTAATTCAAATTCTACATTATAATTACCACATTTCTTCTTTTTGACATTTCTTCACAATTAACATCTCAATCTCTTTACTAGAAATTCTTCATATTAATTTCTGTTTTTAGTCATTTACCAACCATACGAATCCATATTTTGATTTGTTTATTTCAATGCAACACAAAGGCTCATTTAAACACATAAAGTAGCATGGTTTATCTACTAACTTTTGTGTATATAATTTGTGACATAGATAATGAAATTTTCTTCAATAATTTATGGCTACAACCAATTCACACATAATTTTGCTTTTACTAATAGAACCACATACAATTTCACATTCATATATCAATCAATCGATAAGTCATTTTCAATTAAATGTATACTCTAAATGATCATTTCATGCAACATTCTTCTAATTAAATCTAGCATGTATTCCTATTTAGAAATAGGGAAAATTTACCCACCTTATTGAAGAAAAGAACAATTAGCAACCTCCTAGACGAATGTCCTTGCAACGAAATGCTCCTCCTCCTTGAAGCGTGCACTCGAGCCTCCAAAAGCACCAAAACCGAAAGCTTCTTCTCTTGGAATGCCGGCCTCTTCTCCCCTTGTAGTTGCAAGCACAACTCCCATACACAACTCAATCTTTTAACTCACTGAAATAACTACTAGATAGAGTATTGAACTATAGGTTTGGAAGAATTATTTAGCACGAGAATAACTAGCCATTGAGGGGGGTATTTATACTAAGAATCAAGGAGAATTGATGGCTAGGATTGAAGTAGGAGTTAGGAACAAGTGGCTTAGATTTAAGGAGAAGTTACAAAAACTACCCATAATCAAGTAACCACCACACCATGATCCCACTCAAAAATTTGGGTTTCCCTCCAAAGAAGCATTCCCGGCCTCCATTCAAAGTGCATAATGCACGTGTACGTGCAATGCACGTGCATGCCACTTAGTCCCCAAAAATTTGTACATTAAATTTTGTATAAAAATAAAATTTAAATTGTATCCTACATGACAACTCATGGGCCTTAGTTTATGGGCCAAAATAACAATTTTAAAATAAAATAAATGAATTAAATTTGGGCTTTTAAGAAAAAGGGCTTTTTGTCTAATTGAAAGAAGGCTTTTGTATAAAATAATTAAAAGTACATATTAAAATATCTTTACTCATCTTGATGAAAATATTTACAAAAATATTGCACGTGCACACTACGTGCAAAATAAAATAATTTTTCATAAATGAAAAATCAGGGCATTACACCACGGCCACGACACAAATGATTGTCGGGCTCTCAAGGAGGAGATCGAAGAACTCATACAGCGGGGACACCTGACCAAGTTCGTCCAAAAAGAGGGGGCCGAGCTTCCCCCTGAGGAGCCTACAAATGAACAGAAGGGCCCGCCGAGCTTCATGACTCAGAATCTCCCAGCTCCTCCCAAGAGGTCTTCACCTTATTGTAGAAGTAGGATCCTCATTTTCAATAAGGCCGATGCTTGTAACCCGGCCAATAGCATGTAATAATGGCTCGCCCTATTGAAGCAGTTACTTAGTTTATTTCAATAAAATTTTACATCTTTTCATTGAAAATTATTGCTCTTGCTTCTCTATCTCTCCGAGTCACAACTCGCTAAATGGTGAGTTCAGAGTCCAGCTTCTTCTACATGGCTGCTCCCGCAACTTACTAACCTTTAACAACGAGTTTGGAGTCCAACACTTGGCTCGATTCCGCTTTAAATAACTTGCTCTTCAGCGAGTTAGAAGTGCTTCGTCATTCGGAATTGCTCCCACAACCGTTGATACTCTCTTAAACGACGAGTTCGGAGTCCAACACTTAGCTCGATTCTGCTTCGGATAACTTGCTCTTAAGCGAGTTAGAAGTGGTTCGCTGTTCGGAATTGCTTCCACAACCGTTGAATGCCTCTAACGACGAGTTCGGAATCCAACACTTGGCTCGATTCTGCTTCGGATAACTTGCTCTTAAGCGAGTTAGAAGTGGTTCGCCATTCGGAATTGCTCCCACAACCGTTGAATCCCTCTAACGACGAGTTCGGAGTCCAACACTTGGCTCGATTCTGCTTCGGATAACTTGTTCCTAAGCGAGTTAGAAGTGGTTCGCCATTCGGAACTGCTCCTACAACCGTTGATTCTGTCACTTAAGTAGCGAGTTCGGAGCTAAAACTCTCTCCTAGAGTTGCTCCTCAAACTCGTCTTCCAGATGGCTCTCCTAAAAGCCGAGCTCTTCACTTCGCTCGCCTCCGAAGCAGACCTCTTCTCAACGAGTTCGAAGCTCACAACTCTCTCCTAGAGTTCCTCCTCACACTCGTCTCACAAATGGCTCTCTCCCAAAGCCGAGCTCTTCACTCCACTCGCCTCCGAAGAGGACCTCTTCTCAACGAGTTCGAAGCTCACAACTCTCTCCTAGAGTTCCTCCTCACACTCGTCTCACAAATGGTTCTCCTAGAGCCGAGCTCTTCACTCCGCTTGTCTCCAAAGCGGACCTCTTCTCAACGAGTTCGGAGCACAACTCTCTCCTAGAGTTCCTCCTCACACTCATCTCACAAATGGCTCTCCTAAAGCCGAGCTCTTCGCTCCGCTCACCTTCAAGGCAGACCTCTTCTCGACAAGTTCGGAGCTCACAACTCCCTCCTAGAGTTGCTCCTCAAACTCTTCTTCTAGATGGCTCTCTCTTAGAGCCGAGCTCTTCGCTCCGCTCACCTCCAAGGCGGACCTCTTCTCAACAAGTTCGGAGCTCACAACTCCCTCCTAGAATTGCTCCTCAAACTTGTCTTCCAGATGGCTCTCTCCTAGAGCCGAGCTCTTCGCTCCGCTCACCTCCAAGGTGGACCTCTTCTCAACAAGTTCGGTGCTCACAGCTCCCTCCTAGAGTTGCTCCTCAAACTCTTCTTCCAGATGGCTCTCTCTTAGAGCCGAGCCCTTCACTCCGCTCACCTCTAAGGCGGACCTTTTCTCAACAAGTTCGGAGCTCACTACTCCCTCCTAGAGTTGTTCCTCAAACTCGTCTTCCAGATGGCTCACTCTTAGAGCCGAGCTCTTCACTCCGCTCGCCTCCAAAGCGGACCTCTTCTCAACGAGTTCGGAGCTCACAACTCTCCCCTAGAGTTGCTCCTCACACTCGTCTTCCAGATGGCTCACTCATAGAGCCGAGCTCTTCACTCCCTCACCTCCAAGGCGGACCTCTTCTCAACGAGTTCGGAGCTCACAACTCTCCCCTAGAGTTGCTCCTCACACTCGTCTTCCAGATGGCTCTCTCCTAGAGCCGAGCTCTTCACTCCGCTCGCCTCCAAAGCGGGCCTCTTCTAAGCGAGTTCGGAGCTCAAAACTCTCCCATATAGTTGCTCCTTGCACTCACTTCAAAGAATGGGTCGTCCCATGGCTCTTACGAGGATCTTCCTAGCACCTCTTCTCCACCCCTAAGGAGTGGAGATCCTCTTCAAAAATCTCCAAAACCAAACAGCACATCACCAGGCTTCGGAGCTCTTCACCTCTCCAAATATGCCGACCTCCTTCCTCGCCGAGCTACCGAGCTACTATGGGCAGAGGGGGGAACTACCGAGTCACCGAGCCGAGTGGACGAGGTACCGACCTCCACATATGGAGAAAAATGCCGCCGAGCCAGTTTCACCGTCAGATTGTCTCAAAATTTGTGCTAGAACATGATGAACGGCTCAGATCGTGCCACGTCTCCACAAAACGACAAGATAACGTTTTCTCGAAATTTGAGCCTCTTGTCTCGTGATTCGTGCCATGATCGTGATCAACCATCCATATTGAGCCGCGTAGCTCGGATCTGAAATTCAAGCTACCAATCTACCGAACTGCAAAGTGGCGGAAATGTGCCTCAAAATCCGTGCTCGGATTTGCCGGACAAGCAAGCAGATAACGAGGAAGAAAAAAAAAGAGTCTAACGGGTCGGGGTCGGATCCGATACCCACGGTCCGACCCATACCCTTCTTAGCTTCTTCATTCTTCTCCTTCTTCTTTAGTCTTCCCGCCAAAAGCACCCAACACTTCTCCTCTTCTTCACTGTGCAAAAGAACAAGGCAGAGGAGAGAACCCGAATGCCTCTCCTCCCCTTCTTCTTTCTTCTCAGCGATGAGCTCCGCCATGGCCGTTCTACCGAGCCGAGGTGCCGAGGTACCGACCTCCACATATGGAGAAAAATGCTGCCGAGCCAGTTTCACCGTCAGATTGTCTCAAAAAACGTGCTAGAACATGATGAACGGCTCAGACGCGCCACGTCTCCACAAAACGACAAGATAACATTTTCTCAAAATTTGAGCCTCTTGTCTCGTGATTCGTGCCATGATCGTGATCAACCGCCCAGATTGAGCCACGTAGCTTGGATAAAAAATCCGAGCTACCGATCTACCGAACTGCAAAGTGACAAAAAGGGTGCCTCAAAATCCGTGCTCGGATTTGCCGAACAAGAAGCAGCGAAGAAGAAAAGAAGAAGGAAAAAAGAAGGGGGGGGGGGGGGGGGGGGGGGGGCTAACGGGTCGGGTTCGGATCCGATACCCACAACCGACCCATACCTTCTTCATTCTTCTCCTTCTTCTTCTTCCACACGTTCCCGCCAAAACCGAAAAAAACAAAACCCAAGCAGGGCTCATCATCTTCAAGCCTCGTTGAACCCAAAAATGAGCTCCCCTTATCAACGAGCTCCATCAAGCTCCACTCCAACTCCAAATGCCGAGCTCTCCACTGCTTCGAGCTCTAACCTCGCTGACCCCCATGCTCGAGCCACCTCTTCGTCAACCTCCACCGAGCTCCTCCTCCAACGGCTAGCTCCACTCCGCTCGTCGAGGTCGTTCGCCATGCCAAGCTCCGCCTCAGTCTGAGTTCCCGAACTCCCCTCGCCGAGGTCGACCACAGCTCCATCGACGAGCTCGCCGCTCTCCGAGCTCTCCACAATGCCGAGCCGAACTCCCCTCGGAGAGATGAGCTCCGAGGTCTCCTTCACGAGCTCCGTTCGTCACCGAGCTCACACCTCCATCTCCATCAAACCCAAACTCGTCATCTTCAAGCTCCGAGCTCGCCTCCATTCCTCGCCGAGCTCCACACACCCAAACTCCGCATCGCCGAGCTCTTCACCAAGCTCTCCTTCATCCCACTTTCAAGCTCGTCCTCTACTGCTCCCCAAGCTCCAAGTGGCGGAACCCATCTTCGTCGAGCTTCGCCCTCGCGAGCTCACTCCAATGCCGAGCTCCCACAATTGATTTCCTCACTCAGTCGCCGAGTTCTCCTCAAGCTCGCCTCCACGTTGCAAGCTCCTCGCCCATCTCCTTCATCAACTCGCCGAGCTACTCCTCTGTCTTCAAGCTCGAGGTCGATGATGAGGAAGAAAACAGTCGAAGAAGAGCTGAAGACGAAGGAGGGGCGAAGAAGAAGAGAAAGAACAGAGGCGGGAAAGAAAGAAAGAAAGGCAGATTCTTCTAAAAAATCGCGCCACGACACGATCGACGCACAGAAATGCGCCACGCGTCCAGAACGTGATCTGCTTTGCGATGTGCGCACATCTGATCACGATCGACATCCAGAAATGCACCACGTGTCCAGGTAATATTTAATTAATTTATTTATTTGTTTTAATTATATAAAAAATTCGAAAAAATAATTAAAAAATCAAAAAAATTAATTAAAAATTCTAAAAATAATTATTAATTCAAAAAAATTATTTTTAAATTATGAAAAAAATAATTATTAAATTAGAAAAATTAATTAATATTTTCGATAATTAATTATTTAATTCGGAAAATGAATAAAAAATTCAAAAAAATGAGAAAAAATTCAGAAAAATCTGAAAAAATCACCAAAAATCTAGAAAATTCTGAGGATACTTTTGAGTATTTTACAAGCCCATAATAACACTGTTACACCCTAAGCAAGATTCCAAACTCCCTTAAGAACACCGATAAAATCCCGTACGCCATTAGAACAACAAAACTACTCCTCGAAGACTGTAAAACTCAGTCTCCAGGAGTGGGGGGCTCGTGATATGGCTAAAAATAGGATTAAATCGGGACTGTTCACATCGGACACGAATCTTAAAGCTCAGGGGTAAAATGGTAATTTCACCTACTAACGGGTCTGAAATGGGAACTGGGTCTTTCTTCAAGACCCAATAACCCACGATCGGATCCACCTCAACTGGATACGGGTCCCAACCCGAAATGAACCCGGTCCAGCAGGATAGAATTAGGGTTCCTGATTAGTCTTAAGTAACAGTCCTGATTCACATCTATCCTTTCACTGGGAATTAGGGATTACATTCCTAATTTGATCACAGGAATTACATTCCTTATCTGATCACAGGGATTACATTCCTAATCTGATCCCAACGGCGACTATAAATACCCCCATTAAGAGGTAATCAATCTTTTGCCAATTTACGCTCTTTCATAATCATTCCTGATTACTGACTTGAGCGTCGGAGGGTGCGTCGCCGGGATCAACCCCGGTGTCTCGCACTTTTTGCAGGTGAACGGCGGGAGTCAGCGGTCAAACTCCGACGGAACAGGTTTCAGGTTCGCTATTCAAGTTTTCAAAGAATTCACAAATACTGTCTGTTTACCCCCACACCAGATTTAACGGTAACAACCCATATCAGGGAAATTTTAGGGATTTGGATTTTGAGTTTTGGAGTTGACTTTTAGGAAGAAAGAGGACTTGTAGAGCGGGTTCGGGTTTGGAGAGAGTACCGGTTAAGCCGATACCCGTTAACCTTTTTGTTTTGTGATATGTTCAGTTTGGGATCACTACAATAAAAAGAGGCTACACCGGCATTTTTACACTGGGGTTTGGAGGAAACACCAGGGTAGCCATCCGTCAATATTTTTTTTATAAAAAACCCCTATTTACTCCGGTGTTTTTGAGAAACGTCGAATATTATACCTCTGCCCCGGCGTTTGGACATAAAAATGCCGGGTATAGAGGGATTGTAAAATTCCTCTTCCTCCCTAAATTCATTATTTACCCTCATATCAAATTCTCTCGAATTCGACCAAACCCTAACCCAAATTTGTCCCTCCTCCCCCTGTCGTCGCCGCCGACGCCGCTGCCGAAACAGAGGCGGCCTCCTACTCGTCCTTCTCCTTCTCAAACCCTAGTAGTGAACTGCCTCCTTCCTCGCCTCTCCGCTGTCTCCTCAAGCCTTCGCCGCTGCCAACGAAATTGAGGTCGTCTCCTTCTCCTCCTCCTCAAACCCTACTGGTGTGCGACCTCCTTCCTTCCCCCTCTGCTGTCCGATCCACCTTAACACTCCTCAGATATGATATTTTCATTCATTCATTTGCAACATAAATGAGTTTCTATCTATACTAGTATAGCTGTGATTAACAGCCCGTGTGCAATCAGAAGGGCATATGTGGTTAGTCTTCTCCCCCTTCTTAGTCACGCTTTTGTTCCTTCATGAATGATCTAAATTTTGTGCATGTGCTTCAGAATGAAGGCAGATTCTTATATATCTATATGTATTGGGAGGATGGAAGAATGTAAAACAGTTATCCTCCGACATCCCTGAGAGAGATGACATGATCAGACGAACATGGATTTAACTGAAACTGACAATCACTTCTACAGAGTTATATTTGTTATGTGTTTAACTTAATTTCTAAATGAACTATATTTAACCCAACTGAAATGAGAAATCCATACTTCCCTTATTTGTACATCATCTCAAATATTCTTATTTAAATTGAAACAAGAACAACTTTACCATTTCATTGTTCATTCACAAAAAAACTTTACCATTTCATAAGATTAGGGAACAATCCCCTTTAATTGTTCCTTGCCAATTCCACAAGTAGTCCTTCCAAATTCACATAATATATTGTCAATCATTTCTTTGTTTTGCAATTCCTGGCCACCAAATATACACCAGGGGGAGCAGACATTTCAATGAAGCACCTCCCATAAATCCAATAAGTCAAGTGCCCAAACCCAAAATTAGTCCTAACCTTAAAAGTCCCTCTAACTGTATACATACTCTTGTTGCTCCTTGCGTACTTTTGAAGCTCCACGACTGTTTTAATTGAAGAAGATAGTGGTTTTATTAAAGTGGACTAGTTATTCTTTTGCAACATCTCCATCCATTCATTTATGGAGACGCAGTATTATGTTTATTATCTTTAATCTATATTTAAATTATGTAGGAGTTTCGTTGCAGTTGGAGTAGATGCTGCCATCATGGGTGTTGGACCTGCTGTTGCAATACCAGCTGCAGTGAAATCTGCCGGTCTTCAAATCGAGGACATTGATCTTTTTGAAATTAATGAGGTAATTACTAAGCATCTCTCTCTGAAGTACCCCATATAATTTGATTATTTGATCTTAATAATATCTCTTTCTACTTTTTTTGGCTGGATTTCTTTTGAACTCTTATATGTTATATCAAAAAGATATTTCATCTTAATGCACAAATAAAACATTGTATTGCCTATTCTGCAGGCATTTGCATATCAATTTGTGTGCTGCAGCAAAAGGTTAAAGATTGATCCATCCAAAGTTAATGTTGATGGTGGTGCTATCGCCCTTTGCCATCCTTTTGGGTGCAACAGGTACTTACATAATCAAAATTTATTTTTCTAGTAATTTAGAAGAAACAATATGTTATTCCAGAATGATTTTTTTGTATCCAGTTAATTCTTAATTGAAAATTAATTAATAAGAATCATATGCATATCTGTATTCAGATGTTATACTATTATACATTCATGTCTCCATTCATGCGAGGTATAGCTTACATGACCCTTTCACCCGAATTCTTTTTTTAGTATTATGCTAACTTAAACTTGTAATTCAATACCCCGTAATTATTCCTAGAGCTGTAATGGAAAGCTCGTGAGCTCAAAGCTTGTTTCGGTTTCGGTACATCACCTAAAAAATAATCAAGAGAAGAAAAACCAGACAATTTTGATTGCCTTTGTAAACTCTTTGCTTTATCTCACTCTGTAAAACCTTGCATTAAAATTGTGAATGGGTCCTATTTATTAAAGTTCTTAAACTAATTACATGTCTTAAATTAGTCAATCAGTTCTGAAATAGTTGTATTATGAACTAATTACCTATCATTGACTTTGTTAATTAGTTATATAGTTTACATTGCACTAATTAGTTTCCTTATATTGCTTCATTTAATAGCTTAATTTAGCAAGGGATGCACTCTTCCTTATACTTTCCAATCCTTTTCACTTGTGTTACTCAGAATGTCAATGATCACTTACCACAGTTGAAAAAGCTAGCATTGATTCTAGGTGGGCTGAGGATTGGGCAGTAAAGAACTATAGTGTTGTGGTCAAATTCATTAGATCTGTGTTTAATAGATGTGGGTTCTTACTCTTGTGGTGCTAAATTATTGGGGGGAAATTTCAGAAACCGCACTTGATTCTATGGGAACTAGTTTTTTAGATGAAATATGTTTGATTCTGAGGTTTGTGGGGGTATGATTTCATTTAGAGATATTGTTGACTTTAATATGTTGGTTGTTCTTAGCTATAGAATATATATTTTTAATTATAAAAAAATAATTAGGGAACAAATTATTTTGATTCAAAGCTGTCATTTTTCTTTTGTGACTGTCTTTATTTCATGAGAAGGATATTAGCTCATGAATCAAATGGTTTGTTTTTCATATTCTTGTGCTTCAACAGTTTGGTACCTTAATTGGTCTTGAAGAAATCCTATTTAGTCTATTGAATGCTAATGCGCACCAAAATGATAGTTCTCTGCTTTGACAAAATGAGATTGGGGCACTACAAGAAAAACCTTTTTTCGCAACGCCAAATGTCGTTGCTAAAACTCATTTGTCGTTGCGAAAAATATTTTTGGCAACGACATTTGTCGTTGCAAGGCGTTGCGCGTCCGGGCTTCGCAAAAGATTTTGACTACAACTTTCTGTCGTTGCCAAACATAGATTTTTCGCAACGACATTGTCGTTGCAATATATTTGGTCATTGCCATACCTAATTTCACCCGTGCTAAGGTATAAAATCAATCGCAACAACTTTTGTCGTTGCCAAACATACTTCATATATTTGGCAACAACTCATGTCCTTGCTAAAGATGTTTTTTTCGCAATGAATTATTGTCATTGCCTTATATTCTTTCTATTTTGGCAACGACTACAGTCGTTGACAAAACTCGACTGTTTTGCAATTATTTTTATTATTGCTTTGCATTACTTGTATTTTGGTAACAACTATAGTCGTTGCTAAAGCTACCAATTATCGTTACGAAAGTTTAATTCTTTTCGAGACAAATTATATATTGTCATTGCATCAGCCCTGTCCTAAAACTAGCATACGCTTCAAAAATATTAAAAACCAACATCATTCCAAAAACTATAATATTAAACTTGTCCAACATATTACATTTATGTCATATAAGAAGCAATGCCCAAAATATTACAACCATCAACTTCTCAAAAAGATATCTAAGTATCTCATAATCATTTCCATTGTGCATAATAAGCTTAACCATGTTTTCTAATAGATCAAAATAGCATGTGCATATACATTTAGCTTCCTCCAAGTACTTGCAAAAAAAACTTGTCTAATATCAACATCCTGCATCAATTTTAAAGGAAATGAATAAATAAAACAAGTATAAGATCAAAATATTAGAGTTTACTTTCATTAGTCTAAATCTAAAAATACATTTAACTAGAACAACAGTATTGAAGATTTTCAAGACAGCTTCACTGAACTGCTACTAGGAATTATTTGCAGGGAAAAGTAAGCATAACTAGGAATGTAATTTGGTCATCAGATGATACAAGTGTGCTATACTGAGAAATTATGAAGTTGAACTAACCAAAGTCTCGGTATTTCCATTTCCCGGAGAAGTACTTAATTTGCTCCTCGTAAAGGCTTGACGCTTCTCTTTGTTAGTGCAGAGCCTCTAAATCCTAAGTCTGTACTTGTGTGATGACCATTTTTGAAAAGGTACTTCGACATCACCTACAAATACATGAATACAAGTTATACAAGTACACAAAGCCGCCAATGTCATGCATGCTAGAGTGGGGCTCAAAAAGCCAAAATCTGCAAAAACAATATTTGGATTAGAGCACAATCAGATCATGTAGAATATCAACGAATTGAAACTTGAATAGTTGAGGTAGATCTCGATATACTTAATTAATCAACACCAACCACATATTCACATAACGTTAAGAATTATCTCAAATCAAACTCATTTATTCTTGCTGTAAAAACCATCAAAATCCTATATATCTGTGACAAACAGAGTGAAGATATATGTCTATGATAAACCCCAGTGTCTCATGTGTACCTTTAATGCCCATTCTATTATTCAACAGAAATACATTCTCATGCATCTACTTGAAGTGCAAACATTCAGAAGGCATAGCGCTTCTAAACATGCCTTTGAGATGCAAAATCATAATAGTGCCAAATTCGGAAATTATGAATAAATTTAAATCATGGCATTGACATATAATCTGGTATTAGATCAAACTAATTAAGTTTAATAGCTTTCGTTAATTAAACTTTTGTTGAGTTGGGCCTAAGCACTAGTTCCATTCAAGTTATCTACTAAACCATATGCATGCCTTTAAATAAGCAGATATAGTACAATATTCACACTATTGAAAGATTTTATACTTCAGACAGAGTTGAGTTGGGTTCAAGTTTGTTATCTCCAGAGCTAGCAGCACAAAAAAGTTAGTTAAATGCCGCTACAGCTGTAGCCTACTTGGATACCATGTAATCTGATCAGCAGTTTCAGTGAGAAATACAATGAATCTCATACTATTACTCACATTCAAGATAAAGTAGAAAGGCTAAGCGACACATAAGTTTGAATTTATGGTTTTTCGGAATATAGAGAACACATAACTTGACATGGAGTGAGAACTTGATGTAAGCAACATAATTTGACAGTTCAAGGGTCTGAAAACATATGAAATTTGTTGCAAGTTTGCAATACTAAAAGAAGCCTGCTTAGCTTATTGAATGAGATTTTTCACCAGTTTGCAATACTAAATAGTTGCTCATCTGTTTGTTTCTTAACAGTATTGTTGATTATTTCTGAGCTGATTAATTGTGACACATTAATTTACATGATATAGTATGAATTGATGTTACTTTTTAATTAGAATATATTACGTTTGTTGGAAGAAAGATCGACACTGAAATTCAGTAATATTCTCAAGAGTTATGAACTCCATTTGACATTCCTAATAAAAGGTGAAGATGTAGATTGCTCTGTGACATTAGGTTTACATATGAGAGAAACTGATACCGCAATATCTCAACAATTGCTGAATTTCAGTGGCAATTTTTCTTTTCTTTTCTTGCAGCAGCATGGAATCAAAACTCAAAGCATAAGATGATAACAAAGGATCACAGACACACAATCTTAGTTTTATTTTTGGTGAAGTGACCATAGGGAGATGTAGATCATTAAGTTAGTTAAATTATTAATCTAATAACAATCATCATGATTTGACTCCAATAAGTAGTCCATACTAGTATATAAAATTTCAAGATATAACATACAAATTCTTTTAGGATACAAGTAACCACCATTTGATTTTATTTATTTATTTATTTGTTTATAGATATATCTCTTTATCCTCATCCATATATATGTTTCTTTACTCAAAATAATAGAGAGCTAGAGAGAATGTAGGCTCTCCTCATTCAATTGAACCACTTCCTAATTCATTCTCTTAACAAGATATCGCTCTTGGCATTTATTTTAAATTAACATTGTCAGAACTCATGAACTAACTTTGTCACTTATAGCCTCAATCTTTTCGCTGTCTGTCCCAAATCAATGAGGATTGAGTTAGATAGCTAATGGCCAGCATATAAAATTGTCAAATCTTTACAAGAAATGAATCTTGAAGTGATAATTAATAAACCATCAAAAACGATTATGGTTACATTTCAACAAAAGAAATCAAAATCATTATCTTGTCAATTAGGAATTAGATGCTATTCTATTTCAATTATAAGACAAGTTTCAGATAAGAGCAAAAGGTGGTGTATTGTTCTAAGAGAGAAGACTAGTATAGATGTCGCAATTTGAGGCAATATATATTATTCCTGTGTCAATTGGAGTGTCATGTATGTTTTGCCTGTTCTTTTATAAGCATACCAAGATAATTAAGCCAAGTTGTAGATAGGAGCATTGTGTATTATTGTAGTGAAAAGATTAATGATTTCAGGCATCTCTATCTTATTCCCAGATCAAATTGATTGTCATATGAAATATGCTACAACTATGAAGCATACTAGCATTTCAGGCAATTATCAGAAGATGCTATATGCCATGAGATGTTCCAATGGCAACCTTAACTACTGAAAGTAATTTATGGTACATCTAGAATACGGAAATAGAGTTCGCTCAAGAACACAATTACGGTTTGCTATTGTTTCATTTTAAAGCATAATATCCTAGACATTCGAGATACACTGTATACTGCTTCTAGAGCGTACTTGATGGTAAGCGGACCGATAACAATTAACAACCCACTAGCCCACAATTCAGATATTAACGATGCGAACACAAATACAATGCGTATTTCTATACAAACATAAAGAGAAAGTTTGTATTGGAATATATAAAAATATGCCTATAGCATCAACAAGTTAAACAGAGGGTAGAGAATGAGCAGTGCTCAACTTGTCAGATTAGAGCATATATTTTGTTATACTTACAAATGGTCCTTATGCACCTCGTATTCTTATCTCCTTCTAATTTCTATTTCATCAATTTCATAAAAGCACATATACAATAAATGAAACCAAAATAATTCATATCTCCTTCTTTTCTATTTCTATTTATATAGAATCGAATTCCTTCTTTCTTATTATTTTTCTTTTTAAGTGAATCATTTTTAACTGATTCTTCCCTAAAGTGAAGTACATTAAGCAAGTATATAGAGTAATTTAATTTTTAGAATTCGTTCAAAATCATTATTAGTGGAGAAAGAGCATGTGCCGGAAATTCGACCGGAAATTTGACCGGAAATTCGTTAACCAGCCCTGACGTGTCGTCTCTTCTGGCACAAGAACCCTCTCTTCCTTAGCCAATGAAGAGATGGAGATTCCGGCGGAAATTCGTACTCAGACGTAGTAGGAAATTGTGGCGGAAGGTATTCCGTCAGAAGAGAGGAGACGAGTTGTTGTGGGGCTAGGATGGATTAGCAAGGGTTTGGGGAATTTGGTGTAGCAAGAGATGGAGTAGCAAGGGTTTGGGGCTAGGATGGAGTAGCAAGGGTTTGGGGCGGGACTGAGAAATGCTAGGGCGGCGGGGATATAGGAAAAATTTTGGGGTTAAGTTAAATTATTTTATTTATTTTTATTTTTTTATATTTTTGGCAACAATACTGTCGTTGCAGTAGATATAAGGAAATATACGCAACGACATTTATCGTTTCCAATTTACACAATCTGGCGGGGGGATTTGCAAAGGCCCGCGCAAGGCATTTTGGAGGAGGAAAATTTTATTTTATTTTTAGCAACGACTTTCGCGTTGCCGTAACTAATTTTCACAACGACTAAAAAGTCGTTGCCAAAACCTTGTTGCGGAAAATGGTTTTTCTTGTAGTGAGGATAGATTTACAAGTATGAATGTGTTATTTCCTGATAAGAGGGATGAAATAATGGAGAACAGAATTCATGAAGCCAACAGACCTCGTGCTATTTTTGTAATTTAGTGACTGCATGAGGCATATCATCTAAATGTGTTTCTCATTCTTGTTTTCCTAACAAATACATTTAGTTAAAATTATTCAAATCGAACAGTTGACTTTTAGCTTTTGCAGTTTTTATGTATATGCTTTTTATTTTACTTTGCATCTGTTTCTTTGTTTGGTTGTGTTAATATTCTATACTCCATCAAAGTATGTTACTGAAAGAGGAGGCATATGATGCCATTCTGTGACTATGATAGAAATTTTAGCAATGTTTTATTTTTCATTCTGTCAGCTCATTTGTGATCTATGGATATGTCGTCAATTTCTCATAGTAAACAATAATGTTTTCAAATGGTAATCTTAGAGATGTATCCTTCCAAACTTCACATGAATTTCCTAGAAGAAGATTTTGTTTGTTCTTGCACAGATTATGGTTAGATAATACTGATTTTGTTTGTTCTTGCACTGAGTTTGATTCATTAGTACTTGAGTCTACTCATGTTGCTCTATTTGCACCATGCAGGGTTTAACTAAGACGAGGAAATGCACTTCAACTGAAGAATGAAGATAGAGTGCTAATTAGTATGCTCAAGCTAGCTTGTAATAGGGTGAATTAGATGCTTAGACTATGTATTTTATGATTAGCAATGTAATCTTGAACTAGCAGAAATAATGTATTTGAAAATGAAATTTTTATATATTCATTCATTTAAAAAAAAAATTAAACATTTCTTTTTAAAAAATTATTTTTTTTTAAAAAAATGTTTACCTACTCCTGCGTTTTTCAAAACGCCGGGGTAGACCCCCCCCCCCCCCCCCCCCCCAAACAAAAAAAATAATAATAAATTTAAAAAAAAAAGTGTACATCGGCGTTTCTCAAACGCCGGGGTATATTACACAAACACCGGCGTTTTCAAAAGCGCCGGTGTAGGCTGCCAAACAATCCTCGGCACGCGCTACAGTGGTGCTTGCTGTGGCGCTTTTCCAAACGCCGGAAGGTTATTTCCTGGCGTTTATAAACGCCAGAGAAGCCCCAAAAAAGCGCCGGGGATGACCTTTTCCTTTGTAGTGGATCTACGGTCCAGATTTTTACTGATCTACGGTCCAGATTTTTACTGATTAACGGTCCAGATTTTTACTGATCTACGGTCCAGATCTAATCAAGCTACAATCCTGATCTACGGTCCAGATTTTTACTGGATCGATTTTATTCTTGCTTTTATTATAGAAAAAATAGATTTATTGTTGTATAATTCAGCAAGATAGGATATTGAAGCAAAATTCACAATAGAATGAAGAATCTATTACATGTTTATTAACATGGATTAAATAAAGGCCAGCCTAATATTGTAAGTAATGAAGCAAATATATCACAAAAGATTTCAACTTGTCATACAAGTATTATAGAAAAAAAGGGTAAGGGGTAATCAACAATATATCTTGAAGAGATCTACAAAATACAACTGCCAATCAAAGTTCCAATTAACCCCAACCCAGAAGTTATAATAATAAACCACACGAAAAACAAAGAAAACTCCGGGGAGAGTGAGGGGTCTTTATCAAATAGCATAGGAAAAATAAATGTACTGGTTTGCGGTCAAAATATTGAGGATGGGTTCCTTGTTTGCTTTGCCAATTGCCAGCCTATGAATTATACCAATTTAATGGGCAATTTTAATCTTTGATTAAGGGACTCTAATGAATAATCGCGTCACCCATTAAGGTACTCTAATGTATCATCGTTAAGTTCCGCACCGCATACACATGAAATATGCATGAAAGTTCGGCGCCATATGAAAACGAATAGAAAGATCATCGACATATCTTTCTTGTTGTGGTTGAACCAGTGGCCAGAGCTGCTCGAGACATCGTACTGATAACGTATTGTGAAACAGAGAGAGATAAAGAGGTGCAGCCGAATCAATTATATGGCTTTCATTCATAACATATATATATAGGAAAAAAAGTTAGAGTTAGTGTTCGGAGTAGGCTTGGGCCGTCAACTGAATAGGTGCGCATCCACCTAATAGGTGGTCCCGGTTTCACAACAATAACAAATAATTTCTATATTTATTTATAAAATTAATTTGGGTTTTAGAATAGGATTTAAAGTAATAATTAGTTCTATAAAATAAATATAATAATTATTTTCTCTATTTATTTAGAAAATCATTATATATATTTTCTACCAAAACAAATTTTCCTTAAGTGCAAGAAAGTTACTTATATGGAAGGATGAATAAATTTAAGTATTACCTTCCATATAATATTTTTAGGAAAAAAATTATTTTAAGTAGAAAATAAACTAAATTATTCGGCCAATGTCTTTAAGATATTTATTAAATAATTTAATTTTCAGTTTTATTAAATAAATATGTCTTTCCAAAAACATGGTTAAGTAATCTATTTTTAGGCAAGAAATATATTCATGAAAATATTTTTTTTAAAGAAATTGTTTGGAGACCAGGTAATATAAATTTTTTTTATGGAAATGAATAGTACAAATATTTGCAAGAGATTCAGAAAATAATAAAGCAAATATTGGTTTTATCATGCCAAATAATATAAGTAAAATCATAGTCACACAATCTAAGCGCGCAACTCAAAGCTTTCAAGGGGAGTACAGTACTTTTACATTAACAGTAGGCTGACTAGAAAAACAAAGGCAGTCATCAAGTCCATCAGCTCAATCAGATGCACAATTCTTTCTTACTTACGGCCTAAAAAGGAGGAATTTCCAACTAATTATAACTGTCAGTCAAATACCTCCAAATCAGGATTTAAATAACTAATTCTATACATTCACTATGCAAATCTCCAACCGATTCTTAAAAGATACATTTTAAGGTATGTCTTCTATAACTGATTCCTAACCATCTTCCTTTAATCAGCCAAAGGTAATCAATCTTTATCCACTAAAAACACTAATCTTTATTCTAGGTTGCTGACTTGAGCGTTGGAAGGTCTTTCGCCGGAGCCACCTCCGGTGTTAAGATCTTTTGCACGTTCCTGGACGTTTTTAATCGTCCAGATCCAGATCCAAATGATTCCAACCATCCCAACCGAGATTCATGTGATGAATTGCTAGCCACATTTAGACCTTGATCAACAGTCCATATAAAGCTTTCTCCTTAATAAAAGAACTCATCGTCTAATTGCTCCCATATTGAAAAAAGCAGCAACAGATTGGCATTGTTTGTGGGAAAGCAATAAACCTGCCGCTCCGATCAGATTCATCTGCTGAGAACACTTCCAACCATGTCTCCAGCGAGAAAGCAAAAAGCGGCTGCCACCAGTCACCTAGCCGATCATGTTCCTCCGTCATTGCCACCTTCTCTTCCGCCATTGCAGCCCCTCCTAGCAAGGCTGTGTTAGTTGGCTCTCGACACAACCGTCCCAAAGAACCCCATCATGTCGAGAACCATGGATCGGTCCGCACCTCAACCTCCTCCACGGTGCCCCCAGTGCGGCTAGACCTTCACGAACTAATCAACTCCTGCCTTGAAGGGGTAAGCCTTCACCGTCGCCTAGATGAAAGGCGCTCCCGAGATGGTGTTCCCACTCTAAGGGCCAAAAGTGCCAGAGAAACCTTTCACCTTGGTAGTAGAGACCCCACCAACTCCCTCACCACGAGGAAGAAGATGTGAGAGGAGCCCGACTCCAATTAGTTGGCGAGTTTCCAGGTGTGACAGAGAAGAGAGGTTCCCATGTCTTGGGCTGAATTCTGAGACTTCGCCAATCAAGTCCTTAAAGCCCGCCAAGGAGCCCCGAACAGATATCTCCTGGTGAGTAGTCAGCACCTTAGAACCAACCAAGAAGTAGTGTCCCGTGGATAATTCAATCCGAGGGATGAGAAGATGTGGTGCTCTTCGTGAGATGGAAAACTGCCAAGATCAAATCGACCAAGAGGATGGTCATCGAAGCGGAGGATACTACCCCATCCGACCTCCCTGCACTAAAGCTATCCTTGAGCCCCTTTCTCAGAGAGCTTCAAGCCTCCCAACTTTGACTCAAATGATGGTGAGATTGACCCCACATATCCCATCAAGAATTAAAAAACCCTCATGGTTACCCACAGACCCTCCGACACACTCCTCTATAGAACCTACCCCATCCGACCTCCCTGCACTAGTGCTATCCTTGTGCACCTGTCTCAGAGAGCTTCAAGCCTCCCAACTTTGACTCATATGATGGTGAGATTGACCCCACAGATCCCATCAAGAATTAAAAAACCCTTATGATTACCCACAGACCCTCCGACACACTCCTCTATAGAACCTTCCAGGCCACCCTGAAGGAATAAGCAAGGGAGTGGTATTCCCATCTCCGTACAGGGTCGGTCTCCTCTTTCGATCAGTTCGAAGAGCTTTTCCTCACACACTCTGTTACCAGCCACAAGACCGAGAAGACGATTGCTTCCTTGCTTGAGTTGAAGCAAAGGGAAAGGGAGTCCCTCAAACACTTCGACGGACGCTTCATGACCAAATCTAGGTTCATCCCCGCCCATGACTAGGCAATAGCAGTTGTCACCTTCCAACACAATTTCCATAACACCTACCTCAAAGCGTCACTAGCCAAGAAGCCTCCTCGAAACTTCTCTTAGCTACTACTGAGTTGAGGAGGTTCTTCATCTCCAGGACCAAAGTTAGCCCTCGTCTAGATACAAACGAAGAAGTACGAATGAGGACAGGCCTAAGAAGTCCCAGAGGGACTAGTCTAGAAAATGTCGTCCTCCTCCAATCCCTTGCTTCAAAAAATTTATGTCACGCCCCACTTTCCAAAAATACGAAATACGAGTACATGACATGGACCCAGCGAATGATTAACGTCACCCATAAGCTATTTATCTGATTAACTCAACAATATAATCAATACAGAACAAGTGTGCAGGCGATAATAATAATCTCATGAATAATAATACGTGGAATGAAACAATATAAAATATTCAAATACAATAATAATCTAACATCTCGAACAAAAATAACAATATTCGGGTCAAAAGCCCACAATACAATGAAATAACAATAGTTCAATAATTAAGTCTTCATGACAAAAACAATTATTTATTAAGCGGCGATGCAATCAATTCCTTCCCCAATGCTATTCTCCCAATTTATCAGGCAATTCTGCATCAACACCTGTAAACACTTCATCTAAAAAAAAGAGAAAAATTGTCCTTAGAGCAAGTCATGGACAACAAGTAGTGAAAGCAGGGAACAATGGAATAACGCTATAACAATGATCAATGGATCAATAAGAATCAATAACATGAGACAATAACAATAATCAATATCATTATAGCCGATACAATGGCTAGAAACAATGATTCAATAATCGATAACAACATTCAATGATCATTAACAATAACACTTAGCTAATATTCAATATCAATAGAAATAATGAGGAACAATATGCAGTGTCGATGTCGTGTCAATTCTAAAGTCTACTAATCATTTTAATCCTAACTAATGTAGCACTTCTTGCGTCCCATTTATTTATCACATGATTGCTACATACAAACAAGTTACGTTTAGACTTAGTGGTATATTTTATAGTTTATGTACTCGGCAACGATAATCAATATTCAATAGTCACAATTCAATATGCAATGCACGATACGATAATTTGGCCGCGATACAATACACGATAGATTGGGGTGTAGTGATCAGCACTCCACAATCAATCGATAAGACAATAGCCGATACAATATTTAGGGAAACACGGGCCCCTTCTCTGAGTACAATCCCTATATTATCCACTACTACAATCAACCCTTAAATTCCGACTTGTTAATTATTTTATCGATGCAACAATACAATATGCAAATATGAGACATGAGATGAACGATGGTAACAATAGGGAAACAATGGGATGATAACTTAAATTGGATAATTAGAACAATGAAAATAGGGTATTAGGATCATACAATGCAACACACATACATTGATTCATGCAATACTACGATATAGGAATAATTAATCTATTAATATCTAGAATATAAAATAATGGACAGCAAGAGTAGTCTGTACAAAAATATAGTTTCCTGCTGTTTCAGAACTCAAAAACTAAATCCGTCAGAAGTTCTAGAAACTAGACTTCCACACGGTTCCAACACATATTTAAAGTTCAAAATCCGATAACAGTAGCTAGGTCAATCACACAATTCTTTACAGATTTCATGTTTAGGCAGAATTTTGACATCATGTTATTTTATTCTTAGAAACAGCAAAAACTCAATATTAAATTCCTTAAAAATATTTTCTAAACCCCTAAACATGTTAAGCAACAATCTGAAAATTATCAGAGTAAAATTTTATCATTTGATAAGGCTTTTTACTGTTTAAACATGAAACGTACAAGAATCTGAAAATCTGAAAGTAAAAACACGGTTGGAGCAAAACGGGCATAACTTTCGCTACACAACTCGAAATTTAGAAATTCAAGATGTTATGGAAACTAGAAAGATAAAGCTAAAATTCTTATTCATAAAATTATTCATTTTAAGATCATTTACTGGGTCGAAAATAGCAGTTAACATACAAGCCAGCAAGCAATATACAGGTTTTGTGTAGTTTTCATGAAATAATTTAATTAAATATGATGGGTATCGATTCCACTAGTCGATAAACTTCTCAATCAACATGAAGGGTATAAAACATGATGAATAAGACTAAAATCATATGCATACACTAAATTATCATCGATCAAACAACAAACAATCAACCAAACATACAACCTAGTAGTTGTTTCTACAATAATTAATTGTTTTATTTTTATACGGTTAGCCCTATTATCAATTCTACATGAATGAATAAAAGATCCAATCTTTAGATTCAAAAGTGGCATGATGTCAAGAATATTGGGGTTAGCTCGTGTAAACCCTCAATTGACCCAACGAAGATAATCAATACAGCGATATGATAACGAATAAGATCTACTTGCAAGAATTTCAATAAAACTTGAATTTGATACAATTAACAATTCAAGAGGACGGTGAATTGCCTATCAGATGATAAATTCGAATATAATAGAATAACGGGATGAGAATCTCGGAGCAACGGCGATGATCGTGAACCAAGCGAAACTTGATGTGACGATCACAATCGGGCACGGATCTCGATGATGATCGACGATCAAGTGCAAGATCAAGCAACCAATGGCCGAGATCAATTATCGAGATCAAGATTCAAGATCAAGATATCGACGGTCGAGATCCAGCAATCTCCACATGATCAAGGGCCGAGATCAAATGATCAAGATGATCAAGATCAAAGAAGCAACAACATCCCTTGGATCCAAACAGCATACATCTGGTCCCCAAACACAGAACAACAAGAGCAGATCAGACGACTGAGGTTCAAAGTAGTAAGGGGCAGCGACTACGAGGCTGAGATGGCAGTGCTCAGGGGAGGGCTGCGAGGTTGAGTTGCAGGAGCTGCAAGAGGAGGCGACAACGAGGCAGCGACGGGTAGCTACAGGCACGGCGGTGGAGCACAGGAAGGAGCTCAACGGGTGACAGGGTAGTCGAGGTGATGAAGATGGTGAAGGGACAGGGTGACGGTGGCAATGTCGGCTTGAAGAAGTTGACGGTGGGCGACTGGGCATCGAGGTAGGTCGACGGTTGCATTGACAGAGAAGAAGACAGAGCGAAGTGGGTAGCTCTGTTTCGGGAGCGAAACAGAGGAAGGAGGGGTTGATGGAGGAGAGGTTGAAGACGACGGGGCACGAGGATGGAAGAGGAAGACAAAGGCAGGGTGTTGACGGGAGGAGATGGGTTCGACGAGGCGACGATGACGATGAGGGCGGGAGTGCTCGGAGGATAAGCGGCGGCTGCAATGGGTTCCACGAAACACATGGTCGAGGAGGGATGGCGGTTGAGGACGATGAGGATTATGGTGGACCAAGGGCAGGGTGGTGATGATCGGAGAAGACGACTGGGGGTGAGGTGATGGAGGAGGAGCTGTAACGCCTCGAATTCCAAATAAGACCGAATTCGAGATTTCACAGGATCTTTACTTCACTTCGTACAATTTTATAAGGAAATTAAAATTTTTCAATAATACATCAGAGTTCTTTTACAATTGATTACACAGCAGAAGACAAGAATAAATTACAACAATATAATTACAACATCTTTAACTTTCAATTAGACTAGCATAGCATATCCACTGTGTAATCCAGTACCTGCATGTAAGACTGTGGGCACGTAAGTTGATTACAACCGACGAAATATTATACACGACTATCCTCTCTATGCCTGTGATAGTATAACGATCTCCATACTTTAACAAAAACACAAACTTGAATGAACAATAAAGTGTCAAAAGTGATTATTCTAAACATGTAAGTGTATGCCATGCCTTAATGCCTAATGCACACATTTTATACTAGGACGACACTAATGCACACTTGTACGGATTCTATGCATCCCATACTACATAGGTCCGAGGGAAAGCACCAACGTACTCCACAATAAAGGGCTCGATCCCTCACCATGACAACTACCCAGTAATAAGACAAAGTTGAGACGTTCCACGAGTACGGATCCCAGTCCCGGGGAACTGCCGCAACAAATCCCTAGCCCGACTGTTATATAGACTCCTCGTCGTGTGAACTTCCCGCAATTGCCCCTCTAGCCCCGGTATACGTATATACATGGAGTACAGCAAACTATCCGCCCGACTATGCATAGTTCTGGATTTCAAATAAAAGCTCGTCTCCTATGAGGCAACCACAGTCCCAGAGTATACCGCCTGACTGGGTCTATAGTCCCGATGAACTGCCGCAACAAGCCCATCGCCCGACTATATACAGTACCCCACTTACGTTTGCCTAGGTCTTACTATATCTTCACTTATGTGCATATTCCTTAAGTTCAAGACATGAATCATTTATCATTCATAGAATTAGTTTTACCTCCTACCGGACTTAACCAACAAAATATGAGATTGCTCCATGGCCATCTCTCAAAATATATCCCAACTCTTTTCAATTCAATGGTGCCGGTACCCGAGGTCTTACTAACTCTATCTCACAACTTCTTCATGTACAAGAATCATGGGTATTCATACCCTTCATCATATCTTAAACTTAATTATACTCAACTTCAAGTCATTTCACAACTTAATCAATGTCTCATTTTAACACTATTCTTGATTTACTTTTCTACTCTTAATTCTTTCCAATCAATGGTTCTATTCATGCATTCATCTAATTTAAACTCATTAACAATTTGAGTACATATAGAAATCTAAAGTTTCTCATTCAACATAATTGCATAATCTCAACAAGAGAAACCAATTCTCGCATCAAAATTTTTACTTTTCTTCTAAGGATAAGAATCAAGTTCTCAAAATAATTAACTTGAGAACAAATCTCATTCTGTAACCCCCTGTTCCAGTTATACATATTTTATTACGTGAATTTTTGTACTTCAATTTGTAGATCAATTTTATTTTTGTCTTTGGACTCTTTATCTAGAGCCAGAATATTTTGCTGATCAATTCTATAATTTTGTGATTTTTCCGAACAGAGTTTAAATACAAATCTAACCCTGATTAATCCTAATCCTAATCCTAATCCTAATTCTTAATCCAACAGCTAACCTAACTCACCTTATTTCTTCCTCCCTACGCTTCTTTTTCTTCCTCCCTACTTCTCCATTTTTGCATACAACCAATCTCTCCATCTCATTTTTCTCCTACTCTACTCTACCTCCACCACCCTACTACTCCCAATCCTTTCTAATCCGTCAACCCCCTCTTCTGTCTTCTTTTACATTTTCAATATATACACACCCCTCCCCTCATTTTTTCCACACTCATACTCCTAACACTACATATAATATACACCATGCATGCATTCATCATGCTGTGTCTCTCCCTTTCTTTCTATATATATACACACACACATAACACATAAACCCCTCATCTCTACGTCTCCTTCTTCCTTTTTCCTCTGCCTTCTTCACACCCGAGAACTCAAGCCAACACCCGAGTTCCACTTTATCCTCCACCTTCAAGCCGACGACTGCACTTCTACGGTCCCGTGAACCTCGAAGAACAACCCGAACTCACTCTGTCTCCGCACGCTGTGCCACCTCATTATTGTTGTCGCTCACCGTTGCTACCGTTGCTCACTCGCTGTTGTCTTGCTGCCATTCTTACTGCTGTTGTGCCGCCGTCCGTTGCCAACGTCGCTTTTTCTTTCCATGGTTAACACCACCACCGTAATCGTCACGTTATAAGGCAGGTATCTTGTACACTCTTTTTGTTCTCGTACAAGCATTTTCTTTGGACTCGTGGCAAGTAGTCCAGTTATCATCATGTTTTATTGTCAAATTTCGTTCTAGTCACTTGTTCCATGTTATAGCAACTCAAGAGTGAATCGTTAACACACTTAAAATCGTGTTATCGAATATTGAATATTCAACTTTACAATCTCTAAATTTCTTGACCCTGCACTAAGAATTTGACCATGTTCCCAATACTGTATTGAAGATTTTCTACATGAAAATCGTAGCCCATCGAGTCCCAAATCCAAATATCTTACGGTTTCTCAATCCGATGTATAGACTGTGGGATATCGCGATTTTAGTTCTGTCATATCGTAAATTCTTCAACCTGCACGGGATCACTAACCGGTCTCTTGTGCTGAGAATTCAACCATGTTCCCGATACTGGATCGAGAAACTTTCTACATGAAAATCGTAGCCATTCGAGTCTATATATGCAGAACATCTTACGGTTTCTCAATCTGATGCATAGATTGTGAGATATCACAATTTTAGTATTGTGACTCTGAATTTCCAGAATGCGCGCGAAACATCGAAACCAGCGAAGAATGAATTTGTACGCATAGCTACTGTCTCTAGAATGTATCGTATGAATATGCGTTGGAACCGGAAGAGAGTCTACTTTCTAGAATCTCTGACGGAATCGGATTTGCTTTTCTGTAACAACGGAAAAGTGAATTTGAATGCAAATATGTCAAGTTGTCTAAAAATTCATCTATACATTTTTGCATATAAACCCGTTATTGTTCATATTTAATGAACTGAATGTATTATTGTTCTTGTAATAATAACTTGCATAGATATAATAGGTTGATAGCATGCATTTTATACCACTTGATAATTCTATAATAACTACTCTCGATACATGTACCCATTTCATCTCATACCATGATTACTGTCCTTGATATTTTTCTAGATTTACAGTCTTGATTTTACCGTTCTACTAGTTGTACCAACTGCATGTTCATAATTAATTATAAAAAAATAACAAACTGGGGTTATAAGGGTACGGCTTAGTAATGGACAATATAGGGGAGTATACTCGGAAGGGGACCCGTGTTTTCCGTAATAGTGATTCTTGATTCTTGATTCTTGATTACATGATTCTTAATTACATGACTCTTGATTCTTAATCACATGATTCTCGATTACATGACTCTTTATTACATGATTCTTCATTACATGACTCTCAATTCTTGATTACATAATTCTTGATTACATGATTATCGATTAACTGAGCCTAGGTTATCAATTGATCATACTTTGAAGTCTTGATTACACTAGTTTACGGTTATTAATTATTTGATCATATTGTCCCAGTTTCTTACTTACTTCCATATTGTATTTGTACTTCTACTACTTGTTTTTTCCATGTTATATCTTGTTATATTATCCCTTTTACTGCTTGTTGCTACTTGCTTCCCGAAGCTTGCTCTAACGGGTACTTTTTCATTTTTCTATGAGTTAATAATTATACAAGTACTGATGGACCTGACAAACAGACTCTCTAGATGATCGTTGCTGCATTATTACTACTTCATGTTGTTTTTCTTTAAGTCGCTATTTTATGTAGTTGTTATAGCGAACTGCGTATCGTACTGTTTTAATTATGACACTTTGTATTCCCGGGCAACTTGACCCGATGTTGATGTATTATCTGGATGATGGTTATTATATTTTCAGCTCATGTGATCATTATATTTGCCTGCATAAATTATTATAAATATCTTGTTGAGCGTATAATTGTACAGCTTATGGATGATGTATATCATTCGCTGGGCCTCAGTTGCGTGCCTGTATTTCCGTATAGTGGGAAGCGGGGTGTGACACATTCTATCTCAAATGTCTCTTTTACTTCTCAAATATACATAGAAAATCATTAAAACAATTTTAATAAATTCTCCATCACATTTTATAAACACTAGGATTTTCTCCAAATTGTAACTTGTATGAGAACACTTGAATTCATTTAAATAAAAATAAAAAAATATAAAAGTGCAGTCCCAAAGTTTCGAACCCGTGAGCAATCAACCAGCGCCCAAGGCTCACAGCGCCGACCACTAAGTCCATATGGACTTGGTGTTCAGAAGCCTCGATGAAAACCCTTGATGTTCACTCTGGGCTTCGGGTGAATTTTAAAACAACAAAAATTATATACTTGGGCACAACGGGTTTCGAACCCAGGCCAAATGGGAAAGCCAGCGCAACACTAGGCCATTAGGCCAAGTGCGCTCAACCGTATAAGCTCACTTCGTGGGTTTTTGTCTCAACTTTCTATTATCTTATTGTTTTTCATAAAACTTGATTTTTCATTTGGTCAAATCTTTTCATTAATCTAAATAATTTATTTAAACTGAAATTTACTTGCTAACAGAAAACTATGGATTAGAAAATTTTCAGATTTGATACTACATCTAATTTCAAATCCATTTCTTCTCTTTTATTACATGAATTCACCTTTACCAAACTAGAAAATTGGTATTCTCTTATAACAAATTAAAATAAGTTATGTATACCCATTTTGCTTTACAAAGATTCCTCTTTAAACATAAGGAAAATCTCTTTAATTATTTTCACAATTACTAGTTTCTATTAACATACAAATAACAATTACTCCTTACTTTTTGTTCTCAATTTCCAAGCAACATGACAATGCTTTGTTTCTTAATCAATAGTAACATTTCTACAATTTGGCATACATAAAAGCATGAATTTATCTTCTAATTATCACATCAAATTTATACAACTCATTTAGCATGCAATCCCTACAATTAGAAAGCATAGGATCACCCACCTTTTTGAAGTTTGAACAATGAAAAGATAGAACACCTCTTCTAGCTCCAAAACAACTCCTAGATCTTCTCCTCCTAGCAAGAGTCTCCAAGCCCAAGAACACACTACTCTCTTTCTTTTCTTTCTCTTATTACTTTTGTTTACTTTTGGTGTGTGAAATGAGAAGAAGATGGTTTCATTTATAGCTCTAGATTGCAAAATTTACCACCTAATAACTCCTCATTTTAATTCTTCATCTCTTCACTTTCTCATCTCCTCCCTCAAACTCTCCACATACTCAAACTCCCGAACTCCCAACCTTTCATTTTCCACCTCTTCAAAAGCTCTAACCCCCAATCCCTCATCTTTCTAACTCCAAACCGGCCCCCCTCTTTGTTTTGCCACGTCACACGAAGACCAAGTCTTCAGCCTATTTCTGAAATCAAAACCCGGGTGGGCCCTACAATTGCCATGTCTTCACGTGAAGACCAAGCAACCACAGCCCGTTGCTTTATTTTGGGCCTTGACGAAACCATACAGAAACCATACAAGCATATTTGCTGTATACAACTCAGGGGCCCCATCATACTACCAATCAATTCCTATTAAACCATTACACTATTCATACATTTTACCATTTGTACACCACAGATTATAACTATATATAATCTGATTATAACTATTTACACCATCAGATTATACACCATTATAGAATATACTACATATTAAGTTATGGGATGCTACGCACACCCCGAAATTTATTTTGAAAACAGATACGCTTAAAGACGCGCACCGAAAAATACGTACTCCGTACGTAAAATATAAAAATACGAAATTCAGTTTTATCAACTGAAAATGTTAAAGATAATAAAAATACAAAATAAGACAATGTATTTAT
Source organism: Hemerocallis citrina (assembly GCA_017893485.1). Taxonomy (NCBI): domain Eukaryota; kingdom Viridiplantae; phylum Streptophyta; class Magnoliopsida; order Asparagales; family Asphodelaceae; genus Hemerocallis; species Hemerocallis citrina. The sequence goes on from CM030362.1 coordinate 185,076,139, forward strand.
TAGTTTTATATATTTCACGATGAAATCATTACGTACGTAGGAAACACGTGCATTATACGTACAAAATTATTTTAATCAAAAATAGGGAAGATAAATTTCCGTTTTATAAAACGAGTTTGAACACGTAAATTAAATAATCAATACACATAGGAATATCACACTCAGTGATTGATACGTGCATCAAAAACACATAAAAAACACGTACAAAATACGGAGATTGAAATATTATATTTTTGGTAACTCAAAATAGGGTAAAATCAATATGGGAAATACATAAATAGTCAGTGATCAAAATACGTAGTGAAAACACGTTACAAAATACATGTGCGTAACACACGAGGGCAAAACTATCATTTCCAATTTTGCAGGGTGTTACAGGAGTGGGACGATGGGGGATGATGAAGACGATGAACAGGGGAGAGGGTAGGATAGGGGGGGTTTCAACAGTAGGGGTGGCGTTTGTACAGTAATTGGGGCAGGGTTAGGTTAGGGGTAGGATTTAGGTTTTAGAATAGTACTAGATTTGCCCGTGGGCACGTGCCTATGACACCTCTGCAAAACGATACAACATATGAACAGCCTTGTAAACAGTAAATCAATAATTATATAGCTCAAGTTTGAATAGTATGACAATAATTAGTTGTAAATAAAAGTCAATGCTTTCATTAGTATATGTTGAAAAATAATTATAAATTGGAGTATAAAAGTCCATGTTTCCATATATATATATATATATATATATATATATATATATATATATATATCACACAATGTGTGCACTCGGCCTTCCCGCCCTCGTATCGACGATCCGAACCGTCGATAGATATGTAGATCAATGTGAACTGTTCGGATCGTCGATACGACGGCGGGAAGGCCGAGTGCACAAGAAGGGGTGGTGTACAATGGAAGATTTCCATATATATATATATATATATATATATATATATATATATATATGGGAAATGCTCTATTGAAAACACAAATGTCTATGAAAACGTGGAAAACCAACGGCCTAGGTTATAATGCATTATAACCTAGCCATTGTCTCTAAAAATGGCCTAGGGTCGTTTTCACATTTTCACAGACATTTGTATTTTCAACTGAGCATTTCCATATATATATATATATATATATATATATATATATATATATATATAGAGAGAGAGAGAGAGAGAGAGAGAGAGAAAGGGAGAGAGAGAGAGAGAGAGAGAGATCTAGAGAGAGATAATTAAATAAATAAAAGAGTTGTTTTGGGGGGGATTTGATTTTTGAGTTTTTTTTGGGGGGGGGGGGGGGAATGTGTTTTGTGAGGTTAGATCTGGGCCTTTGATTTTGGGGAGATTGAATGAGAGCCACTTGATAGCTTTCTTTGTGTTTTATTATATATATAGGAAAATCTTCCATTGTGCACCACCCCTTCGTGTGCACTCGTGTGCACTCGGCCTTCCCGCCTTCGTATCGACGATTACCTTACCGCCTTCGTATCGACGATCCGAATAGTTCACATTGATCTACACATCTAAATTAGTCTAATTATGTAAAATCAAATCACTTGAAATTTATTTGCCCATTCATCATGTGACTATAAAAAACAATGATTTTCAGCCATACAATTTTGCAACACTTCAATGGATGGGAAAATGAATTCCAAATGATTTGATTTTACATATTTAGACTAATTTAGATGTGTAGATCAATGTGAACGGTTCGGATCGTCGATACGAAGGCGGGAAGGTCGAGTGCACACATCGTGTGCACCACCTATGGTGCACAACAGAAGACTTCCATATATATATATATATAGGGAGAGAGAGAGAGAGAGATAATTAAATAAATAAAAGAGTTGTTTTGGGTGGATTTGAATTTGAGTTTTGGAGGAAAAATTTTGGGAGGAAAAATGTATTTTGTGAGGTTAGATCTGGGCCTTTGATTTTGGGAAGATTGAATGAGAGCCACTTGATAGCTTTCTTTGTATTTTATTATATAGATATATAGGGAATTAATACGATATTGGGTTTCGGGTAGGATCCAATAAGAGAATGGGCTTGGGTTTTCGTTTGAATGCAATAAGAAATAGACTATAGGGTTTTTAAAATATACATATAAACATACATTAAATGAAATAATAAAATACGAATAAATGAGTATATTTGGGCTTTACAAAAATAATAATAATAATAATAATGACGAAAGGAGAAGAATACGAAGTCTGAAAATTTTAATAAAGAAATTGTTCTCTATATCTATGTATATAATAAATTATAAGGCAATTTTAAAAAAAAAAAAGCTATCAAAAAAAAAGTTAATAATAATAATAATTCTTCACTTTATTATTACATCTCTCTCTTCTTTTCACTTTTTCATCTCTCTATCTCTCTCTCTCTCGAACCAGGTATGAAAATTTCCAGATTAAAAAAAAATTATGCTTCTTTTGAGTTAAATTTTTATGCTTCCAAATATCTCTCTCTTTATGTTTCAGTGAGTTAAATTTTTAGGTGAAGATAGATTTTTTAATGTGGATCTCTCTCTCTTGATCTCATGGAAGTTCTTTTTTTTTTCTTTTTTTTTTTTGGATTTCATGGAAGTTTATTTAGATTTGGGTACTTCTTTTGATTGGATTTTTGGGTTAAAGAGCAATAAAGCCCTGATTATATTATATATGAATTAAATTGATTATATTTTGTCTGAATTTGCAAATGCCATCTGAATGGCCTGAAGAGCAATAAGGATTGATTATATTATAAAAAACTATCATCAGGTAATAGAATTAGCTTTGCTGATTAAATCATCTTCTTAAGCATAGACATCTTATCACAGAAATATGCATCATTAATATCAATCAGACCAATACGTAGATCTTGGTTTTTATAGGAAACAGTTGTCACCAACATGCAATTGCTTTTTATAAACACCAAGATACAAATAGTTATATGAATGATATTAATTAATCATATTTTTTTGTTGTAACATGTACAAGCACAAGAACTTTAGGGCATGCAATAAACACCAAGATACAAATAAAGATATGCATGATAAGATGATCTAATCAGTAAAGCTGATAACCCATGCATTTCCTAAATTGGTAGCTTTAGGAAATTCGAAATACATTCATTCAAGACTACTAACTTTGAATCCTGGCCTGCCAATACAGGAACAACGACTTCTACTGGAGAGGAGGGAAGAGGAAAAGTAGTAGGTACTATTGGTCCCTTACATAAATTATGATTAGTACTCTGCATGTCGTTTTTAAGGATAGTTACAGAATAGTATATATCATGTGTTATATAGATTTACTGAAGCAACAGGGAGTCGATGCAAAGGGAACTTCAAAAGGTTCTCCTGTGATCGAGGAATTCCATCCTATGCTTGAAGGAGGTGGGAAGCTTGAGGTAATTCCATCTACCATCATATATATACTCAAAACAATCAGTTTGGGCTACTCAACTCTACTCATGATCTTTCTTCTGCATACTGACTTTTGCATGTCTTCCAGTTGTGGCATATTAATAGAAGTGCCAAGACTCCGATTGCTCAGGAAGATATTGGCAAATTCTATAGTGGTGATTGTTATATTGTTTATTATACATATTGATGATGGTAAAAATCGCAGCAGATCAGAGCCGTACGATCTCTGCACGGATCTCAAAGCATCTACAAGCAAATTAACCATTACAGGCATATAGGCCTAGGCCCACTCCAAAACATGGACTTCTCTCAAGCCCATAAAAAGTGACAAACTAGGCCGACATAGAGAGACACCCAGCCCATGATGGCTAGGAGTCTCATCTCTTATCCTCTCACAGGGATATCTTATCTCTTCAGGGGGGAGACATGAAAGATCCGACGGTCACGATTCGGCTTCTAGAATGTCTCTCAGGCCTATAAATACTCCTCTCCCTCTTCAGTCTCCAGGTAATCAACAATTCTCCAGTTTTCACTTTCTTACTCTCTCTCTTTCTGGTTCTGACTTAAGCGTCGGAGAGTTTGTCAGATCACAGGAGGTTAAACGATGGTCCAGATCCATTTTCAGGAGCCCTAACAGTTTATAACGGCCAGATCACAGGTTTGACTTTTAGTAGTGTCCTTCATTTATTAACTCACTATCTGTTTGCTCCCACACCGAAATAAGCAACAACAGATTGGCGCCGTATGTGGGAAACTACTGCACAAGTCGAACTTTTCTCCATGCCACCAAGACTGAGAGGGGCAGGCTCCAGCCGTCGCACAAACTCTCTTCGTCAGCCAACTCGGGTTCCTCCTATGGAAGATCAAATTCCTCCTTAACAACAATCCCTGGAGCCTCATCACGCTCCTGTCAATGGACATGCGCCGGGGGCCTCCGGACAGAACCGTCCTGAACAACATCCTCACAACGACCGTGTCTCGGTCCACAATGCCTCGACTTATTCAATGGCTACACGAGGTCCATGGGGATCTAAAAATCTCAACCAAATTGAAGGCGACCTGCGAATAAAGCTGAATGAGAGGCGTGCCCGATCTGAGGCCTCCCGTTCAGGAGATCAAGCAAGCCAGAGAGCCCAGCCCTCTAGACAAGTGTTAAGACAGTCCTCCTCTCACAGGGGGCAGCCAGCTAGGGGAAACCCAACACAGGATGATCAAAGGAAACCTGGGCAGAACAGAGATCGGAATGCACCGGTCACCAGGGCCGAGCTCGATCAATTCAAGTGTGACCTTCTCTATGCTCTCTAAGGAAGTCAAATTCAAAGCCTTCCCCTGAACGAAGGATCCACTGACTCAATTGAATCCCAAAAGAAGGACGATCAAGTCCTCCGCCGAATCCAAGAGGTAGAGAAATGTCTCGAACAAATAAGGAATGAGGGGGGCCACTCCCACAGGGCCTACCGCCCTAGTCGACCTCCGTTCAGCCGAACTATTCTCGATGGACCTATTCCAAGGGATTTCAAGGCCCCTCAGTTCGAATCTTATGACGGAGAACCAGACCCGACAGACCATGTCGAGAGCTTTAAAATGCTCATGATTGTCTATAATGCCACCGATGCACTCATTTGTTGGACATTTCTCACTACACTGAAAGGATCAGCTAGGGAATGGTATGCACGTCTGAAACCTGAGTCCATATTTTCCTTCGACCAGCTTGAAGAACTCTTCATCGCACACTTCGTTACTAGCCAGAGAACTGAAAAAACCAACGTCTCCCTGCTAGAACTGAAGCAAAAAGATGGAGATTTGCTGAAAGACTTTGTCAAGCGATTCACAGCAGAAGCAAGATCAATTTCCTCTCTAGACTCCTCTGTGGCGGCTGCCGCCTTCCTCCACAACGTCAGACATAAAGAGCTAAAAGCATCCCTCGCCAAGAGGCCGCCTCGCAATTTCACATAGCTCCTAGAATGAAGTGAGAAGTACATTAGAGTTGAGGAAGCCCCCAACCCTCCAGACAAGAAAGAATCACTATCCGGGAACAAACAGAAGAGTCTAACTGAGGAAATGCCCAAAAAGTTTTAGAAAAACGGCGCGGGACTGCGTCGCTCTCCTCCTCCGCCTCGCTTTGACAAGTTTACTCCTCTAAATGCAAGCACATCTACCATCTTCATGGCGGTAGAGAAAGATGGGATAGTCCGTCCTCCTCCCAGGATGACGACACTCGGCAAGAGAATAGACAAAAGCCTATGGTGTGCCTTTCACAAAGGCCATAGACATACAACCGATAATTGCAAAGCCATTAAACAGGAAATTGAAGACTTGATTCAGCGGGGCTACCTATCCCAGTTTGTCCAACAAAACAACAACGTCGAAAACCCTCCGCCACGGGGGGCTAACAATAGTCCAGAAAGACCCTTTGAATCCAGGGACTCAGAACAAATGGCCATTTTGCACACCATCCATGGCGGACCCATGGGGAGAAAATCTAACTCCTCTTGCAAAGCTTTTGTAAGAGAGGTTAATTCAGTTTATAACACTCCATCCCTGAAGGGTTCGGGCCTCTCAGTCTCCTTCTCCGACAAAGATCTCGAGGGCGTCAAAACGCCTCATTGCGATGCGTTAGTTATCAATCTAGGCATGGCAAACCACGAGGTGCGACGTATCCGCGTGGACAATGGCAGTTCCATCAACATCTTGTTTATGGCCGCATTCGATGCGCTGAAGCTCTCCCGAGATCCTCTCAAGCCGGTCAGCTATACTCTTCATGGCTTCTCGGGTGCACCCGTTCAAGTTGAGGGAATTATCGCATTCGACGAAACAGCAGGGAAAGCACCGACAACTCGGACAGAGTCCTTAGATTTCTTGGTAGTCGATGTTAAATCCGCATACAATGCCATATTCGGCCATCCAGGACTAGCCGCCTTCCACGCCGTTGCTTCCGCATTCCACATGAAAATGAAATTTCCAACAACATCAGGCGTAGGGCAAGTAGTAGGAAGCCAACAAGCGGCATGCGCATGTTACACTGCTACAATAGGGGGCTCGGTTTTCTCGATCCATGCTGAAGAACTACTACAGGAAAATGATCATTATGTGGCAAAGTCAGTAAGCGAGCTCGAAGCCGCTATACTAGGCAGCCAAACTGGGAATTTTCGAAGTCATCAAATAACTTCCTACCTCCAACTACATCCTCACCAGAATCCAATAGTCCACTCAACTCCCTCACACGAAGCCACACCACTCAATCATGATAAACAATCAACCTCGCCTCTTGTCTAAGCACGTCAACCCGTCAAATCATTCCGCTGTCTCCGAGAAAGATAGCTCGGGCGTTCTCCAGAAACAGGCAAGTCCAGACAAGGTCTACCAAGTCGTTCGCCTGACAGCACACCAACTTGAAGACCCGGGGGGCAGGGATGTGTCAGTAGGGACTTCAAGTGATACAACGAGAGCGTCTGAAATGCGTTCTCCCAACAACGAGAGTGTTTGACACACGCTCTCCTAATTTCTGCAGAATTTATAATTTTGTAATGAAAGCCAGCCACTAAAGCAGCCATTTATTTTTTCTTTCAATAAGAACCGCCATTACTAAAGCGGTCAAGCATGTAACAAGGGCTAGCCATTAGAGCAGCCCCTATAGTTTATTCTTCAATAAAGATTAGCCAATATATTTTATTACATCTTGGTCAATTGAACAAAGCAAACAATGAGCTAGAAATGCCCAACTCATACTTAAAAGCGGCACTAAACACTCGTTATAAGCTTTTTATAACGCTAGTTCGGAATCCAGAACTCAGGAGTTACAGCGTGCAAACATGCAAGTTTAGAACACAACTCACCGATCGATCTGTTCCCGCAATTAGCTGAACTTCCTTGGGGGCTCTGAAACAGCAAGTTAAGTGCCACACTTATATACTTAAGCAGCACTAAACACTCATTGCTAGTCTCCCCGTAAGATGGATTCGGAGTCCATATCAGGCTCGACAGAGACAATAACAATTTGTAATTACGCAAATTCACAGTGCACTTTGCTATTCGATCTGCTCCTGCAATCCGTTAACGCCTCGACGACCGGTTCGGAGTCCATGTTCATAGTTCAAAAGAGACTTCGTCAATTTTCTAAGAAACAAGTTTAGAGTGTGCTTTACCATTCGAGCTGCTCCTGCAAGCTGTTAATACTTAAACTAACAAGTTCGGAATCCATGTTCATGGTTCAGAGTTACTCTCGTAACGTGTAGTTACACACGTTTAGAGTTCAACTCGCCATTCGATCTATTCCTGCAACTAGTTAAATTCCCTCAACAACAGATTAAGAGGTCCAAAATCATGGATCGAAGTTACTCTAGCAACACTTGTAAAAGGCCACGCTAGGAGTTCAACTCTCCATTCGATGTGATTCTAACAATCTATTAGAGGACCCATACATCAAGTTTGGAAAATAATTCTCCTTCAGAATTGTCCCTACAACTAGCTGGGTACAGAACTGAGAAATTCTCAGCTCCATCTTACACCGTCGACATCTCTTTAAACTATGCGCAACAGACTTGAGGCCTTGCTATTTAGCGACAAAGAACCCGTCGATAACATCTCAACCACAACAACAAGGACTAAGCACGTAAAAAGAGTTGTAGAATTATCACAAGTCCACAGTTTCATATTCAACAACACTAAAAATATTTACAAGTAAGGAGCATCAACCATACAACTCGATTTACAAGTCGTCCCTGTAACTCACTAGGAGAGGAACGTTGCTCCTGAGAGACATAAGCCTCCTTGTAGAACGCTTGACAGCCACCCCCTTCCCTTGGCTGCCAATATCTCGCACAGCAAACGTCGATCCTAATGACTGTGACTGCTGACCGGCACATGAGGTGCGTGACTCTCCACCAACCAAAGTCTGACCCAACAAAGCCGACGCTCCTCTCGGGGTGCCTACGGGGTGTTGAAAGGGCACTAACACTGTTTGCACAGCTCCCCCGACACTCGGCCCATCTGCTCCTACCGTCACACAATCCTTCGCAACAGTCGTGGTGCTTTTCTTCGTTCCAACTAGCTGGTCCTCCCTAGAACAAGCAACATGTGGGGTGCTCGCCGTCCGCAACCCACCAAGCCTCGCCTGGAGGCGGTATAGCTCCAAGTGTCAACGATTATCTCCCTGAGTAGAGCGCATTCCCCAATGATGTCCTTTGTCACTTTCGAAGGCAGTGGAAAGCTCGCCAGATGATTGGAATATAAGAATGCTAACTCACAATCCCGCTCAACTAGCGCCGACTTAAGGCAAACGGATTCCAACCATTCCTCATCCGACTGAGCATGCAGACGGTCGACCGCCAATTCCGTTATGCACAGTTGCTTGTGGAGATGCCCTACCTCATCACCACAGGGACCTTTATCAGATCCCACAATCACCTGTTAGCAAGCGCAAAGAGTATAATCAGACATGGGATCAAAATACAAAGTGTGACAAGCAAACACCGCTCCAAGGCACATCAACACAACATGACAAGCAATAACCAGTCTAGAAGATAGTTTCTTTAAAGTACTGAAAGGAAATACAAAGATGCGGTGGCCAGTCCGCAATTAGGCATCATAGAAGCAAACTATAAAATCTAAGACGCAGCAATCCAACAATAAACTGGAAAGACGAAAAGTACACCTAGGTGAATCAAGCATCCACCTGCTTCGGTATCATCTCTGACAAGACACTTCTAGCTGGGCCCTTCCCCTTGTCCTTCTTCCCATAACCGCTCTTCGCACCTCCCATAGAGATATCAGCCTCAACATCGTCCTTCTTGTTGGGATCTAGAGGCTCACCAGATCGAAGCGTCACATGGTAGCCCTTCCCGTCAAAACCGGGAACACGCTCCACCACATGTGAGATCGCCAAGGCATAGGACCTCAACATCACCCCCTGAAAGCTTCGATTTACACTCTGCATGGACCTTGGCCACTTCCACCTTCACTTCTGAGGCCGCGTCAGCACGAGCCTTCTCCAGCTCCAACAGAAGATAGGCGTTCTTCTTCTCTAACACCGACTCTCTCTCCGTGGATGCCTCTAGCTCGAGGCGCATCCCCTCCACCTTTGCGGCCAACGCCTCCAACTCAAGGTACGCCTCCTGCTCCTTCTTCTTCATCCCTTCCAGCTCCGCCTTGGACTCCCTGGCGGCTTTCTTCTTGTCGTTTTCGGCACGAGTGATGCGAGCCCTCATGTTCTTCTCTTCGGTCGCGTAAAAGTCTACCAAGTGCCCGAAGTGGCTCATTACCTGGAATAAGGGAAAATCAGTTAAAAACATAACGATGCAAGAAAAGGAAGCACAGCATAAATAACTAAGGAAACAGGACCATACCATCACATGCGCCCTCGCAATCTCCAAGACCGATCTCTCGAGGGGCTCCATCTTCAACCTCTCCCGGTCAGAAGCAGTAGGGAGGTGGCGATAGGCCTCTAGGCAAGCAGCGGAGTTCCCCAAGAAGTTCTGCTAGGCCTTCACATTCCAGTCGGGAGTATAGACCACGTCTCCCTGACTAACAAGCACCGCGGCAGCCGTAGCAGTCAGTGGGGCTGACACGGTACTAGCCACGACCGCAGCTAAAGAAGAACCTGCCCCAACGGCAGGCGGCGCCCCTACAGGGGACTCAATCTGTGCAGCAGGAACCGTGGGTGGTAAGATCGGGGAAGAAGTAGGACGCAACACCATCCTCTTCCGCTTCTTTGGCTCCTCCTCCCTCTTGTTCTGTAACGCATGTAGCTCTGCAAAGATATTGTAAACCCTGTTTCCCTAAATCCGTATTTTCTGTATTTAAAAATTTTTATAAATCATTTTTTTTCCTTTCGCTTCCAAATTCATTTGATAAAATGTATTCATAGTCCTCATATAAAAAATCTATTTTTTTATCCATAGTTTTATTTATAACCAGTTCTCAATGATATTTTGTTATAGTACGTTTAAGCTTATGATTATTATTATTATTTGTAGCTTTCACCCTTGATTCTTAAATTTAAAACTATCTCTATCGATAAATGTATTGTAGTATTCAAATAATTCTCATACTGTAGAACTAATATACCTTGTTATATAATCCTACCTTGTATTAGTTATTTTATCTCCTTATTGGATTTTATATACTATTGGATTTACGTATACCATGATTTTATTAATTTATTATTATTTATTATTTTAATTTAGAACTCTATTTTTCCTTATTGGATAAACCAATACCCACCTCTTATTGGGTCCAAATTCATCTAGACCCTAACAACCCAATACCCTACTATATAAAACCTACTCTTCTAAACTCAACCCTAAAAACCCTACTACTGCTAATTACCTCGGCCGTCACACTCCATCTTCAACCTCTTCATCTCCCTCCCGTCTCTCTCCTTTACCCCGTTCGCCCCCAACCTCCACCTCCACCCCACGCGACCAGCCGCAACCCCTCGCCTGCGCTGACATCCTCCAACTGCCTCGCTCCTTGCTAGCGACGTGGCATCGTCGATAGCCATCAACAGCTGCCTAGCCTCCTGCTTCGCGATGTTGTGGAGCTGCAGTGCCACCCCACCCTGCCAGACCCCGATCTCCTCCCTTCGGCGTCCTAGCCTACGCCGCGACGTGGTGAAGTCGCAGTGCCGCCTTGCACCCCCAGGCCCCCGTCCACCTGCCTCTCCTCGACGACCACAGTGACTGCACCTACGACCTTCCGCCGTTCCTCCCAACGCCTGTCTCGTAACCCCAGTCGTGCCCACTAGCGACCTGTAGTGCCGACAGCGCACCGCCCACAGCGACACCTGCACAGCCAGCAGCCGCCGTCGACTGGTCTGCCACTACCGGCAGTCGAGCCCCACCGCCTTGCCGTCCATGGCCGAGCGTCACAGTGCAACTGATGTGTCGAATTTATATACAAATATTTGTACTCTTTTACCAATAAAAATTGCTTGTTTTCGCTGATATTGTCTATAAGTCATCTTATTTCTATATGATTTTATTTAATTAATTATTTTTGAAGAAATAATATTTTTGATGCAAAAAGTAAAGAATTGCGGAAAAAATCAACAAACAAAGTAAAATAATTGATTTATAAATTTTTATTATTTTGTTGAGTTAAAATTGCGACAAATAATTTTAAAAGGATTTTTATACGCTAATATGATATAAAATTAGTTTAATTAATTTTAAACTAATTTAATTTATTTTATTTAAAAAATCCTCACTTCAGATATTATTTTGTGTATGCAGCAGCACGTGGTGGAAATAAAAGGAAGAAAAGAAAGAAAGGGAAGTAAATAAAATTCTGGGTTATAAAAGGAAGGAAATAAAGGAAGACTGTGGACTTTTATGCAAAAAGTGCAACCCTAATTCTCCTTCCCGTTCTCTATAAGAAGAAGCAAAGAAGAGAGAGATGATCAAGAGGTGAACGGCTAATCATCATCATTATTATAATAAAAAAAATTAAAATTATATAATCTCTCTCCCTGTCTCTCACGTGGAACGAAGCAGAGAGAACAGAGAGAGAAGTGCGCAGATCGAAGAGGCAGGAGCTTGCTGACTCGGCTGGGTCCCACTTGATCAGAAACGGCAGAGAGAGGGAGGAGCCTCTTTCTGTTTCGTAGCTTCAGAGGGTGAAGAAGATTCCATGCGTGACACGTGGACGTGCGGCTCCCGACGAGTTGATAGACGGTGCCTTGATTCGACAGCTCTGGTTTTGGGACATGCGGCCTGACAACGGCAGTGTGACAGACTGATGCGCTGATTGACGGCGCGTGACAGCAACACTTTTGGCTCCGACTTTTGAGACAGAAAAGGGGTTTGAATTAAATTTTATATTTTTTTTGTATCTTTTCTTCTCTATATTTTTTGATGCAATCCCAAACAAATATGAACTGAATTTATTGTTCTAGAGGCTGAGATGTAGCCGAGTTTTGTAGAACACAATTTTTAATTCCTTATTATTACTCTATTTTTTTCTGATTGTGTTTTAATTTTTATTATTTATGCGTACAACATGGTGGATAGACATTTGTATGATTTTTCAAATCATAAAGAGACCGAACAGGTAATTTGTGATTAATAAAAATTAAGACCGTATATTGGAGGACGCGACCGTTAAGAAATCCAATTTCTCAATTAATAATTTGATGGATAGGCGAAGAATTAGTTGAGAATAATTTTTAGACTACGTTGATAGAGTTGTTAATATCTTTAGGATTTTGGTCGACAATTTGGGAAAGATAATATTTTTATTTATAAGGAATTATAATTTGTGTGTGTGATAGACGAGGTGAACCAAGAGCCCTAGAACAAATTTTACCATTAAACAAATTACAAGAGCTTCATAGTTTCACAGCCCTCTCCCTCTTCACCAATTTAGTTAGATTAAATTAGATTAGAGTAATTTAGTTGTTTTATTATTTATAAAATTCAATCTTCCAAATAGTGATTCATCTAGCAATATCGGTACTCGGTAAAATATCTAGTCCCTGTGGGTTCGACACTCTATTCACCTATCTATATTACTTGTGCGATTTTGTACACTTGCAAATTCAACAACAAGTTTTTGGCGCCGTTGCCAGGGACTAGTTATTCTTTTATTGATATTGACAATTGCTAAATTATTGCTAATTTGGATTTTTTTTGTAATTATTTTTATTTTATTATCATTTTACATCTTTATTTTCCTTTGACTAACTTCTATTTTTTTATTTTATTTTTCTTATTTTAATTTTTTTAGTTTTTCTATTTTTTCTTTTTCTTTTTTGATACTTACATTTCAGGACATACAGTGCATTATCATGGCGAATGATGAAAATAGGCCTTTGAGAGTCTATGCTATGCCCTCAATTTATGAGTCAAGCATAAAGAAGCCGATTATTGAAGCTAACGATTTTGAAATTAAACCGGAGATGATTCTATTGATTCAACAGACTGTTCAATTTTGGGGACTACCACACGAGGATCCTTACGCTCACATTGCAGATTTTCTAGAAATTTGTGACACTTTCAAACACAACAGAGTATCAAATGATACAATTAGATTAGGACTCTTTCCTTTTTCATTACAAGATAAGGCGAAGACTTGGCTACGTTATCTACCGCCAGGTAGTATTACTACTTGGGAGGGACTTGCACAAAAATTTCTAGCCAAGTATTTTCTACCAGCAAAGACCGCAAGGCTAAGGAATGATATTGTCACATTTATTCAATTTGAGACTGAGTCTTTGTATGATGCATGGGAAAGGTATAAAGAGTTATTAAGAAAGTGTCCTAATCATGAACTACCAAAATGACTGCAAATGCAAACATTCTATAATGGTTTGGGAGTTATACATAGATCTATGGTTGACGCAGCAGCCGGTGGTGCACTGATGAACAAAACTTACCAAGCAGCCTATGATCTTTTAGAGGAGATGGCATCAAATCATTACCAGTGGTCTTCAGAGAGAACGATGCCAAGAAAAGTGGCTGGAGTTTTTGAACTTGATCATTTTTCTACTTTAAATGCAAAAAATGATATTTTATACAAACAAGTAGAAAATATAAATTTTAATATTATGCAATCTAATATGATTTGTGATCTTTGTGCAGAAAATCATGCAAGTTCAGATTGTCAAGTGGGGAACCCTTTTGCTCCATCAAATGCCGTACATGAAAATTTTGGGTCAAACTTTCAAATGCAAAACAATCATTATGCAAACACATACAATTCAGGATGGAGAAACACCCCCAATTTTTCATGGAACAACAATCAAGAAGCAGTTATACACCCTCAAAATTTTTCACAGGAAGAAAAGAAGCCAACACTTGAAGACATGTTTATGCACTACATGCAAAAGACAGATTTGGCAATCCAAAATGTTACAAATTCAACTTCGGCTTCCATTCACAATCTTGAGGTACAAATTAGTCAATTTTTAAATATTATTAATGACAAAACTGCAGGAACATTACCATGCAACACAGTTGTCAACCCCATAGAAGATTTCAAGGCAATAACACTAAGCATCGGGAGGATAATTGAGCAACCACAAGAAGAAAATGGCGATGTGGTTGAAAAGAAAAGTGAGATTGAACAAATTGTGGAGGAACAAATTCAGCATGAGCAAGTAACTTTTGGTATTTTTAATTCCATAAATTATCCTCCTGAAGAACTGTCATCTATTCAAGTAAGTGAAATTCATTTAATTGTGGGCGAGAAACATAAGGCAAAATTTGAAAAATCATCAATTGAAGTATGTCAAACAAATTCAACAAATTTTGAAACTAAGAAAGAAAATATTTTTGAACATGTCATGTATTTGGATGCTGAACCTTCTATTTATTCATTTTTGCAGCATAAATTCAAAGAGGTGGGGGAATCAAAGACGTCATCATCAAGAAGGAAACGCCTCAAATTGGAGCTTGAACCTGATCCACACAAGAAAAGAAAAATTAGAAAGGATGTGTTAATGTTGTTGGATCTTGGCATTACTTAACCATCTCACCCCCAAGTCTGGCTGAAAACTTAAAACTTAGCGCTTCTTGGGAGGCAACCCATGTTTTATTTTATTGCATTTAGTTTTGATTTATATTTTAGTTTAATTTATTTTAATTTTTGATTTTATTTTGTAGGATTGCATCAATTTTGAAAGTCGCCAGGCGGAGCTGTTTTGAACACCTGCATTGATGGCTGTTTTTGAGCAATATGAAGTCAGAATCGGGAAAAGTGATTCAAAGAGAAGTTGTAGACAATTGTCTTAGCTTTCCAGAAAAAAAAAATTCAGCCCATTTCGACATCTACAGCTCCAGATATCGCCAAAATACTGAACGCTGCGCGTGCAGAAATTTAAAGACGAATCAGGGGAGATATTCTAAACTTTTTGCATTCTTTTTGTTTTTCTTTTTCTTTCCCATTGAGGACAATGTGATATTTAAGTTTGGGGGGAAAGTTTACAAATTTATTTTTATTTTTATTATTTTTGAAAAGAAAAACAAAACAAAAGGATTATAATTGGGCTCACCATTACACATTTTGAGTTCCTTATTGTGATAAGCATTGAAACAATTTTTTTGGATAAACAATTTTTTTTTATAAAGCAATATTAAGCATACTTATTTACTTTAGGATTATTGAGTTTCAAAATTCCTTACAAAATTGTGTGGGTCATGCTATTATACATAAAAGACAAATGTGATGCTTTTTCTCGTGATTATCCCCTTTGATCTAGTCCTAAACAGAGTTTAAGTAAATAGAGTAATAATGAAAAAAAAATATTTATGAATAAAGTCAATCTACTCCAATGTTTTGAGTTGCTTAGTAACTAGGGTATTTATCACAAATGTCTACACTTACGTAGAACAGCAACTTGAAATATGAGTATGCAAAGCACTTTAAGTTTGTGACTTGTTGAGTAACCGGGTGAATTCATCACAAATGTTTTGCATTCGCGTCAAAAGGCAAGTGACAACTTAAAGAAGAGACTAAAAATAAATTAAAAAAAAAAAAACTCTAGTTTGCTACTCGGTTTGTAGTAGAGAGAAGGGATAATCACAGGTTGAGTTGTTGCATACTATAATTACATTAATTGCATGACAAATGCGATTTTTTTTTTGGGAATTATGAATAAATAATTGCACTGGAGAAAGTGGGTATGCTTAGTTTTACTTTATTTGCAATTGTTTATATTTTTAATTACAATTTTGATGCTCACATGATATGATCTCCTAGTGTGATAGGTTGAGTCTACTATTATTATTCCCTTGTTCATGATTCTACTTTTTGCTCGAGGACAAGCAAAATCTTAAGTTTGGGGGTATTTGATGTGTCGAATTTATATACAAATATTTGTACTCTTTTACCAATAAAAATTGCTTGTTTTCGCTGATATTGTCTATAAGTCATCTTATTTCTATATGATTTTATTTAATTAATTATTTTTGAAGAAATAATATTTTTGATGCAAAAAGTAAAGAATTGCGGAAAAAATCAACAAACAAAGTAAAATAATTGATTTATAAATTTTTATTATTTTGTTGTGTTAAAATTGCGACAAATAATTTTAAAAGGATTTTTATACGCTATTATGATATAAAATTAGTTTAATTAATTTTAAACTAATTTAATTTATTTTATTTAAAAAATCCTCACTTCAGATATTATTTTGTGTATGCAGCAGCACGTGGTGGAAATAAAAGGAAGAAAAGAAAGAAAGGGAAGTAAATAAAATTCTGGGTTATAAAAGGAAGGAAATAAAGGAAGACTGTGGACTTTTATGCAAAAAGCGCAACCCTAATTCTCCTTCCCGTTCTCTATAAGAAGAAGCAAAGAAGAGAGAGATGATCAAGAGGTGAACGGCTAATCATCATCATTATTATAATAAAAAAAAATTAAAATTTCTCTCTCCCTGTCTCTCACGTGAAACAAAGCAGAGAGAACAGAGAGAGAAGTGCGCAGATCGAAGAGGCAGGAGCTTGCTGACTCGGCTGGGTCCCACTTGATCAGAAATGGCAGAGAGAGGGAGGAGCCTCTTTCTGTTTCGTAGCTTCAGAGGGTGAAGAAGATTCCATGCGTGACACATGGACGTGCGGCTCCCGACGAGTTGACAGACGGTGCCTTGATTCGACAGCTCTAGTTTTGGGACACGCGGCCCGACAATGGCAGTGTGACAGACTGATGCGTTGATTGACGGCGCGTGACAGCAACACTTTTGGCTCCGACTTTTGAGACAGAAAAGGGGTTTGAATTAAATTTTATATTTTTTTTGTATCTTTTCTTCTCTATATTTTTTGATGCAATCCCAAACAAATATGAACTAAATTTATTGTTCTAGAGGCTGAGATGTAGCCGAGTTTTGTATAACACAATTTTTAATTCCTTATTATTACTCTATTTTTTCTGATTGTGTTTTAATTTTTATTATTTATGCGTACAACATGGTGGATAGACATTTGTATGATTTTTCAAATCATAAAGAGACCGAACAGGTAATTTGTGATTAATAAAAATTAAGACCGTATATTGGAGGACGCGACCGTTAAGAAATCCAATTTCTCAATTAATAATTTGATGGATAGGCGAAGAATTAGTTGAGAATAATTTTTAGACTACGTTGATAGAGTGGTTAATATCTTTAGGATTTTGGTCGACAATTTGGGAAAGATAATATTTTTATTTATAAGGAATTATAATTTGTGTGTGTGATAAACGAGGTGAACCAAGAGCCCTAGAACAAATTTTACCATTAAACAAATTACAAGAGCTTCATAGTTTCACAGCTCTCTCCCTCTTCACCAATTTAGTTAGATTAAATTAGATTAGAGTAATTTAGTTGTTTTATTATTTATAAAATTCGATCTTCCAAATAGTGATTCATCTAGCAATATCGGTACTCAGTAAAATATCTAGTCCCTGTGGGTTCGACACTCTATTCACCTATCTATATTACTTGTGCGATTTTGTACACTTGCAAATTCAACATCAGCAACTTCCCCTACGTCGCGCCCCGCCGACACTGCAGCTCTCTCTCGCTCTCTATTACCGTGAAGGAGAGAAGTAGGAGGGAAGAAGGAGAGTGGGACATTGAATCTGGGTCGTCGGATTTGATCAAGATCTGATCTTGATCAGATCTGATCTCTTACATCAGATCAGGTCTCAGCCATCCATCCGATCGTGATCCTTAGCTCAGATCTAAGCAGATCCGCCGTTCGAGGATTGGCCATTTGCTATTTTGGGATCAAGCGATCGCAGCCATCCGATCGTTGATCATCACGATCGTGATCACCTTGATTGATTGATTCCCGGTCGTTGATCGCAGCACCATCATCATCATCATCAAGATGTTAATCGCGACCGTCGGATCTCTTTTGATCATCACGATCGTGATCATCATCTTGTCTTCGATCTCGGCCGTCGATCGGTTGATCAACTTGATCTCGGCCTTGGATCGTCTCGTTCGTCCTTTGCTTGGTGAGTAAACATTTGATCTACTTTTGTTCTTATTCATCAATTGTCAATCATGATATGTTTTGGTTCCCTTCTAATTCTCATATGTTTTATTTCCGATCTCGACCGTTGGATTCGCTGGATCTTCATCTTGATCGTGATCATCATCGAGATCCGTGCCCGATCATGATTATCGTGGTCGTTTGCTCGTCGCCGTGTCTTCAGGACCCGTTCCCGTCATCCGTCGGATTCATCGTCTTCTCCCCTAAAGGCAAGTATCCCTTGTACAATTTATTTGTTCTAGTACAAGCATCCCCTGAAAAATACTACAAATAGTTAGAATTGTGACTCCTCCTTGACCATCGTTGTTGATCAATATCAAACCTCCAAAATTTTATAATTCTAAGAGTCACAAAAATTTCATTGTGTTAAATTATAATTACTTGGACTCTTTTACCTCTTGAACACATGAACACATTAGATTAAGGAGTCCTAAATTTGTAGACACATGGTATATTTTGTATTTGATGAACTTACAACCCTTTGACTTAGAAATAATTATTACTTGCTGTTTGAACCACCAATATCATGTATTTATATCACATAATAGCTTAGACGCCTAGTAACAAATTTTCCATGTAATCTATACTAGTAAGTTATTTCCACATGTTGCTGTCCTGAATCTTCTTTTACTGTTTCGACCCATTTAACATTAGAATTTGAACCCGAGCCCTGAATATAAAATGTAGCCCTGGATGTCTAGATGTCGATAGACTCCAAAATTTTCGAATTCGGAGTTACAGCCTAGGAGTTGTGGCAGTTTTACTGCAGCTGTAGCGGTAGACGCAGATTTGCAAAACTGCTGCACACCTTTACTTTGCGGATTAAGTTAGCTATGTAAACAGCAAGCGTTGGACTTGAAATTTTATATGTAGTTGTTGGACACCCTATAAGACATCCCCAATTTTTTTTAGAATTAATTTTTATTATTTCAACTCTGTTTTACATGCATAAACCTCAATACACAATTCTGCCTAAACAAATGTAATAAGCCGGGGTTTGAGGAAAGGACTATAGAGTGTACAACATAGGTAAGTGTACTCGGAAGGGGGCCCGTGTTTTCCAAAGTTGTATGTTAAATAGAACTAAGTGCCACGTAGAACTAAGTGTCACGTCATGGTGACGGGGTCCACCTCTAGAGCCTACGGGGGCCACCTCTAGAGCCCAGTACAAGGTTACATGATATATATTTACGATCACATGGAACTAAGTGCCACGTAGAACTAAGTGCCACGTCATGGTGACGGGGGCCACCTCTAGAGCCTACGGGGGCCACCCCTGGAGTCCATGATTGATCACTTGCTTGATACTTGATACCTGAGTACGCCGCCCTATGGACTCCATTACTATGCCTAAACGAAATTGTTTTGACTGTAGCAACCATGTAGTAAAAAGATGGATGCATGAAGTGCTACCTAGATAGTAATAACTACAAGACTTGAACATGAAACTTGAACATGACACCTGTTACTTGATACTTGATGATATGATACATGAAACATGATACATGAGACTTGAAGCCTGAAACTTGAACTTGTACTTGTTACTTGATACTTAAGACCTGACAACTTGACACTAGACTTGAGACTTGTCACTTGATGTTAGTTACCCCTAAAGGTTCACCTGTCATATGTTTTACCATTAGCAGTTGTTAACTAGCTTGTTTACTAAGATGTCCCTCTTGTCAGCTAGTTCTTGGTTTTTCCACTACTTGTTATAACTCTGTTACATTCTTGATTCCAATTCTGGTTCCCCATACTTGTACTTGTTTTCACTATTTGTGGCCCTAGCTTGCACTAAGGGCATCTTCTCTTATTTTTCCCTATTTTTCCTTTTTATATTTATTAAGCAGACGTGGGAGACGAGCTACCTACTGGAATTGGCGAGCAGACATTTCAGGTTTCGCTTGGAGTAAGGACTTGTTTAAATAATTGTTTTCCTTAAGGTATTTATTTCTTCTGCTGTATAAGACTTGTTTCTGAGTTTACACTTGATCCAGACATGGGAACTATTTGAATATTATTATTTGTTTAAATTGTTTTCTGTTGCTTAATAATTATTCATGCATGCTTGGTTATATATAAATCTGGTTATATTCTTGTTATGATGCAGAGTCGATCCTACAGCTTATGGATGATGAAAAAAAAAATCATTCGCTGGGCTTCGTCACGTGCTCGTATTCCATGTTTTGGGAAGCGGAGCATGACAGATATCCTCAAAATCCATGTCTGTCTTGCCTGCGAGATGAAACACGGGATAGTCAAAAACCATAAAATCAAAGAAAAATAGTAGAGGCATAAATCAAGAAGCTAGAAATCGACAAAAGCATGGATAACAAGGCATGAAAACAGTAACAACAAAATCATACTAGGAACGGCCGGTCTAAGGTTGCCTTCAAAGAGTACTTCGTTGGTAATATCTTGCCACGACAACACCTTCAACTCCAGAAATGCGTCACTAAGATTCTTCTCCTCTACGCTCATTATCGGCTCCACCCGCACCACCGAGGGATCCATTTCCCTCCAAGTAATGAGAATCCCCTACGGCTTGACACTGCATACAATGAAGAACTTCTCCTTCCAGCATCTTACTGGTCGAGGAGTATCAACCAGCCCCTATTCCTGCGAGGGCTAAGATACCAACGCTCCTCTATTTGGTTGAATCAGCTGAGTTTGAAGTGTCTTCTAAACACCATGAGACTCGGCACAGCTCCGAGCTGGCGGCACTGCAAGACGAAGCCAATAACGTGCCTCCACATGTTCGGCATCAGCTGCACCGGGCACAGCCGATAGCAATTAAGTACTTCTTTAACGAAGGGATGGAGGGGTAGACGAAGTTCCGCGAAGAAAGCGTCGCAAGGAAAGAAACAATACTCCTCCAAAATAGCATAACACACCCTGACACCACACCCTGGTAGGAGTAGGCTTTACTCACTAGGAATGTAATGCCTTGATTTTTCAATTTAATGAAAAATTATTTTATTTTGCACGTAGTGTGCACGTGCAATATTTTGGTTGAATTAAATATTATAATTATTTTTATTGTGATGTGTATAAATATTTAAATATGTGTTTCAAATTATTTTATACAAAAGCCCTTTTTCTTTAAATGGATAGAAAGCCTTATTTTAATTAGATTAAAAGGCCTTTTTCTTAAAGCCCAAAATGTAATTGATTTATTTTATTTTAAATAACTATTTTGGCCCAAAACTAAAGTCCATGGATTAATCTACTTTCTATTTAACTTGTCATGTAGAAGACAATTTAAATACTATTTTATTTTTGTACAAAATTTAATGTACAATTTTTTGGATCAAGTGGCATGCACGTGTATTGCACGTACACGTGCAACATGCACAAAAGTGCTAGGCCGGATTGCATTCTTTTGGAGGGAGATTTAAAAATTGTAATGGTGATCATGGTGGTGGTTATTTAGATGTGGGTAGTTATTGCAACTCCTACTCTAATCTTGGCCCTCCATCCTACAACCAACTAGTTAATCCTAGCCCTTCATTCTATTTGATTTCTAGTATAAATAACCCCCTCCATGGCTAGTTATTCTTGTGCCTTTTAATCCTTCCAAACCTATAGTCTAATAGCATTATTTAGTAGTTAGTTGTGAGTTAAAAAGATTGAGAGAATTGTGGGGGATTGTGTTGCATTCAAACAAGGAGAAGAAGGCCGGCCATTCCAAGGAGGAGCTCGGTTAGTGCTTGTGGATCGTGTGTGCGCATCATCTAGGAGGAGGTGCATCTCGTCGCAAAGGACCTTTGTTGCTTTTGTGTTTGTTTCTCTCCATACAAGGTGGGTAAAATTCTCCATATTTCTAAAGTAGAAATGCTTGTTAGAATGAATGAATGATAGTGGGTAAAATTCTCCATATTTCTAAAGTAGAAATGCTTGTTAGAATGAATGAATGATAGTGGGTAAAATTCTCCATATTTCTAAAGTAGAAATGCTTGTTAGAATGAATGAATGATAGTGGGTAAAATTCTCCATATTTCTAAAGTAGAAATGCTTGTTAGAATGAATGAATGATAGTGGGTTTAATTTTCCTTAAGAATGATGCTAGTATGATATTGAGACATGATGCATGGAAAATACTAATAAGAATGCATGTTTAATTGGAAAGAGTTTATAAATTGATTGGAATGATTATGAATAACTTGTATGTGGCTTTATTTATTTAAATTGAGTTGTGGGTAAAAATTTCCCTATTCTTAAAGTAGAATTGCATGCTAGTTTAATTGGAAATTTGAAGTATGAAATTGATTAAGAAAGAGCACACTTCAATTTGAAAAGAATGACTTTCTTGAATGATTGAGATGTGAACATACAATTGATAAGTGGTTATATATATTGTGACATAGATTGATTAATGAAACCACATTGTTACTATCAAAGAACTACACTCAAAGTGAGTAGTTTTACCATTTCATGTGTTAAATAGACCCTTTATGTTGATATGGGTATGAATAAATTCAAATATGAGTTGTATGTAGATAAATGCTTAAAATCAGTAGATTAATGTGAAATGTATTGACAAAAAAAAAGATTAGAGTACTATGATGCAAAGAAACATCAAAAAAAGAAAAATGGTAGTGTTAGAATGCATAATTTGAATTAATGGTTTGAAAATATGTTTTTATTATCACAAAAATTATTTTGCTCACACTGACATATGAATTATGTGAGGGAGAATTATTCTGGAGTTATACAGTATAATTTGATTAGAGCAAAATGAAAAGAAAGCTAGTTGAACATCGAAATGTTCTAAATAACAGGGAATGTGGATTAAATAAAGTTAGAATTATACTTATGACAACTGAGCGCGTAGCTCAAGTGGTCTTGCGGTGCGGTTGGGCTCTCTGTGTTGAACGGTTCGATTCCCCTTAGCCGCATATATATTCTCACATTTTGTGTAAACATATAAAATACCAACAGACAGTGATAAATACCCTTTTGCCCCTCTTCATATCGCTGGCACAGTTCGGCCTAGTGGCGGGTGCTCTTGGCTGTGTTCTCTGTGTGCCTTGGTTCGATTCTTGCTATCAGCAAGTATGAAAAAAAAATGTTTTTTTGGGTTTTTAGGTGCTCAAAAATTGTGAAAAAAATATGGTTATTCTCATAAAAATATAAGGGACTTTATAAAAAGGATTTGGAGATTATTTGAATGAAATAAACTATGGTTTGTGAATAAAAAGCATAAATAGAACTATGGTTCTAGATTATACACTTTGTAAAAAATTATAACTTATAAGAATAATTGAAATGAAGTATTAGAAGATAATTTGGCAAAAAGAAACTTTGTGGTGTGACATAATGCAATTTATTCTCACTTGAGAATAATGTGGAAAAATATGAAGTATGATTATTCATTAGTGATGTGAATTTCAAATGTGAAATTATTAATTGATAAAGTGCATGAGTTCATGTATGGTTGTGGATTAATGAATGAATTAGAGATCATGTTAATGCAAAAAGAAATCCGTTGGTTATGAATATGAATTTTATGAGTTATAAGTGCTCAAAAGTGGAAATTGTGAATTTGAATTGAAATGAAAGAGTAGCTAAGTCTCCCCCGGCATGTGGAAAAAAATGGAAATGAAATATTGAAATGAAAGACCAAGGTTGGTCATGTTGAATAAATGAATAAGTCCGGTTTAGTGGAGAGGCTAACTCTAGAGCTTTGATTTTATTCATGATTCTATTAAATTAAGAATAGTGCATAGTGAAGATGTGATAAAAGTGAGAGAAAACATGAGTATGAGAACTAGAGTTTACGGTGCGGGTGTGTGAGCCACAGAATGCATGCTTGATGAGTCAAGACATGGCGTGGGCACAACTCAGTAATGATCGGACTTTAGCCACGCTTGTGGGATGCTTGGTGACTGCAAGAGGATCGTGTTTAGGGAGGAGGCTGAATTGCCACAGAATGCATGCTTGATGAGTCAAGACATGGCGTGGGATTCCCCTCCAGGGTCCAGGATGCGTGCTTGTACTCATAGATCATCTAGGATACTCACCGTAGTTACAGTAGTAGATTAAGTCATGGCGAGGGATTGAACCCTACAAAGATGAAGAACGATTAAGGGGTTTGCCCTCGGACCTATGTAGTATGGGATGCATAGAATCTGAACAAGTGCGCATTAGCGTCATCTAATATAATTAACTGCATTAAGGATTAAGTGCACAATCACAACACGACATCAATAGGGTAGTCCCTTTATTTGAAATGTGACAAGTTTGTGTTTGTTAAATATGGAAAATTGAGTTATACTATTTCCGGCATAGAGAGGATGGCCGTGTATAATGTTCGTCGGTTGAATAAACTGACGTACCCACGGTCTTATATGCAGGTAATGACATGTTAAAGGATAAAGAGGAATGGATGCTTAAAGATTATACCATGTTGTTGTACATTTATTTAATTGTTGTAAATTTTACTTTCGCTGTACAAATGTAAAGTGTAATATGGATGTAAACTCTGATGTAAGATGAAAAGTTTAAATTTCCTTGTAAAATTGTACTAAAGGAAGCGAAAAGATCCTGTAGAACATCTCGAATTCAGTGTATTTAGGATTCGGGGCGTTACAGAGTGGTATCAGAGCCACACTTCCACGTTTCCACATTTGTACAAATTTATAAGGAACGACACCCTAGATGTGGACATTAGAGTGTGTGTTTGAGTCTAGAGATTTAAATGTAAGTGACTTACATTTGTGTTGCTCTAAGATTTATGCTTCTCCCTCTCTATTTCTAAGATGGCTGATCATTTCGACCCTGCTGGAGATGACGACTGGCATATCATTGAGGAGGAGTACCATCCTGGACAAGCTGATTCCGAGGACGAGTACTATCCAGGGCAAGCAGATTCTGACGGAGAAAAATGGCCTGAATCCCGAGAGATCACCCCACCTCCGGATTCATCTGATGACTCTTCTTCTGACGAAGAAGAAGAACCAGTTCCAAATAGTCTGGTGACTTCTCTTCAGAGGCAGGTAGAGACACTGCGAGAGAGAGTCAGATTATTGGAGGCTCAGCTGGCAAAGCGCAAGGACGACTTTTCTGTTCTCAGTCATCGGGTTTGGGAACTCGAGAAGAGGAAGAATCTGACAGGTGTGCTGAAGGATGAAGTTGATGAACTACGGGAAGAACTTCGAGCAGCGAAGAGGACCCGTAGGAGTTAGATTGTTGTAGCTTCTATTTCTTCCATTCTGATGTTAAGAAATGTTTTTAATTTGAATGTATAAAGTTTGGAATTCAATGAAATGCAAGTTGATTTAAGTTCTTGTCTTATACTTCGAATTTAATGGACCTTTTACATCAGAATATGGAATGAAAGCTGTTGTGTTATTCGATACTGGATCCTCTCATACTTTTGTGTCTTCTAAATTTGCTAAAGTGTTGGGAGTTGAACCAAAGATTTTTCCAGGCAAGATCTTAGCAGTAGCTACTCCATCAGGGGAAACTTTGACCACTGATCGGTATTATGCTGATTGCGAGATTGTGATTGGGGATCGAATATTTGGCATTGATCTGATCAAGCTGACTATCTTGGGAGTCGATGTTATCATTGGCATTGATTGGATGTCGGTGTACAGTGCAAGGGATTCCTGTGGTTCGGGACTATCCGACTGTGTTCTTGGATAATTTTCCTGGGTTACCCCCACATCGTGATGTAGAGTTCAGCATCACTGTTCAACCGGGAAGTGCACCCGTTTCTAAGGCACCATATAGGATGGCTCCAGTGGAACAGGATGAGGTGAAACGACAGATTAAGGAACTGTTGGAGAAAGGCTTTATTCAACCTAGTGCGTCACCTTGGGGAGCACCAGTGCTTTTGGTAAAGAAGAAGGATGGATCGATGAGAATGTGTATCGATTACCGGGAGCTGAATAAGGTCACTGTTCAGAATAAGTATCCTATTCCTCGAATTGATGGCTTGTTCGATCGTCTACAAGGGACAGCTGTATTCTCCAAAATAGATCTTCGATCGGGATATCACCAAGTTCGAGTGAAAGCTGAAGATGTGCACAAAACTACATTTAGAACTCGACATGGGCATTACGAATTCTTAGTTATGCCATTCGGAGTGACGAATGCACCCGCAATCTTCATGGATTTGATGAACAGAGTTCTAAGGCCGTTCATTGATTCTTTCATCGTGGTGTTTATCGACGATATTCTCGTGTACTCCAAGTCAGAGGAGGAGCACACCGAGCATCTGGCAACAGTGTTGAAGAAGTTGGAAGAGCAGAAGTTGTATGCCAAGTTATCCAAGTGTGATTTCTGGAAATCTGAAGTGGCATTCCTAGGTCACATCCTTTCTAAGGAGGGAGTGGCAACTGACCCTCAGAAGATAGAGGCAGTGAGAGATTGGGCTAGGCCTACTACAGTGAAGGAAGTCAGAAGTTTTCTTGGAATGACTGGATATTACAGGAGATTCATTCAAGGTTATGCTCAGATGGCTGTACCGCTTATTGGACTGACCAAGAAGAATGTGAGCTTCAAGTGGACTGAGCAATGTGAGGCGAGCTTTCAGGAGTTGAAAGAGAAGCTGACTACTGCACCTATTTTGGCTTTGCCTAGAGCAGGCGTTGAGTATGATGTTTACAGCGATGCTTCACATCGTGGGCTTGGTTGTATCTTAATGCAAGAAGGAAGAGTAATCGCTTATGGGTCTAGGCAACTACGACCACATGAGAAAAATTACCCGACTCATGATCTGGAGTTGGCTGCGATTATCTTTGCCCTGAAGCAATGGAGGCACTACGTATACGGTGAGAAGTTGAATATGTACACGGACCACAAGAGCTTGAAGTACATATATCAGCAGAGGGATCTGAATCTGAGGCAGCGGAGATGGTTGGAAGTGCTTGAGGATATGCGACCTGAGATCAAGTATCATCCTGGGAAGGCTAATGTTGTTGCTGATGCACTTAGTCGCAAGAGCAGCTTAGCCAGTTTGATTACAACTCAGAGGCATCTGATTGAGGAGTTGGACCGAGCAGGTATTGAGGTTGTCTTGCAAGGATTGGGAGCATCTTTGGCTCAGTTGAGGCTTCAGCCTACACTGAATGGGAGGATCATTGCAAGTCAGGAGGTTGATGCTGATATTTTGGAGATGAAGGAGCAGGTTGGTGCTGGCAGGTTGCCCGGATTTCAAATCAGTGATGGAGTGCTATGGTTCGGAGATAGGCTGTGTGTTCCAAATCAGGCGGACCTGAAAGAGAGTATTCTTCAGGAGGTGCATGCTACTCTTTTGTCGGTACATCCTGAAAGTACTAAGATGTACAAAGACATCAAACAACATTTCTGGTGGTCAGGTTTGAAGCGGGATGTGGCTGAATTTGTGGCGAAATGTGAGGTTTGTCAGCAAGTTAAAGCCGAAAATCAGAGACCCGGAGGTCTATTACAGCCGTTACCTATTCCGAAATGGAAGTGGGATAACATCAGTATGGATTTCATCACGGGATTGCCTAATAGTTCTAAAGGCAATGATGCGATTTGGGTTATAGTCGATCGACTAACCAAGTCCGCTCACTTTTTGGCGATGAAACTCACTGCTTCGATGGACAAGTTAGCTGAGTTGTATGTTGGTGAGATTGTCCGGCTTCATGGTGTTCCGTCAACTATTGTGTCTGATCGAAATGCGCGGTTTACTTCGCATTTCTGGAGGAGCCTTCAGACAGCTTTGGGTACCAAGACAGATTTCAGCACTGCTTTTCATCCGCAAACCGATTGGCAGACCGAGAGAGTCAATCGCATTCTTGAGGATATGCTTCGGTGTTGTATACTAGACTTTGGAGGCAGTTGGGAAAGGCATTTACCCTTGGTAGAGTTTGCCTACAACAACAGTTTTCAGGCTAGCATCGGGATGGCGCCGTACGAAGCTTTGTATGGCAGGAAGTGCAGGACACCTGTTTGTTGGTTTGAAGTTGGGGAGCGTCAGTTGTTTGGTCCTGAGCTTGTACAACAAACTTCTGAGAAGATTGATCTAATCAGGAAAAGGTTGGTAGAAGCTCAGAGCAGGCAGAAAATCTATGCAGACAACCGGAGAAGGGACCTTGAGTTTGAGGTTGGTGACTTCGTCTTTCTGAAAGTATCGCCCAGTAAAGGTGTGGTTCGGTTTGGCAAAGGCGGGAAGTTAGCCCCGAGGTTTATAGGCCCGTACAAGATATTGAAAAGGATCGGGAAAACTGCTTACCGCCTTGAATTACCGGAAGAGTTGTCTCAGGTGCACAATGTCTTTCATGTGTCTATGCTGAGAGGTTATATTCCAGATCCGAGTCATCATTTGCCTGAAGTGCCGGAAGGTTTGCAATTGGATCTAAATTACATCGAGTCTCCTGTCGAGATTGTTGATCGTCGAGAGAAAGTCTTGAGGAATAAGACGATACCGATGGTCAAGGTAGTCTGGAGAAACCATTTGGTTAAAGAGGCTACTTGGGAGTCTGAGGAGAGGATGTTGAAGGACTATCCTGAGCTTTTTGCTTGATCTGTATTTTTGTATCTTTTTGTTCTTGTTTGAGGGTTTGTTTTCTCGCTCTTGACTGTAGTTCCGGGGACGGAACTATTCTAAGGAGGGAGTTTTGTAATGCCTTGATTTTTCAATTTAATGAAAAATTATTTTATTTTGCACGTAGTGTGCACGTGCAATATTTTGGTTGATAAAAATCTTATAATTATTTTTATTGTGATGTGTATAAATATTTAAATATGTGTTTCAAATTATTTTATACAAAAGCCCTTTTTCTTTAAATGGATAGAAAGCCTTATTTTAATTAGATTAAAAGGCCTTTTTCTTAAAGCCCAAAATGTAATTGATTTATTTTATTTTAAATAACTATTTTGGCCCAAAACTAAAGCCCATGGATTAATCTATTTTCTATTTAACTTGTCATGTAGAAGACAATTTAAATACTATTTTATTTTTGTACAAAATTTAATGTACAACTTTTTGGATCAAGTGGCATGCACGTGTATTGCACGTACACGTGCAACATGCACAAAAGTGCTAGGCCGGATTGCATTCTTTTGGAGGGAGATTTAAAAATTTGTAATGGTGATCATGGTGGTGGTTATTTAGATGTGGGTAGTTATTGCAACTCCTACTCTAATTTTGGCCCTCCATCCTACAACCAACTAGTTAATCCTAGCCATTCATTCTATTTGATTTCTAGTATAAATACCCCCCTCTATGGCTAGTTATTCTTGTGCCTTTTAATCCTTCCAAACCTATAGTCTAATAGCATTAGTTAGTAGTTAGTTGTGAGTTAAAAAGATTGAGAGAATTGTGTGGGATTGTGTTGCATTCAAACAAGGAGAAGAAGGCCGGCCATTCCAAGGAGGAGCTCGGTTAGTGCTTGTGGAGCGTGTGCGCGCATCATCTAGGAGGAGGTGCATCTCGTCGCAAAGGACCTTTGTTGCTTTTGTGTTTGTTTCTCTCCATACAAGGTGGGTAAAATTCTCCATATTTCTAAAGTAGAAATGCTTGTTAGAATGAATGAATGATAATGGGTAAAATTCTCCATATTTCTAAAGTAGAAATGCTTGTTAGAATGAATGGATGATAGTGGGTAAAATTCTCCATATTTCTAAAGTAGAAATGCTTGTTAGAATGAATGAATGATAGTGGGTTTAATTTTCCTTAAGAATGATGCTAGTATGATATTGAGACATGATGCATGGAAAATACTAATAAGAATGCATGTTTAATTGGAAAGTTAGTTTATAAATTGATTGGAATGATTATGAAAAACTTGTATGTGGCTTTATTTATTAAAATTGAGTTGTGGGTAAAAATTTTCCTATTCTTAAAGTAGAATTTGCATGCTAGTTTAATTGGAAATTTGAAGTATGAAATTGATTAAGAAAGAGCACACTTCAATTTGAAAAGAATGACTTTCTTGAATGATTGAGATGTGAACATGCAATTGATAAGTGGTTATATATATATTGTGACATAGATTGATTAATGAAACCACATTGTTACTATCAAAGAACTACACTCAAAGTGAGTAGTTTTACCATTTCATGTGTTAAATAGACCCTTTATGTTGATATGGGTATGAATAAATTCAAATATGAGTTGTATGTAGATAAATGCTTAAAATCAGTAGATTAATGTAAAATGTATTGACAAAAAAAAATATTAGAGTACTATGAGGCAAAGAAACATCAAAAAGAGAAAAATGGTAGTGTTAGAATGCATAATTTGAATTAATGGTTTGAAAATATGTTTTTATTATCACAAAAATTATTTTGCTCACACTGACATATGAATTATGTGAGGGAGAATTATTCTGGAGTTATACAGTATAATTTGATGAGAGAAAAATGAAAAGAAAGCTAGTTGAACATCGAAATGTTCTAAATAACAGGGACTGTGGATTAAATAAAGTTAGAATTATACGTATGACAACTGAGCGCGTAGCTCAAGTGGTCTTGCGGTGCGGTTGGGCTCTCTGTGTTGAACGGTTCGATTCCCCTTAGCCGCATATATATTCTCACATTTTGTGTAAACATATAAAATACCGACAGACAGTGATAAATACCTTTTTGCCCCTCTTCATATCGCTGGCACAGTTCGGCCTAGTGGCGGGTGCTCTTGGCTGTGTTCTCTGTGTGCCTGGGTTCGATTCTTGCTATCGGCAAGTATGAAAAAAAAAATGTTTTTTTTGGGTTTTTAGGTGCTCAAAAATTGTGAAAAAAATATGGTTATTCTCATAAAAATATAAGGGACTTTATAAAAAGGATTTGGAGATTATTTGAATGAAATAAACTATGGTTTGTGAATAAAAAGCATAAATAAAACTATGGTTCTAGATTATACACTTTGTGAAAAATTATAACTTATAAGAATAATTGAAATGAAGTATTAGAAGATGATTTGGCAAAAAAAAACTTTGTGGTGTGACATAATGCAATTTATTCTCACTTGAGAATAATGTGAAAAAATATGAAGTATGATTATTCATTAGTGATGTGAATTTCAAATGTGAAATTATTAATTGATAAAGTGCATGAGTTCATGTATGGTTGTGGATTAATGAATGAATTAGAGATCATGTTAATGCAAAAAGAAATCCGTTGGTTATGAATATGAATTTTATGAGTTATAAGTGCTCAAAAGTGGAAATTGTGAATTTGAATTGAAATGAAAGAGTAGCTAAGTCTCCCCCGGCATGTGGAAAGAAATGAAAATGAAATATTGAAATGAAAGACCAAGGTTGGTCATGTTGAATAAATGAATAAGTCCGGTTTAGTGGAGAGGCTAACTCTAGAGCTTTGATTTTATTCATGATTCTATTAAATTAAGAATAGTGCATAGTGAAGATGTGATAAAAGTGAGAGAAAACATGAGTATGAGAACTAGAGTTTACGGTGCGGGTGTGTGAGCCACAGAATGCATGCTTGATGAGTCAAGACATGGCGTGGGCACAACTCAGTAATGATCGGACTTTAGCCACGCTTGTGGGATGCTTGGTGACTGCAAGAGGATCGTGTTCAGGGAGGAGGCTGAATTGCCACAGAATGCATGCTTGATGAGTCAAGACATGGCGTGGGATTCCCCTCCAGGGTCCAGGATGCGTGCTTGTACTCATAGATCATCTAGGATACTCACCGTAGTTACAGTAGTAGATTAAGTCATGGCGAGGGATTGAACCCTACAAAGATGAAGAACGATTAAGGGGCTTGCCCTCGGACCTATGTAGTATGGGATGCATAGAATCCGAACAAGTGCGCATTAGCGTCATCTAATATAATTAACTGCATTAAGGATTAAGTGCACAATCACAACACGACATCAATAGGGTAGTCCCTTTATTTGAAATGTGACAAGTTTGTGTTTGTTAAATATGGAAAATTGAGTTATACTATTTTCGGCATAGAGAGGATGGCCGTGTATAATGTTGGTCGGTTGAATAAACTGACGTACCCACAGTCTTATATGCAGGTAATGACATGTTAAAGGATAAAGAGGAATGGATGCTTAAAGATTATACCATGTTGTTGTACATTTATTTAATTGTTGTAAATTTTACTTCCGCTGTGCAAATGTAAAGTGTAATATGGATGTAAACTCTGATGTAAGATGAAAAGTTTAAATTTCCTTGTAAAATTGTACTAAAGGAAGCGAAAAGATCCTGTAGAACATCTCGAATTCAGTGTATTTGGGATTCGGGGCGTTACAAGGAATGCCAAAACCCGCTCTTATCACGATCAACTCATCGCGTGTAAGAATGGTGGCGGTATGATTAGCCTCGGTGGTATGAACAAGCTCTGGCTCATCATATTCCATGTTGCTCCTCAAGAATTGACGATCTACTACAGAGTATTCCTTAATCAACTCTGGGACAAGAAACAACGGGGTCTGGAGCCTACATCCCCTATCTCTTTCGGGTTCGACGATCATTTCCACAACGGCAGAACGATCAGCCTTGCCACGAATGCCCTTCACTCCAGGAGGGTGATCAGGCATAACGCCCTCTTCTCCATCTAAACCAGCGTATCTAGTAGATGCACAGACCGACGGAATACTAGACATGGCAAACAACAATCGCAAGAAAGTTACCTAGTCCAAGCGGAAGAAACTCCGAACCAACAACTGGAACTAGCACTGCCAACTCAACGCCACGATTTCTAGAGAGAGAAGCTTTCAAAAAAAATTAGGAGAGAGAAATGGAATGTTGAAAATGAGGAGGGGGTAGGATCAACCCCTATTTATAGGACCAGAGAGGGAAAAATTGCCACATGGCGGCATCTTAGCTCGTCTCAACAAATCGACGGTCAAATAACCCCGATCCGGGTCCAACAGTAGCAGTAACTCAGCAACTAGACAGTCAGTCGACAACACAAACAGCCGCCATAATGTTCAGTCGACAGAAGAGATACAATCTCACAAACACCTTGTGAACAACTTGGAAGAGGCAATCTCACAAACACTTTGTGACTGCGATGAGGTGAGAAAAATCGCAAACACTTGGTGGGCACTATGAACACCACCAACAAAAACTCATCAA
Source organism: Hemerocallis citrina (assembly GCA_017893485.1). Taxonomy (NCBI): domain Eukaryota; kingdom Viridiplantae; phylum Streptophyta; class Magnoliopsida; order Asparagales; family Asphodelaceae; genus Hemerocallis; species Hemerocallis citrina. Next base: position 185,109,542 of record CM030362.1, read on the forward strand.
ACATCAAGTTTTCTCGTGAGACGAAGCCTACTATCCCGTGACAACCCCAAGATCGACCAAAAATCTCTCGATTGAAACAAACTTCAACAATCCAAGCATAACATTGCTCCTACCTCAACAAGATGACACCACAACGAAGACGAGCCAACTCCAAGCAAAAGCGAGTTTTATTGGAAGACTAGACAATGGGTATACTCACATGTAGATGCACATATATGTATTTGTTGCGGACACACGAAACATATAGGAGTATTTTTGTGTGAACCCAATCCTTAGTTTGAACTCCAAAAAAATACTTCACAAATCTCCCCAAAAAAGGCAGCTCTCGGTGAACAATTGAAGGAAAAAAGAAGCCGGGTCGGGTTTGGATCCACGAACCAATACCCCAAACCCATTCACGAAAACAAGGAGAAAAGGGAAGAGGTGCTAACGGGTTGGATCCGAATCCAAAACCCCTTAAACCCACACTGCTCCGCTTCACCTCCTCTTCTTTCTTCTTCTTCAGAAGTTTGGCGCCAAAAAAATTCCTTCGAATCCCTTTGTCGAAAAATCGAAGAGGATCTCGCCCCCGCTCATCGTCGCTCCACCTCGAGCCAATGCCTTGACCAAACCAAACTCCTCCGCTCGCCGTCGAGACCCGAACATCGCTCCAAGCCGAACTCTCCTCGCCAAAACCCATGGAACTCGAACCCAAAGCTTCGAAACCCCAAAAAACTCTTAACTTCGTAGCTCGGCGACAAGCTATCGTAGCTCGGCGAGCCCGTAGCTCGGCGAGAATGCGCTCCCGTAGCTCGGCAAATTGGTGGTAGCTCGGCGAGAACTTGAGGCGCTATAGCTCGGTGAGAACGAGCTCCCGTAGCTCGACGAATCGGTGGTAGCTCGGCGAGAACTTGAGCGCCGTAGCTCAGCGAAAGCTTCGAAACCACCCGTAGCTCGGCAAATTCCCAAGTCACTGTAGCTCGGCGAAGCAGCGAGCTCGATAGCTCAGCAGAGCGCTCCGTAGCTCGGCGAAAATCATAGCTCCATAGCTCGGCGAGAGCAAGGAACCCATGGCTTGGCGAGTTTCCATAGCTCGACGACGAAGTCCGAGTTTGATAGCTCGGCGAGGTGACTATTTCCATAGCTTGGCGGGTTCACAGTGTCCATAGCTCGGCGAGTGTCCTATAGCTCAGCGAGAATTCAAAGTCTTCGTAGTTTGGCGAAAAGCACGCCGTAGCTCCACCTCGGTGAATTCACGATTGACCAAGACGATCGACCGCTGTAGCTCAGCCAAAAATCTGAAGGATTTCGGGGCACTTATGCAGCAAAAACCATAGATAAAAAATAGAAACCCTAACCCTAGGATCTGTGTACAAGACATGGCTGATTATGGAGAAATTAAATTTTACCTTTTTGGAGCTTTACGAAGGCTGAAAGATGGAGATCCTCAATCACCACGCAACCCTTGTAGCAGGATCCGCATCTCTAATGCAGTCCACACGAACGTCCGATCGTCCAACGATCAAGGGAGCCGGTACTAGCCGATGAAGCTTGCCTCTATCTCTCTCTCTCTCTTGCCTCTCAACAATTGGAGCGGCTAGGGTTTTCCCTCTTGCCTCTCAACAATTGGAGCGGCTAGGGTTTTCTATGGAAAACGAAGTTTCCAAAAGATCAAATCTTAAACCAATACATCTCTATGTATTTATAGGGAGAGAATGAGCTGGGCTTAACCATAATCGGTTTGGCTTCTGATAAGACCAATCTGATTTTGTTTTATCATTAAAATTCGAATTATACTTTAATTAATTAAGTCTAACTCAATTAATTAAATAACTAATTTCGAATCATTTCATTTAAATTCCGAATTTAAATTAAAACTCCTTTTAAACGTTCTAACTGTGTGACCCTTTAGGTTATTATTACGTTGGCAATAATTTTATTATCTAATAATAAAATTATAAACAATGAGCAGCATCTAGTAATACATCATTGCTACCCAAGTAATAATAATAATTGGTGATTCAATTAAACCTTTCGTGACTAATGTCTCCATGTAATATAATCCTTTTAACCTTGATATTATAGATTAAACTAGAGGCATGGTTCGTGTCATCCTCTTAATAATTTAATCTTTATTTTCTTGATCGATGAGTAGACTATTCAAACAAATCAATATTTGAGCATGGCCATGCATTTCATAGTCTCACTCAAACAAGAGGCCAATAATATCGCTCCTAAAATTAGGAGGGTTAAATTCCATCTAGATCATTCACATTTCCCACACGGTTCATAATGAACCCAATACTATCTTTATCATTACCCGATTAAAGATAACTTTTGATAGAATCAAAGTACATTAATTCTCGTGTAGAAATATAATGATTTCAGGTCAGAGGACCATTACACCATTATCACGGTGAGATAACTAATGACACATATTTATTTATTCCATGGTTGAATCTCACAGTGGGTCTGTCCAGTACAATGTACTCTTACATTTACCTATGTATTGATTTTAGTATCTCTATACTAATGACCCATGAGAGGTGGTCATCAATCAATCAACATACTAGTCTCAATGTATTATTACTGTCCTAATAATAATAATACTCGACTAGGGACATTTAAGATTATTATACTATATATAATCTCATGTTCATATAGTTCGTATTAATAATCTAAGGACATTTATCATGCTAACATTTATAACGCAGTAAATACGAAGCATAATAAATTATTAATATAATCAAATAGAACATAATGTCAAGAATACTGATTACATAATATCAATGTATTGCCTCTAGGGCACCTACACTAACAAAATCACCCCATAGCTTCGCAATCAAGCCTCTGCCGAGCTATGCGTCGAAAAAGAAGAAAGTAGCTCGGCGACTTCGTTCGCCGAGCTAGGGGGTGGAGAAGACGAATCAGCGCCGCAGGATCTCCAAGATTTTCGCGCTGTCCCTTGATCAGCGCTCTGGGCTTTTTTCGGCCTGATCAAGAGCTTTCGCCCGTCAGATCACCTCAGCGCGTGAGCCCATCACTGATCAACGCCCCAGATCGCATCAAAGTTCGTGCCGAATCTGATAAATTCGAAAAGATATTTAAAAATCATTTTTAATTCAAAAAATCAATTAAAAAATTCAAAAATAATTATTTAAATTCAGAAAAATAATTAAAAAATCTGAAAAAATAATTAAAACTAAATTTATTAATTGTAAAATTCGAAAGAGTGATTTTGAGATTGTAGAGTATTCCATAAAATTCGGAGAAATTTGAAGAATTATGGAATAATTCCCAGAAAATTCGGAAAATCCGAAAATATATCCAAAAAAATCCAGGAATACATTTACTGCCTCCAGAAGCCACAGATTGATTCTAGGTATCTACGAACACTCCACTGCTAAGATTATTCGCCAGATTCTAAACATAAGACGTACTACTTCCCGAAAGCCATGAAAATTGCCTTCCGAGAGTGGGGGGCTTATGATGATGGTAAAAATCACAGCAGATCAGAGATGTACGATCCCTGCACGGATCTCAAAGCATCTATAGGCAGATTAGCCATCACAGACCTATTTTATAGGCCTGGTCCCTCTCCAAAACATGGGCTTCTCGCAAGCCTATAAAAAGTGACAGATTAGGCCTACTAAGAGAGACACCCAGCCCATGATGGCTAGGAGTCTTATCTCTTAGCCCCCTACAGGATTATCTTATCTCTTCAGGGGGGGAGACATGAAAGATCCGACGGTCACGATTTGGCTTCTAGAATGTCTCTCAGGCCTATAAATACTCCTCCCTTTCTTCAGTCTCCAGGTAATCAACAATTCTCCAGTTTTTACTCTCTTACTCTCTCTCTCTTTTTGGTTCTGACTTAAGCGTCGGAGGGTCTGTCGTCGGGGCCACAGCCCGGTGTTTCAGATGTTTTTGCAGGTCCGTCGGCCGCATCATCCACCGTTCAATTCAGATCACAGGAGGTTAATCGACGGTCCAGATCCATTTTCAGGAGCCCTGACAGTTTATAACGGTCAGGTCATAAGTTTGACTTTTAGTAGTGTCCTTCATTTATTAACTCACTATCTGTTTGCTTCCACACCGAAATAAGCAGCAACACATCATTTTGGTGACAAGAAAGAGGAGTACTTCTTGAATTGTTGGATGGCTAAATTTAAAAAATTCCCAACGGGGTTTTTTTAAAAATCACCGATACTTTAGTGGGGTTTTTTTAAATTTAGCCTTGTTGGATGGGAAAGGATAAATATATGGTCAAATGACCCTGATTATCACCCTACCGATTGTCATACCGTGTTGGAGCTGATGAGATAATGTTTTTTCAAACTTGGATGCTTCTTAGATGCTTGATTATTAATCTTTGTACAATATTATTAATCATTTATGTCTACAGACACAGATACTCCTCTCTATCTCTGTATTTGATTTTGATAATTTTGTTGTTTTGGACACATATGACCATATTGTTGCTGACAATTTTGTTATCATGGAGTATTTTACATGCTGCATCATTTATAAAGACATAAAGACGTAACATTTATAAAGACGTACCATAAGCATGTATCTAGAGATAAATCTAGTATAATAATAAGTGCCATAAGCAAGTGTCCACAGACAAATATAGTATAATAATAAATTCGATAATACTGCTAGGATATTTCCCAAGAGTTGTTGAACTGTTTTCGAGATTAAGTTGAAAAATCCAAAAGGTCATTAGGAAAATAGTTGAACTGAAGGGCTTAGCAAAAGATTTCTCTTCGATATTACACACACAAACTGAACCTCTAATACATCGTGAATTGTAAAGACAGCGAGACAGACACTAATACAGAGACACAGCAGATACGTCATACAAGATCACTCCATATTTAACAACTCTGTTAACAAACAAGCTTTTTGCACTATGGCCTCACATCTCTAAATCAAAAGCCATGTTCTGACACAGAAAAAAAGACGGAACACACTCAGATATATATATATATATATATATATATATATATATATATATATATATATCCCTTAGATAGATTACAATCACTGAACATCAACATCGATAACCTTGCGATCAACCTTGGTCTTCGGGACACTGACAAGCAGCACTCCATTATTGAGCTCAGCCCTCACTTTATCTTTCTCACAGTTATCCGGCAACGCAAACCTCATATCATAGTTGCTCATGCTCTTCCCCTTCCACCATAACTCCTTACCGTCCTCACCCCCTTCCTCCTCCTTCTTGTGCTCCCCCTTGATAACCAAAACATCATCCTCTACCGACACCTTCACTTCCTCCTTTGAAAACCCCGGCATGTCGAACCTCATCCTCACCTCCTTCTCGTCCTCCATTACATCCCACGGAGTGCGAATCTCCTCAATACCATTACTCCTGCGAGAAACAGGGAATGTCGTCATAGTGTCTTCAAACATCCGGTCCATCGTGTCCAGCATCTGTCTCATTGTTCTCATTGGGGACAACGGATCCACCAGCCCTGCAGCATCATTAATTCATCAGTAACTCAATAAAGAAAAAAATAAAATTATATAAAATTTTTTAAAAAAATCAAGAACTAAATTATTCATGTACAATAATATACAAATAAATACCCTTATCTTAGTTATTTCAGTTTTTGCAAACTGACCGCTAAAGCTTTGTAGTTGAGACTTGATAATTGTGCCACTGATTTTAAGCGCCGAATAGTTTTGACTCCTACATTAAAATATATATATATATATATATATATATATATATAGGGTAAAAGGAATATGAGCAACTTGCTCATTTAGTAAATGAGCAATTGATTATGTGGCATGCATGTGATACATTGGACAACTAACCCTTTTAAGAATTTTCCAATCACATGTATGCCACATCATCAATTGCTTATTTACTAAATGAGCAAATTGCTCATACCCCTTTTTTCCTATATATATATATAAACTTCTGCTATTTTTATTATTTTTACTAGTAGTTTACACGTGCAATGCACATCTTAACAAATATAGTTTTTAAAAATAAAAATTTAGACATAATAGTCATGCACGTGTATTGCACGGGTTGGTAGATTGACAAAACATTTACAAATGACACTAAGGCCTTCTCCCATTATTCTGCACGTGCGATGCACGTGGAGGAAGAAGGAAAAAGACAACAAAAACAACAAAAAAAAGCCAACACGTGCAGCGCATGTGTTGACAAAATGACACTAAAGGACGAAAAATGACAAATGACACTAACCTCTTCTCCCATTATAATAGTAGAGATTTAAGTGATCGGTTATTATTACTCCGATTTTAAAATACAGATTGATTGGTTGGTGTGTATCAGCTTGCAAGCTGACAACACAACACTCCTACTCCTACTTGCTTAGTTAGGTTAAGCATCTGCAGTAAAGCCAAATTTTGGCTATTTGGCTTATAGCAAATAGCAAAAATAGCTTTTGCTATAGTCGTTGTTGGCCAAAATTTAGTATTTCGAAATCTTAATTGAACGGATGTTAGATTATTTCCCGTTCCACGTTTAAAAAAATTGCTAACAAAAAAACAAAGCAAAAAACCAAGGACGGTAGATTATTTTTTCCCAAATAAATTAAAATAAAAAACCTCGGACACCCAATTGTGACATTTACAAAATATTTAAAATATAGATTATCCAAAAAAATACCCCCAAAATCCTAGGACGGTACATGATTTCTCTTCTCTCATCTTTTTTTCAAACTTTTTGATGATTAGACGGTAGATTATCTACCGTCCGAAAAAAAATTTAAAAAAATTTCGGAAGGAAAATTATCTTCCGTCCCATTATTTTATTAATTAAAAAAAATTAGGAATGGTATATAATCTCCCGTCCGATTATTTAATTAATAATTTTTTTGGAACAATGTATAATCTCCCGTCCAATTATTTTATTAATAATTTTTTTTTTTGGAACTGTAAATTATTTATCGTTCAATCTTCAAACGAAAAATTATGTTTCGTCAGACTATTTTTTCTATTTAGTCAATTTGACTGTCAAATATAGCTCACGACTGTTCATCAAAATAAATATTTTGGCAAAATAGCCAACGATTGCACATTTTGAGCCAAATTTTGAATGAAAAAATTGGCTAAATAGCACCGACTACAGATGCTCTTATATCGTAAAATTTGAAAAGGTTTAAAGGGGGATTAGTAAAGTTACCGAAAGGGGCAATATCGAAGGAGGAGCGGCGGCGGGGCCTGCGATCAACGGCAGTGGACTGCCTCTTAGCGGGGCTGGAGTCGACATGGACATCGAGTTGGGATGAAGATGAGCCTTTCATGTCGTCTGATGCTGCAGCTGCTGATCGGATGAGGCGGCGGGGGGCTGTTCGAATGGGGAGGAATGGGAGGAGAGTTTTTGGGGATTTGAGAGTTTGTTTGAGGAGGAGGAGAGAGATGGTGGAGGGAGAGGTGAAGGGACGAACAGTGACGCTGAGAGCCATGATGTATTTATTTATTTATTATTGTATAGCGTTCCGTGTGCTGGTGTATGTATCTTCTTCTTCTTGTTTGCTTTTGGAGTTGGCCGGAATTATGGAGGCTATTTATAAGAGTATGACAAGTTGGGAAGAGAGACTTCTAGAGGGACTTAGGAAGTCGGAGAATGATGATGGATGCTTCTACCGCTTTCAGCCATTCATGGATGGACCTTTCTACATGAGTCTGGTGTTCTCACTCACAATAATTAAAAAATCGACCCCCCTACAGACTGCAAACGGGTCGGGTCGACCAGTGAACCGCCCGCAACCCACTCGTTTAATCCGGCCCGCGAAACTACGATTCGGGTTCAGATCGAAGCCGTTAACGTTAATGGGACGACCCGGGTCGCTCAATTAACGAATCGAACCCGCTTAACCCGGTCCGGTAACCCGCGAAAAAGGACCCGACCCGTTCGCCAACCCGCGGGTTGCGAACCGTTTGATCCGTACGGGTCAAACGTTCGACCCACTCCGGGTCGACCATTGACCGCAAGTCCAACGGTGGGTTACTGTAGCACAGAGCCGTTGAATGACTCTTTTAGCCGTTTTTTGGTTTTTTTGTATTTTTTTTTGTTTTTTTGTTTATTTTTACCCTATAAATTATGTGTATTAGTTTTGATAATGCATCTAACAATAACTAGTATTATACACGTGCTTTGCACGTGGGAAATTTTTTTTTAGGGGGAAATGAAAAGGGAAAAAAATTATGTGATTTGCACGTGAGGAAATTTTTTTTTGGGGGGGGGGGGGAGGAATGAAAAGGGCAAAAAAAAAGATTACCAACACGTGCGTTGCACGGGTTGGGTTAAGGACTAAGGCCTTCTCCCATTATAGTAGTAGAGATGCATCAATTAGTATTTTAAAAACCGCATTAAACCATCCATCTGACAATATTTTTCATGTTAGATGTGCATGTCATATTTCAAAATTTATGTGTTCAAGATGTATTAAAAACAGCCGATCCATATATAGTTAAAATTAGAAATTGTGTACATTTTATTGCATTAAGTGGCACTGTATTTCAAGAATGGAAAAATTGGTGTAGGATTTCAAATGTACCGTTTAGAAAATTTTCAAAGGATGTTAAACACCGATGGAACTCTACTTTTGATTTTCTACATGTTGTTACCGAATATAAAACATGTATAAATGATTTTTGTATCGCAAAAAAATATGCTAAATTTTGAAATGACTCCCCCAATTGGTATTATGCCGAATCTTTGTTGAAATTTTTAGAACCTTTTAAAACCGCAATTTAAAAAATTTCAAAATCATATGAATCTACTTCTAGTAACATTTTTATTTCAATAGTTACTATGATGCAAACTTTTAACGAAATGTTAAATGATGCTTTTGTTGGTGCTATTGTCAAACCTGTATACAAATTTTTTTTGAAGTATTTTAATCATCCTCCTATGTTGTTTTGTGTTGCTACCGTTATGGATCCTCGTATCAAATTAGAAGGTATGAAGAGTTTGATTGAAATGTTTTTTGCATTACTTGGGGATGAAGGAAAAGAAATTGATTGCGCTTCTTTTTTAGTTAAATTTGAATCTATATTAAATAACTTGTATGATTATTATGATAAATCTTTTGCTTCTAGTAGTACAACTTCTGTAGTTAGTTCTTCTTCTGCTACTTCTAAAGGTAAGGGTAAGGGTAAATTTGTTGATAGAACATTTAATTTACATGCACAAATTCAATCCAAAAAACCTAGGACTAATCAACCAAATGAATTAAATTGGTATAACCAACAAGATTCTGAGTCTTCTGTTTCTTCACTAGATATTTTACAATTGTGGAAAGACCATGAACACACTTATAGTATTCTTAAATATATGGCTAATGATCTACTAACTCCTCCTGCCTCTACAGTTGCTTCTGAAAGTGCATTTTCTTCAAGTGGCAGAGTTCTAATTGATTACAGGAATCACTTGAAGCCTGACTCGTTAGAGATGCTCGTTTGCACAGAAGACTGGCTGAAGGCTGAAGATAGAGCACAAGGGAAAACATTATCTACGTCCACAAGTGGGAGCAACTCGTCGGAAGAAGAACAACAACAACATCAATAACAACCAAAATGAAGAATTCAAGACCAACAACAACAAGTCAACAACAATAAATTGAAGGCCATCAAATTGAAGACAATTGTAAATAGATAAAAAATTGTATTAAATCTTTGCTTGTTATTTCAAAATTCAAATTAGGAAAATTGAAGTAAATTTAAATTGTATATAAGAAATTTCTTAGTGTATAAAACAAATTTGTGAAATATTTATTTCTTATTACAAATTGTGAAACTTGTATAACTTGAAATCATATGAATAATATATCATTTTTTTGACAATTTCACTCTTTCAATCATATTTTTATTATTACGATTTTTAATGTTTATTATTAATTGTTTTTTGGTTTTAAGTAAAAAAAAATTCACTCTCTAACCGGGCCAACCCGCCACCCGACCCGAACCGACCCGGGTTGGACCTGAAAGGGTTCACAGGTTGGGCGGGTCGCGATTTTATCTCTTCAACTCGGCCCGGTTCAGCCTCCGACCCGACCCGAACCCGCCCAAGTCAACCTTCAACCAAGGCGGGTCCGACCCGAATGCCAACCCTAGGCCCCCCTCCCACTTTTTTTTCTTTTTATTTTTATTTTTTTACTTTAAAAATCTATCTATTTCTATTATAAAAGCCACAATAAAGAAAAGTCTGTCAGGAGACGATCTTAGCCGTTCATATATTGTATTGATCAGACGATTAAAGACTGAGATTAACTTAATCTAACTTAAATATATACTAGATTTGCCCGTGGCCACGTGCCTACGATACGTCTTCAGAACGATACAGCATATAAAAAGTCTTGTAAACAGTAAATCTACAATTATGTAGCTAAATTTTGAATAATATGACAATAATTATAGCATCCACAGTCGTGTGCTATTTATGCATTTTATAGCAAACGACCAGCTGCATTCGTTTGCTATTTATGCATAAAATGCATAAATAACAACAGAAGATTGCTATATATGAGAGGAGATATGAGAGAAATGCATATTATACAGGACGTAACTTCACTTTGCGTCCCACGAAAAAAGTTATTTTTTTAATTCGTCGGACGTAACTTCACTTTGCTTCCCACGGAAATTTTTTTTTTAAAAATTGTCAGACGCAACTTCACATTGCGTCCGACGTTTTTAATTTCAAAAATGGAATTTAACAAATGAAATCAAATCTGGGAGCTCCAAGGAGGGGCCCACTTAATTTTTAAATTTTTTTATACTTAAATACTATTTTTAATTAATAAACAAATCATAAAAAATTCTTTAAAATTGTGGGACGCAAAGTGAAATTCCGTCTGAATTTTTTTTATATTAAATTGGTATAAAATACCATTCGACGACTGCAGCAAATAGCCAAAATGCTATATGCATTTATGCATTTATGCATTTTCTAAACAATTACGATTGTGGATGCTCTTAGTTGTAAATAAAAGTTCATGTTTTCATTAGTATTGATGTGGCTAAAAAAAGGGGTTTAATCGAGACCGTCCAAATTGGACACAAATCCTGAAGCCCAGGGGTAAAACAGTAATTTCACCTACCAACGGGTCTGAAGCGGGTACTGGGTCTCCTTCTCACAAGATCCAATAACCCGCAAACGGATTCACCTCAACTGGGTGCGGGCTTCAACCCGCAACAAACCCGGTCCAGCAGGATAGAATTAGGGTTTCTGATTAACATTAATCAACGGCCCTGATTCATATCTATCCTTTCACTGGGGATTAGAGATTACATTCCTTATCTATACACAGGAATTACATGCCTAATCTGTTCCCTAAGACGCCTATAAATACCCCCCATCCATCTCCATTAAGAGGTAATCAATCTTTCTCCAGTTTTTGCGCTCTTTCATAGTCTTCCTAGATTACTGACTTGAGCGTCGGAGGGTGCATCGCCGGGAACAACCCCGGTGTCTCGCACTTTTTGCAGGTGTACGACGGGAGCGACGATCAGACCCCGACGGAACAGGTATACAGGTTTACTATTCAGTTTCCCTAAGAATCCACAAATACTATCTGTTTGCCCCCACACCAAATTTAGCGGCAACAGATTTGTGCCGTCTGTGGGAACCTAACGAATAGAAACCTCTCCTCTTCCCGGTGAACAAATCTTCTCCAGCCATGCCTCCTAGGAAAGTCAGATCAAGAGGGTCCAACAGAGGACCCAACCCCGATCAGCAGCAAGAAGTTCCCATCCAACCTACCCAACAGCAGGGACAGCTTCCTCCTCAAGCGGAGGACCCACTCCAACAGGACCCTCCTCCTCCAAATCAGCCACCTCCAAAGGGTCCTAACCCTCAAAAACAGCCTCTTCACCAAGACCACGTCTCCATCCACAATGCCTCTTCGGACTCTATGGCCTCCCATCATCCCCGAGCCTCTGGTCGCCACAATACCGCCCTCAATTGCCAGAAAGATGATGACCTTCGCCGCCATCTGGATGAAAAGCGGGCCCGAGAGGGAACCTCCCGCCAACACCGTCCGGACGAGCGGTCCCCTCGCCACCGGGAATATAGAAGGTCCCCTAACCGAAGGGGTCGGAAAGAATCCCCCGAGCACTACCGAAGAAGGCCGCACTCCCCTGCAGGTCGGCAACAGCCCAGGAACAATGAGGCACCTATCACACGTGCCGAGTTCCAGCAGTTCCAAGCGACCGTCCTACAAGCTCTCAATCTCCGTCCCAACACCAACGCACCCAAGATTCCATCTCCTCCCCCGGTCCGAAGCCCTCGCCGATGGTCCCCATCACCTCGTCCTGCTCCTAACAACTCCCGGCATACCCCAAGTCCTCGTCGCTCCCGAAGTTACCATCGCCGTAGCCCTCGCTCTCCCTCATACGAAGACGAGTCTAGAGGCTCGGCTGAATACCGTCGGAGGGATGACACCATGTACCACCATCTTCATGAAGTAAAGAGGCGCCTGGGCCAGATAGACCGAGAAGAAGAGCTTAGGGGGAGGACATTACGTCCTAGCCGCCCTCCTTTCTCCCGAACCATAGTGGATGCACCTGTGTCGTTCGTCTTCAAACCTCCCCAATTTGAGACCTACACCGGGGAGACCGACCCCGTTGATCACATCAAAAGCTTTAAGACCTTGATGCTCCTCCATCAAGCTTCCGATGCCCTCCTCTGCAAAACCTTCCCCGCAACTCTCAAGGGCCCAGCTCGAGAATGGTACTCTCACCTTGCCCCCTCCTCAATATTCTCCTTCGAGCAGTTTGAGACCCTTTTTGTCACCCATTTTGTAAGCAGCCGTAGAGCTGAGAAGACCAGCATCTCACTATTGCACCTCCACCAGAAGAAGGGGGAGAAATTGAGAGACTATGTGAAGAGGTTCATAGCTGAAGCCAGGTCCATAGCATCCCTCGACCAGTCGATCGCTGCGGCAGCATTTCAATCTAATGTCCTCAATTCCAACCTCCGCTCCTCCCTCGCCAAGAAGCCTCCACAGAACTTTTCCGACCTCCTCCTTCGCAGTGAAAAGTACATCCGGGCCGAAGAGGCCGAGCATCGACCCAACTGGGAGGGGTCTTCCTCCGGGTTTAAAAGAAAGGGAACAGAAGAGGAAGGAGCCAAGAAGCTCCAGAAGGATAATGCCGGCCAGCGCCGACCTCCCCCCAGATTCGAGAAGTTCACTCCCCTCACCACTAACGTCTCAACTATTCTGATGGAAGTTGAAAAGGAAGGGATCATACCTCCTGCTCCGAGGATGAACACCCCCGTCAAGAAGAGAGACAAAGAGAAATGGTGCCGTTATCACCGGGACCACGGGCATGACACCAACGATTGTCGCGTCTTAAAGAACGAGATAGAAGCCCTTATCCAGAGGGGGCAGCTGACTAGGTTTGTAAGAAAGGACCGAGTCGAACTTCCTCCCCCGCCTCGGGGGGCTAACAAGCGTCCGGAACGAGAAGAGACGCCTGACTTCGAGGAAGAGCGAGTCCTCCACCTCATTCATGGGGGCCCAATGGGGGGCTCCTCAAACTCCTCTCGGAAGGCATTTATAAGAGAAGTCAACTCGGTCTGAACCACCCTTCCTCCCAAAGGCCTCGGAGTGCCTGTCACATTCTCCGACGAAGATCTTGAAGGAGTTCGCACCCCACATTGTGACACGCTCGTCATTAGCCTCCACATGGCGAACTTCAAAGTGGAGAGGATACTAGTGGATAATGGCAGCTCCGTAAACATCCTCTTCCTCGCCGCTTTCAAGGGCCTAAAGCACTCCCGAGATAGACTCAAGCCCGCCGGTTACACGCTCCATGGGTTCACAGGAGTGCCAGTGACTATTGAAGGGGTGATTACCCTCGACGTAACCGCTGGCAAAACTCCTACCACCCGAACGGAGTCGATGGACTTCATGGTCGTAGATGTCCCAGCAGCCTACAATGTTATTCTGGGCCGGCCCGGCCTGGCCGCCCTTGAAGCCGTCCCTTCTGCCTACCATCTCAAAATGAAGTTCCCCACTCGGGCCGGAGTAGGGGAAGTAAGGGGCAATCAGGAAACGGCCAGAAAGTGCTACATGAACTCTACCCTCGGACCCGTCCTCTCCTTAGAAACTCTGGAAATCCCCCAAGACACTGCTCGGCCGACCTCCGAGCCGGTGGACGAATTGGAGGAAGTGCTCTTCTCTGAGCAGGACCCGAACCGCAAATTCTTTGTTAGCAAGACCCTCCCGTCCGCCCTATGCTCAGACATTGTACAATGCATCCGAAGGAACGAAGACCTCTTCGCTTGGTCAGCTGCAGATATGCCCGGGATCTCCGAAGAGCTCCTGGTCCACCACCTGAGCGTTGTTCCGGGGTCCAAACCGGTTCAGCAGAAGAGGCGCAAGTTCGCCCCCGAGCCTCAGCTCGCTATTAAAGAGGAGGTGGACAAGCTCTTGAAGGCCCGGTTCATACAGGAGGTGAACTATCCTGAGTGGTTGTCGAATGTAGTGATGGTGAAGAAGTCCAATGGGACTTGGAGGATTTGCATTGATTTTACCGACCTCAACAAGGCTTGCCCCAAGGATCCATTCCCTCTTCCGAGCATTGACACCCTGATCGATGCAACCTCGGGACATGAGCTCCTCAGCTTCATGGACGCCTTTTCAGGCTATAATCAGATCCGGATGTTCCCCCCCGGATATCCCGAAGACTTCGTTTGTGACCGACCAAGGCCTCTATTGCTACAGAGTCATGCCGTTCGGTCTAAAGAATGTAGGTGCAACATACCAACGCCTCGTCAACAAGGTTTTCCAGGCTCAGATCGGCCGGAACATGGAGGTGTATGTTAACGACATGCTTGTAAAAAGCATCCGGGGCGTTGATCATGTGACCGACCTCTAAGAAGCGTTTGACGATCTGAGAAAGCACAATATGAGACCCAACCCGAACAAGTGTGCGTTCGGCGTCTCATCAGGGAAGTTCCTCGGCTTCATGGTTAGCCAATGAGGAATTGCAGCAAACCCGGAGAAAATCAAGGCAATATTAGACATGGCCCCTCCCAAAAATGTAAAAGAAGTTCAGAGATTAACAGGCCGCTTAGCCGCCATTGGGCGCTTTCTTTCAAAGTCCGGGGAGAAATGCCTCCCTTTCTTTAAGGCCCTCAGGGGGGCTAAAGGATTCGAATGGGGGCAGCAGCAACAGGAGTCCTTCGACCAGCTCAAGGCTTACCTCGTCAATCCCCCTCTCCTCAGCAAACCGATCCCTGGTGAACCCCTCTACCTCTACCTGGCAGCCTCTGAGCAGACCCTCAGTGCAGTTTTAGTGAGGGAAGAAGACCGGGCTCAGAAGCCCATCTACTATGTCAGCAAATTGCTTCGGGACGCCGAGCTCCGATACCCGAAGATAGAAAAGATGGCTTATGCCCTGGTAATGGCTGCGAGAAAGCTTTCGCCCGTACTTTCAGTCCCATTCGGTGGTTGTTCTTACCGACCAGCCGCTGAAGCAGGTCCTCCATAAGCCTGAGACTTCGGGTCGCCTTATGAAATGGTCTATCGAGCTGAGCCAACACGATATAACTTATCAGCCTCGGACCGCGATCAAAGCTCAGGTGCTAGCCGAATTCATAGTTGAGAGTACTATCCCCGAGTCCAGCCAAACAGTGAAGGGACCACCCGTCTGGTCGGTTTATGTTGACGGATCCTCCTGCAATGAGGGAAGCGGGGCAGGAGTCATTTTGGCAGGCCCAGATGACTTCATCCTTCAATACTCCCTCCGTATAAACTTCAAAGCCTCGAATAACGAAGCTGAATACGAGGCGCTCATAGCCGGCCTTGGAATGGCCCGAAATGCAGGGGCACAATGCCTCCGGATCTTTAGCGACTCCCAGCTAGTCGTCAATCAGGTCCTCGGCGAATATGAAGCACGTGATGACAGGATGGTCAAATACTTGGCCAAAGTCAAGAGCCTCATGGTGCTGTTTGAAGAGGCCCTCATCCAAAGAATCCCCCGAGAAGAAAATGCTCAGGCCGACGCCCTATCCAAATTAGCCTCCTCCTCCCTTCAAGGTCTCGAGTAGACCGTACTGATAGAAGTCCTCCTGAAGTCGAGCATAGAGGACGAAACACCGGACTCCGTAAAAACACTGCCTGTCCTCCTCGAAGACAATTGGATGAAACCCCTCGTCGAATTCTTAAGGGACGGACTCCTCCCCGAGGATCCCAAGGAAGCACGAAGGGTCAGAACCCGAGCCGAGCGTTACACACCAATCGGAGGCATCCTGTACAAACGCTCCTTCACCCAGGTGGACGGTCGGCCCTACCTGAGGTGCCTCTCCCCCGGGCAAGCCGACTACGCCCTGCAAGAACTTCATGAGGGCATCGGCGAGGCCCATTCAGGTTCCAGAGCCCTAGCGCGCAAAGTGTTGAACTATGGGTATTTTTGGCCCACTCTCTTACGGGACGCCGAACGACACGTTCGGCAATGCAGCTCCTGTCAGAAGTATTCCGACATCCGACGCCTTCCACAAGCACCACTCACATCCCTATCAAGTCCGATCCCCTTCGCAATGTGGGGGATGGATTTACTAGGGCCGTTTCCACCAGCCCCCGGACAGCTTAAGTTCCTAGTCGTGGCAGTCGACTATTTCTCGAAATGGATAGAGGCCGAGCCCCTGGCCACGATCACCGAAAACAAGGTCGTTCAATTCTTTTGGAAGAGCGTGATCTGCCGATTTGGCGTCCCCAGGGTCCTAATTACGGACAACAGAACGCAATTCACGGGGGCTGCCTTCCGAGCTTTATGTGAAGACCTTGCCATACAACACCAGTTCTCCTCCGTCTCTCATCCTCAGTCGAATGGTCAGGCCGAAAATGCCAACCGACAGATCCTTTCAGGCATTAAGAAGAGGTTAGACAAGTGTTCCAAAGGCTTGTGGGTCGATCAGCTGCCCAACGTGCTCTGGAATTACCGCACCACGAAGCGGACCCCAACAGGCGAGAGCCCATTCAATCTCACCTACGGGTCCGAGGCCATCATCCCCCTAGAAGTCGGGTTACCCTCTCCTCGTCTGATAGCTTATGAAGAAGAGCAGAACGCTAGGGAGCTCAGAGCAAGTCTAGATCTGATAGACGAAATCCGAGAGAGAGCTGCCATACGCCGGCAAACTTACCGAAGAAGGATCGAGCTAGCATACAACAAAAGAGTCCGCCCAACGGACCTCAAAGAAGGGGACCTGGTCCTCCGAAAGTTGGCCATCTCGTTCCCAAGTCAGAAAAGCAAATTGGCCCCGAATTGGGAGGGACCCTACAAGATCTCTAAAGTAATCCGCCCCGGCACATACAGACTAGAAGACCTCGAAGGCAGGGAGATTCCCAGGACTTGGAATGCCGACCATCTCTTAAAATACCAAGAGAGTACCACAACGCCTCTCTAAGTAATTCGAGATGATGAACCGTTCCTTTCCTGTTACTTGTAGTGATTTTCTTTCATTTTTTCCTTGTAATAACGGCTAGCAACTTTAGAAGCAGCCGATCATTGGATATTAATAAATAAAGTTTTTTCATATTTTTGCTACTGTTTACATCTCTCTGCTTCTAACTTTTCAATCTAACGATGGTTCGGAGTCCAACACTTGGCTCGATTCTACTTCGCAAGTTCGCTTCTAAGCGGGCTAGAAGTAGTTCACCATTCGGAATTGCTCCCACAACTGTTGAACTAATCTAACGATGGTTCGGAGTCCAACACTTGGCTCGATTCTACTTCGCAAGTTCGCTTCTAAGCGGGCTAGAAGTAGTTCGCCATTCGGAATTGCTCCCACAACTATTGAACTAATCTAACGATGGTTCGGAGTCCAACACTTGGCTCGATTCTACTTCGCAAGTTCGCATCTAAGCGGGCTAGAAGTAGTTCGCCATTCGGAATTGCTCCCATAACTGTTGAACTAATCTAACGATGGTTCGGAGTCCAACACTTGGCTCGATTCTACTTTGCAAGTTTGCTTCTAAGCGGGCTAGAAGTAGTTCGCCATTCGGAATTGCTCCCACAATTGTTGAACTAATCTAACGATGGTTCGGAGTCCAACACTTGGCTCGATTCTACTTCGCAAGTTCGCTTCTAAGCGGGCTAGAAGTAGTTCGCCATTCGGAATTGCTCCCACAACTGTTGAACTAATCTAACGATGGTTCGGAGTCCAACACTTGGCTCGATTCTACTTTGCAAGTTCGCTTCTAAGCGGGCTAGAAGTAGTTCGCTATTTGGAATTGCTCCCACAACTGTTGAACTAATCTAACGATGGTTCGGAGTCCAACACTTGGCTCGATTCTACTTCGCAAGTTCGCTTCTAAGCGGGCTAGAAGTAGTTCGCCATTCGGAATTGCTCCCACAACTGTTGAACTAATCTAACGATGGTTCGGAGTCCAACACTTGGCTCGATTCTACTTCGCAAGTTCGCTTCTAAGCGGGCTAGCCAATCAGAATTGCTCCCACAACTGTTGAACTAATCTAACGATGGGTCGGAGTCCAACACTTGGCTCGATTCTACTTCGCAAGTTCGCTTATAAGCGGGCTAGAAGTAGTTCGTCATTCGGAATTGCTCCCACAACTGTTGAACTAATCTAACGATGGGTCGGAGTCCAACGCTTGGCTCGATTCTACTTTGCAAGTTCGCTTCTAAGCGAGCTAGAAGTAGTTCGCCATTCGGAATTGCTCCCACAGCCGTTGAACTAATCTAACGATGGTTCGGAGTCCAACACTTGGCTCGATTCTACTTCGCAAGTTCACCTCTAAGCGAGCTAGAAGTAGTTCGCCATTCGGAACTGCTCCCACAGCCGTCGAACTAACCTAACGATGGGTCGGAGTCCTATGGCTCGACTTTACTTCCCCGGCTCGCCCTCAGGCGAGCCGGAAGTAGATGGTCGTTCCAAATTGCCCCCACGACCATCGAGCCGAGCGGACGAGGTACCGACCCTCGTATATGGCAAAAAAAAAACCTTCCGAGGCGAAACCACCGTCAGATCGTCTCAAAATGTGTGCTAGAGTGTGATGAACGGATCTGATTAGCCACGTGTCCACAAAACGACAAGATAACGTTTTCTTGGGAACTGGACCCACCTCGAGATTCGTGCCACCATCCAACGGCTCTGATCACCTCACTTCGCTCGGCCCCAAACACCGATCGACAGGCAATCAGAACCAACCTTCGGCAACAATCACTCCGGCCGCCAACCTACATGAGCACAGTCGATCCGCGCCGAACGAGTGTCCAGCCAAGCCTCGAAAGAGTTTGGGTTAAGGTTTTAGGGAACCCTCTCCTCGGTTTAGGACTCTGGTCATCACCTCATCCACCATGATCTCCCCTGACCCTGACACCGATGTCGGAGCCGTCAGAGTCAGGAGAAGATCATGGTGGAAGAACGACAACCCATCCTCCCGAAGAGCTTTTCCCTCGGGTCCAGACTACGGTCGCCAACTCTTCTGCCTTGTCCTCCCCCGACCCTGACACCCACATCGTGGCCGTCAGGAGCGGGAGAAGAACAAGGCAGAAGGGTGACCACCCATCCGAACCTCGCGAGGTGAGAATTTTTCACAAGGCTGGCATCCGCCCAAGGGCAGACACCATCGATGCCACTAGAGCTCAAGACTGCAGTGACTAAAACAACAAGGGGGGTGTGGTACTTATAGCCTTCCCCCAAGAGACTGTCATTATGACCCTCGGGAGTCCAATAGTCACGCCTAGGGAGCTGAAGCGCCGCGTATTTATTAAGGGGCACCACTCTCAATGCCCTCGGGAAGGTGGAACGCCCCCACGGATCCCGGAGCACCATTAATGATGTTAGGGAACTGGTCCCATCTTTTCAGAGCGACGCTTGAACGGTCAAGGGCCCGCACCCCAACTCAGGCCGCGTGGCCGCAGCTTCGAAACAGCTACAACTCGGCCGTGGCACCGAGCCGCATCGGAAGGTGCCGAGCAAGATTCAAAAACCCGGCTAAAGAGTGAGTTTCGAGGCCAAGGTGCTCGACGAAACAAACACTCGCCTCGCGGTTCATTTCAAGCCTACCCTAGCCAGCACATTTACAACACTACGACAAGCAGCACAACTCCAATTTTATTAATATAACTTGGATAAATTTACAAAAAAGATTACAACAAGAGACAGTTCGGAAGCCCAAAGACACCACACGACCCGATTACTGCCTCCGCGGAAGGGGGACGCTCCGGTTCAGCGATACCTTGGGTCGGCGCTTCTTGACCTCCGAGCTCGTCTCTAGACCAACGAACCGAGACGCCCCCTCACCGCTGGCCCTGACGGTCGCTCCAACTGAAGCACCGCTCGAGGACACTGCTACTCCACTTTGGGCGTCGGCTGCTGTCCGACCGACGATGGAGGTTCGGCTCGCCATTTGATAGAACGTAATCCCTCACTCAATCTCTTCGCGAGTGCACGAAGTGCTCCGGACATTAGCCTTCACCGGCTGAGGCTTGAGCCGAGCAACCTCTTCCTCCAACTCAACGATCCGATCCTTCAACGTGTCGTCCTTCACAATCACTTTGAATCGAGGAAGTTTCGCCAAACCAGGATACTCGGCACTGTCAGATATAATGCGGCGCAAGTGGGTCACCTCGATGCTCTTATCGACCGTCACCCTTTGCAACTGTTCTACCTTCCTTGCGAAGTCATCTCGTTCGGCCGAAACCCGGACCAACTCTTCCTCCTTCGCAGATAGTTCGGCCTTGACTATCCGCAGATGGTGCAGCTCGACCAGCACCTCACTGTACCTCCTCTCTAAATTATGAAGTATTCTCCACGTCAGATGGACCTCGCCCTCGAGACGGTCCTCCCGGGACTGCTGAAATAACTCTGCGCGGCGCCGAGCCGCCGCGGTGATAAGAGTATGCTCGGCAATCTGAAATGAAAAAGGGACAACATTGAAGTACTATATGGCCGAACCAAACACTTAGACAGAAGTCCAAAATCAAAACCCAACACTTTTCATTCATCAAAAGCGGTGGCCAGTCCGCAAAAGGCATTACACTGTTTGAAAGAAAAAAAAAACAACAAAAAACTACAAAAATTTGCGAGGGGATCAGGGGTCCACCTGCGTCGCCACTTCGACCACGGGCGCGTTGCCAGATGGCCCCTCGATCCTCCCCTCGACCTGGGCATTCGCCACAGGTGGGTCAGCCTCCTCCTCCTCGTCATCGCCTTCGACCTCGTCGCCTTCGGCTCCCTCCTCCTCACCGCCTGAGGGCGACCCGGGCCACAGTCTGTAGCCGACCCGCTCGAAGCCGGGGACACGATCCTGAACATGGTCGAGTTCCCTCTGATAGGACCTCTCCATGTTCTCGGCCATGTGTTTCTTCGCCTCGGCCTCTACCTCGGCCCTAATCTTCACAGCCAGCGCCTCCTTCTCCGCCTTCAGGTCGGCCAGAGACTTCGCCGACGCGGCCAGCTCCTCGGCAGCCTTCGTAGCCTTGGCAGACTCCACATCAAGTCGCCCCTTGGCTCTCTCCAAGTTGGCCACAAGATCGGCAACCCGGACTTCCAGGGCCTCGACCCACCTCTGCTCGGCCTCGAGTTGCCGAACCGCCTTGACCTTCTCCGCCCTGTCCTTGTCACTGGCGGCCTTCAGCTCCTTCTCCTGCACGGCGAACGTCTCGAGGAGGTGGCCAAAGTGGCAAGTGGCCTGCGAAGACAACAGTAAGCGCAATATACAAGCCGAGCAGTAAACTTGAAGAAATTCGCAATGAGAAACTTACCGAGACGAGCGACCGAGCCACTTCGTAAGTGTCGTCGCCGACCGTCCCCGCCTGCAGTGCGGCTCTGTCCTTCGGGGTCGCCAGGTGCTTGACGAACTGCACCGACATCTACGAGCTGCCGAGGAACCCGTCGTGATTCTTCACCCGCCAGTTCGGCACAAACAGCTGCTTGTGCTGCTCGGTCAGGAACTCCTCGGCCGCCTCCGTCAACCTCGGAGCCTCGAGCGACAAAGCCGCGTTGACATCAAAGGCCCCCTCAATCAGGGCCGGGGCGACCGGGACCGAGGGCTCCTCGGCAACGACCACCTTCGAAGGCGCCTCAGTAGTCGGAGGAGGCGGGGTAGTAGTCGCAGCGACCTTGGGCTGCGGAGTCGATGAGGCAGCAGCGGTCGCCCTCTTCCTCTTCCTGCCCCCGGCCAACTTGGACCGATCGGCCATCATAGCGTTGAAATCAATCTTCATCGCTTCTACATCAGACAACAAAAACTGATTAGCAAGACGAGCTAAAAACTTGGAAGAAAAACAAAAATAAATGAGATGTCAGGAGCATACTCGGGTCGATGGGGCTAAGGCCGGACCCGAACAGCACCTCCTCCGTCAACTCCCTCCAACTCAGCAAGGGGAGGGCCATGATCTTCCTCGCCACTTCCTCCTCGGCCGCAGACAGTACAGGGTCGGCTCTCGCAAATTTCGGCACCTCCGGTTTCCACCGGGTCGGAATGTGCAGTATTGGCTCCCCCCTTAATATAAAATACTTCTCTTTCCAACCTTTAATTGAGTCCGGGTTCTCAATGATCCTAACACCCTTCCTCGGCCCCAAGTAGTACCGATGCTCTATCTTGTGCATCCGGTTTATCCGATACAGGCCTCGGAAGACCGTTAGGTCCGGCTCGACTTCAGCTTTGCGGCACTGAAGCAGGAAAGCATTCACGTGACGCCATGTGTTCGGCATAAATTGGGTCGGCGCGAGGCAGAACCAGCCGAGGATCTGGAGAATGAAAGGATGCAACAGAAAACGTAGTCCGGCATTCAAGGAGTCGAAGTCGAACATGCACATGTCCGACGATGCCAGCTTGGAATTCGCTCGCATCCCGGGGCTGGGGATCATTAGCTTGTACTCCGGAGGGATGGCGAATCCCTTTCTGATCCGAAGGAGATCCCTCTCGGATAGCACCGAAGTAATCTCGTCGGCTTCGGTAGGAAGGGCCGGGTTGGGTTCTTCGAGGACTTTCGACTTTCCGTAGAATGCTTTCTCCAAGAGGTCGCCCTCGTACTGTCTGACTCCCGAATGCCCGGACAGAACAGAGGGATATCGTCCCATCTCGGGGGCTTGCTTCGGGTGCTCTATAATCTCCTCGACCACGACAGACTGGGCTGCCACCCTCCTCTTCTTCTTCTTCTCCTTCCTCGCCTCGGCCGCAGACGGCTCGGCGACTTGTTTTCCCTTCCTTCGGATCTCCGCCCTTCTCCTCTCCTCGGCACCATCATCGCCCGAGGACGAGGCCCCACTCCCCGAGTTCACTCTTGACATCTCTAGAAAAAGAGCTAAGGCAAGTATACTGACCTTTGAAGTGACGTTCACGGTCGGAAAGTGCTCGCCGGAAATCGCCTGGCCCACGCGACAGCTAACGTCACCACCTTGGAGCAAAAGTCCCCGCTAGCAGAGAACTCAGAGAGCAAAAGTGAAATCTTGGAGTGAAAAGTGAGAAATGAGCTTGGGGGTGGGAGAGTGAAAACTTATAACCCCAAATGATGTTGGGCCTCCTTGGGAATCTCAAAGGCCCACTAAGAAGCCAAAACGTCAAGCGGAGAGTTGCGACGTTTCGACAAGCAAAAACTCCTCAAATTACTTAAGTCCACGAGTCGGCCACCGGTCTGCCAAGCCGAGCTGTCGAACAGCCTGGCTAAGCAACCGAGCTACTGAGCCCCTTCAAAACATTTCTCCATACCTCGGCCAACGCCGCTTAGACTCCAAGCCGAAATGACGAGGAACCGACCCTCGTATATGGAGAAAAATCCTTCCGAGGCAAAATCACCGTCGGATCTCTCCAAAATTCGCGTCAGAATTCGATGGACGGTTCAGATTGCGCCACGCCCACAAAACGACAAGATGACGTTTTCTCGTGATCTGAACCCCATCCTCGTGATTCGCACCATGATGGACGGACCAGATCCGGCCACGTGTACCTTCCGAACTGCCTGCCATCGGCCTGCTCAACCGAGCTACCGAACAGCTTAGTCGAGCAGCCGAGCTACTGGGCTCGGAAAAGTGGTACCAGTAAGAGACGCAACCTTCAAGTACCCAACTCAGCGCCTCGTCCAACGCCACTTAGACTCCGAGCCGAGATGACGAGGAACCGACCCTCGTATATGGAGAAAAATCCTTCCGAGGTAAAATCACCGTCGGATCTCTCCAAAATTCGCGTCAGAATTCGGTGGACGGTCAGATTGCGTCATGCCCACAAAACGACAAGATGACGTTTTCTCGTGATCTGAACCCCATCCTCGTGATTCGCACTATGATGGACGGACCAGATCCGGCCACGTGTACCTTCCGAACTGCCTGCCATCGGCCTGCTCAACCGAGCTACCGAACAGCTTAGTCGAGCAGCCGAGCTACTGGGCTCGGAAAAGTGGTACCAGTAAGAGACGCAACCTTCAAGTACCCAACTCAGCGCCTCGTCCAACGCCACTTAGACTCCGAATCTGAAAGGCTATCATATGTAGAAAAAACACGATTTTCAGTTAATTAATCCAAATAAATGAGAGCCACTCATTTCAATTCCCTCATATCTAATGGTCATAATTGATGTATCTCATTATCTCATTTTAAGATGCATCTCATTGGATCAATTCTCTCTCTCTCTCTCTCTCTCTCTCTCTATATATATATATATATATAATTAAATAAATTAAGGAGTTGTTTTGGGGGGATTTGAGTTTGAGTTTTGGGGGGAAACTTTTGTGTGTGTGGGGGGGGGGAGGGGGATTGAAGGAGAGCCACTTGATAGCTTTCTTTATGTTTTATTATACTAGGATTTTTCACGTGTGATGCACATTTTGATAAGAGTTGGAGGATTGTCAAGTGCGACTTACGTGTTAAGAAATAGTTTTGGAGTTGGACGTGCATTGCACGTAATTGGTAAAAATATTTTGAAGAAAAACTACAATTTGTACGTGCAATGCACGTGTTTATAAGTAGATATTGAATTGTACGTGTAACATATGTGTATGTTTAGTGTTAAAAAAAATGTAAAATTGTTTTGCACGTGTGTTGCACGTTTTAAATAGGTGAAATTTTTTGTTTGTTTGTTATTGTTGTAATTAATGGGAGAGTTGGAGTTGCATGTGCAACGCACAGGTTTGTATGTTGACAACATTACAACTCCAACTCTCCCATTATAATATTAGAGATTAGAGATTATTATTATATATTATATTATAGATAGATAAATAGTTAGATAGATAGATTATAATTTACACGTATGTTACACATTTAATATATTAAAAAAATTAAAGTAAAAAAATCTGACGTAGTGAGGACTTGAACATGAGACCTCCTTCATAACTAATATGGCTAAAAATGGGGTTAAATCGGAACCGTCCAATTTTGGTGCGAATTTTAAAGCCTGAGGGTAAAAAGGTAATTTCACCTACAAATGGGTTTGAAGCGGGTACTGGGTCTTCTCCTCTAAGACCCACCAACCCGCAAACGGATCCATCTCAGCTGGGTGCGGGTTCCAACCCGCGATGAACCCAGTCCATCAAGATAGAATTAGGGTTTCTGATTACATTCAATCAACGGCCCTGATTCGCTCTATCCTTACACTGGGAATTAGGGATTACATTCCTAATCTGATCCCAACGGCGGCTATAATTACCCCCCATCCACCACCATTAAGAGGTAATCAATCTTTTGCCAATTTACGCTCACTCATAATTTTCTCTTATTACTGACTTGAGCATCGGAGGGTGCGTCGCCGGGATCAACCCCGGTGTCTCGCACTTTTTGCAGGAGAACGACGGGAGTCAACGGTCCAAATCCGACAGAGAATGTTAAGGTTTAATTATTCAGTTTCCCTAAGAATCCACAAATACTATCTGTTTGCCCCCACACCAGATTTAGCGGTAATAGATTGACACTGTCTGTGGGAAGCAACAAATAGCAGCCCTTCGTCTTCCCGTTGGTCAGATCTATCCAGCCATGCCTCCCCGAAAGCTAAGATCCAGAGGGTCCAACCGTGGACCCACTCCTCCTCAACCACAACAGGAGATCCCCCTCCAAACCGTCCAGCCGGCGGGACTTCCTCCTCAACCTGATCAGGCCCCGCAGTAGGACCAACCTCCTCATCAGAACCTCCAACCTCCTCGGGGTCAGATCGGGCCTCAGAATGCCGGTGCGAGGGGCTCCCGTCCTAATCCTCCGAAACAACCTCTCCAACATGACCACGTCTCCGTGCACAACCCCTCTACCGACTCCATGGCATCTCACAATCCCCGGTCCTCCGATGACCTCCGCAACACCCTTAACAATCGGCATAAAGAAAAGGATCTTCACCGACGTTTGGATGAAAGATGGGCCCAAGAGGGAGTCTCTCGCCAACAACGTCCAAATGAGCGATCTCCTCATCGCCGAGAACATAGGAGGTCTCCGCCTCACCGAAGACGGAGAGAGTCCCCTGAGCACTATAGAAGAAGGCCTCGCTCACCGAGGGATGATAATGCTCCTATCACCCGTGCCGAATTCCAGCAATTCCAGGAAACCATTGTAGCGCCCTAAATTTCTAATATAATATCTTAGAAAATACGTGGCACAATTCCCTGCATCAACTTCAATGTAATAGTACACATAGCCAAAAACACAGATAATTTTTATTTCAACTTTTGTTACAATAATCATTTACAAACACAGCGGAATACAAAACACCTTGAATTACAAACTTTCTTTTTACAGCACTTCTTTTACAAATTTTATACAAAAGTTCTATTACATCAATTTATCTCAAAAACTATCTCAAGCATCCAAACCTCCAAGCTCTAAGCAATAACCTGTAACACATGAGGCTAGAGATGATCCCTAACCCCCAAAACTAAAGGGGTCAGCCATAAAGGTGTGAGTGACATAAAAACAAAGCAACATAATTATATCATAAAACACTGAGTCATCAACAACATGTATCATCAGCAAAAGTAACTGAAATGAGAAATAACAATTAAGTAAAACATGAAAACACCAAGGATTATAAGTGTAATACCCTGATTTTTCATTTAATGAAAAATTATTTTATTTTGCACGTAGTGTGCACGTGCAATATTTGAATTAAATCTTATAATTGTTTTATTGTGATGTGTATGAATATTTAAATATATGTTTTCGAATTATTCCTTACAAAAGCCTTTTTCTTTAAATAAATAGAAAGCCATATTTTAAAGCCTCTTTCTTAAAGCCCAAAATGTATTTTATTTATTTTTACTATTTTGGCCCATAAAACTAAAGCCCATGGATTAATTTATTTAAAAAGTCTATTTTATTTTTATGTCAAAATCAAATGCACAATTTTTGGCCCAGTTGCATGCACGTGCACTACACGTACACGTGCAATGCACACTACTCCTAGTTGGCCGGTTGCATTCTTTTGGGAGGGAAACCCAAATTTTGAATGGAGATCATGGAGGTGGTTATGTAGTTGTGGGTAGTTTTTATAACTCCTACTCTAATCTTGGCCCTCCATCCTACAACCAACTAGTTAATCCTAGCCCTTCATTCTATTTGATTTCTAGTATAAATACCCCCTCCCATGGCTAGTATTCATAGGCAATTATATCTTTCTAAAACTATAGTCTATTTAAGTTGTGAGTTAAAAGATTGAGAGAATTGTGTGGAATTGTATTGCTTTCAACAAGGAGAAGAAGGCCGGCATCAAAAGGGGAAGCTTTCGGCTTTGCTTGGGCTTGGAGGTGTGTGTGAGCGTCTAGGAGGAGGTGCATTCATTCGCAAAGGACCTTCGTTGCTATTGTGTTGTTTTCTCTCCATACAAGGTGGGTAAAATTCTCCATATTTCTAAAGTAGAAATGCTTGTTAGAATGAATGAATGATAGTGGGTTTGATTTTCCTTATTTCTAATTAGAAATGATGCTAGTATTATATTGAGAAATGATGCATGAAAAATATCAATAAGAGTACACTCTTAATTGGAGAATTGACCTATAAATTGATTGGAATGTGAGTATGCAATTGTATGTGATTGGATTAGTAAAAATCTAAGTTGATATGGATTAATTATAACCATGAATGTGAACTTGGCTAATAAAGAGATTTGTGGCATTAATTGTTGAGAAATGTCGGAAAAGAAACGTTCTGGTAAGTCGACTTAGGACATTGTAAGTCGACTTATATGCTCATTTAGGTCGACTGGTGCTTTTATAAGTCAACTTCTTGCTTGAAATCATGGATGTTTTCCCTTGGATAGCCGACTTACTATAGTATAAGTCGACTGGTACTGATGCATTTTTATAAACTCGAATGTTCTACTCTTTTGAAAATACATGAGACTTTATAAAGATAATTTGGGAATTGTTGCATGAAATAAAATGTGATTTGAGAATTGAGAATAAAAGGTGTAATCAGAACTATGATTTTGATATGTGTATTTTTGGGAAATTATACCTTGCAAAAGAACTGGAAATGAAGAAGATTAGTATAGTAAAGATTGAAGTGACACTATGTGATAGATGTATGAAAATATGAACTGTGAATACTCGTTAGTACTTCTCATTTTGAGAATAATGTGAACAATAAAATGTGAATTATTCTTGTTGAAGAATAGCGTGACAAAATATGATGTGTGATTCCTTAATTTGAGATTTTTTAAACTGTTCAGTCGACCGAATGTGTGTAGCAGTCGACTGTATAGAACTTGAGAAATTACATAATTGAACTCCGCAAAACAGGCGACTGTATTGAACGACAGTCGACTGCCCTGTGGGTGATAATTGAATTGGAACACTGCGGAACAGCCGACTGCCATGTGCAGCAGTCGACTCTCCCGAGTGGTTATGAAGAACTAGAATTGACTGAACAAGTCGACTGGAAGAGATCCAAGTCGACTGTCCAGAGTGTTTGATATGTCAGAGAACATTATTCTGTTTATTTTGAAGATTGTGAACCTTATGGTGGGTGTTGATAAACTCTATTTGTTGCTGCATGAATTTACATGAGATGAATCATAGATTTGAATCGAGAATTACATGAATATGAAAGCTAAGATCATGATATGCTGAGGCAATGAAAAATGAACTCATGAGCTGGAAGTGCTCAGATTATGTTAGAATTTGTGAATTGGAATTGAAATGAAAGAGTAGCTAAGTCTCCCCCGGCATTTGGAAAGAAATGAAATGAATATTGAAAAGAAAGACCAAGGTTGGTCATGTTGAAATGAATGAATAAGTCCGGTTTAGTGGAGAGGCTAACTCTAGAGCTTTGATTTTGTTCATGATTCTAATAAAAACTAAGGATTAGTACATAGTGGAGACGTGATGAAAGTAGGAGAAAAATACGAGTGAGGGCCATCGGATTTGCGGCGGAGAGTATTTCACAGGTTCTTCACGATGAGTCGTGACATGACGTGGATACGGCTCCAGGGTACCGTGGCGGCGGAAAGTATTTCACAGGTTCTTCACGATGCGTCGTGACATGACGTGGATACGGATCTAGGGTACCGTCCCGGTGGTGACACTTGTGGGATGTTTGGTGACTGCATGAGGATCGTGTGCCATGAAGGAGGCTGAATTGCCACAGGTTCTTCACGATGAGTCGTGACATGACGTGGGATTCCCCTCCAGGTTTTCTGTACACGTGCTTGCACTCATAGATCATCTAGGATACCTACCGTAGTTACAGTAGTAGATTAAGTCATGGCGAGGGATTGAACCCTACAAAGATGAAGAACGATTAAGGGCTTGCCCTCGGACCTATGTAGTATGGGATGCATAGAATCCGAACAAGTGCGCATTAGTGTCATGTGACATAAATAACGGCATTAAGGACTAAGTGCACAATCACAACACGACATCAATAGGGTAGTCCCTTTTGTTTGAAATGTGACAAGTTTGTGTTTGTTAAATATGAAAAATTAAGTTATACTATTTCCGGCATAGAGAGGATGGCCGTGTATAATGATCGTTGGTTGAATAAACTGACGTACCCACAGTCTTATATGCAGGTAAATGGCATGTTAAATGTTAAAGAGGAATGGATGCTTAAAGATTATACCATGTTGTTGTACATTTATTTCATTGTTGTAAATTTTACTTCCGCTGTGCAAATGAAAAGTGTAATATTGATGTAAACTCTGATGTAAAGTGAAAAGTTTAAATTTCCTTGTAAAATTGTACTAAAGAAAGTGAAAAGATCCTGTAGAACATCTCGAACTCAGTGTATTTGGGATTCGGGGCATTACAATAAGATAGTAACAGCAATTCATGAAAACGTCAAGTGGTTCTAGACTAAGTGTCAAGTGTAGGAAAAACAAGAAAACACAAGCATAAAACCAAGTCAAGAAAACACAATCTATATGCTGACTCTCTAATGCGTACTTGTCGGATTATATGCATTCCATAGTACATAGGTCCGGTGCAAGCCCTTAACGATCTCCACTTTATAGAGATAACCCCTCGCTATGCAACTAATCCTACTACGGTGATGGGAAAATAAGATCCAGAATACTCTGCGAATAGGCACCACAGCCCTCGACGCGCAAGCATCATGTAAGATAGCTAAAAAACAACCGGAGAATCATCTCCCAAACCCGTGTAACCCACGAATAGGCTTGCAAGGCCCTCGACGTGCAGATACACCAGGTACATTCCTTGAATAGACCTGCCGACCCTCGACACGCAAATGCACCCTACATGCTCCGTGAATAGGCCTGCAGACCCTCGACATGCGAACACACAAATGTCCTCTCGAGACAGAACAACAAACAGTCCTGGAACGCATCCGTTGGACTAACAAAACCATGAGCCTATACTTACGTTTCCCAAGTTCCATCACATCCCCACTAGTGCCTGTCCTTAAGTTGATTATTATTAAACCACCAAAAATCCACATCTCTAGAGTTAGTGTATCATGCCGGACTTAAATACTCAACAACAACTAAACCAAGACCCCCCAGGTCTAACTCAACAAATCTCAACTGCCGGTTCACAGGACTCCCACTCAACTCCTAGAGATCTCAACAAGACCAAAACCCACTAATCCATCGTCAAGACGATCAAAGGGAGAAACCTCTCCAATCAACAAAACCTAAATCTTTATAAAATTCCATAATCCAAATTCAACAATGAAATATCTTCAAAACATATGTTCTGTAGAAACAATAATATTTAGAATAGTACGTTATAGATCAAAACATTTAAAGAATAAATCATTTGAAAGAACATTCAAAAATATAAAGATACATCAGTATCAGTCGACTACAAAAGCTATCGGTCGACTGTCCAGAGAGAAAATTCAATAATCTTTAAGAAAATAATTCTAAGTATAGCAGTCGACTGAAAAGGGTATAGGTCGACTGTCCAGAGTGAAAATCCAATAATCTTTTAAGAAATAATTCTAAGGGGTACCAGTCGACTGTAAAAGTCCTCGGTCGACTGTCCCGAAGGGACTTTCAAGAAAAACTAGAGAACATAGTAGCCGGGTCGTATCGGTTGACTGAGAAGTCATACCAGTCGACTGTCGACCTACAAAATGTGTACTTTTGGTTGTGCACATTTCAACCGATACGTAATTTTACTTTATAAAATCTATTTCTACAAAAGCATATTTCTTATATGGTCAAACACAACATGCAGGATTTATAATAACCCATAAAACTAATTCGAAACTACTTAAATTTATAAAAGTAGTGATTTGTAAATCTCTTTCAAATAAAACATAAATTGTGCATATAATCAAAATAGAGTTTCTAAAAATTAATTGTTCGTTGAAATAGCTTCGTATTCAGATCCAAACCACATCAATACCAAATCTCAAAAGAAAATCCCAATTTGGATATATTTCCTCAAATTCAACTAAATCTCAAATTTTAGTCATCATAACTCAAATCCTCAAAACATGGTCATCTAGACCATTATTCATTCTCAAAATTTCTCAAACTCAAGCTCAACTACTCTCAATAGTTGATTCATAAACAAAAACCAATTTATCACCAACATGGCCAAGTTGTTTTCATCCAACTCACCAATAGTCCCAAAAATCTCATCTTTAATTAATTAATGCATAACATCCATCATACTCAATCAAATCAATAATCCAAAAGAAAAAGTCTACTCACAATTTATATTAAGTTCTCCAACAAATCTAAAATCATTTACATACAAATATCTAGGGTTCTTCTCAAAGATCTAATTTTTCATCAATCCAACATACATATTCATACCAAACCCTAGCATGCTTTCTAATAAATGAAATTCAACATCCAAAATCAATCGAAACATTCATATCATTCTCATACAACATACACAAATCAAAAAGAAAAACAAACAAGTCACTCACATACATAAAACAAAACAACAAAGCAATTATATCACTCACCTCAAATGAAGAAATCCAATCGAATAAGCAAAACCCTTCTTTGCGAAATCCAAGATCTTCTCTTTCAATCTCCAAGAAAAATAAAAATAATAAACCTTGTGTTGTGCAGCGAATGACGGCTGCATCCACCTTTTATATAGGCCGGAATTGAAGAATTAGGGTTTGAAACATATTTGCAAAATAATCCTTTCAAAATATAACTTTACATATATAAACCTTTCTTTATAAAATAGTTAAAATAAGTTAAATAAATAAAAACCAAATCAAATTATTTTACTACTGAGTTTTCCAGCAATCCAGCACAGCCCAGCAATAAGTAAAATTCGGATTTGACTCAGGGTGGCAATTTTGCACAAAAGTCCTTCTTTTTTGTAATATTTGCAAATACATCATAAAATATTTATAAAAATCCAGAAAATTCAGAAATAATATCTACTAATAAATATTATATTTTCCAATTAAAATATCTGGCTTTTACTTTCCAGGAAAACATTTGCACAAGATCCAACATAAATTCCATATTTGCAAAAACACCATACTTGTTTAAATCTTTACCAAATCGACTCTAAATAAAATTTTAATATATTTTAAATTCAATGATGACCATGGAAAGCCCAAAAATCAGTAAAAACGAATTTTCATTATTTGTTTGAGATCCAAACGGCTTTTTACATAAAAGCCCCTCTCTTTCGAGGTATTTATAAAAATAGTTTTTTTATTCAGAAAAATCCCAAAATTTAGAATTTACTCCATTATAAGTAGGAAAATTTGTTAAAAATATAAAATTGGATATTTACACCAAAAATATTTGCACGTGTAAAAGATAAATCTTTAGAAAAATATTTATTAAATCTCCAGAAAATCATTTTAATTCATTTTCTAATCTCAAAAATAGTATTTAAAAATACGGGGTACTACAACCATCTTGCAAGCCCTCCATCTCCGACCCAATAATAACAATGCTCGGAGGGTCCCCACTCCTCCTCCGGTCCGAAGTCCTCGCCGACGGTCCCTAACTCCTCCCCCAGCTCCTAGCAACCCCCAGCACATTCCTAGTCCTCGCCACTCTCGGAGCTACCGTCGTCGTAGCCCCCGCTCTCCTTCGTACGAAGATGAGTCCAGAGGCTTGTTTGATTACCATCGAAGGGATGACACTGTCTACCGTCGTCTCCACGAAATGGAGAGGCGCCTGGGTCAGCTAGACAGAGAAGAAGAACTTAGAGGAAAGACACTTCGCCCAAGCCGACCGCCTTTCTCTCGAACCATCATGGAGGCACCCGTTCCAATAGGCTTCAAGCCTCCCCAATTCGAGACTTATTCTGAGGAGTCTGACCCCGTCGATCACATCGAAAGCTTTAAGACCCTCATGCTAATCCACCAAGCTTCCGATGCTCTGCTGTGCAAGACCTTCCCCGCTACTCTCAAGGGTCCGGCCTGGGAATGGTACTCTCACCTCGCCCCATCCTCAATATTCTCCTTCGAGCAATTCGAGACCCTCTTCGTCACCCACTTCGTGAGTAGCCGCCGAACTGAGAAGACTAGCATTTCTCTACTTTACCTCAACCAGAAGAAGGGTGAGAAGCTGAGAGATTATGTGATAAGGTTCACCGCGGAAGCCAGGTCCATCGCTTCCCTCGACCAGTCGATCGCTTCAGTAGCATTTCAGTCGAATGTCCTTAACTCCAGCCTTCGGTCCTCCCTCGCCAAGAAGCCCCCACAGAACTTCTCCGACCTCCTTCTTCGAAGCGAGAAGTATATCCGGGCTGAGGAAGCTGAGCATCGCCCCACCTTTGAGGGGCCTTCCTCCGGAACCAAAAGAAAATCAGGTGAAGAAGAGGGAACCAAGAAGCTCTAGAAGGACAATGGCGGTCAGCGCCGCCCTTCCCCCAGATTCGAAAAATTCACTCCTCTTAACGCCAATATTTTCACTATTCTCATGGAAGTTGAGAAGGAAGGGGTGATACCTCCTGCCCCGAAGATGAACACCCCTGGCAAGAAGAGGGACAAAGAGAAGTGGGACAAAGATGAACACCCCTGGCAAGAAGAGGGACAAAGAGAAGTGGTGTCGCTATCACCGGGACCATGGCCACGACACCAATGATTGTCGGGCCTTGAAGAACGAGATTGAGGCCATCATCCAGAGGGGGCAGCTGGCCAAATTTGTGAGAAAGGACCGGACCGGTCTCCCTCCTCCCCCTCTGGGGGCTAACAAGCGTCCTGAACGACGCGATGAAACTCCAGAGTTTGAAGAGGAACGCATCCTACATCTCATCCATGGAGGACCCATGGGAGGCACCTCCAACTCCTCTCGAAAGGCTTTCATAAGGGAAGTCAACTCAGTACATGGCATGCCCCCCCCCCCCCAAAGGCCTCGAAGTACCGGTCACTTTTTCAGATGAAGACCTTGAGGGTGTCCGAACCCCCCATTGTGACGCACTAGTCATCAACCTCCATATGGCGAATTTTAAAGTGGAGAGGATACTGGTGGACAATGGCAGCTCCGTTAACATCCTCTTCCTCGCTGCTTTCAAAGGACTCAAATTATCCCGGGACAGACTTAAGCCCGCCGGCTACACACTCCACGGGTTCACGGGAGTGCCAGTGACTATTGAAGGGGTGATCACCCTCGACGTAACTGCTGGCAAAACTCCTATTACCCGAACGGAGCCGATGGGCTTCATGGTCGTTGATGTCCCCGCTACTTATAATGTAATCCTAGGCCAACCCGGCCTAACTGCTCTCGAAGCCGTCCCTTCCGCTTATTACCTTAAGATGAAGTTCCCCACCCGGTCAGGAGTAGGGGATGTAAGAGGCAGTCAGGAAATGGCCTGCAAATGCTACATGACCTCTACTGGGGGTCCAGTCCTCTCCCTCGAAACTCTTGAAATCCCCCAAGCCGGTGTCCGACCAACGTCCGAGCCGGTGGATGAATTGGAGGAAGTGCTCTTCTCTAAGCAAGATCCGAACTGCAAGTTCTTCATCAGCAAGACCCTCCCATCTGCCCTAAGCTCAGACATAGTCCAATGCATTAGAAAGAACCGTGACCTCTTCGCATGGTCAGCTACCGACATGCCAGGAATCTCCGAAGAGCTCCTCGTCCACCACCTGAGCGTTGCATCGGGGTCCAAACCGGTTCAACAGAAGAGGCGCAAATTTGCTCCCGAGCGCCAACAAGCTATAAAAGAAGAGGTGGGCAAGCTCCTTAAGGCTCGGTTCATACAGGAGTTCAATTATCCCGAATGGCTCTCAAATATTGTGATGGTAAAGAAGGCCAACGGGAGCTGAAGAATCTGCATCGATTTTACCGACCTGAATAAAGCATACCCCAAAGATCCATTCCCTCTTCCAAGCATCGACACCCTGATTGACGCCACTTCGGGCCAGGAGCTTCTCAGCTTCATGGACGCTTTTTCCGGGTATAATCAAATCCGCATGTTTCCCCCGGATATCCCGAAGACCTCCTTTGTTACCGATCAAGGCCTCTACTACTACAGAGTGATGCCTTTTGGGTTGAAGAATGCAGGCGCCACCTATCAACGCCTCGTTAACAAAGTCTTTCAAAATCAGATCGGCCGTAACATGGAGGTGTATGTTGATGATATGCTTGTGAAGAGCATCCGTGGCGCCGACCATGTCACCGATCTGTAGGAGGCATTCGATATATTAAGAAAGCATGATATGAGGCTTAATCCGAACAAGTGTGCGTTCGGAGTCTCTTCGGGAAAATTCCTGGGCTTCTTAGTCAGCCAAAGAGGAATCGAAGCCAATACCGAGAAGATCAAAGCCATATTGGACATGGCTCCTCCCAAAAATGAGAAAGAGGTTCAGAAGCTAACCGGGCACCTTGCAGCTATAGGGCGCTTCCTCTCCAAGTCAGGGGAAAAGTGTCTTCCCTTCTTCAAGGCTCTCAGGGGGACTAAGGGCTTCGAATGGGGTCAACAACAGCAGGAGTCGTTCGATCAGCTTAAAGCCTATTTAGTCAACCCCCCTTTCCTCAGCAAGCCTATCCCCGGGGAAACACTCTACCTCTACTTAGCTGTCTCCGAACAAACCCTCAATGCTGTCTTGGTGAGGGAAGAAGACAAGGCTCAGAAGCCCATCTATTATGTGAGCAAAGTACTTCGGGATGCCGAGCTCCGTTATCCAAGGCTGGAGAAGATGGTATACGCCTTAGTCATGGTAGCTAGGAAGCTTCGCCCGTATTTCCAGTCCCACTCGGTGATCGTTCTTACCGACCAACCGCTGAAGCAAATCCTCCACAAGCCGGAGACCTCTGGCTGCCTCATGAAGTGGTCGATTGAGCTGAGCCAGCATGACATATCATACCAGCCTCGGACCGCGATCAAGGCTTAGGCCTTAGCTGAATTCATTGTTGAGAACACCATCCCCGAGGTCAGTCGAGCAGCAAACGGGCCTCCTATCTAGTCGGTATATGTAGACGGGTCCTCTTGCACCGAGGGAAGCGGAACTGGGGTCATTCTGGCAGGCCCAGATGACTTCGTTCTCCAATACTCCCTCCGCATCAACTTCAAGGCCTCCAACAATGAAGCGGAGTATGAAGCCCTTATAGCCGGTCTCGGAATGACCCACAAAGCAGGGGCACAACGTCTCCGGATATTTAGTGACTCTCAACTAGTCGTAAATCAAGTCTTGGGCGAGTACGAAGCACGAGATGACCGAATGGCTAAGTATCTAGCCAAGGTCCAAAATCTCATGGCTCTGTTCGAAGAGGCACTTATTCAGTGAATCCCCAGAGAAGAAAATTCCCAAGCAGATGCCCTCTCCAAGTTAGCCTCTTCTTCCCTCCAAGGTCTCGAGCAGACTGTCCTGATTGAAATACTCCTGAGGCCGAGCATAGAAGAAGAAACTTCCGACTCGATGGAGTCACTGCCTGTTTGACTTCAGGATAATTGGATGAAACCCCTGATAGAATTCCTAAGGGACGAGCTCCTCCCTGAAGACCCAAAAGAAGCTCATCAAGTCAGAACCAGAGCGGAGTGGTACACCCTTGTTGAGGGGGTCCTGTACAAACGCTCCTTCACTCAAATAGACGGCCGACCCTACTTGAGGTGCCTTTCCCCGGAACAAGCCACATGTACCTTACAAGAGCTTCACGAAGGCATAGGCGGAGCACATTCAGGGTCCAGATCACTCGACCGAAAGGTGTTGAATTATGGATACTTCTGGCCTACCATCCTCCAAGACGCCGAACGACACGTTCGGCAATGCAGCTCTTGTCAAAATTATTCCAACATTCGTCGCCTACCCCAAGCTCAGCTCACCTCCCTATCAAGTCTGATCCCTTTTGCAATGTGGGGAATGGATTTACTAGGGCCGTTTCCCCCAGCTCCCGGCCAGCTCAAATTCTTAGTCGTGGCAATCGACTACTTTTCAAAGTGGATAGAGGCCGAGCCCTTGGCTACAATCACCGAAAACAAAGTACTTCAATTTTTTTGGAAGAGCATCATCTGCAGGTTCGGCATCCTTCGAGTCCTTATAACGGACAATGGAACACAATTTACAGGGGCCGCATTCCAAGCTCTATGTGAAGACCTCGCCATCCAACAACGCTTCTCCTCCATTTCCCACCCGCAGTCAAATGGTCAAGTAGAAAATGCCAACCGACAAATCCTCTCTGGTATTAAGAAGAGGCTGGATAAGTCCTCTAAAGGTTTATGGGTTGATCAGCTCCCTAATGTACTGTGGAATTACCGCACTACAAAACGGACCCCTACAGGAGAGTTGCCATTTAATCTCACCTATGGGTCCGAGGCTGTGATCCCCTTGGAAGTCGGTGTACCTTCTCCTCGTCTTATTGCTTATGAAGAATAGCAGAATGCCAGAGAGCTTCGGGCAAATTTGGATTTGATTGGTGAGCTCCGTGAAAGAGCTTCAATTCGCCAACAAAGCTACCGAAGGAGGATCGAGCTGGCCTACAACAAGAGGGTCCGTCCCACCAACCTCAAAGAAGGGGACTTGGTCCTCAGAAAGTTAGCTATCTCATTTCCCAGTCAGAAGAACAAGCTAGCCCCAAATTGGAAAGGACCCTACAAGATAACCAAAGTGGTTCGGCCCGGGACATATCATCTAGAAGACCTTGAAGG
This sequence comes from Hemerocallis citrina, assembly GCA_017893485.1. Lineage (NCBI taxonomy): Eukaryota > Viridiplantae > Streptophyta > Magnoliopsida > Asparagales > Asphodelaceae > Hemerocallis > Hemerocallis citrina. Next base: position 185,147,961 of record CM030362.1, read on the forward strand.
AAGAGAGATTCCCAGGACTTGGAACGCCGACCATCTCTTGAAGTACCAAGAGAGCGCATGAACTCCTCTCTGAGTACCTTCAGATGTCGAACCGTTCCTTTCCCTCCACTTGTATTTTACTTTTCCTTCTTTTTTTCTCTAATGTAATAACGTCTCGCAACTTAGAAGCGGCCGACTATTAGTTTTCAATAAAGAACTTTTTTCTTCATATATTACTTGTGAATTGCTTGTATCTTTCTGTTTTTACCTTCTTTATACTCTAACAACGAGTTCGGAGTCCAACACTTGGCTCGACTCCGCTTCGCAAGCTCGCTCTTAAGCGAGCTAGAAGTGGTTCGCCATTCGGAACTGCTCCCACAACCGTTGAAACATACTCAAACGACGAGTTCGGAGTCCAACACTTGGCTCGACTCCGCTTCGCAAGCTCGCTCTTAAGCGAGCTAGAAGTGGTTCGCCATTCGGAATTGCTCCCACAACCGTTGAGACACTCAAACGACGAGTTCGGAGTCCAACACTTGGCTCGACTTCGCTTCGCAAACTCGCTCTTAAGCAAGCTAGAAGTGGTTCGCCATTCGGAATTGCTCCCACACCCGTTGAAACATACTCAAACGACGAGTTCGGAGTCCAACACTTGGCTCGACTCTGCTTCGCAAGCTCGTTCTTAAGCGAGCTAGAAGTGGTTTGCCATTCGGAATTGCTCCCACAACCGTTGAAACATACTCAAACGATGAGTTCGGAGTCCAACACTTGGCTCGACTCCACTTCGCAAGCTCGCTCTTAAGCAAGCTAGAAGTGGTTCGCCATTCGAAATTGCTCCCACAACCGTTGAAATATACTCAAACGACGAGTTCGGAGTCCAACACTTGGCTCGACTCCGCTTCGCAAGCTTGCTCTTAAGCGAGCTAGAAGTGGTTCTCCATTTGGAATTGCTCCCACAACCGTTGAAATATACTTTCGCTTCGCCGCCGCACGCGAAATTCCTACAACTATACTAAACATAGGAGAAGCTGATGCTAGGTCTACCATTCATATGCTAGTCTTGGTACACTGCATCCCTTGATCCTCGCGGATTGGAAGGTCATTGATATGAATTTGCTATATTCTTCGTGTTTCCTCAAGAGAATATATCAGCTTCAAACATGAACTTGTTAGAGGCTTCGGTGACTTCTCGGCCTGGACAATTCTTAGTTTTATGACGAAGCAGAGTCGAAAATCTGCGACACACCTAGTCCTTGATCAAATATTGGACTATGAAATCACCTCTAGAATCTCGTATATTGTCGACCAATGCCCAGGACTCTGAGGAGCTAACCTCTGGTTCTTATGGTTCGTTTAAAGTTGAAGTAATCCTCCAAAAGACGGCTCTCCACTGCAAGAAACTCACTCTCACAGATTCACGAGCCAAGAGGTTCAAAGCAGTGCTCGGCACGCCTAGTCGAGCGCTCTTGGCACCGACGCCCAAACAAGCAAAAACCTTGCTCTGGACCTCGGCACGCCTAGTCGAGCGCTCTTGGCACTGACGCCCAAACAAGCAAAAACCTTGCTCTGGACCTTGGCATGCCTAGTCGAGCGCTCTTGGCACCGACGTCCAAATAAGCAAAAACCTTGCTCTAGGACCTCGGCACGGTTTGCCGAATGCTCTTGGCACCGAGACCCAAACGAGCGGACCTCGGTACGCTAAAGATAGTCACAAGTAACCCAACAACAGAAAGGGTTCAAAAACACACAAGTTCAAGGAAAAGCCTTGTTTCAATTGAGTATGGGAAAACAATACATGACAGTTCCTTCGCAACAAAGCTACAAGATTTCAAAATCAAAAGCTACACAGCCGACTGGTTACACTTAGACAAAATACAAAGCTGGGAGAACAAAAAATCTTCAACGCTTCCTTGGTGCAGGGATGTTTCGCTTCAGAGACACTCGAGGGCGGCGACGCTTGACCCCGGTACTCGTCCTTAAACTGGCGAATTGAGACGTGTCTTCGGTGCTGCTCCTAACAGTTGCACCGACGGATACTCTGCTCGATGAAATCGCCATGCCACTTTGGGCATCACCCGGACTTGGTCGGCTTATGGGCGAACGTGTCGCGAGTTCATAAAACGAAATGCCTCGCTCACCCTCCTCGCGAGTGCATGAAGTGCTCCTGACATTAAGTGGCCCCGAACGTGGCTTTAGGCGAGCCATTTCCGACTCCAGCTCAGCGATCCTTTGCTTCAGAGAGTCGTCTCCTACATTCTCCTCAAAGTGAGGAGGTACGGCAGAGCTCGGAATACTAGGCAGCTAGCGATAATTCGGCGGAGCTGGGTGACCTCGATGCCCATGTCCACTGTGGCTCTTTTCAATGCGTCGACCTTCGCCGTCAACTTGTCGCGTTCGGCCATCATCCTGCCTACTGCCGAGGTCAGCTCCTCTTCCTTCGCCAGAAGTTCAACCTCCACAATCTGCAAGTGGTGAACTTCGTTGAGCATATTGTCCTGCTCCGCTGTCCTCTTCGACAGAGAGAGTTGGAGACACTTCAGTCTTAGCTCGTTAGTGAAGGCCGTCGACGAGCCATCCTCCTCATCTATGGGAGGGATCTCAGCGAGCCGACCCTCTAGTCGCCAAATCTCGATGTCTCGTCGGCTCAAGATCACCTGCAGGTGGTTCCGCTCGCTCTCAGCCCTGCACAACCCCAGCTCGACTTCATAAAGGTGCTCTCGAAACCTGGCCAAGCACAGCCTCGTCGCTCCCAAGCCGACCTCGGAACAAGACTCCTCTCCAGAGCAAGGGTGTTCGGCCGAGTTGGTCACCTCGGCAAGCTGAAAAGAGCAAAGCAAACAACATGGCTCAATAAATAGTCGCAAGTTTACTCCTCATCCGACCCCTGAACAAAGCTATACACATCTAGCAAATCCAAAAGTTCTTTGTTTGAAAAATTAGTCAAATTTCAAGCAAACAGTAGGAAAAAGACGAGATCGAGCTCGAAAGTTCTTTTCATTCATTACAAAAATACGGTGGCCAGTCCGCAATTAGGCAATACAGGACAAGACGAAACCCAAACGGCAAAAAAACAAAACAAAACAAAACAAAACAAAACAAAACAAAAAGAGGAGAAATCAAGGGTTGACTTCTTTCCCGGGGTGTCGAGAGTGGATGGGGGCAGACCCCCCCGATGGGACCTGAATCGCCAGTGGGGTCACTTCGGTAACCTGCACCTCGCCGACGACCTCAACCTCGCGGTCGTTGTCATCGTCGCCTTCTTCTTCTTCTTCTTCCTCCAACTCAGGGTCGAAGCCCTCGACATGGCCCGGGAACAGCCTCCACCCCGAGCTGTCCATTTCAGGGTATCGCTCTGACACCTGAGAGATGGCTTGGGCATAGGCCTTGGCCTTGTTTTGGGTAAGGAAGACCTGTGCCTTCGCCATGGTGGCCTCTTCGACCCCCTTTACTGCGGCATCCTAGGTCTCCGCCGCTTCGGATAGCTGCTTGGCCGACTCCTCCTTCTACCGCAGAAGGTCGGCCTCAAGCTTCGCGACCAGGCCTTCGAGGTACTCGAGCCTCGTCGACCTCCCCTCGAGCTCGACCCTCAGCTTATTGAGCTCTGTGCCCATTCGAGCCTTTTCGGTCCGAGCCCGGTCGGTCTCTTGCTTCAGCTCCTTCTCCAACTCCGTCATCTTTTCCGAAAGATGACCGAAGTGGATGACGATCTACAACAAAACAAAAAAAGTTGCAAAGAGTTAGAAAAATCAAAAGTGAAAGTGACCAACAAAAGGAGAAATTCGACACTTACCGAAACCGCCGAGCACGCGATCTCGATGGCGTCGTCGCTCGCCAGGCCGGCCTCCCTGGCGGCTCATGCCTTTGGTGTCGCCAGGTGTTTGACCACCTGCATACTCGCCAAGGAGTCACCAAGGAACCCATCATGCTTCCGAACCTGCCAGTCCGGAATGTGGATCCTCTTGTGCTCATCAGTCAGGAGCTCCTCGACTGTCACTGTCAGCAGGGGCGTCTCCATCCCGAGAGCTGCGGAGATCGGGAAGTCCCCTGCCTCAGTCGATGCCGAGGCCACTCCTGCGACCGGGGTCGGGGTCACCACAGCCGAAGGCTCCACCCCCTCGGCTACGCTCGCGCCCATCGGAGCCTTCGCGGGCGGCAGCTTGGTGGAAACCCTCTTGCGCTTCTTCTGCGCCATCACCGCGTCGAAATCCCTTGCCTCTGCATCAAATAAGAAGCCGGTTAAAGACACAAGTTGGAATAAGCAAAGTAAAAAATTTTTTTAAAAAAAATGAATGAGAACGTAGAAAGTGCCGCGTACTGGGATCAACGTGGCTGAGCCCTCCCCTAAGAGAATGTCTTCGGTCAGCTCTCTCCAATCGTACTTCGGCCTATCTAGAAGAGTCTGCACTGCCTCCTCTTCTTGAGGGTGAAGCATCGGTGACTCCTTCACTCGCCTCAACACCTCCTCCACGAAACTGGTGGGTATGGGCCACGCCTCTGCGCTCCGCACTATAAGGCACTTATCTCGCCAGTGCTTGATGGAGTCGGGGCAGACGACGAGCCGACCTCCATGCCTCGGAGCTAGGTAGTACCGGAACTCTGACCGGTTCTGCTGATGAAGCCGGTAGATAGTCCGGAGTACCCTCAGCTCCGGCTCGATCCTAGCTGTTTGGCAGTGGAGTACAAACCCATTGATAACTCTCCACGTGTTCGGCATCAGTTGAATGGGGCTGACCCCAAACCACCTCAGTACTTGGATCGCGAACGGGTGGAGAGGTAGCCGAGCCCCGGCGATGAAGGCATCGACCGGCCAGAAACACATGTTTACTGGCATCGGCGAATTTGTCCTAACCCCCGGACCCGGTAGCATAAGCTCGTACTCCTCTGAAATTCGGAAGCAACTCCGGATCACTACCAAATCTTCCAGGCTAAGGATCGATACCGTTTCATCGGCCTCAGAGGTCTCCCTTGCCTCATTTTCCTCGAAGGCTCTTCCCTTCCCGTGAATAATTCGCTCGGCTTCCTCCCCCGGAAGTTCTCGAACTCTTTGAAGTCCGGTCAACGGCCCTGGTAACCTGCCGAACGGTCCCATACGCTTCGGATCCTCTACTATAGTGTCCCGACCTGAAACCCTCTTGCCCTTGTCTTGGCGACCTATCTGACTCGGAGAGGGCGCGTCGGCAGCAGGAGGGGAGGGCTCGGAGATAGGAGAAAGGGACATATTTATACTTGGGAAAAAACTAAGTATAATTTACCTCTGAAGTGATAGGAACGGTCGGGATTTTTGCCGGAAAGCGATGGATGATCACCGTGAGCTCTCACTAACGCAAATTCACCGCCTGAGTAAAAGTTTAGAGAAGTGAAAAATGAGAAGGGGGGGTGAAGTTTTATAGAGCTTGGCACACGAAACGATGTTAATGGGCCCACAGAGCCAGCCCATTTACACAAGACGACAAAATGACCTGAACCGTCACATTATTTACCGCGCCTAGCGTACTATCGCATTAATGGCTGTTACATCGCATTAATGACTGTCACACTTGACAGAAGGTCAGCAGCTGCCAACTCAGCCCGACGTTTCCTATGTTGCCAAAAATCACAACCCAAGACCTCGACACAAGCTGCCGAGCGTTCTGGCCAGCGACCATGTTACATGGAAAAAAGTGGACCTCGGCACATGCTGCCGAGCATTCTTGTCACCGACCATGTTACATGGATAAAGGTGGACCCCGGCACATGCTGCCGAACGTCCTTGCCACCGACCATGTTACATGAAAAAAAGTGGACCTCAGCATACGCTGCTAAGCGTTCTTGCCACCGACCATGTTACATGGAAAAAAGTGGACCTCGGCACATGCTGCCAAACGTCCTTGCCACCGACAATGTTACATGGAAAAAAGTGGACCTCAACACATGCTACCGAGCGTTTTTGCCACCGACCATGTTATATGGAAAAAAGTGGACCTCGGCACATGCTGCCGAACGCTCTTGCCACCGACCATGTTACATGGAAAAAAGTGGACCTCGGCACATGCTGCCGAGCGTTTTTGCCACCGACCATGTTACATGGAAAAAAGTGGACCTCGGCACATGCTGCCGAATGCTCTTGCCACCGACCATGTTACATGGAAAAAAGTGGACCTCGACACACGCTGCCGAGCGTTCTTGCCACCGACCATGTTACATGAAAAAGTTGGACCTCGGCACACGCTGCTGAGCGTTCTTGCCACCGACCATGTTGCGGGGGGAAATGGAACTCGGTGCATGTCGCCGAGCACTCTTGCTACCGACCCTCTTACATGAAGAAGAAGCACCCCGGACTTTGGCAAAGATCCGCCGAACACCCTCTTTGCGCCTACAGAGTGGCCGAAGTGTCTTCACTCTTCGACAAGAGATGCCGAACCACCGTGGACCTCGGGTCTCCTTCATGGCGAGCGTTAGGAGGGGGTCGGCAACGAAGCTGAAGTTTCTAAGCCATGGAACAACGGAAACAACATCAAGTCGACTATCTAAACAACGATTAAAGATTCTAAAGAATAACTATAAATCCAGGGAAACACGTTCGAGCCCTTGGGTGAATAATTATTGCCTAGAACGATCAATTAAGACCCTCGAACAACGAATCATCACTTCGCAAAGCTAGATCACAATTAAAGGAAAAGCACCAGAAATTCAGGAGAGCTCAAGAACGATCTAAGAGCACGTTACTAACTCAGAAATTACCACAATACTCCGTACAAAGATTCGACACTTCTTATTTGGACTCCAATACAACTCCGCAAGCCATTAAAACAGTGAAACTACTCCTCAAAGGCTGATCAACCTCAGTCTTCGGGAGTGGGGGGCTCGTGATATGGCTAAAAATGGGGTTAAATCGGAACCGTCCAAACTTGGCGCGAATCTTAAAGCCTGAGGGTAAAAAGGTAATTTTACCTACAGATGGGTTTGAAGCGGGTACTGGGTCTTCTCCTCTAAGACCCACTAACCCGCAAATAGATCCATCTCAGCTGGGTGCGGGTTCCAACCCGCGATGAACCCAGTCCATCATGATAGAATTAGGGTTTCTGATTGCATTCAATCAACGGCCCTGATTCGCTCTATCCTTTTACTAGGAATTAGGGATTACATTCCTAATCTGATCCCAACGGCGGCTATAAATACCCCCCCCCCCATCCACCACCATTAAGAGGTAATCAATCTTTTGCCAATTTACGCTCTCTCATAATCTTCTTTGATTACTGACTTGAGCGTCGGAGGGTGCGTCGCTGGGATCAACCCCAGTGTCTCGCACTTTTTGCAGGGTGCATCGCTGGGATCAACCCCGGTGTCTCGCACTTTTTGCAGGTGAACGGCGGGAGTCAACGCTCCAAATCCGGCGGAGAAGGTTAAGGTTTGATTATTCAGTTTCCATAAGAATCCACAAATACTATCTGTTTGCCCCCACACCAGATTTAGCGGTAACAATTACTAATATTAGTTATGCACGTGCAATGCACAGGTTGGTAGATTGACAAATGACACTAAGGTCTTCTCCCATTATAATCTTAGAGATTAGAGATATATTAAAAAAATTAAAATAAAAAATCTGACGTAGTGAGGACTCGAACATGAGACCTTCTTCATAACTAATATTAGTTATGCACGTGCAATGCACAGGTTTTCTCCCATTATAATATTGGAGATTAGAAATTAGAGATTAGAGAGATATATGTGTAAATTAGTCCCAAAAAACCGATCTTTTTACCTCATCTTAAATCCAAAACAAACCCATCTCTCTCTCTCTCCTTCTCATCAAATCCCTAAGCCTCAATCACACCTCTGACCATGACGACCTCCGACCACGACGCCGCCGTAGCCACCACCAAAGATCTCCTCCTTCTCAAGCCCGACGTCGATGATCCCCCGCCCTGCGAGATCACAAGTGAGCCCCTCTAACCCTAGGGTTTCATTTCCCTCTCTTTCGTTTGTTTGTGAATCTATTCTATATATGATTCCTGTCTGTAACCGTAACCCCCAAAAATCCTAATAGAGAATCCCGACCTCCAATTCGAAGAGAGAGAATAAGGTAAGCAGTAGCCCTCCTTGGCCTCCTTCCGTTGCCTCGATCCACGCGTCGCCACACTGCCAGACGTTCCCGCATCCAACGCCCACACACACATCCTACCAAGCACCCTCGGTATCCTCCTCCTTTTTATTTTTTATTTTCTTAATTTCTGATGGATATTGATGGGTGCACGATGAACAATGAGTTTAATATGAACAGAAAGTTTTGATTTTTATGATTCTTAATGAATATCTTGAAGTCAGATTGTGATAAAAAGAATGGTCTTTGCCCTTTTTTTCTTGCCTATTTTCCATTTTGATGACGTACTTTCAAGCATTTCTTTTGATTTGATTTCAAGTTCAAAGAAGATGAAGGAGCTAGATTGTCTCTCATCGTTGTCAAATTCAAGGTAGAGGATCCACCTTTCCTTACTTTAAAAAAATCTAGAGCACGGATTTTTTTGCAGTTTTCTTTCGATTTTTTATTTCAGGTTTCAAGATAATGAACTTGGGTGGTATCTATTGATGAGGATTGAACAAGGGAAGGAGGTATGTAAATTTTGCCATAAATGATTAGGGTTTTAGTGATTTTGTGCATACAAAAAAACTGATCAGTCGAGAAATTCACCTAATTATTTTATTGTTGTTTTTAATGTCAGAGTAGATGCGGTTGTGAAGGAGTGGAGCGTCTCTGTGGTTCTTGTGGTTCTATTGGCTAGACAGGAAGGCAAAATTTCTCTCTGTCTCATTGTTGTTGTTGTTTTTTTTTTTTCCAGTATGGTGTTTGTACATTGTAGTAAAACTACTATCAGTTAATAAAAATCTACAAATCTACAGGTCTGTTTGTCAATAAACACTGAATAGTGTATGGAGATGTTAACATTAAGCCCTTGTTTCTTGGCTTTACAGGGATGAGCTTGAGACTACTTAAGATTCTAGGTAAGGTTTTGTTGTGCATATTATTTGTTGATGTTGTGCCCACTTTTTCTTTTTGTCATTTAATTCCTCCCCTAATAAAAGTAAATTTAGTATTAGGTTATGTTGTGGGATACTGATGTTTCTATTTCATTAATGCTAATATAGAGTAATTTTTTTTAAATTGAGTTGATCAATTATTGTTAGTCCTTTATAGTACTGGGGGTAACCCTGTGACTCATATATAGGAGTTTAGAAGAATATAAATGAACAAATCGTAGGTACATTAACCCTTTGGAGACTGTTGAATACCTGATACTAACTCTTATAGAATTTTTTTATTGAATTGATCAATTATTGTTAGTTCTTTTTGGTGGGGTAACCCTGTGACTCATATATAGGAATTTAGAAAAATATAAATGAACAAACCGTATGTACATGAAACCTTCATAGACTGTTGAAGACCTGCTACTAACTCATATACGTCGCTAATCGCTGTGCTCATACTTAATGATATTTTTTTAAGTACAGGATTTTGAATTTATTCAGTTTTCCATCCAAAAAATATATGTTGTCCTAGGTGTCTCATCACTGAAGGTTTGTATGTTTTAATCATCAAGTTCCTAACTTTATATTTAATATCAATAATGATGAAACCTATTAGTTATAACCACTATATTTCAGTTTGTACTGTACTTCTGATCATACATTAATTTCTGCAACCAATTGCTTCAAAAGTATAGCTGGGAGCGATGTCAAAGATAGCGTGTCTTCTAGGGGCGATGATTCTAGCTAACTCCTTGGCGAAGCAATGAAGCAAGGCTAGCATGCTTGGTACGTTCATGAAATCTCAAGTTAGTCAGTTCAGAGGCCTTTACTTTCGGCTTTGGCATGTGAATAAGCCTATTTTTCAGAACTACAAGCGCCACATAAATCCAGGCTTTAGGTGGTAAGGTAAGGGTGTGTGTGAGTGTGTGTGTGTGTGCGCGCGCCCTATTGTGTTACTTTTAATAATTTGCTAACTAATTAAAAGTTGGTGCAAATAGGGTCAGGTAAAATTGGAATAAGAAGATGAGAAGTCTGATAAATTGTAATCCGAGGTCAATGATGATGAAAGAGGAAACCAGAGAGTGAGGAAGTATGGTTGGATTCTATTATTTTACTGTTATGTTTCTTGCATTGTTCGGATAGAACCGAGATTTACAGATGTTTGTTACCATTTCCTTTTACCATGTGATTTCTTTCAGCTAGCTGAATTTTAGTATTGATGTCTTAGTATTGGTTCATTCAGTTACATACATCTTTTGATCTGATAAAATTGGTGTAGTCATGTGAATTCACCTTCCAAATAGTCCATGCGCCGCATTATTACATTTGGCTTGCTTCTTAGTAATTAAAAGGATTTGATTTTTCTCTCTTTCTTTTTTTTCCTTTTCTTTTTTGTCATGTTCTTCTTACTGGTACCTGTTTTCATGTTCTAATACATTTTATCCATTCTATAGAGTATATTTTTGAATATATTGTATCTTTAGGCATTATGAACTGAAAGACTGACATTGACACTTTTCTTAATTATATTTTAGGGGCTTGCCGAGGTGTAAATTCACTCAATATGGAGGATGGAACTCTTCACTTCTGTGCGACCTCAACCATTCTGGCCACTGGGATAATTACCCTTTATGTTGCTGATAAGTATATATCCAATCCCACTTTGACCGAAGCATGATTGATCTCTAAGGACATGGAAGAGCATACTACTCTGCAACCTTAGCTCATGCATGCACTGGCTATGGAAAATTACCATGGAAAGTAGTATTCAACTGTCTTTTCTTTTACAATGAATGACACAGTTTTTTGCTGGTTCCCTTTCCTCAAAAGATAAACAGTTTAACTCGCTTGCTTGAAAATGATTTATATAGAATTTAGAATTTAGTGCACTTGGATCTTGCAAATTATTCTAATTTTTGGCTATATTTTACATGTTCAGGTTGTTGACATAAAGGCTGATGATCCGAATGCAGGAATGGATGACTGCGGGAGAAGCAGTGTGCTTTAGTGCATGGTTCAAATTTCCTTTTTGATATTGTTCTTGGAAGAGCCTGTGCAAATAGAGTTGCAGAGACTGCTAAACCAGGTAAGTTTTTGTACTTTCTTGGAAGTAATATCTCGTACATGATGAATTTGCAAACTTTATAATTATTTATGATGCTCCCCTTTGTCGTTAACTATTACGAACTTGTATAGGACAAGAGCAAAAGCCTCTTGACAAAGATGGTGGAGAATGGTGCTTGGTTGGACAAATTCAGGAACTTCAGTGATTTGCTACTAACCACAGAGTTTCGCCTTAACATGCGATGGGTGATGCAGAGTAATGCTGCCATATTTCACACAAGAAAAGTTGGATGAAGGTACGTCATTAGTCTTTTTTTTTTTCGTTTTTTTTTTCTTTCTTTCTTTTTTTTTTAAAGTAAACAGCCATAACTGGGCATCTTCTTTATTAGTCTTGATATTACTCTAGCCCTTCTTACATTACATGATTCACATTTTGTTTGGTATATTTGCATGATCTACTTCATTATGTAGATGTATGTATGTGTTTCATTTGCTTCGTATGCAAACCTTACTTACGTTAGATATTAATGTATGTATGTTTTTGATTTGCTACCACGTGAAAAACCCTGCAATACACTAAAACTTTGAAGTGGTAGAAAGGGTTGAGGGAATTGCACGTGCATTCTAACAGAGCTCATTGTTTGTCATGATTTTCTAAATTAAATTTAGAGGTTTGCATATTTTTTAGTAGATTTTTCAAATTTGTTTCCTTTTTCATTTATGGAAAGTTTTGACATGAAGCGTTCGATTGGCTAGCTTGTTGGGCCTTAACGGAATCACATTTTAGTGTTTTACATGTTAGTAGTGTTGTTATTTTTTCTGTTACTGGTGTCTTCTATATGCTTGTTTCGGTGTGAAGTTTTAGATTAGATTTTAATCATTTTTCAGCCACTGTGTTGCACTGAATCCAAAATATTGCGGAATGCTGAAGTTTAAGGTTATTTACTTTTGCAGATCTCTTAACAAAATTCTGTATGTTTGATTCTTATAACGACATATATGTGCAGATAGGACGTCAAGACTTCTCATTGATTCCCATCTCCTTAAGGATAAGAGCAAATCTCCTAACCTTGCAATGGACAACCCTTGTCACCAAGTCCTGGTATATTCATTTGCTTTTTTTAAAAAAAAACTTTGAATTTTATTATTTCTCAGCTGATTGTGTATAATGATTTTTTAAAAAAATTAAAGTTTCGGAGTATTTATATTGATCTTACTATGTAAATTTATAGACAGCACATGGGGACACTTTTTCCAAAATGATGAGTTGGAGAGAGTGCCAGAGCGGTCGACCAAGATTTGTCACGGTTGTATCCAGAGCATGAGAACTATTTCCGGACACCTGCATGTCAAAACCTTGTTAAGAAGAATATTGCTCTGATGGTGCCTTAATCGCCCACAGTATGGGTATAGACAAGGTAAGCTAATAAAGTTGCTAAAACTTTATTCTTGATAATGATAGATTTTTTTTCTGATTAGGTAAGATAATAGGTTTGTTTTATTTCATGATTTGTCTCTAGCTCTGTAAATGAGATGATTTGTGTATTTCATGTTTTGTTTGTGGTAGATTTAAAGGACTGTTGGCTTGCAACTCATTCTTATCAAATTTTTATTATTTACTCAACTATCAATTGGTATATATTCTAAATTGGATGTATACTTAATCACATAATTATTTGCACATGGTAAATTTATAATACAGTGCTTAAACAATATAGCATGGGAACTATATATGATATACATCTCAAATTTAATATTTAAGATGATAAATTGGCTTTAGTAAAATGTATCCTTGAACTTTCTCAACAATAGAACATTTAGGAATTTTACTGGATAAGAAACATCCTGATAGTACAACCATTTTAGGTATGATCATAATGAACAATCTCGATCTTATATGTATTGGCGCATACCCACCAAATAGTTTTCATTTGAACGTCAAGCACAACTTCCTGCTATCTGATGTCCTTGTTGATCAGCCACTACTTTGTTTCATGCTAACCGAAAGTAATAATTCCTGACACTGTTGAGTCTTGCTTACTTGAGGATTCCCTTTATTTGTCTTCTAACTACCAAATCTTTTGTCACTGTGTTGGCAGGTAATTGAGTCCATCTTTCGGCAGGACAGCAGCAAAGGGCAGGCTACAACTATGGCTGCCCTCAAGGAGCTTAGGAAAATTAGCAACCTATTAACTGAGACTTGAATTGAGATATGTTGTATTTTTTTTATGTATACAATGTAAGTATCACAAGTAACAATTTTTTTGGAATTAGTTATGGTATATGTATTCTAAGGTGCTAGCAGAGATCAGCTAGAGACTTTGTAAGGAAGAATAACATCCCGTTGTGACTGTGGTTCCATCTTTAGATTATAGATCCAAGTTTACCCCGCACTATACATGGAACTACATCAAATGTTCTTCTTAAAGGTTAACAATGTCCCTTCCTTTTTTTTCCAAGACATGAAAAACTTCCATCTAGTTTAATAGAAAGAAGTTTCTCTTAAAAAGGAAATTTAAAAAAGATGAAGAATATTCATCGTAATTAAGTCATCAACTTTTATTTTTGTTTTGTACTTGGAATGACCCATAGTTACTTTGAAATTGTATATATTGCAGGAAGTGATGAGAGGTTTTCGCCACATGGCCGAATGAGATGTTCACATTAATGATGTTTCTAGTTGCCATATACATGCGTACGAAAATGATGCTGCTGAAGTGAGACACATCTTCACTTCCATTGTACTTGATGTCACTGAATTAATCGATATTCTTTCAAAGCGTTATCCATGGCTTCCTATTCAGACTAGGTCAGAAAACAAATTAGTTTCATGATTGGCCTTTTGAAGTCTACAATTCGAGTTGTTCGGAAACTTTAAAACCCAGTTGATTAATTGTTAATTTCAATCATTTACACGTAGTTCCACAAGTACGAAGACACAACTCGCGTCGTGTACAACACATTGAAGGTGCAAAACTTCGACATTAAGTTTAAATGGGTCGAAGATATGTTTAATGACTGTATCGAATATCTGAAGGAGCAGGGCCACCTTAACTCAAAATGAGTAAAGATCCAGCAAGAGCAATCTTAATATTCTTAAGGAAATGCAAGAGAAGAGCAATCTTAATAATCTTAAGGAAATGCAAGAGATCCAATCTGCTAACCATTATGAAGATGAATTGTCATTTGTTATTTCCCCTATTTTTCCTCATTCCTGCAAAGAAGAAAAGGAGGTTGAACGTTATGGTGGGAAATGGGGATGAAGGCTTGGAGGAGTAGAGTTTGTTGAGGAAGGTGGAGAGGAACATTGATCCACTTGTTTTGGGGTGAATGATCATCTCATGTGTTATATAATGGAGTGACTTAATGTAATATTTTGAAGTGTTATGAGTCAATAAACTTACGAACTTGTCACTATTTCACAATGTTTCATTTTTACAAATCTGATTGATTGTTTGCTCTACATAATGTAAATGTTTTTTTTTACTTTCATGTCTACAGTACATGCGTTAATGAATCTCTCTTCATTCTGGAAAATGATATTAGGAATGCTAACTATTATTCTTCCTCTGTGGCTTCAATGCTCCTGTTTATTTGCAATTGACAACTCAATTTGTGTGATATAGTTATTTACCTATTCTTTGCATTGTAAGCGTTGCTGACACCATGGGTGAAAAATCAAGAATGGTTTGAAAGAAAATTGTAACATATTTTATTCCCTTTTAAAAATTGTTAATACACTATTCTTATCAAAATTATGAAATATATTTTCTGGTACTAGATTTTACTTATATTTTTTGGTATGTACAGTGCATCTACAATTCTACTATTATTATATATGCCAATTTACAGTGCAATATCATATGACACTGAAGTATCTAGAAAAAATAATTTGTAAATTATTTTAAAAATTAGCAATAGACTCTACTTATAAAAAAATTGCAATACATTTTCTTTTAATTTATAAAGAAAAAATCATTATTCTTTTAATTTATAATGTAATATTTTATCTGAGCCTATATATACTTGTAAACTTTAAAAACTTTCTTCGACCATAATTCATAGAAGGAGAGGAGAAAAAAGATTTGCACCAAATAGTTTACTCTTGTTTAAAGTTTGAATTATTTTTTTAACCCATCTCTTAATTTGATTACAATTATAATTGTTTTTTTGCGAACTTTTATTCATCATCATTAAATTGTTTCTAAAATTTTAGATTATTTATAGTAGAATAAGATATCATACTTATTGAGAAATTCTAAATTTTTATATATTATATTTTAAAAATTAGACGAACCATTACAAATTGATAAAATATGATAGCCCTTTCTGATGTTAGATTGTTGATGTTCTATTCATGTGGCTTCTAATCATACTAAAACGGAAACTTAAACTAATGATTTATTAATAAATTATATTTGACAAAAACTACCTTATTAATAATTATAATTTTTTTGTAGATTGTTTATATCAATGGACAATTCCTTCAATAAATACTCCTTTATCAATTCCTTACAAGAAATCAACAATTGTGGACTATTAAAGTTTTAGTTATAAAATATCTTGGGTTCTTGATGTTGTGGTTTGCTTTTTAAGATGATTGACTTAGTCGAATTCGTAGTTCAAAGAATATGAGTGTGCTAAATGCAAGTATGTTTAGATAAAATTTTCAACGTTTATGTGCACCAAGTCACGTGCACTTGGTGCACGGTAAATTTCAACCGGTAAAAATAAGTACAAGAAAAGAATATTTTGCTAATCAGCTACAAGAAAAAAATAGATAGTGGTGGAAGTATAATAGAGCGAGAGAGAGGGAGAGTATGGATGGGCTAGGGCCGCTAGGCTTTGTGAAGCCCACTGATGTGGTATAACGGGCCGAATTAGAGATCTGAGATAGAGGAGGTTGATGAAAAACTAATATAAGAGCTCCTATAGTAGGGAAAGTAGAGAAAAGAAGAGAGAGTACTCCTGGTTGGACCTAATATTTTACTTAATGTACTGGATTGCTACGTAGAACCCAATTGACATAGACAACTATAATATGTACTAGTAATATACACGTGCGATTCACGTATTAATTTTTTTAAAAAAATTAAAGTAAAAACTCTGATTTACACGTGCGATGCATATCTTAATAAATAAGATTATATATTTTTAAAAGTAAATGTGAGGACTATAATGGGAGAGTTGGAGTTGCACATGCGTTGCACGTAAGTAGGTAGATTTTATAACTCCAAATCTTCCATTATAATAGTTATTATATATTATATTATAGAAAGATAATTTACACGCATGATGCACATTTAATATATTTTAAAAAAAGTTAAAGTAAAAAAATATGACGTAGTAAGGACTCAAACCTGAGACCTCATTCATATTAGTTATGCACGTGCAATGCACGCGTTGGTAGATTTACAAATGACACTAAGGCCTTCTCCCATTATAATATATGAATTAGAGATTAGAGATTAGAGATAGATATAGCTGTAAATTAGTCCCAAAAAACCGATCTTTTTACCTCATCTTAAATCCGAAACAAACCCATCTCTCTCTCTCTCTCTCTCTCTCTCTGTCTCTCTCTCTTTCTCAAATGCGTGGTGGCACGTGGTGAGATTCGTCCTACAATGTCATAGGCTCAGGGCTGAACCGAGTCTCATTGTGTTCAGGCGGAACATTAGGATCGTTCAACTAAGAAAATGGAGGAACATTGGTACCTTAGCCCTCGTAACTATTGGGGGGTAATCAATGTTCCAAGTTCAATTAGATGTTGAAAGGAGAAGTTTCTCGTTGTTCGAAGTGCTGAGCCGTGGGGATTCCCACGACATGGAGGAGAACCGTTTCATCGGTGTTGAGGGCAGAGCCAGTGGTGATTATAGCGGAGAAGAGTCTTAGTGATGCTTTTCCCGCATTGAAGGTGTTGACATGGCGAGATATCACTGACGAAATACTTTTCGAAGGTGGTTTTAGCCTGGTTATTCTCTGTATGGTTTACTGCTTTTGCTTTCTTCCATATTCTGTTGTTTGGTTTATATATCTTTGCTATTTCGCATTGCCTTTCATTTGCATCTCAAATTCTCATCTCTTCGTGTTTCACTTTGCAGGAAAAACATGTATGGATTTTGAAGATTTGTTGGCGGATATGGTGGTGCTTCGCAATAGGAGGACCAAGGAGCCTAAGAAGCGTAAGAGGTCGGTGAGCCATCCTCCTTCCCATGAGTCGTTGGCCTCGGACCCTACTATTCCGACTTAGTCAGCTTCAGGGGCGCCACCTGATGCTGCTGTGGTGGGTTCTTCCTCGGCGGCGATCGTGAAAAGTTCCACGCATATCCCTATGATCACCTAGGATGTGGCGATTCTCAGCGATGATACGGAGATGGTTCACGTTCTTGACTAGAACGTGAAGCGGAAGGAGAGTTTTCTCGGCAACTCAGCCGCTTGCCTTGACGGCAAAAACTTCGCACACAAAGGTTGACGATGAGCTAGCTCGACCAAGATAAGCTCGCCAAGCTCACCCAAGAATAAGAAATCAAAAGAGGAAGATGGATTGTAGCTCGGCAAAATGGTCGGCCAAGCTAAGGGGTCCTCACAGTCGAGGAGCTCCATTGGATCTCTTAGAAGTTTGAGTGCACAAGAAATCGACGCACCGGATTAAGCCATGTCACTCTCCTCTCCTGCTCGCTTCTTCGCCGCTCGATTTCGCTCAGCGCCCGAGCTGAGCCCTGATCGATGCCTCTGATAATGCCACGTCACCCTTCATCGCCACGTTGCCATCACGGCCACTCAATCCCACTCATTGGGCAAGCTAGGCATGATCAACGCATCAGATCGCATAAAAAATCGCTCCCTGCCTGATAAATCAATAAAAAAATCCCAAAAAATTTAAATTTCTCAAATTTAATTAAAAATTCCAAAAATAATTATTAAATTCATAAAATTATTTAACATTTCTGAAAAACAATTTAAAATTGAAATAATTAATTAAAAATTTCAAAAAGGCAATTCTTAATAGGGAAAATTTTATTTAAAATCAAAAAAATCATGGAAAATTCTAGAAAAGTTAGAAAAAATCCAGGAAAATATTCGCCACCTCCAGAAGCAGTTCCATATATCTCCAATCGTCCATGAAAGCTAAGATTGTACTCTAGAACTCCGAAATATGGCGAATTACTCTCTCAAACTCTATTTTCCTCTCTAATTCTAACTTGTGCGTCGGAGGGTCTATCGCCGGAGCCATCCTCGGTGTTTCAGGCTTTTTGTAGGTCAATCAGCAGTGTCAGCAACCGTCAGATTCAGATCAAGGTGTTCAATCAACAATCCAGATCCAATCTCAGGAGCTTTAACTATTTTTTACGGCGACGATCAAAGCTTCCACACCAAAATAATCAGCAACAGTATCACAGATTTTCTCATAACGTAATTATGGCTGTTGAATCTCAACAAATCAAATGAATCTTGATGAATATATGTGCTACTTTTCGTTTTTCTTTTGCAATAAAGGTGTGTTGATCAATTAGATAGACCCCCAATTTTCTTTCAAAAAGTGCTACATGTACTTTATAGTGTACCCATCGAGAAAGATTGAAGATGGAGCCCATCGAGAGATTGGTCCTAGAGATTGTGCGGCACAGTTGTCGGTATGTTCTAGTGTTTTTTGAAATTTGGTTTTCGTTTCTTCCATTTGAAATATGATGTCTTGACCATTTCCTTCTTGTTTCAGATGGCGTGTTACTTTGGCCATTTGGTTGACTTTTACATCCCCGAGGAGAAGAACATGAGGGCGCAGTTCTCCCATGCTGAGCGATACATGAAGAAGGCTATCAAGAAGTTAACGAAGATGGAGACATTGAAGAAGAAGGAAGGGGAGGCACACCTTGAGTTGGAGGCGTTGGTGAAGAGAGGAGGCATCGGCGAAGAGGGAGGAGGAGACCCGCCTCAAGCTTGAGGTGTTAGAGAAAGAGGGTGGCCGACTTCGTTCTTGAGTTGGAGAAGGTGCAGGCCAATGCAGTGTTGGAGTTGAAGGCTGGATTGGCCAAGGTGGAGGTCGAGGAGAAGGCCAAGTTGTAGGGTGTGATCGAAAAGTCCTATGCATGGCTATCGCTCACGTGGTGGAGCGTATTCCCGGCTTCATTGGGAAAGGCTACCACATGTTACTTCGTCCCGGATAGGCTCTTTGTGGAAGTGGAAGCAAGAAGGATGGTGGTGAGGGCAACACTCCAACGGGGGGCGCGGGGAGTGGTTCGGGGAAGAAGAGCCAGGGGAAGGAGGTGGTCGGAGGCTCCTTGCCATTGGTTCCGCTGAAGCAGGTGGATGCTTGAGTCACCCTCTTATGCCTTTTAGTTGCTTTTGATTTTGATCTTGTACGACGCCATATTTTGGACTGGCCACCACACCTTGTATCTTCATTTTAGTATATGAAAGACTGTTTCCTTGCTTTGTTATCACTTGTGTATTGAGCTACTATGCCTTGGAGTGACTCTTGATTGCAACGCTTAATTGTTTGTCTCTTTTGTGACTATGCTCTTCGCCTTGTTGATAGATGATTGCGGGATGAGGGGAGAAACCCCGAGGTGAAGAAGTTGAGCAGCTTCGTAAGTGGTTGCGCATAACAAAGTTAGCTCTCGATCGTTTGCACGATCAGTCAGAAGACTAGTGGTTGGCAACCATTCACATAAAGTCGGCGCTAACTGATAGGGATTGTGAGTTAGCCCTCCTACGCATCGAACACCTTGCCGGCATGCCCTTGCCTCCCAAGGAGAGAAAAGACAATATTGGGAGTGTGCTATCCTTAGAGAAGTGCTCGTTGAGAAAGATTTGGTGTTATATTGTCTCCAAGCGAAGCTTGGTGGGCTGTGAATGGCCAGCACTTCGCGCACTCTTGGTGTGAAAAAAGGGGCAACAGTTGGCGAATCTGGGTTGACTGTTAAAGGAATGGGATCGACTGCACAGGTAGCTCCTCATCATCCCGGTGATGCTCAGAGTGGGGTGACCGCCCTGTCGAGTTTGGCTTCTGGCCGTGGAGGATCACGTGCATTGGGTCATAGTCTACAGACTCACTTCACGGGATCATTGTTTTCCGCCAAAGACATAAGCGCCCAGGGAAAGTGGTACTCATCAAGAAACAAGCGATGAGGTTTGTGTCTCTTAGGAATAACATTCCTCGCCCATGCAACAGAAAGGATGTTTGTAGATCATATTATAGGATTAGTATGCCGCTCAATGTTTCAGTACGCCTCTGTGGTGATGCTATTACATGCAAACTCATTGTAGTTTAATACTTGTAATGCGACCTATAGTTTTGTACTTGTAAATATTGGTAGTGTCACTGGATCTGAATACAAAGATTTGCAATAGTTTCGTAATTTTAGGGGAACTTATCGTTTGTGCAATGAAAAACTATTTTGTGTGCTTGATCCTTGCTGTGTTGTTTATTGTGTGAAATTGATGTGCTATTGACTGAGTTTTTGTGAAAAGCAAGGCCATGAACTCATTGTTTGTATCTAATGAATTGCTGATGGGGCTCGAGTGATGTGCATAGTGTTTGATGGAGTTATAACTTGTCTGTTTTGTACCCAACTAGTTATAGGAGCAACTCATTAAGGATGAGTTGGACACCGAACCTGCTGTATGGGTGTTTAGCTAGTTGTAGGAGCAACTATGAGGAAGAGTTATTCTCCAAACTTGCTATATGGGTCCTCCAACAAATTGTGAGAGTCACATCGAGTAGCGAGTTGAACTCTAAAGTTTGGTATTTTATAAGTTTTTTGGGGTAACTACAATCCACGGTTTTGGATCTCAAACCTGTCTTTAAGGAATTTTAACGAGTTTTAGGAACAAATTGAATGGTGAGTTGAGCTCTGAATGTGCTTGGTTGCAAGTTGCTAAAGCAACTCTGAGCCATGGGTATAGATTCTGAACTTGTTAGTTAAAGGATTTAACATTGTGCAGGAGCATTTTGAATGACGAGTTGAACTCTGAACTTTTTTTGTTGCAAATTGGTAGAGTAACTTCGATCCATGGGTATGAACTCCGAATCTTTCGTAGAGATGTTAACGAGTTGCAGGAGCATATCAAATGGCGAGTTGAACTCTGAACTTACTTTGTTACAAATTGCTAGAGTAACTCCGAGCAATAGGTACGGACTCCAAACTTGTCTTATAAGGAGCTTTTAATGAGTTATTGGTGCCCCTTTAGGTATAATTTGGCGTTTAACTCATTGTTTCCTTCCATAGAATTATGCAAAATTTATAAAAAGATAAATGACTAATTTTATTGGAAATTAAACTAAGTGGCCGCTCTAGCGGCTAGCCTTTAATACATGCAGTGAATAGTAGTGAAAGCGGTCTTTACTGAAAGAAAAGTAAACGGCTGCGCTAGTGGTTGACTTCTATTACAAGCTAACAAAATTTGCTACTACTACTAAGAGAGGACCTTTTAGACGCCCTCATTGTACTTCATAAGGTGCTCGACATTCCAAGTTCTGGGTATCCCTTCCCCCCCAGGTCTTTAAGTCGGTAAGCCCCTTAGCGAACCACTTGGGAGACCTTGTACGACCCCTCCTAGTTGGGAGTGAGCTTTCCCTTTCTTCGCGGGTCGGAGATTTTTAGTTTGCACAAGACTAGATCCCCCTCTTTCAAAGTAGTTGGGTGAACTTTCTTGTTGTAGAACTTCTCGACCCTTTGTTGGTAAATGTTCCTCCATATCGCTGATCTTTCCCGTACCTCTTCAATGATGTCGAGATTGGCTCGAAGATGGTTGGAATTTAGTTCTTTGTTGAAGGAAAGAAGACGGAGGGATGCTAATCCAACTTCTAAGGGGATATGTTCTTTCGAGATGTAGGCGAGGTTGAATGGCGATTCTCTTATTAGGGTTTTCTTCATGGTTCTGTAGGACCAAAACACACTTGGCAATTCTTCAACCCATAATCCTCTAGCGGTTTCTCCTAGTCTCTTTTTGAGGCATCTTGAATTTGTTGATTTGCATTTTCAACTTGGCCGTTAGTTTGGGGATGTGAGACATAATAGAAGCGTTGAGTGATCCCCAAATCTGAGCAGAACCTGAGAAAGTTTTTCCCGGTGAACTATGTGCCGTTGTCTGCGATTAATATCCTGGGAATCCCAAATCTGCAGACGATATTCTTCCAAAAGAAATGTAGAATTTTCTCCTCAATGATAGTTGCTAGCGGCTCTGCCTTGATCCACTTTGTGAAGTAGTCGATGGCTACCACTATGAAGGTTCTTCGGCCGGCTGCTGGCAAAAATGGTCCAAGCAAGTCTATTCTCCACATGGAAAAGGGGATAAGACTAGACATAGAACCGAGGACTGCTTGGGGCCCTCGCTTAATGGCCAATTGCTTTTGACAAGGGTTACATTGGTGAACATATTCTTGCCCATCACTAAGTAGTGTGGGCCAATAATACCCATGATTGAGTATCTTTCTTGTGAGGGACCTTGCTCCTTGATGGCAATTACTGGTTCCTTCATGCTGTCCTGTGATGGCATGTTCTTCTTCTTCAAGAGTTATGCATCTCAAGTAGGGTCCACCGTCAACTAAAGTGTTTGATCGTTTGTACATGAGTCCTTCTACAGGAGTGAACCTTTTAGCCCTTATCTGAATTTTCCTTGCTTCTTTGCGGTCTTCCTGGAGGATTTCCTTGTCGAGGAAATTGATCAACGGTTTCATCCAACATTATTAGAACATTTGGGGTGTAACAGCCATGGGAACCAACTCTTCCTCCTTGATGCTCAGCTTGAGAAGGACCTCAATGAGTACCGTGCGGTTAAGCCCATCGAGTGATGAGAAAGCTAGCTTGGAAAGGGCATATGCTTGCCTGTTTTTCTCGTAGGGGATGCGAGTGACGTTGGCTTCTTCGAACATCGTCAGGAGTTTCTTTACTTGTGATAGATACTTGATCATGCAGCCATCTCTGGCTTCATATTCACCTTGGACACCTTGGATCTAGTTGACGACTAGTTGGGAGTTGCTAAACATCTCGATTCTTCATGAGCCCACTTAACGTGTTTGCCGAAGACCGGCAATCAGGGCTTCGTATTCAGCCTCATTATTAGAGGCATGGAAGTTGATGGACAATGAGTATTGGAGAGTGAACTTATCAGGTCCAACCTAGATGATCCTAACTTTGCTTCCTTCGAAGCAAGAGGACCTATCTACATATACCTTCTAGAGCGGAGGATTTTCTTCTTCCTCTATAGAGTCGGAAATAGTGGTTTCCACGATGAATTCGGTCAAGGCCTGAGCCTTGATGGTCGTTCTTGTGCGGTAGCTAATGTCGTGTTGACTCAATTTTATGGACCACTTCATGAGTTTTTTTGGATCTTTCGAGTTTGAGGAGCACTTTCTAGAGTGGCTGGTCGATGAGGACGCACAGGGAATGCGCTTGAAAATAAGGGCAGAGTTTGCAAGTAGATGTGACTAACTCATAGACCATTTTTTCCATCTTAGAGTAACGGAGTTCTGCGTTATGGAGTACCTTGCTATCTTAGTAGATCAGTTTTTGAACCTTATCTTCTTCTCTAACCAGGATGACGCTGAGAGTATGGTATGAGGTGTCTCGATAGAGGGAAAAGATTTCACCTGGCTCGGGCTTGCTAAGGAGCGGAGAATTGATGAGGTATGCTTTGAGTTGTTTGAAGACGGTTTGCTGTTCTTCTCCCCACTCGAAACCTTTTGCTCCCCGTAGGACTTTAAAAATGGCAGACATTTTTCTCCATACTAGAGAGGAATCGGCTGATGGCGGCCAGACGGCCGGTGAGTTTCTACACTTTTTTGACCGTGGTTGGGGGAGACCATGACTTTTTGCACTTTCTCGGGATTGGCTTCGATTCCTCTTTGACTAACCATGAAGCCTAAGAATTTACCAGAGGATACTCCGAAAGTACATTTTGAAGGGTTCAATTGCATGTTATGATTGCGTAATTCTTTGAACGCTTCTTGGAGATCGGCGACGTGGCCTTCTTTTAAGAGACTTTTGACTAACATATCATCCACATACACCTCCATTTTCCTGCCGATCTGACATTTGAAGACCTTATTTATCAGACATTAATAAGTAGCACTAGCAGTATAGACCCTGATTTGTGATGAAAGACGTCTTTGGTGTGTTAGGTGGAAACATTTAGATTTGATTATACTCGGAGAATGCATCCATGAAGGTTAGGAGTTCATGCCCCGACGTGGCATCGATCAGTGTGTTAATGCTTGGGAGGGGGAAGGGATCTTTCGGGCACAACTTATTGAGATCTGTAAAGTCTATGCAAATTCTCCGCTTACCGTTAGCTTTCTAAACCATCACCACATTTGCTAACCACTATGGGTAGTTAACTTCTTGGATGAAGTGTGCGGTTCGAAGTTTGTTGACTTCTTCTTTAACTACAAGTAGCCTCTCGGGAGAAAATTTGCGGCGCATTTGTTGCACTGGCTTGGCATCCGGGAACACACGATGGTGGTGCATGATTAAGTCTCAAGGGATTCTTGGCATGTCAGTTGGGGTCAAGGCGAATAGGTCTTAATTTCCTCTTATGCAGGCAATGAGTCGCTCCTTGAATTGGAGAGGAAGGGTCTTACTGACATGAAAGCTCTTTGTTGGATCCTCTTGAGAGAATGGGATCTCTTCTAATTCATCCATGGCTGAGTTTGTGCGGCTCCTTTCTGGTGGCAGTTCGATGGCATCAAGTGGAAGAACCGAGCCCCTCTTTGTGGCAGTGTAGCATGCTGCGCTGCCTCTTGGCTTCCTACGACCTGGCCTATGCTTGATGATGTAGGAAATTTCATCTTCATGTGAAATGCGGAGGCGACTGTAGGGAAAGCTGCTAGGCCCGGGTGGCTGAATATGGCATTGTATGCGGCGCTGATGTAAACTACCATAAAGTCTAATGCCTCTGTTCGAGTTACAGGGGTATTTCTTGCTGTCACATCGAGCATGATGATTCTTTCAACTTGAGCGGGCGCACCTGAAAATTCGTAGAGCGTATAGTTGTTGGGTTTCGAAGTCAATCACAGAGTAAATACGCAGTAGAAATAAATTTAAAATTCCGAAACCCAGCCATGGATCCATGCAAAAACCATAAAACGTGTTAGGAGTTTTTACCTCAACAATGGAACGACTATCTCCAGAATCTGCTAATCATGAGCTCTACAACGTTGCAGTGCTTCTACGGTATCCACACGGACGAATGAAATCGAGCTCTTCCTCACATCGCGGTGCTAGCTGTGGGAAGGGGATGTTTTTGTTTCTCTCTCTCTCTCTTTCTTTCACTTTCTGGGAAGGCTAGGGTTTTTTCTTGTCGTTTCCTACAAATTCATATCATATGTATTGTAGGAAATCAACCCGAAGAGAGTAGAGAGGTTGTCGGGATCACAATCTAACCTAGGTCAGATTCATATGTGGGCCTTCTATTTTGGTTGGCCCATTTAATCTAATTAATTTTCTCAACCAATGTTGGGAGCCCAAGTCTTACTTGGATGCCCAATTAAATTCATCTTATGAATTTAAATCCCAATTCCGATCCATTCTAAATGTGTGACCCTGTAGGTTTCCATTACATTAACAGTAATACTAAAGTCCTATTTTAGTGTTACAAATAGTGGGTGGTATCTAGCAATACATCACTAGTACTCAAGTAACGAAAATACCGATTATTTGACATTACCTCTCTGTGGCCAATGTTACCATGTAGTCTAGTTCTTTTGTAACACCTCATAATTTCAAAAGGATAATATAGTATATATTATATATATAATAGTAGTAGATATTAAAATAATAATATATAGAGGATGTCAATATGGTAATATTGTTAAATGAATTAAAAAAAATGTGAGTGGGCGGCGGGCCCACTTGAAATGAAGAAGTGGAATAGCAGTTCTGTTTGTGGTTTGTGTGTGCGGGTGACGTGGCCCAGGAGGGCCCCACGTGATGCACAGAGCTTGCTGTTGGCGTGTGGCGCCAGGTGAGGGGCCCACATGCTTGATTTGGCGAGGGATTAGTGCGGGATTAACTAGATTAATCCCACATCGGGAAAAAATACAAGATTAATAATAATAAATATAATTGCCTATGATCAAGAGTCACCTAATTGGTTAACCACCTTTTGAGAGGCAATATGTGGTGGGCAGTTGTACTATAAATAATAAATAAATAAATAAAAAAAAAGTCTGAGTATTGGGGTGAGGCGTTACAAATGGTATCAGAGCCAACTTTCGACACTGAGTGTGGGAAAAGAGTGGGTGCAGTGTATGCCTGAGAGGGAGCTGTGGTCAGTGCGTAGGCCCGGAATTAGCTGAATCAGGGTACCCCTTCCACATCGGCGAGATGTATGCCTGAGAGGGAGCCGTGGTCAGTGTGCTGGCCCAGAATTAGATGAATCAGGGTACTCCCGCTCCACATCGGCTAGAAAGGATATCATGCACTAGGTTGTGCATGCCCCGTACTCAGCGAGGATGCTGATTTGTAAAGGGGGTGTATGTAACACCCCGTAATTTCAAGAGTATAATGTAGCATATATTATATATATATAATAGTTGTAGATATTAAAATAATAATATTTAAAGGATGGCAATATGGTAATATTGTTAAATGAATTTTAAAAAAAATGTGAGTGGGCGGGGGCCCACTTGAATTGAAGAAGTGGAACAACGGTTTTGTTTGTGGTTTGTGTGTGTGGGTGACGTGGCCCAGGAGGGCCCACGTGATGCACAAAGCTTGCTGTTGGCGTGTGGTGCCAGATGAGGGGCCCATGTGCTTGATTTGGCAAGGGATTAATACAGGATTAACGAGATTAATACCACATCGGGAAAAAATACAAGATTATTAATAATAAATATAATTGCCTATGATCAAGAGTCACCTAATTAGTTAACCACCTTTTGAGAGGCAGCCTGTGGTAGGCAGTTGTACTATAAATAATAAATAAATAAATAAATAAATAAAATTGTCTGAGTATTGGGGCGGGGCGTTACACCTTTTGTCTTGATATCTTAATTGACCACAAGACATGTAGAGTGTCAACCTTGTATAGATCAATCTTTGGTTTCTTGATGTTCGAGTAGACTTTTTAAAACATATGAGATCAATATCTCATATTGACTCATTTGAACATGACCATGTATTTTGCAGTTTCACTCAATCAAGGGGCACGAAGATATCGCTTTGTTATGTAAGATGGACAAATCCTATCTAAGTCACTTTCATCCATCCACATGATTCATAGTATGTCTAATAGCTGACTTTATAATCACCTTATTACAGGCGACGTTTGACGGTATTAATACATATGATTTCTCATGTAGGGAATTGTAGTGACTTTAAGTCAAAGGACGATGCACACTATCGTCACTGTGAGAATTTCTCATGACACTCATGTAACGATCCATACAGCGTTCTCATAGTAAGCCAGTCCAGTACATTATTACTCTAATATGTACCCTTGTGAATACTTGATATCTCATATTCATGATCCAAAAGGTATGCTCATCAGTATACGCAGATACTGGTCTTTATGTATTACTATTGTCCTAATTCACCATAATACTTGACTAGAGACATTTAAGAATACTGTTCTGATTACAACCAATAGGATCTCACATTCAAGTCATGCACTTGATGTCTCATGGTATTGAACCTACTATTCTGAGGACTTTATTATGTTCATTTAATCAAAATAAATAAAATGTCTCATATATGAAATAAATTTCATGATACAATGTAAACTACCAAGGTCAACATAAGGTTGGCCTCTAAGGCATACACCAATAATAGTCGACTGGCTTGAGCCGATCCCGTGAGAGTTTTAGGGCCTTTGAAGATGATATTTACAGAATTGTCGTTGTTTACCAGAATGCATCATACCTCAAGATTTGCCATTCAAAGGTTTATGACCAACGCATCCCAGTGAGGCGTCTTGACGCCTTCTAGATCTTGTCAGAAATGACACAGGAATACACATGCCCTTGGCAGGCGGAATGTTGTATACTGAGTTAACCTCCCTCACAAATGCTTTGCATGAGGAGCTGGAATCTCCCCCTATCGGGCCTCCATGAATGGAGTGGAAAGTGGTCATGTGTTCTGAGTCTTGGGATTCAGTTGGCTTATCCTGGCGGTTATTAGCCCCATGGGCCGGAGGAGTTTTGTGTTGTTATCTTTCTGAACGAATTGGGAGAGGTAGCCTCTACGAATCAGATCTTCAAGTTCTTGTTTAAGGCTCGACAGTTGTCAGTGGTGTTTTCATGGTCTCTGTGAAACCCGCACAATTTGGCACCACTTGTTCCTTTCTCTTCTTTTGCTGGCCGTTGTCATCTTGGGAGGAGGATAGACTATTCCATTTTTTTCAACTACCTTGAGGATGGCAGACACATTTGCATTCATAGGGTAAATTTGTCGAAGCGTGGTGTTGGAGGAGGACGACGTTGACTTGTGCCGTCTTTCTGAAACTTCTTGTCCTCTTTCTCGCTTATATTCTTCTGTTTGTTTCACAAGGTGACTCTGTCTTGCCTAAAGGATAAAGAGCTCACTCGACCCTGATATACTGGTCGCTCCTCTCCAGGCTTTCAGCTCTTTATGAGTGACGTTGTGGCTGAAAGCGGTAGCCACCACTGGCGAATCCAGGGAAGAGATAAACCATACTTCGGCTATGAAGCGCTTGACAAAGTTTTTCAGCATTTCTTCGTCCTTTTGTTTCAATCCTAACAGGGAAGCACTTATTTTTTTAGCCTTGCTTCTAGTAACGAAGTACGCTATGAAAAGCTCATCGAGTTAGTTGAAGGAGAATATTGACTATGGAGTAAGGTAGGATTATCATTCCCTTGCTGATGCTTTGAAGGTTGCAGGGAATATTTAGCACATAAGCACATTGGTGGCATTGTAGACCATCATGAGAGTTTTAAAACACTCAATATGGTCCGCCGAGTTTGATTCACCATCGTATGATTCGAATTGAAGTGCTTTGAAGTTCTTTGGAATGGGGGCATCAAGGATGGATTTACTAAAAGGAGGTCGACTGGGGCGGTAAGCCCTGCTGGAGCGATTCGAGTCATTCTTTATATGTTTCAGACGATCTTCTTCTTCTCGGATGCGACAAAGGACTTGGTCATCCTTCTCCTTAGATCTAATTGACTCGCTGGATTCTTCTCTTGATGGAGTAGAGTAGCGGCTGTTGGTGTATGCCCTAGAGGCCAGTTGTGTATTGACATTACTAGTTTACATTGTATCATGATATTTATTTCATATATGAGACATTTTATTTATTATGTTGTTTATTGTGATTAAATGAACATAATCAAGTTCTTAGAATAGTAGGTTCAATACCATGGGATATCAAGTGCATGACTTGATTGTGAGATCCTATTGGTTGTAGTCAGAACACTATTCTTAAATGTCCCTAGTCAAGTATTATTGTGAATTAAGACAACAATAATACATAGAGACTAGTATGTGCGTAGACTGATGACCATATCTCACGGGTCATGGATATGAGATATCAAATCTTCACATGAGTACATATTAGAGTAATAATGTACTGACTGACCCACCATGAGAACGCTGCATGGATCGTTACGTGAGTGTCATAAGCGGTTCTCACAGTGACCATGGTGTATGTAGTCCTTTGACTTGAGGTCATTACGGTTGCTAACGAGGCCGATAGATCTGTAAAAAGTCTGGAACACTGGGGATGGCCCTGTTGACAGACCTTCCGACGCTCAAGTTATAACCAGAAAAAGAAAGAGAGTTGAGAGAGAAATTGCCAATTACTTTTGACTGAGGAGGGGGAGGATATTTATAGGTCTGAGAAACATTTTAGGAGATTGATATGAGTCCCTTAGATTGATATGAATCTCTGATCTCCTATTGATTCTCCCCCTTAAGAAATAAGACTATCTTGTCTGGGGATAAGAGATTTGACTTACATCCCTTATGGGCTGGGTGTCCATCTAGTGGACTTAGTCGCTTTTAATGGGCTTGAGAGCGGCTCATGTCTTGTAGATGAACCCGAGAAAGGCACGGACCTATTAAAGAGGCCCGTTATGATTAATTTGCCTGTAGAAGCCTCAGGATCTGTGCTGGAATCATATGGCCCTAATTTGCTATGATTTTTAACATCATCAGATACATAAGCCTTTTTTTGTAGCGCCCCGAATTTTCAATATGATATCTTAGAAATACGTAGCACAATTCCCAGTATCAACTTCAATTATAATAGTAAACATAGCCAAAAACACAGATAATTTTTATTTCAACTTTTATTACTACACTTGTTTACAAAACACGACGAAATACAAAATACCTTGAATTACAAACTTTTCTTTACAACACATCTTTTACAATTTTTACATAAGCCATAACATCAATTTAGCACAAGCATCCAAATCCCAAGCTATAAGCACCTACCTGTAAAACATGAGGCTAGAGATAACCCTAACCCCCTAAACTACAGGGGTCAGCCATAACGGTGTGAGTGACATAAAAAGAAAACAACATAAATAAAACATAAAGCATAGAGTCATCAACACATGTATTAACAGCAAGAATAAATGGAATGAGAAATAACAATAAGTAAAGCATGAAAACATCAAGGAATATAATATAGTAAATAGTAATACATAAAAGCATCAAGTGAATCTAGTTTAAGTATCAAGTGTAGGAAAAACAGGAAAAACACAAGCATAAAATCAAGTCAAGAAAACACAATCTCTATATGCTGACTTTCTAATGCATACTTGTCAGATTCTATGCATTCTATACTACATAGGTCCGATGCAAGCCCTTAACGTTCTCCATTTTATAGGGTTAAACCCCTCGTTATGCAACTAATCCTACTACGGTGATGGAAAAAAAGATCCAGAATACTCCGCGAATAGACACCATAGCCCTCGATGCGCAAGCATCATGTAAGAATAGATCAAAAACTGGAGAATCGCCTCCCAACCGTGTACCCCACGAATAGGCTTGCGAGGCCCTCGACGTGCAGATACACCGGGTACATTCCGTGAATAGGCCCGCCGACCCTCGATACGCGAATGCACCTTGCATGCTCCGTGAATAGGCCTGCAGACCCTCGACACGCGAACATACAAATGTCCTCTCGAGACAGGACAACAAACAGTCCTGGAACGCATCCGTTGGACTAACAAAACCAAGAGCATATACTTACGTTTTCCAAGTTCCATCACATCTCCACTAGTGCATGTCCTTAAGTTGGTTGTTATTAAAACACAAAATCCCCATCTCTAGAGTTAGTGTAACCTGCCGGACTTAAATACTCAACAACAACCCCATGACCCAACTGGTCTAAATCAACAAATCTCAACTGCCGGTTCACGATATCATCAAAACCAAAACTCATAAATCCATCGTCAAAACGATCATATGAAGAAACTTCTCCAATCAACAAAACCCAAATCTTTTATAAAATTCCAGAATCCAAACTCAACAATAAAACATCTTGAAAACCTATGTTCTGTAGAAAGGATAATATTTAGAATGGTAAGTTATAGATCCAAAACTTTTAAAGAATCAATCGTTTAAAGAACATCAGGATAACTAAGAAAACATCAGTAACAATCGACTGTAAACCAGAGTCGGTCGACTGTCCAGAGCGAAAAATAGCACTTCAAGAAAATAATTCTAAGTAATGGCAGTCGACTGTAAAAGTCATCAGTCGACTGTCCAGAGCAAAAATTCAACATTTTAAAGAAAATAATTCTAAGTAATGACGGTCGACTGTAAAAGTCATCGGTCGACTGTCCAGAGCGAAAATCCAAACCTTCGAGAAAACGTCAAAACAGAGTAGAGTCAGTCGACTATAAAAATGGGTCAGTCGACTGTTCTGCGCGAAAATCCAAAACTCCAAGAAAATACTATAGCCAGGATCACGACGGTCGACTGTCGAAGCATACCAGTCGACTGTCACACCTACAGGCTGCAGTTTGGGTTGTGCATGTTTTAACCGATACGAAGATTTACTTTATAAAAACGAAATCTACAAAAAGTATATTTCTGATATGATCAAATATGACTTTTAGAGTATATAAGAGTCTACAAAACCAATCAAAATCACTTTGAATTGATAAAAATAGTTTTTTGATGAATTCCTTCAAATTGAAACATGAATATATGCATATATCAAAATAAAGTTTTTTTTTAAGAATCAATCATACATCAAAAGACTTTCGTATTATCTTCCAAACCATATTAATACCAAAATAAGTTGAGATATAGTCAAATCCTTCG
The DNA here is from genome assembly GCA_017893485.1 of Hemerocallis citrina. Taxonomy (NCBI): domain Eukaryota; kingdom Viridiplantae; phylum Streptophyta; class Magnoliopsida; order Asparagales; family Asphodelaceae; genus Hemerocallis; species Hemerocallis citrina. Next base: position 185,180,246 of record CM030362.1, read on the forward strand.
AAAACACACAAAGACTCATTTTCTTCAAAAATAATGAAATACGATATTCATGTAAATTGATTGTGCATGTTCGTGCACCAAAGAAAACTTCACAAATCCATAGATTAGAAATAACAACATATTCAGATTTAATCTTGATATTTGAGAAATCCAATTTCAAATAAAACATTTCACAAATCACAAAATCCCCAATTTAGTTGTATTACATCAACCCAATTCAATTTATCCCAAATACAATTCTCAAGACATAATCTCTTAATTCATTAGTCCTCCTCAAAACTTTCTCAACTAAATCACTATTATTAACTCATGAATCATAAACAAATTTAACATTAACATGACCAAGTTGCATTCATCCAACTCACCAATAGTCAAAAATCTCATCTTTAATCTAAATATGCATAACATTCACAATATCCAATCAAATCAGAAATAATCCAAAAGAAATAGCCTACTCATGATTTATATTAGGTCCTCTATCAATTTTTGAATCATTCACATGCAATTCCAAATATAAATAACTTGGTATTCATAAAAGATCCAATTTTAACTCATCAATTCATTCAATCCATCATATAAATTCATACCCAAACCCTAGCATGCTTTTTAGTAGATGAAACACCACATACAACATTCGAAGAACAAAACAAAACAATTATATCACTCACCTTGTTGGAGAGATCAAACAAATATGATAAAACAATAAGAAAAATCTCTCCTTCGCAAGAAATCCAAGATATCCTCTTTAAAACTTCAAAAATAATAATAGTAATAAAACCTTTGTGCTGTGTAGCGAAAGACGGCTGCACTCCACCTTTTTAAATAGGCCGGAAATCAAGAGAATTAGGGTTTTGAACATATTTGCAAAATACTCCTTTTAAAATATACCTTTACATAAATAGGTCCCCATACTAGGAAATTAGTTAAAACCAATTTAATCCAGTTCCAAAAATCAAAAATACCCCCACTAGCATCAGCCGGCACTGTTTGAGAAACTTAGAAAGCGATTTTGCATTTTCACCCCTTTCAAATAGCAATTTTGCAAAAAGATCATCTTTTATCGAAACTTGTAAAATAAATCAAATTCATCAAAACAAAAAGTAAAATTTTTAACCCTGAGTTGACTAGGCATTATATCCAGCCCCAAAATCTGAAAATCTGGAGTTTCACCCCCATTTGGTAATTTTGCACAAAAGTCCTTTTTTTTGAAATATTTGCAAATGGGTCCAACCATTGTCAAAAAAATCTAGAAAAATCACAAATAATCTCAAATAATAAATAATGAGTTTTCCCAAAATAATTTTTGACTTGAACTTCCCAAGAAAACATTTGCACGTGTAAAAAGATAAATTTTCGAAAAAAATATTTATTAAATCACCAAAAATTATTTTAATTCATTTATAAATCTTAAAAATAATATTTAAAAAATTACGGGGTACTTCCTTTTTGATAGAGAAAAGGTTTGTAAAGGTAATAGTTTTATTTTCTGGTATTTCCAATTGCGTTTTACACCTGCCATTTTTAGTCGGTTAAAAATATTATAATTTACTGATAATAAACTGCCATAGGAAAGTGAATGTATAAAAATCCGATTTCTATCTTTGAAAATTCCGGAAATTCGGAAAAATTTTGGCCGGCGGATTTCACCTTTTTTGCTATAAATTTACTCGTTATTGGTGTGTTTCGCCCGCGATTTGACCACTTCTATGCATATACTCTTAGACTCGTACTTTTATGGTGGATAATATGGGTGGTTATATCATTTTTTTTGCTTCCCAAATTATCCCTTCTATTCCAAAATTTACACCTTTGGCTAATTGGCTTAGCTATAAATAACTTGAACTTTTGAGCTTGATTGCGTAATTTTTCGCTTTGGGTTTGCTATGTCGGTGAGGTATTCATTTTTGGTGTGTTTGTCGTTTTCTATGAGGGTTGGTAGACGAAAATTCCTTCCTACTATTCACCTAATTATAAAAAACCCCAAAAAAACTAATTTGCCTCTTCTTCTCTCACCACACCTATGATCCCTCATTCTAGAAAAAAAATCAAATTTGATTTCCGAATGAATCTCTCACCTCTTCCTCCCCAACTCTTCAGATCTCAATCATGCTGACAAACTGTATCTTTCTTAGACCCTCATACTCCTCCTTCAACATCTCGCCGCTGTCGATTTCATCTTTACAATAGTACTGCCTCTCTCAAATCATTAGTGGATATAGGCATGAAAAAAAAGCTTCATTGTGGTGGGAGATTGACTAGATTTGATTTGAATTTGGATTTGGTGAAGGAGAATGCGAAGAAGTTGATGGAGGCATTGGTGGTTGGGTATGAGGAGAAAGAGGATTAGGGATCGGATGCGCATGCTGCATATATATGGGTAAACTCATCGATATTCATCTACTTTATTTCATCGAGGCCAAGGGGGTGAGATTAGTTTATTCTTGATTTGCGTTCTTGTTTCGAACTTGATTCTTGATTCTTTGCTTGGAGTGGGTTTGGGGTTTGTGATTTGTTGGAATGGGGGATGAATATGAGAACTTTGATATTTTCTTGTTTTAGAATAGATGAGTTTGAAGATGGACAGTCAACTGCAATCGATGGCAATGTTTGTGGAAGGGGGAATCCAAGATCCTTGTGATCATTCATTTGGTATTCGGCTTGCAAAATTTTGCTAGAGTGATTATTCCACTGTATGTGATTGGCTTTATTAGTTTGGTTTGGTTCATAACTTCCAAGGTGGAGTTTGCTATTGAAGAAAACAAGGTTTAATTATTATTTTTTTCATTACATTCTGATTCTTTGCTTCATAATTTGAGATAAATCTCAAATAGACTCTATACTTTGTTCTGGGGTTCATTCAGTTCAAATTTTGTTGGGTTGAAAATGAAAGAAGTATTCTGCTTACAATTAAGAAAAGAGTTACCCTTACTTTTAACTGAACTGTGGCCATAGGTTGATTTTTTTGGGACATAGGTGAAAGATCCTTCTATTTTTAGGGATATGGTTACTGTTTGGGTTGGAAAGGGTCCTTTTTTGGGACCTTTTGTTGCAGATATGATAGTTTGCTTCTCTGCTTCAAAGCTAATTGAGAAAGTTGTCTTTGGGTCATTTGAGTTAGCATTATAGTCTTTTATGTGTTTATTGGAGATCAAAACTCAATTTTGTTTGGTGTATTTTGATGTTTGGGTTAATTTTCAGGTACAGACCTGTTCAAAAATTTAGATTTGGGCACTTTTTCGATTACAAGCATGATTTGCGTTGAAAAAAAAGGGTTTGGAAATTTTTCTGCTTGATTAATTCTCTTTAATTAGGGGTTTTTTTTATTGGTTGGTTCTCCAGAGACAGTGATTATTGGGGAGAAATATCAAACTCAAAGGTTTGAGAAATTTCTCAGGTCTTTTTATTTGAAAACGCAAGCAAAATCAAATTCCTTCGTTTCTCTTTGCTAACTCGATCATATCTACAACATTGGTGTGACAACTGTAATGTTTGCAGCCAAATGCTTGGAGAGAAAGAAAGAGAAAGAATTGAAAAGAAGCATTTAAATCATGTATCGAATTCAAGTTAAATCCGAGTCTCCCTCATTCTATCTCATTTTTGCAATATTTCTCTTTTTTTCTTTCACAACTTCTCAAAATCAAACAACCAAGAAAATACTAAATGAAAAAATTAATGCACCAAATTAACCATAAATTCAATAAGTGGGTGGTGGTTCATCAGTTCTACTTCAAATTTATTATTATACTTTAATACATGATTATGTGATTTATGTGATATTTATTCATCGTTGCTTCTTATAGTATGTTCTTTACTCATCGGTATTTAGTCTTTCATATATCTTATCTTTCTTATAAAGTGTTAGGGTTTGGGTACTCCGATTTGGAGATCGAGATGGGTGTTTCATTGGATTTGATCTCTTTATGGTGTGTACTCTTTCAGAATGTGGTTAGGGTTTTGGTGATTAGATTTGGGAATCGAGGTAAGTATTTCATTGGATTTCATCTCTCTTTTTCGTGTTGTAATCATTAATTTTTGAGATTAATTCTTTCTTTTTCTCTGTTTTTCTCTTTCGGGTATAGAGTTAGGGTTTGGGTTCTCAGGTTTGGAAATTGAGGTGGGTGTTTCTTGGGATTTGACATCTTCGTTAGGCTGAAATCTATCAGGTTTAGGATTATGGTTAATCAATCATTTACATGCTATTCTCTCTAACCTTTCAGTCTACTTGAACTTTAACATCCATATAAATATTCTAATCAACTATAACTAAAATATTTGTATCTGAGAATAGAATAAACATTGTTGCTTTGTATAATAGTTCTCAATAATTTTTTATTACCATGCAAAATCTTCAATCTAGCTTTCATGCAAAATTTTCAAAACAAGGTAGAAGAGTACAATGTGTATATTACTTAAGTAGAAAATGTACCCAAGGAATGTAAATGTCGCTCCCCGCTTTTCATTATACGGAAACACGAGCACGTAACTGAGGCACAACGACTGATATAAGTCTCCAATCTCACATGATCCGTAAGGTGTACAATGCTAGTAAGCTCAACACACAATAATAATTACAAGAACAAGGGTATAATACAATAACCAATATATGAGATATAAGAACTTACCAAATAGCTCGAGAATATGCAATGCAGTAACAGTTCGACGAGTTCTTTTAGTAACTCATCGTTTGTACTGTATAACATAACTCAAAAAAAAGATGGAGGGAGTACCCGTTGGAGCAAGCTAAGGGCCGCAAATAGTACAAGCAAAATAGGAACAGGAACAAGGTATAACAGGAAAAACAATAAGAATTGGCAATATAATTTTTATACATCATGATTAAGTGTAATGCAAGTGACAAATGGAACAAGTTGATGTGATTATTTGCAAGTGTACAAAACCGCAACAAGTAGTATAGTTAAGTGAAAAGAGTGTCGAACCCACCATGACTAATTATTTTATTGAGTACCAAAATTTGACTAGATTAACTACTATTTGGAAAACCGAAAATATGATAAAAATAACAACTAATACTAAATTAAACTAAGGAAAGAAATAAACTAATTAAAAGGAACAGAATCTGAAATTTAGTTGTTTGTTAATAGCAAAATTAATTCTAGGGCTTTCGATTTCATCTACTATTTTAATGGGAGAGTTGGGGTTGTAAACAAACAAACCCTAATTTTGTAACTGAGTAAACACGTGCAATATACGGCAAACTAAATCCACCAAACATACCCGTGTAATGCATGTGCAGCTCCTAAAAAAGGGATATTTTAGCAAATGCCCCCATTTAAAATGTGAAAATTAGCATATACTCCCACTATTTTAAGAAATACTCCTATTTCTAATATTATAATGGGAGAAGACCTTAGTGTCATTTGTAAATGTTTTGTCAATTTACCAACCCGTGCAATACATGTGCATAACTATTATAAAGGAGGTTCTAAGTTCAAATCCAGATTATGTCTAAATTTTTCTTTTAAAAAACTATATTTATTAAGACGTGCATCGCACGTGCAAATTACTAGTTATCGTAACTAGAGAGTTGGCATATACTAAGAACTAGTAAATTTTTTTTACTATATAACTTGAGAGAGAGTTTGCGTATAAAGGACTACTACATTTTTCTTAACTGGAAAGAGAGTGTGTGGATAAGAACTACCACAATTTTTTTTCGTTTTTATCTCTAATAATAATAATCTCTACTATTTTAATGGGATAGTTGGAGTTTATTACAAACAAACTCTAATTTTGTAACTATATAAACACGTATAATATACGTTAAAACTATATCCAACAAATATAAATGTGCACCGCACGTGTAGCCCATATCAAAACATTTAAATATAAACTATTTTTTTTTCTTATTCAATATATATTCATTTAATTTAATGACTTTACTTTTTTTAGACATGCATTGCACGTACATTGTATTGGTTTAATACTGTAAGCAAAAGATTCTCTTCATGAAGGAAATTAACATCAATAGGAGAGTCAAATAATTATACATTGAGATTAATAACAACCTCTACTATTTTAATAGGAGAGTTGATGTTTGTAATCAAACAAATTCTAACTTTGTTATCAAACCAACACGTGTAATACACGTCCAAACTAAATTCAACAAATACATAAATTTGTAGACAAACAAACCCGTGCATCGTCCGTGGATACCTAAAATAAAGAAGGTCTCGGGTTCAAAGCCAGACTAACTGAAGTTTTTTACTTTTAAAATATATATTTAATAAAACGTGCATCGCACGTGTAAATTACTAGTCTAGTTAATGCCACACAATTTATAACTCCATGTGAATAAAAATATTATTTTTTTCAAGTTGTAGACCAAAATCCCCAAATTATTCAATATTCTCTCTCAAGCAATATCAAAAATATTCTCAACTAATTATTTGTCATAGTTCATGCACAAATTACTAATTGAAAATTCATTAAGATCTATGGATTTCTAACGGTCACATTAACAGCGGTTCACTTTTGTAACGATGTTTAATTTTATTAATTCGAAATAACAAATTACCAGTTCGGTCTCTCCATGATTTAATAAATCATACAAAAGTTGGCCAAACAATTTTAAGCATTAAGAACAAAAATCAAATACACAACCATAGAAAAATAGAAAAATAATATGGAATAAAAATTATGTACTCAAAACTAGGCTACATCAAAGTCCTAGAAAAATAAAAGTAGTGCATAATAAAATTGCAAGTAACAAACATGTTCATGATTTGCATAATAAAAATTAGAAGAGAAGAAGAAAAAGAAAAAAAAACTCTGTTTGTTGCCGAAAATCCAAGTCGAAACGCCTCGAATTTTGCGCCGCGAACTTCGAAATCCGAGCCGAGCTGCACACAGAGGCACGTCAGCGCACAGTACCCAACACTTTCTCTCTCCCTCTGTCTCTGACTTCGCTGACGTGGCCGCTGACGTCACCTCGAGTTTCGCACCGCACACAGTAGCCTCGTGACCCTCGCTTCACCTCTTCTCTGTTTTTCGTTGTGTTTCCGCGCCATCCAGATCTCCTTTTCTCCTCTGTCTCTCTCTCTTATTATAATATTTTTTTTATTGATTGTGAGGTCAACCATCGCTCTCCCTCTCTCGTTAAGCGTGCCTTTCTCTTGAGGTTGGCTGCTGTATTTATAGAACACGAACAGTGATATTAGGGTTCACTTTTGCATATAACCCCTTTTTTTACTTTATTTCTTTCCTTTTTCTGATTTGCTCTTTTTTTCTTCTTCTTTTTCTTCTCTTTCTCTTTCTTGAAGAACGTGCTGCACAAAAAAATAAAATAAAAATAGAATTTAGGATTTTAAAATAAAAATAAAATTAATTAGTTTAAATTAATTAAACTAACCAATAATTATATTAGCTCAATTAAACCCTTTTAAATTTGTTTATTTCATTTTCACCCTCTATTGCTAATTAAAATCTCTATTTTGCTTTCCACATGGCCAAATTGTAAAATTCAAAATTCAACAAATCAATAAAAATTGAACAATCATTCTCTTTGTTTTCTTTGTTTATTTTTTCTGAAAAATATTCACCTTGTGCATCAAAAAATCTTATTCCTTCAAAAATAATTAATTAATATGGAAATAAGATAATTTATTATCAAGATAGACGAATACAAGTAATTTTTATGGGTAAATGAGTACAAATATTTATATAAAAATTAGACACATCACAAGTCTCAAAATATAACTAATCGAGAACGAGGAATCATGTAACAGGGAAATGTGTCGTGTAACAGGAATCTTGTAACTTGTAAACAGAGATCATGTAATCTTGTAACAGGAATCATGTAATCTTGTAACAGGAATTATGTAATCTTGTAAACAGGTATCATGTAACTGGAATCATGAATCATGCACGTGTTCAATGTTAATACAAAGTCTTAACAATATTTTATAAATCCTAAATAATGCACGCAATCCTGCGTTCCATACCACAAGTTGGGTGCATACAAACTAGCTAACGTGTAGACTCTAAAGGTGAATTCTATAGGATCATGTACTCGGGTTTTCCAGTGACACTGACAGGAATCGTATCATATCATGTAATCATATCATGTACCCAGAAATCATATTGTAATACCCCGGATAATATCATGTACCCAGAAATCATATTGTAATACCCCGGATAATATAATACTTATATATATATATATATATATATATATATATATATATATATATATATATATATTGTCTATACGTATGCATATATTGCAGTGTTTGTTTGATTGTATGTGTATAATTGATGTGGAGTGCATTTAGGTTTGCGAGGCAGTTCGTGTGGGTGGTTGCATTCTTGACATTGCGCAATAATGAGACGGACCGATACTAGTACATGCACTAGTTTTGAGTGCGGTACGTATGCAAATACGCAATTGTATGAAGCTACAATGAGTATACTTTACATAAACTCAAATCTAACCTCTCAGGTCTCATTTAGGGCTTGATCAAGACCATATAATTTCAGCCCAAGCTCCAACTCAAAACCAAGTGCTAGACATGGTTGTGTGCAAAACCACCTAGCCTACCCCTACCCCCTCCCCTAGGTGTGGCCGGCCTACACCCCCCCCCCCCCCCCCCCCCCCCCCCCCCGTCTCATTAAAACCCCTTCTTTTCTCCTTCCAAGCTGTGGAAATTTCAGAACACAAAAAAGAAAGGAAAAAGAGAAAGAGAAGGAGAGAAAGAAAGAAGCAATTGAAGAGCAGTTCTCACTTGGAGTAGGTTCTTTGGAGGAGCAAGCTCAAGACAATCACCACCTCTCAATCCAACTCAGGGTGGGGAGTTCTTTAAACTTGTCTTGTTCATTCTTTTTGATTTTCTTGCATGCATGAGTGGTTGTAGCATGAGAATGGTTGATTTAAGAGTAGATGTTAGAAATCTGGAACTAGAACAGAAAACATGATCTGCATGTTATTTTTCCGAATTTCCAGGGAACAAACTATTTGGAATTTGATGATGAAGCTTTCACAAATTGATCTCGTACATGTCTAGATGATGCATGAATTATTTCGAAGTTTTCTGATGATGTTTGGTATTTTAATAAATTCTATTTTTGGGACAGAGCCGTAAGGTAGGAACATGATCTGTTTATTGTGATAACTGAGGTTGTGAGAATTATTATAATTAATTGACACATAATCTATGGCTGAAATTTTTACCATAATTTCTTGCATGTATCTAGACACTACGGAAAAATCATGAAATAAATTGGATGAATTTACATGCATGTTCAAAATTAATCTATCAACAATAGTTAAGCCTGTAACTGAAGAACAATATGATATTTATGCATGCTTAAAACAGATAGAACTCAGTGAATACTTAGAATTTGGGTATGGATCTTTTTGCATGTTGTTCATAATGATGTATAGTTTCTGTAATGCAAATTTGGTGAAAATTTGATCAGTACGTGGTTTATGATGAATTTTTTAGTATGTACTGTGCTTAACTCAGTCAGAATGGACATTTTGATAAGATGGTACTGTTGAGGCTTTGTAAGAGCAGATTTTGAGGAAGTGTTCTATTAGGTAATTGTAGTAGATATCTAGGTCTTTTCAAAAAACCTTATTTGAGGAAATTAATGTGGGTATATTATTTATTATGATTTTTGCAAGACTGAACAGAAACTAGGATTTGAGCTGAAGGCTCTGTTTGAGTAAGACTCAGTGTGTGGTTCTGTACACCTGAGAGTAATATCTGTTTTAGGGTGATTAAATGACATAATTTAGATTGGTGATCAACTAGAAAGTTGTAGAGGACATTCACACATTTCCACAGAACCTAGATTTGTATCATTCCGATGAGTAGGTAGTATTTTATGCTACCTGTAAGTTGTAGCCAGTGTACAGGAAGTACACAGGCTGAGGCTTGTGAGGCCAATTTGAGGATTTAGGTGATGGAATCTGTGGTGATGATCAACTAGAGAGTTATAGCCTAGGTCTTTATCTTTCTAGATTGGGCTTGAACACCCAAATCTGAGTTGTATTGTGGGAGATGATTTTTTTAAGTTTCAGGCAGAACACCATTAGTTTGGTTTAGTCATGGTTTTAGCTAAGTGTTGGGTAGAACCTTCCCCTTGTGTTCCTAAGAGTTGATAACTCATTGTTTGAGGATGTATGGTGTGTTTTGCTAGCCTGGTTGGTGTGACTCCTGCGGAGGATTGTTATGACTCGAGTTAGTCACTAGGGTAGGGTGATACCCTATGCTTATCAACCCCAGATATAAACTTCCACCGAGGCGTTGGACGTCCTAGTGGTGCTGTCAAGTTTTATTTCATGCCGGTTGGGGATGAACGCGGGCCATGGTAAGGGACGACTTCGAGCTAGGGGAGGTGGCGAGCGGGACGTGTCGCCAGGGCCAGTAGTCGATGGGCAGGATTGGGAGCAATCATCTTTTACTTGATTGGTTAGAGTGAGTCTTGGATTAGAGGGATGCATTAGGGATTTGTACATTGCATTAGTACTAGCAGACCATAGTCGGGTGTTGTACTTTTCCTGTCGTAGGGATACGGATTCGGTTCTTAGGTTTTGAGTTCACGGTCTCGTATTTCGATCTGTTAATTCCCAAAGAGTCGGAGTAAGGAACGGGAGGTGCTCCGGTCGGATAGGGGGGTTTGACCCTCGAAGCCGTCATGTTCCTATGCGCGTGGGTTGATATAAATCATTGACGTCATTAGGTGCATGGCCTGTACCGAAAGGTTATTAGGTACATGGTTTCGTACCAGAAGGTTATTAGGTGCATGGCTTGTACCGGTAGGTTATTGGGTACATGGTTTCGTACCGGAAAGTTAACATAGTTTTTTGAGTGAGGTCCGTACGCAGGTACTAAGTGGAAAACACGACCACCATTTTTAGGGACTGCAGTGCGGAACTAGACCGAATGACTGCAACCTCCTCAGACAAGAGTAGGATGCATGGCGAGGGATTGAACCCTACAATCAGACGATGTGAACACTTTGGAAAGTATGTAGTATGTGATGCATACATTTTTATTGAAGTTGATTTTGGGAAAGTATGTAGTATGGGATGCATACGTTCCCAAATGAATTGCATTAGAGTAGGTGCATCGAGTGCATTCTTGGTTTTGTGCATTAGATTAAGCCATGCTTGGTTCTGGAACGTATGTAGTATGGGATGCGTGTGTATCCAGAGTTCCAAAGTTTTGCTTGTATTAGAAGTAGGCGTGTGATTGATGCATCTAGTTGTAGAATCATGGCATACACGAACACTAGGAAATTAGGATGCACATTTCTTTTTTCCATTCAAAATGGTTTGTGGTTGCCAGTTTGGAGATCGCTGTTTCTTATCAGCATTGCGTCAGTCGAAGTACTGACGTTCCCTACCTTTTAGGTACCATTCCTACCTTTCGAGCAGGTGCAGAGATATCAGAGTCGCGCAGGGAAGGACTCAAGGCAAGGAGCAAGTTTCAGGGAAGCACATTGACCAATCAGCGGAGCTTCGGCGGTGATCAGTCGACTGCCATTCCGGGAGACAGCTGATAGCTTTACAAGAGGAGTTGGTAAATATTTTGTAATAAGATGTAATGAGTCAATGTAATTTGTATTTTTGTTCAAGAACAAGATATTGATTGTAATCAATGATGTAATGACCTTATTTGGCAATAAAAAGTTTTTAAATTTCCGTGTTATTACTGTGTTGAGATGCATGTAAAGGCAAAGATTCTGGTTACGTCACGGATGTCCGGTAACGGGGATCTGGGGCGTTACACATATCATGTCATGTAACCATGTAATCATATCATATCATGTAAACATATACATAGTCACTATTACGAGAAACACGGGCCTCCTTCCGAGTACACTTTCTTATATTGTCCACTACTAGATTCTTTCTCTTATTACCCTGGCTTGTTATACTTTTTATAATAATTAACATGAATATGCACAATGGGAACGAGTGTCAAGACATGATCAAGGAATATCAAGGCAATGCAATGCATGATATGCAAGTTTAATTAATTAAATGCAAGAAACAAATATATTTATAATCAAGAAAATGAAGTTACAATTCTGGACTGTAATACGTTGTTGTACAAAACTCAACTTTTCCGTTGCTACATAAAAGCGAATCAGGTACCGCCAGAGGTTCAATAAAGTAGACTTAACGCCGGTTCCAACGAATATTCACACGATACATTATAATAACATAAAATAGGTCAACCAGACAGATCTTATTGGGTTTACTACGCAGACAGCAACTAAAAGTCAACTTCTTATGTATATAAATCGACCGAAAAATTATTTAAAAGTCTTATAAAAATCATAAATAAATTCCCCATCATTTTTAGCATCATACGGGTAAATATCAGGTCTTAGTTATACTTCAAGCATCATATTTAAATTAGTTATTCGTGAAAATACGTTTCAAAATAGTAATATGGAATTAAAAATGTCACAACACGAAAAATAGTATATCTTTCAAACTACACGTCGGATTTCAGATCCATCATAAATTTTAGAAACTAGATTCAGGGGGCTACAACTCTTATTTAATAGTTTTGACTTATTTTAACAGGATTTGGATCAAAATCTAGCTACAAGTTAGAGTGAACAGCAGGGAAGAAACATACAAATCGATATTTATGATCTTTTGAAGGGCATCGAATCACAGAGGCAAATAGATTGATTTGATTCAATATATGACGACTTATTTAACCATGAAAATATTGTAAAACATGATAATACGATGGTTCAATCAATTGAAACTGTAAAGTCATTTTTCATGAATATGGACGGTAACGAGGTTCAATCACGATAATCAAATATAATTACTAATTACTGGAGGTCAAATAAATTGCTTGTATAGAACAATAAAGTGTACAAGATACTTGCCTTATAGATGATGATTTCGAATGTAAAAGAATAACGGGACGAGAGTCCCTACGGCAACATGTGCAAGCAACATAACGACAACATGTGCAACTACGAAAAAGCACATGCAAAACGCAGCAACAGCAACACGTGCAACAGTACACAGCAAGATCAAGACAACAACAACAGGAACGAGAACAACAACAGAAAATGATGGCGGCAGCGCAGGGCTTGCGGTTCTGCGGTGATCGTCGGCAATGACGATTGGTGCAGCGAATAGGTAGCATGGGGAATTCGGTGGTGGTTGAAGATGAAGCTCGGGGCGTGGCTATGGTGTGCGGCAGTCGACAGTGGAAAGGAAGCTGCGGGAAGGATGGCAGAGTGCAGTGCGGTTGGTGTTCGGGCCTGTCAAAGGTGGGGATGACAGCAAGAGGTGGTGGGGGAAGGAGTAGCGCCTACAGTGGCGAGGTGCAGGCGGTGGTGACTCAGGGGTGAGGCGGCATCACGGTGGTCGGGGGAGCTGCGATGGCTGACGGTGGTGAGGTGGGGGTAGTCGGAGGTCAACAATGTGAGCAGTGGGGCGTCGAGGTGTAGAGGGAGCGATCAGCGGCGACTGCAAGGGTGATGAAGCTCGGTTGCGGTGAGGGAGAAGATGAAGGCAGGGGATGGGTGATTGCTGCGGTGGTCGACAAGAGGACGACGATGGTTGTGGGGATGAGGTGCAGCAAGGCGACAGCAATGGCGGAGCTACGGTGGAGTTCCAAGGGAGAAGATGACTGATCGTTAATCGAAGCAATGGGTTCAGATGATTGCGGGTTGCTGGCGGTGTTGCAGAGGTGGGCTTCGATGATGGCGATGGCGGAGCTTGATGTGGCTGGTGGTTAGTCGAGTGAGGAAGAGGGCAGACAACGGAGGGATGGCGAAAAGGACGAGAGCGGAGGAGGGAAAGGTGGCGGGACTCGAAGGTGGATTCATGACGAGGGACTGTTGGAGGAGGAAGACGATGGAGCTACGAGTGTTCGAGAAGGGAGGCAACGGGGGAGAGAGGGCTGCGGCGATGGCGAGGCAGTGGGTTGGGGAGGCTCTGTTTTGGAACAGAAGGAGAAGAAGAATATATATAGAGAGAGAGATTGAGTCTGGGAGAGTTTTTATAAATTTAATATTATAATAATGGGGTAGTAAAGGAAAGTGAGGAATTAATGGGTAGTTAATGAAATAATTGAGGGAATTAAGGAGGGGGTGGAGTTGTGTGTGCAGTTGAGAGAGTGGGAATGTGAGAGGGGTTTGATCTAGTCAATAGGCAGGTAATAGGGAAATGGGTTTGGGTTAGAGAGTTATTGGTTTGGGCTTCACAAAAGAATCAAATTAATTTATAGGATGGGCTAAAACTGGGCTTTTAGAATATTGATAATAATAATAAAATCAAACTGGTTTGGGCTTCCAATATTAATACAAATATAAAAATATAAGATTGGGTTTCATATAATGAATAACATTGGGCTCTAATAAAACAATAAATATGAATTAGAAGTAAGAATGGGCTAAGTTGGTTTGGATGTTTGTAAAATAAATCAAATAATCAATTAATAATCTCATAGAAGAGATTAGGACTTGAGTTCAAACAAAATAATCAAATATCCAAGATAAAAACAATTTGGCACCAGGAGAAAAAAAGAAGATTTATCTGGAAAATTGGGTGTCAATAATATGAAGAAGAAAATAAGTAATCCGTATAAACGGGAACGGAGGTTACAATACTACCCACCTTACAACAAAATTTCATTCTCGAAATTTGCTTAGGAGATATATAGGATATAACCTAAGCAGAGTTAAAGAGATAATGAAGCAGGAAATTAGAGGGAGGGAGACGAAGTGATGGCAATACCAGAATAAGGAAGAACATGGATAGGATTGATGTCAAATAATGAATGATGACAAATGGAAGGAAGTAAACGGTATCAGAAGAAAAGAAACAACACAAGACTTGTGAGATAATAAAGCAAGAAGATGAAGAAGTAGAACCGGAATCAAAGAGATAATGGATAGATAAGAATTGAACAAATTAATGAGTCGATGGATGAAAATGAGTATAAAGGATGGAAGGAAGCAAACAATGCAAGGAAGGAGAAACAACATGATAATCCTAGGACCTATGGGTTATGGGTCCACCACGCTTCCGCTGCGCACCTGTAACACCCCGCAAAATAAAATGATTTATTTTGCATTACTAGATAATATTATATTGGTAAAGTTGACTATTTTGACTATTTTCTTGAAATTGCAATTTTGTACGTGCAACACACGTGCAGAGTTCAAAAATTTTGAATTCTTAAAATTTTATGGTTAATGACTAATTTTCCTCATTTATTTATGATATTTTAATTTTCAGATTTGTTTGAATTTATTTGACCATTTTGTGAATTTCTCAATTTTACAAGTGTAAAACACGTGCAAATATTTTTTGGTGAAAAACTCCACTTTTAGATTTATGGATAAATTCTCCTATTTATAATTAAGTATATCCTAAAATTTGGGATTTTCCTGAGTAAAGAAAATATTTTTATAAATACTTCGAAAGAGAAGGGCTTCTATGTAAAAAGCTATTTGGATCTCAAACAAATAATGAAAATTCGTTTTTACTAATTTTTGGGCTTGCCATGTTCATCATTGAAAATAAAACCTATTTAAATTTTATTTAGAGTTGATTTGGTAATGATTTAAACAAATATGGTGTTTTTGCAAATATGGAATTTAAGTGGATCTTGTGCAAATGTTTTATTGGAAAGTAAAAGTCATAAATTTTAATTGGAAAATCTAATATGTATTAGTAGATATTATTTCTGAATTTTCTGGACTTTTACGAATATTTTATGACATATTTGCAAATATTACAAAAAGAGGGACTTTTGTGCAAAATTACCACTTTGAGTACAAATCCGAATTTTTTAATTTCTGGGCTATGCTTGATGGTTGGATAACTCATTAGTAAAAGGATTTGGTTTTATTTTAATTTATTTAACTTATTTAACTACTTTATTAAAGAAATGTGTATATATGTAAAGTAATAATTTGTTAAGGGATGTTTCCATAAACGTGTAAAACCGTAAAAAAACTCCAGATTTCGGCCTATATTATGACCACTACAGCCGTCTCTCTCTTCTGAAAAAAATAAAATATATTTTTACTATTAATTTCTTGGAGTTTCAAAGCGATGATCTTGGATTTTGCAAAAGAAGGGTTTTTTCTCATTCTTTATTAATTCGATTTATTTCTTCATTGAGGTGAGGGACTTATTTTTGTTTTCTTATTGTTCTAAGCATGTTGTATGTGATGATTTATCTATTAGAAAGCATGTTAGATGATGGTATGTAGTTATAATGATTTTGATGAGAAGATGAACAAAAAAATGAATCTTTTCATGTAACCTATTCTTTGATGATTTAAATTTTATAGAGATGAATTGAGATTCTTAAGAACCTAATAGAAATTATGAGTAGGTCGCT
This sequence comes from Hemerocallis citrina, assembly GCA_017893485.1. NCBI lineage: Eukaryota > Viridiplantae > Streptophyta > Magnoliopsida > Asparagales > Asphodelaceae > Hemerocallis > Hemerocallis citrina. The sequence continues at coordinate 185,196,607 of CM030362.1, forward strand.
TTCCTTTTTGGTTGAGTATAATAAATGGTATGTTGTATAATGCACAATTGGATCAAAGATGAGATCATTACTGTTGGGTATAGATTATCGATCTGCTTGATATATTTTGTTTGCTTAACCTCTGTGAGTTTTCACGGTTTGAACAGACAACTCTCCAAACATATATGAGCAATAATAATTAAATTTTTGAGGATTTTTTTCTTCTGTAAATACATGAAATCTGTTATAAAAGAGAAATTATCACAAGGGGGTTGTGTCAAGTATGTCTACCGTAATTCTTGTCAAAACATCTTTTGCTGCAGTAAATGATTTTCTGCAAAAGCCTTCTCATAAGAATCCGAGTGCACATACTTTAGCAATAAATCTCCCTCAAAGTTTTATTTCTTCACAAAAATAATGCATTTGCAACAGATTATTTTGGAATTGGGGATTACTTACTGCAGGGTTAAAACATATTGATTATTTAAAGTAACTGTATACTAGCTAACTAAACAATAGAAGATAATGTATGTATGGTTTGACTCTTTCGAAGTTCTAGTATGTGTATTGTATGCATCTTTTTATTTCAATTTGCCAAGTTAAAGTTACAACGTCAAAAGTTCATAAAATTCACAATACATAGAGGTAGTAGGTGACATTCTTAACAGTTAGCACTTGCACTTGCTTGTATTTGATCCGGTCGACATTTTGATAAATTAACAGTTAGGTGACATTCTTATACACACACTGTTGATATATTTTGATGAATAAAACTTGTTGAATAGTTGTTATAATTGCATATATTCACGGGTAAACTGATGTAAGTAATTGGGTATGTGTATAACAAGTTATAGAAGGATTTGTTGGATCGAAAGACCAAGTTTTGAAGTATTAAAAAGAGGGTTGAGTTTCGGGGTTGATGCTTTCAACCGAATTTGACTTTTGTGGTTTTCATGAAGTTTTCTTAATATAAAAATATTTATAATGAGATTATGAGTTTTACTGAGAGTTTTGGTATTGATGGCTGAGTTGTGTGTTTTTAGAGATTGAGTGGGACCCTAATTACCCGCAGTTGAGATTTTGTTGTTGTTCAGTATAGTTTGTTGATTCTTGATTTTGATGATCACAACACAGTGCAACATGTGTCTATGTTATACAGCTAACATTGCAGTGTACATACCAAAGACAATTCTAGCTGAACAAATGAACAAGCTCAAAAGGATACAGATGAAGACTTCACTCAAGACAAGACTCAAGACAAGACTCAAGACTCAAGACTTCAAGCTCAAATGTGTCAAATTGTTGTGTCTTGTAAACATTGTATTTTTTACGTTTGTTGAGTCTTAGTCTGATGTAAAGCCTTGTCACACACACACACTCAAAATATTTCATAATGTGTGTCTCTTAAAAACCCCCAAAAAGAGTCAAAACAGTTTGAAGAAGTTTAACTGTTGAGTACCAGTCGACTTAAGCTTCTGCCAGTCGACTGATAGTACAAAACTGTTTAAACTCATTCAAACTCTGATCAGTCGACTCATATGGCAACCCAGTCGACTGTTCGAGAGCTTTTTGACCGTTTTCTATTTTTCAAAATCGAATTTTTTCAAACTCAAAAGCTCAGATCCGTTGGTTGACAGTTGAGTAACTGTCTCCCAACGTTCAGGAGATCAAACTCTTTAAGTAGAGTTCAGATCTCACTGAAAAGATCTACAGAATTTTTCTTTGAACTCCGAGCACTCTTGAAGAACATTCTAAGTGATATTTTCTGTGAGAAACAAAGCTTTCAAGATCATACACTCTGGTTCTCTACATTCAGTCCAGTATAGCATTGAATTTGCTCTGGACTGAGTATCGAAGTCGACCTATTCTTTTAGCCACGTGCATCAACACATACAACAATAAGGCTATAGGTTGACTGTAAAGTATTCTTGTTCTCTTGCTCTCGGTTGGAGAGTATTTTTGACTCTTGGTTGCAGAGTCGGTGTCTTTTCACTCTTGGTAGTAGAGTGGGTTGCTTTCTCTGGTTGAGAGAAAGGACTACGGGTTAGACAAGGTTGTTGTCGTAACGCCGTAGGGTATTCTTGTAATTTTTCAAGAATAGTGGAAATCTCAAGTGGGTTGCTTGGGGACTGGATGTAGGTCAGGAGGACCGAACCAGGATATATCTTGTGTACTCTGTGATTGATTATCTTGTTTTTGCATTCACTTCTGTTTATTTTATTTCTGCAAAAAGTTTCTGGACAGTCGACTTCTTGCACCATCAGTCGACTGGTCAGTGCCGTTTGTAGTTGTAATTTCATTGTGCCTTCAGTCGTCTGTCTCATTCAGCAGTCGACTGCACAGAGCTATTGTTTTCATTTACTTTGGACAAATCAGTCGACTGGTTCATATCTCAGTCGACTGTACCGAGAAAAATTTCCGCAGTTTTTATTAAACACTATTCACCCTCCCTCTAGTGTTTGTTGTCTTGCCTACAGGATCCAACACTTGGTATCAGAGCAAGGTTACAGGCTATGGCAACTACGTCAAATACAAATCAGTACCATGAAGGCCAATCTACACAACGGCCACCACTATTTGATGGAACGAACTACAACTATTGGAAGTGCCGAATGAGAATCTATCTTCAATCAATCAACTATGAGATATGGCAAATGACAGAAACGGAATACATTGCTCCTACCATTCCATATGCACAATGGAATGATGATCAAAAGAATCAGACTATGAACAATGCCAAAGCAATGAATGCCTTATTTTGTGCACTCACAAAGGAAGAATTCAACCGTGTATCCAATGCTACAACCGCACATCAAATTTGGCATACACTCGAGGTAACACATGAAGGAACGAATAAAGTAAAAGAGTCTAAAATTTCTGTTCTTGTCCACAGGTTTGAGATGTTCAGAATGAAGGACAATGAGACTGTGTCCGAGATGATTACCAGATTCACAGACATCACAAACTCTCTTGTGGCGCTTGAAAAGACTTATACTCAAGCAGAGATGGTTAGAAAAGTCCTACGTGCACTCACTCCAGAATGGGAGAAGAAAACCACAGCAATAGAGGAAGCGAATGACTTGTCAACACTTACTCTCGAGAATCTTGTTGGCAATCTCATGGCATATGAGGTCCAACTTGAAGATCGAAAGAAAGATACAGAATCACACCAAGCAAAGAAGAAATCATTGGCTTTTAAAGCCATGACAGACTCAGAAGATGAGGAAGAAGATGAAGAAGAAATAGCAATGTTCACTCGGAGATTCAAGAAGTTCTTAAAGAAGGGTAAGTTTCATTCTAAAGTTAGAGATTCTAATGACCCTCCTACATGTTTCAGGTGCAATAAAATAGGTCACATGAAGAAGGATTGTCCCTTAGAAAATGCAAAGAACAAGGGAAAATCATCCAACTTCAAGAAGGACAAATATCCAAAGAACAAGTTTGCCAAGAATAAGAAGGCTTATCAAGCTACATGGGATGATAGTGATTCATCTTCCGAAGAAGAAACGGATGAAAATAACGAAGTGGCAAATGTATGTTTCATGGCTGCACAAGAACATGTAAGTAATGATTATGATTCCGAAGATCTTCTTGATGCATTTAATGAAATATTCCAAGAGTTAAAGAAAGAAAAGATTAGAGTTAAGAATCTTGAGAAAGTGAATCAAACACTTAATCAAGAAAATCTTAACCTTGATAAGGAAGTAAAATCCCTAAATTCTCGCATTGCAAGTTTAGATACTGATCTTGAAACTCTCAAAAAGAATTATGAAGAGATTTCAAAGAATGTATCTAAGTTTAACAAAGGCAAAGAGAATTTAAATGATATGCTTCATCATCAAGTTACATTTAGTCAAAAATTTGGACTTGGTTTTAAAAAATCCTCTGTAAAAGAATCTCCTGTTTTAAACACTAGTAAGAATAAATCAGCATCTATTTCTAGTGTTACACACAAGTTGTATGATTTCTTTGCAAAGCCTAAGGTTGTTAATTTTAGTGATAAAAGCAAAACTAACGTTCGATTAAGTCGACTGAACCATATAACCAGTCGTCTGTCTAGAGAAATTAGATCTTATTCAACAAGATCAAAACCTCTTATAAGTCGACCTAGTGTATCAACCAGTCGACTGATGTACACCAACAGTCGACTGAACAACACTGGTAAGTCGACTGGACAGAACAAATTAGTATGGGTTCCAGTCAGTCTAAATCAGAATGATAGAATTGCTTATATTAACTCATATATGTTAAATGTGTGTAATTCTGCTTATTATATTCCTGCTTATGGAGGAAGGTCAAACTCTTCATGGGTTTGGTTTTTCCCAAACTAATGTGTTTTGGACCCAATAAAAAGGGTACCATATTTACCTTAAACTTTTTATAGGTACCCAAGAAAGAACGCTGGATATTAGACAGCGGATGTTCAAAAGACATGACAGGGCATGCCAACCTACTATCCACCATTCAAAGTATAGATGGAGGAACCGTCACCTTTGGAGATAACAACAAAGGCAAAGTCATCGGTATTGGCATGGTCGGTAAAATATCTAACCCAATTATAGAAAATGTGCTTTTGGTTAATGGTTTAAAGCATAATCTTTTAAGCATTAGTCAATTGTGTGATAAAGGATATAAAATAGTTTTTGAAAAAGATGCATGCTTGATTTATGATTCTATTATGCAAAATGTTATTTTTCAAGGTTTTCGTAAAAACAATATTTATGAATTGTGTTTGAATGCAATTGATTTTTCAAATGATTTTTGTTTAATAGCCTCTAACAATGAATCTTGATTATGGCATAGAAGATTTGGACATGTGAACATGAAAAATCTCTCAAAATTATCTAAATATAACCTAGTTAAAGGACTGCCAAAACTATCCTTTAAAAAGGATAAGTTATGTGATGCATGTCAACTAGGAAAACAAATCAAATCCACTTTTAAAACAAAAGAAGTAATCTCTACTAGTAGGCCACTTGAATTAATTCATATGGATTTATTTGGCCCTACTAGAGTTGCTTCTTTAAATAAAAGTAGATATGTGTTTGTTTTAGTAGATGATTTTTCAAGATTCACTTGGACATTCTTTTTAAAACATAAAAATGATGCTTTTGAAGAATTTGCACATTTTTGTAAACGTGTTCAAAATCAAAGATCTCTAACCATAGTCACTATTAGAAGTGATCATGGTGGAGAATTTGAAAATGAAACATTTACAGAATATTGCAACAAGAATGGTATAACACATTCATTTGCATTTCCTAGAGCTTCACCACAAAATGGAGTGGTTGAAAGGAAAAATAGGACTTTGCAAGAATGCACGTACTATGCTTGTTGAAAGCAATCTACCAAAGCATTTTTGGGCTGAAGCTGTTGCTACAGCTTGTTATGTTTTAAATAGAATTCTTCTAAGACCTAAACTAAAGAAGACTTGTTACGAGTTATTTTTTAATAAAATTCCTAAAGTCTCTTACTTTAAGACATTTGGTTGCAAGTGTTTTATTCTAAACACAAAAGATAATTTAGACAAATTTGATCCTAGATCTAATGAGGGTATCTTTTTAGGGTACTCAAATAGGAGTAAAGCATATAGAATTTTCAATAAGTCTACAATGACTATTGAAGAATCAATGCATGTTACATTCGATGAATCTTTACCTTCATCAACTTTAAATAAAGATGATGAAACTGATTTATCACCTTTAGATAATGTGATTAAATCCTTAGAGCAAACTAATATGTCTGATAAGTCGACTGATAAGGTCTCCCAGTCGACTAACGTAAAGCAGTCGACTGAAGAACAAGTCAAGTCGACTGATCCGATTGTGATATCTTCAACTTTACCAAAGTCATTTGTTGAAGTTAAAGATCATCCTCATGACTTAATAATTGGTGACATCTCCCATGGTATTCAGACACGTTCACATATTAATATGATCTCTCATACAGCATTCTTGTCGGATTTTGAACCGAAAAATATACAAGAAGCTTGTGAGAATGAATATTGGATGAATGCCATGCAAGATGAACTAAACCAATATATAAGGAATGATGTATGGGATTTAGTTCCTAGACCTCCTGATCAGACTATCATTGGTACCAAATGGGTATTCAAGAATAAGTTAGATGAATTAGGACAAGTTGTAAGGAACAAGGCTAGATTAGTTGCTCAAGGATATAATCAAGAAGAAGGTATAGATTTTGATGAAACATATGCTCCTGTTGCTAGACTAGAATCTATTCGTATTTTATTATCTTTTGCTTGTTTTATGAATTTTATACTTTATCAAATGGATGTGAAAAGTGCCTTTCTTAATGGGTTTATTAAGGAAAATGTTTATGTTAAACAACCACCAGGTTTTGAACATGAACAATTTCCAGATCATGTTTATAAATTGAAAAAGGCTTTATACGGTCTTAAACAAGCACCTCGTGCTTGGTATGATCGTTTAAAAACTTTTCTTTTAGAAACAGGATTTGAAATAGGTAAAGTAGACACTACTTTGTTTATCAAAAGAGTTCAGAATGATATCTTAATCATACAAATATATGTTGATGATATAATTTTTGGTTCTACGAATAATAATCTATGTCAAGAATTTGCTAATACCATGAAAAATGAATTTGAGATGAGTCACATGGGTGAACTCAATTATTTCCTTGGACTTCAAATTAAACAGTCCTCAAATGGCATATTTATCAATCAAGGCAAATATGCAAAGGAATTACTCAAAGGTTTTAACATGGATAGTACTAGTAGTAAATCCACACCTATGGCTACTACTACTACTCTTGACAAAGATTTATTAGGTAAGAGTGTTGATCAAAAACTCTATCGAGGTATGATTGGTTCACTCTTATATATTACCGCAAGTAGACCAGATATTATGTTCAGTGTATGTTTATGTGCTAGATATCAATCTAGTCCTAAAGAGTCTCATTTAAAAGCAGTGAAACGAATTTTAAGATATATTAAAGGCGCATCTGAATATGGTTTATTTTATCCACGCACCGATAATTTTCAACTTTTGTCTTATAGCGATGCCGATTTTGCTGGAAGCAAAACTGATCGCAAGAGTACTAGTGGTACATGTCACTTTTTGGGACATTCCCTAGTATCTTGGTGCAGTAAAAAGCAAAACTCTGTATCCCTATCAACTACAGAAGCTGAGTATATCGCTGCAAGTTTGGCATGTGCACAAATTTTATGGATGAAACAAACCTTATTAGATTATGGTGTTTCATTTGAGAAACCCTCAATTATGTGTGATAATACCAGTGCAATTAATTTATCTAAAAATCCGATTCAACATTCACGTACGAAACATATTGATATTCGACATCATTTTCTACGTGATCATGTTTTAAAAGGAGATATATCTTTAGACTTTATCTCTACTGATAAACAAGTAGCAGATATATTTACCAAGCCCCTTAAAGAAGATACTTTCATTAATTTAAGAAGAGAACTTGGAATTTGTGATTTTATTGATATTTGCTGAAAATTGTTACTGTTAAGTCGACCATACTTTTGAGTAAGTCGACTGTACTGGTTTTTTACAACATACCAATTTTTTTCTGACCAGTCGCCTGGTTCCTCTACCAGTCGACTGATTAGTAGACATAAAACTTTTATTTTCTTCTCGACTCAGTCGACTGATCTTCTTACCAGTCGACTATCGCGAGCCAAATTGTCTTCAGCGACTATTCATCGCGTCTTTTGAGATGGAATTCATTTATCTTTTTACCCGTGATCTTTAATCTTCACCGTCGATTTCACCTCTCCTTGATCTCAGCCGTTCCCTCGCAGCTAAAACCCCTTTTACCAGCCATTTTAACTCCTTACCGTTCTCAAGTTTTTACCCCCAATTTCAAAACCCTAGCTTTTGGAGAAGAAGGTGATCTACTCTCTCAGTGCTGCTTGTGCTTGCCCCAGATCGAATCTCTCTCTTTCTTAGGTAAAATCCTCTCCACTTTCTTTTTCATGGCACCCAAACGATCTAAACGATCTCATGAGGGTAGCTCTTCTTCCCAAGAATACACTCAATATCTCTTGAGTCCCGATCTTCTTGATCGTTGGTATGTCTTTTGTACCATTCAAATCTTCCCCGGAAGATTTGTAAACTTTAATGATCTAGATCGTTTCAATCTCATCCCTTTATTCCAAAACTGCAGTCTTTATGATTTTTTATCGTTGTCAAACCAACCTAATTACTGTCCCCAACTCATCTATTTGTTTTATACAAATATGAGAGTAGTCCAAAACCAGATAGGAATGTCCTTATCCGGTCGTCTGTGAAGAATATTAAAATGACACTCACACCGACTAGGATGAATGAAATTTTGGGTATTGATGATGTGGGATTACCTCTTGATGAAATTCTTTTAGATAATCCTTCTGTTTTATCTAGAATTTTCCTACCCAATCAAGGCCCTCCAATGACAAGCAAAAATATCAAACCAATTACTAAGCTTGTAGGTAGAATATTAGCCTATAACATCCTTCCTAAAAAGGGTAGTTATGACCAATATTCTATTGAATTACAAAAAGCTATATATGCAATTTTTGGTAGAATTGCTGTTAATTGGGGTCAAGTTATCTTCTCTAAACTTAATCAAGACCACACTCACTTTCTACCTTTTGGAGGTCTTCTCACTAGAGTCTTTATCGCTTTTGGTGTTGATCTAGATTCGGAGACAAATGTAGTTACTCGTTATGAGTGTTTCGATCGTGCTAGTTTGGCACGTATGAAACTCCTTGATGCTCCTACTCGATCACCCCCTAGGTCTCCTCCTCTCTCCCAAGCTCCTTTAGGTTCTACTTCTAGACCCAGACCCTCTTAACCTTCTACATCTGATGATCCACCTATTCTTCAAGCCAATTTTGATGACCCACGTACTCTCTACGACTGTGTTTCCTACCTAATGAAGCACTCAGTCTCTGTAGATACCCAACTCCATACCCTCGACTCCAAACTAGACAACCTAACTCATCTCTTCACCTCTCAACTTCATCCTCCTTCTCAAGATGTCGATGAAGACTCCGATGAAGAAGATTGAAGATTACTTATTTTCTTTTTTATTATGTAATTTTCTTTTTCATGCATTTGTTTTTATGTATTAGACTTTATTTTCTCTTTAATGCAAAAGCTTGTTACTTTGTGCTTTTTGATGATTCCAAAGGGGGAGAGAAATATCTGCCTTATATTTTATCTATCTGTGTTATGTGCTATCTGTGTTATGTGTTGCTTATGTTATGTGTTGCTTATATTCTGCATTTGTTAACATTGTTACACTGCTCAGGGTATTGAAGGTATTGAAATATCTCTGGTTAGTCGACTTCCCCAAGGGATACAGTCGACTGCTTCTAACTACTGCATCTGTGATACTTATGTTAACTGCATTTGTTATATTTTCATATTCTGTTCAGTCGCCTGATCTATTGTTAAGTCGACTGATCCATTCCTTATGATAATACATCTATTTTATGTATGCATATTGTGTTTTTAATAGGGGGAGCTTTTAAAACCTATGCTTGTATGTTTCTATATAAATTGTTATCAGCTATTGTGTTGTCATCATCAAAAAGGGGGAGAATGTTGATTCTTGATTTTGATGATCACAACACAGTGCAACATGTGTCTATGTTATACAGCTAACATTGCAGTGTACATACCAAAGACAATTCTAGCTGAACAAATGAACAAGCTCAAAAGGATACAGATGAAGACTTCACTCAAGACAAGACTCAAGACTCAAGACTTCAAGCTCAAATGTGTCAAATTGTTGTGTCTTGTAAACATTGTATTTTTTACGTTTGTTGAGTCTTAGTCTGATGTAAAGCCTTGTCACACACACACACTCAAAATATTTCATAATGTGTGTCTCTTAAAAACCCCCAAAAAGAGTCAAAACAGATTGAAGAAGTTTAATTGTTGAGCACCAGTCGACTTAAGCTTCTGCTAGTCGACTGATAGTGCAAAACTGTTTAAACTCATTCAAACTCTGATCAGTCGACTCATATGGCAATCCAGTCGACTGTTCGAGAGCTTTTTGACCGTTTTCTGTTTTTCAAAATCGAATTTTTTCAAACTCAAAAGCTCAGATTCGTTGGTTGACAGTTGAGTAACTGTCTCCCAACGTTCAGGAGATCAAACTCTTTAAGTAGAGTTCAGATCTCACTGAAAAGATCTACAGAATTTTTCTTTGAACTCCGAGCACTCTTGAAGAACATTCTAAGTGATATTTTCTGTGAGAAACAAAGCTTTCAAGATCATACACTCTGGTTCTCTACATTCAGTCCAGTATAGCATTGAATTCGCTCTGGACTGAGTATAGAAGTCGACCTATTCTTTTAGCCACGTGCATCAACACATACAACAACAAGGCTATAGGTTGACTGTAAAGTATTCTTGTTCTCTTGCTCTCGGTTGGAGAGTATTTTTGACTCTTGGTTGCAGAGTCGGTGTCTTTTCACTCTTGGTAGTAGAGTGGGTTGCTTTCTCTGGTTAAGAGAAAGGACTACGGGTTAGATAAGGTTGTTGTCGTAACGCCGTAGGGTATTCTTGTAATTTTTCAAGAATAGTGGAAATCTCAAGTGGGTTGCTTGGGGACTGGATGTAGGTCGGGAGGACCGAACCAGGATATATCTTGTGTACTCTGTGATTGATTATCTTGTTTTTGCATTCACTTCTGTTTATTTTATTTCTGCAAAAAGTTTCTGGACAGTCGACTTCTTGCACCATCAGTCGACTGGTCAGTGCCGTTTGTAGTTGTAATTTCATTGTGCCTTCAGTCGTCTGTCTCATTCAGCAGTCGACTGCACAGAGCTATTGTTTTCATTTACTTTGGACAAATCAGTCGACTGGTTCATATCTCAGTCGACTGTACCGAGAAAAATTTCCGCAGTTTTTATTAAACACTATTCACCCCCCCTCTAGTGTTTGTTGTCTTGCCTACTGGATCCAACACAGTTTAGCCCGGTAGGGTGCACCAACTTTAGGAGATTCGAAATTAATTGATTAACTTAAAGATAAGGACATGCACTAGATGGTGATATTATGAAATGAGTGACAACGTGAGTTATGGACTCCAAGATGATCCATGGAGTGAGATTCCCCAGTATTTCGGGACGATAGACGTATGGGCCACAGAGTGATCTGCATAGCGGGATTGATCTCCAGTTTTTCGAGGACGAGAGCGATGCTCATGAGATGTTTGTGCAATGAAGGTTCCAGGATGACATGCGGAGTGAGGCAATCTCCATTTTCGGAACGATGGATGTAAGTGCCACAGAATGATCTACAGAGTGGGATTGGTCTCCAGTATTCCAAGGGCGAGAACCAATACTTGCAGAATGTCTAAATCTCATAGTAGTCATAGTAGTAGGATTAGTTGCATAGTGGGGGATTTAACCCTATCAAGTGGAGAACGATAAGGGCTTGCACCAGAACTATATAGAGTGGGATGCATAGAATCCGATAAGTATGTATTAGAGAGTCAGCATATAATATTGGTATTTTCTTGACTTGGTTTTATGAATGTTGTTTCCAGTTTTTCTACACTTGACACTTAGTCTAGGTTCACTTGATGTTTTCATGTTTTATTTATTGTTATTTCTTACTTCATTTACTCTTGCTGTTGATACATCTTGTTTATGATACTATGTTTCATGTTTTATTTATGTTCCATTTATTTTATGTCACTCACACCGTGATGGCTGACCCCTGTAGTTTTGGGGGTTAGGATTATCTCTAGCCTCATGTTTTACAGGTAGGTGCCTATAGCTTGGGATTTGGATGCATGGGGTAAAATGATTTATGTAAATTGTAAAAGAATGTGTTGTAAAAGAAAAGAATTGCAATTCAAAGTGTTTAATTTTTCGCTGTGCTTTGTAAACAATTGATGTAATAAAAAGGTTTAATTTTTCCTGTATTTGGTTGCTATATTTATGATTTTATTGAAGTTGATTCTGGAATTGTGCCACTTATTTCTGAGATATTATATTGGAAATCCGGGGTGCTTCAGAGTTGGTATCAGAGCATGCTTCAATTAGTAATTTTAAACATAATACGAGGGATAAACATAAATGGACATTTGATGTGTGAGAACCTAGGCGGACTTTAGATGTGTTACTACACAAGTGGACATTAAAAAGAACCTAGGTGGACATTAGAAGTGTGAGTACCTTGGTGGACATATGATGTGTGTGACTTTATTATTTGGTCATGAAGACATGTAATGAGATTTGGACTGTTTGTATGCTTACACTTGAATGAAAATTTCCTTATCGCAAGTGCATTGGTTATTTTTGCATAAAGCATATACTTTTCTCACTAGCTTTTTTTGACCTCTTTTGTCCTTTTTATGCATTTGATATTTTATTATTACCTCCTCAACTTGTATATTTTCTATTTTACTTACTAATATTCACTATATCTTTTTCTGTTTTACTCATTGCGTATAATTTTTGGATTCTATGATTTTTGCAGTACTATTTTATTCTATTTATTTATTTGTTTATTTTCAGTTATTAAATTTAATTATCTTCCGCTATATTCTTTTAATTATTTATCCTCTCGTATTTTTTCCCCTCTAAAATGTTCCTTAGTTTTGTATTTCTCACTCTTGTATCCTATCACTTTTACTGCTTTACATTTGTTTGCTTACTAGATAACTTTTGTGTAATTAACTCATTTCTACTTTTTTGGTTTCTTTTATTGTTAGTAATTGATTTTATTTTAGTTTCTATATCTCTAACCGAGTTTATATTATTTCTATTCATTAGTACAAACATTAAGCTTTCACTAATCGTCTTGTTTTTCTTTTAAAACTGTTTCTATGACGGTACTATTGGTTCTTACTTTTTATTCTTTAGTCCAAATTATTATTTGGCAACTTTTGCTGTAATTCAACAGTGCATCATTTAGCATTTCACAAGCCCATTTTGTTTTGCAACTCTTACTCATTTCTTTCTTGACGTTTTTATCCTTCTTACTTTCATGTGCCTTTTTTTCGTTACTCGTATATTTTGCTAATTACTTTTACATATTACATTAAGTTTTGAATTACTACGTGTTAAGTTATTATTTCTACTTCTATTTCCTTTCATTATTGTTTTGCTATATTATAAAATTTGGTTTTGCATATCTACTTTCATTTTTTTATATACTTGGATTTTTCGATACTATATTTTCAATTATTTTGTATTGTCTTATTTATTTTGGAGCATTTAAACTTGATTGCAATATTTTACTCATATAAATTTGATATACCTCTGCACATTTAAATTTTTCGAATAGTGTTTTATAAAAAATTAATTACGGAATTAAAAATTATCTTCTATTTAGTCGACTGTAAAAGGAAGTTCAGTCGATTGAGGCGTCAGAGTAGAAGAGTATTTTGATACTAGTCTGATAAGTCGACTTAATACAGAAAGATAGTCGACTTGCGAGAAGAGTTTCTGAGAAGATTGTAACACCAGTCTGATAAGTCGACTTAAGATGAGAATACAGTCAACTTACCAGAACGGTTTTGAGAGAATTGAAATGCAAGTAATAAAAGGTTCAAGAGATACAACCACAAAAATTTCAACCACAGAGTACACACGATGTATCCTGGTTCGGTCCTCTCGACCTACATCCAGTCCCCAAGCAACCCACTTGAGATTTTCCACTATTCTTGAAAAAATGTACAAGAATACCCTTCGGCTTTAGACAACAACCTTGTCCAACCCGTAGTCCTCTCTCACCTCTAAAGAGAGCAACCCACTTTTCCACCAGGAGTGAAAACCTGACTGTACACTCTAGAGCCCTACTTTCCAACCGAGAGGAAAAGAAAACAATAAAATTGTTTACAATCAACCTATAGCCTTGTTGTGAATGTGATTTTGTACGTGGCTATTTGGTCGACTTCTGGATTCAGTCCAAAACGAATTTAATGTTATGCTGGACTGAAAACAGAGAACCAAGACTTAAGAATTAGAGTGCTTGAGTTGAAAAACTTTTTTCTTTTGACAGTAAGAACACTTAAAATTTTTTTCCCAAAAGCTCAGAGCCCTTCCATGGTGATTCTAAGCCTCTATGTATAGAGTAGAATCCCTGGAAGTTATAAAACAATTTATTACAACTATTTACAAATAGATATATATTTTTTGAAATCAAAAAAATCAAAATTTAAAATAAGTAATCTGTCGAAACGGCTTGAACAGTCGACTGGGTTGCCGTTATAAGTCGACTAGCCAGAGTTTGAAGAAGCTCAGACAGTTTTGTACAGGTACAGTCGACTGGTACTCAACAGGTGACTTGGTTAAAACTGTTTTGACCTTTATTTTTGAAAACCACACAGTTATAAAATTATATGTGAGTGTGTGTGTGTGATAAGGCTTTTACATCAATCCAAGACTCAACAAAAGAAGATTACATTTGTTTTTACAGGACACAACATATAAAATATTGAAGCTTTGGTCTTGACTTGAGTCTTTAGTCTTGATAGAAGCTTTAGCCATTGTCTTTGTATGAAGCTTTGCTTGATCATTCTTCAGCTTTAGAACAACTTGCTTGATCAATTTACTTTGAGGCTTTTGTGTATCATACATGATAAACTTTGATACAACCTGCAATATATGAGAGGTAGCACAACAACTTTGCATTGTGTTGCAATCATCAAAATCAAGAATCAACATTCTCCCCCTTTTTGAAGATGACAACACAATAGCTTAAAATAATGGAAATCTATATAATAAAACACAAAGAAAGCTATCAAGTGGCGCTCCTTCAATCCCCTCAAAAATCAAAGGTCCAGATCTAACCTTACAAAACATATTTTCCCCTCAAAAGTTTCCCCCCAAAACTCAAATTCAAATCCCCACTCAAAACAACTCATATATTTATTTAATTTTTTTCTCTCTTTCTTTCCCTCCTTTTCTATTTAAAAAATTAAGAAAATAAAAATTTTTAAAATTTTTTTTTGAAAAAAAATAATAAAAATTGAAAAACTTTAAAAATAATTTAAAAAACTCAAAAAAAATCATATAATATATTTTTTGCCGGACTCTCAAAAGTTTTTCATATAATATGTTTGTTAATTCAATTAATTTGCTGGACCTCAAAAACTATTTTATATGATCAAACAAGGTGCACCGTTTCGAAGACGTGCCGTAGGCACGCGTCAACGGGCAAACCTAGTAAATGTTACAAATGCTCACATGCTCCCCCTATCAAATGTACAACATGCATAGGTGTGAAAGCATACACAAAGATATACACAAAGATATGCATGACAAAACATGCACAAAATAACACAAAGCAACATAAAGATAGATTATAGCTATATTTTCTCCCCCTCTGTCATCAACAAAAAAATGAAGGAAAAAAGTAAACCACAAAAAGTACATAGCAAAATGACAAACAAAGAAAAATTTATACATAGAAAAGGGAATATTCTTAGTTCAAACTATTTCATAACTAAAAGAAAATGCAACAATAAGTAGGAAATACATAGAAAAAATATAAAACAGTAGCGCATCAATCTTCATCATCTTCATCTTGGCCACCATGAGAGGGAGGAGGAAACTGAGAGGTGAACAGGTTGGTAAGATGAGAAATATTTGCTTCAAGAGCATTTTGACGATTCATGAGAGCGTCTTGACAATCCATAATATAATTAACAAAAGTGTAAAGACTTCTTGGATCATCAAAATTAGCACGAGGACGAGATGAACTACAAGCAGAAGACCGACGAGCTGAAGTGGCTAAGGAGATAGGAGGTGCATTCCAAGTAGGAGACCTAGGTGGAGGATTTAGCAACTTCATACGTGCTAAACTAGCACGATCAAATGAATCAAAGTGTTTTACAACATCCGTCTAAGATTCGTGATCAACATCATGAGCATAGAAGACGTGAGTGAGTAAAGCACCAAAGGGAAGAAATGAAGTATGAGCCTTAGCAAGACGTTTAAAGATGACGAGACCCCAATTTATTTTAATATTGCCGAATATTGCATAAACAGCTTGTTGCAACTCAAGTGCATACTGATCATAACTCCTGGTTTTGGGAATAATGTTATATGACAGTATGCGTGCAACTAGCTTAGCAATAAGAGTGATAGATCGATTGGTCATAGGAGGACCATGATTTGGCAAATAAATTTTAGAAAAAACGGAGTCATCATGCATATCAACATCTCCTAAGTCACACCCTTCATCAGACAGACTCAAAATGAGACTTAGTCTAGCAGGGGAGATTCTCATACGTTTATCTTTGACAGACGATAAAATAAAAATCTCATTACCATCCTCCGAAGTAGTAATCTTCATATTTGTATAAAACTAATATATTAGGTGAGGATAGTAAGAGGGTTGATTGACAAGAGACAATAGATCAAATAACCCACATTGCTCAAACAATGGGGTTAGACGGAACCTATCTAAATCTGGAAAATTCACAAATCTACCCGGAAATGATAATGGAACAAATAATGTAACATTTATCAATGAGATTCGGTTTTCTCAAATATTGAAGATAGTCTCTAGATCCTTGTCCTTCTTCTACATTAGATGAACGGGATCTTTTGGGGGCCATAACAAAAATAGATCCTAAAAAATCAAGAGAGGGAAAGAGTTTTAAGAAGATATACCGACAAGGATATAGCAAAGAGAAGTAAAGAACTTCAAAAGATCTTCTGAGAATCACTGGAAATTGAAAGAGAACTTCAATCTGGGATTTCAAAATCCTTGAAATCACCAAGCAGCAGCAGCCGACTTGAGAGCTCGGTAGAGAGAGAGTTAGGGTAAAAGTGAAAGAATAAGAGTAAAGAGTTAGGGTTTTTACTTTGAATGGACGACTGAGATGTAAGTTAGGGAGTTCAAAGGCTCAGATCGGTCAAAGGGTAGCAATAAAGTGAAAAGAATCGCCTCAAAAGATGTGTCAATTTTCGAATTTGAAGAATACTGATGCGCGACAGTTGACTGGTCTTAGAGGGAAGTCGACTTAGTCGAGAGCAAAATAAACAAGCGAACATAGCACTAATACAACTGGCCAGTCGACTGGGTACTCTGCACAGTCGACTGTCCAGAACATAAAACTCAGACAAAAACAGAGAAAAATAAAGATACTTGGCAGTCGACTGAAAAATACTTGTAAGTCGACTTACCAGAGAAAAATTTAAAAAACATCATGAAAACTACAAATCCCTAGTTCTCTCCTTAAGGTGATAAATGTGTCTTCCTTAAGGGGTTTGGTAAAGATGTCAGCTACCTGTTTATCAGTAGAAATAAAATCTAAAGAAATGTCTCCCTTTAAAACATGATCACGTAAAAAATGATGTCGAATATCAATATGTTTCGTACGTGAGTGTTGAACCGGATTTTTAGATAAATTAATGGCACTAGTATTATCACACATTATTGAAGGTTTTTCAAATGAAATACCATAGTCTAATAGGGTTTGTTTCATCCACAAAATTTGGACACAAGCCAAACTTGCAGCGATATATTCAGCTTCTGTAGTAGATAGGGATACCGAATTTTGCTTCTTACTGCACCAAGAGACTAGTGAATGTCCCAAAAAGTGACATGTCCCACTAGTGCTCTTGTGGTCAGTTTTACTACCAACAAAATCCGCATCACTATATGACAAAAGTTAAAAGTTATCGGTACATGGATAAAATAGACCATATTCAGACGTGCCTCTAAGGTAATTTAAGATACGTTTCACAGCTTTTAAGTGAGACTTTTTAGGACTTGACTGATATCTTGTACACAAACATACACTAAACATAATGTCCGGTCTACTAGCAGTTATATGTAAGAGTGAGCCAATCATACCTCGATAGAGTTTCTGATCGACACTCTTACCTAATTCATCTTTGTCAAGGGTAGTGGTAGTAGCCATAGGTGTGGTCTTACTACTCGTGCTATCCATGTTAAACCGTTTGATTAATTCCTTAGCATATTTTCCTTGATTAATAAATATGCCATTATGTGACTGCTTAATTTGTAGTCCAAGGAAATAATTGAGTTCACCCACGTGACTTATTTCAAACTCGTTTTTCATGGTGTTAGCAAACTCTTGACATAGATTACTATTAGTATAACCAAAAATTATGTCATCTACATATATTTGTATGATCAAGATATCTGTCTCTATTTTCCTAATAAACAATGTAGTATCTACTTTACTTATTTCAAAACCCGTTTCTAAAAGAAAAGTCTTCAATCGATCATACCAAGCACGTGGTGCTTGTTTAAGACCGTATAAAGCATTTTTCAATTTAAAAACGTGGTTTGGAAATTATTCATGTTCGAAACCAGGTGGTTGTTTAACATAAACATCTTCCTTTATAAAACCATTAAGGAACGCACTTTTAACATCCATTTGAAAGAGTGTAAAATTCATAAAATATGCAAAAGGTAATAAGATACGGATTGATTCTAATCTAGCAACAGGTGCATATGTTTCATCAAAATCTATGCCTTCTTCTTGATTATACCCTTGAGCAACTAGTCTAGCTTTGTTCCTAACAACTTGTCCTGATTCTTCTAACTTATTCTTGAATACCCACTTGGTACCAATTATAGTATGATCAGGAGGTCATGGAACTAAATCCCATACATCATTCCTTATGAATTGGTTTAACTCATCTTGCATGACATTCATCCAAAATTCATTCTCACACGCTTCTTGTATATTCTTCGGCTCAAAATCCGACAAGAAAGCTGTGTGAGATATCATGTTAATATGTGATCTCGTCTGAATACCATGTGAAATGTCACCAATTATTAAATCATGAGGATGATCTCTAACTTCAACAAAAGACTTTGGTAAAGTTGGAGACATCACAATAGGATCAGTCGACTTGACCAGTTCATCAGTCGACTGATTTACAGCAGTCGACTTGACTTTCTTATCGGTCGACTTATCAGCAAGGCTAGTTTGCTCCAAAGATGTAATTACTTTATTTAAAGGTGATGAATCAGTTTCATCAACTTCAATTAAAGTCGATGAAGATAGAGATTCATCAAATACAACATGCATGGATTCTTCAATAGTCATTGTTGACTTGTTGAAGATTCTATATGCCTTACTTCTATTTGAGTATCCTACAAAGATACCCTCATTAGATCTAGGATCAAACTTATCTAAATTATCCTCAGTGTTTAGAATAAAACACTTACATCCAAATATTTTAAAGTAAGAGACCTTAGGAATTCTATCAAAAAATAGCTCATAACATATTTTCTTTAGCTTAGGCCTAATCAAAATTCTATTTAAAACATACAAGTTGTAGCAACGGCTTCAGCCCAAAAATACTTAGGTAAATTGCTTTCAACAAGCATGGTACGTGCACATTCTTGCAAAGTCCTATTCTTCCTTTCAACCACTCCATTTTGTGGTGAAGCTCTAGGAAATGCAAACGAATGAGTTATACCATTCTTGTTGCAATATTCTGCAAACGTTTCATTTTCAAATTCTCCACTATGATCACTTCTAATAGTGACTATGGTTAAAGACTTTTGATTTTGAATTCATTTACAAAAATTAGCAAATTCTCCAAAAAGCATCATTCTTATGTTTTAAAAAGAAAGTCCAAGTGAATCGTGAAAAATTGTCTACTAAAACAAATACATACCTACTTTTATTTAAAGAAGCTACTCTAGTAGGGCCAAATAAATCCATGTGGATTAATTCGAGCGGCCTACTAGTAGAGATTACTTCTTTTGTTTTAAAAGTAGATTTAATTTGTTTACCTAGTTGACATGCATCACATAACTTATCCTTTTAAAGGATAGTCTTGCCAGCCCTTTAACTAGGTTGTACTAAGACAATTTAGAGAGATTTTTCTTATTCACATGACCAAAACGTCTATGCTACAGCCAAGAATCATTATTAGAAGCTACTAAGCAAAAATCATTCGAAAACTCATATGCTTTTAAACACAATTCATAAATGTCATTTTTCCTAAATCCTTGAAAAATTATATTTTGCATGGTAGAATTATAAATTAAACATGCATCTTTTTCAAACATGATTTTATAACCCTTATCACATAGTTGACTTATACTTAACAGGTTATACTTAAGTCCATTAACTAATAAGACATCTTCTATAGAGGGGTTAGTGTGCTTACCGACCATACCAATTCCTATGACCTTTTCTTTGTTGTTGTCACCAAATATGACTGTTCCTCCATCAATGTCTTGTATGGAAGATAGGAGGTTGGCATGACCAGTTATGTGCTTTGAGCATCCGCTGTCAAGTATCCAACGATCTCTCTTAGGTACCTATAAAATATTCAATGTGAATATGGTACCCTTTTCATTGGGTCCAAAATAGATTAGTTTGTGGGAAACCAAACCCATGAAGAGTTTAATTTTCCACCATAAGTAGAAATATAATTAGCAGAATTACATACAGTAAGCATATATGAATTAATATAAGCAATTCCATCTTTCGAACTCAGGTTGACTGGAACCCATACATATTTGCTCTGTCCAGTCGACTTTACAGCACCTTTCAGTCAACTTTTCCTGTTATTCAGTCGACTGGGAGGTTGTATAGGTCGACTTATCTGAGGTATTTGTCTCATTGAATGAGACTCAGTACCTCTGGACAGGCGACTGATATGTGGATTCAGTCGACTGGTCTGAACTGTAGATCTGCCTTTTTCATGAAAAGTTATAGTTTTAGGTTTTTCAAAAAACTCATAAAGTTTATTTTTAACACTAGAAATAGATACAGATTTGTGTACACTGGTGTTCTTAGAAGAATGAGATTTTTCAAGGGACTTTTTAAAACCAAGTCCAAACTTTTGATTAGATTGCATTTGATTTTAAAGAACATCATTTAAATTCTCTTTTTCTTTATTAAATTTAGATACGTTCTTAGATATCTCTTCATAATTTTTCTTTAGAGACTCAAGATCCATATCTAAAATAGAAAGACGAGAATTTATGGATTTTACTTCTTTAGCAAGGTTAAGATTCTCTTGAGAAAGTGTTTGATTAACTTTCTCTAAGTTCTTAACTCTAATCTTTTTTTTTTAAGTTCTTGAAAAATCCCATTGAACGCATCAAGTAAATTATTAGAATCATAGTCATTACTTACTTGATTTTGAGATGCCATAAAACACACATTTGTAACCTCATTTGTCTCATCAATTTCTTCTTCCGACAAAGAATCGCTATCATCCCAAGTTGCTTGGTATGCCTTTTTTTTCTTCACGAACTTGTTCTTTGTGTACTTGTCCTTCTTGAAGTTGGATGCCTTTCACTTAGATTTTGCGTTCTCTAGTGGGCAATCCTTCTTCATATGGCTTGTCTTGTCACACCTGAAACAAGTTGGAAGTTCATTAGATTCCTTAGATTTTGAATTAAACTTACCTTTTCTTAGGAACTTTTTGAACTTTCTCGTGAACATGGCAATCTCTTCCTCATTTTCTTCTTCATCCTCGGAGTTCGACATGACTTTGAATGCTAATGTCTTCTTCTTTGATTGTTGTGGTTCGGCATCCTTCTTGCGCTCTTCAAGTTGTACCTCATAAGCTATAAGATTTCCCACAAGATTCTCTAGAGAAAGTTGTGTTAAATCATTGGCCTCTTCTATGGCGGTGCTCTTCTTCTCCCATTCGGGGGTTAGTGCACGAAGTACCTTCCTCACCATCTCGGCTTGAGTATACGTCTTTCCAAGTGCCACAAGTGAATTGGTAATGTCCGTGAACCTTGTAATCATCTCAGACACATTCTCATTCTCCTTCATGCGGAACATTTCAAACCTGTGAATAAGAACAGATATTTTAGATTCTTTTACTTTATTTGTTCCTTCGTAAGTTACCTCAAGTGTGTGCCAAATTTGATGCGCAGTTGTTGCATTAGACACACGGTTGAACTCCTCATTTGTAAGGGCACAAAATAGTGCATACATCGCCTTTGCATTGTTCATTGTTTGGTTCTTCATTTCATCGTTCCATTGTGCATATGGAATAGTAGGAGCGGTGTATTCGGTCTCTGTCATGTTCCATATTTCATGTTGATGGACTGAAGGTAGATCTTCATTCTACACTTCCAATCGTTGTAATTGGTTCCATCGAAGAAGGGTGGCCTTTGTGTAGATTGGCCTTCATGGTATTGATTTGCATTAGAAGTAGTTGCTATTGCACTCAACCAGGCTCTGATACCAAGTGTTGGATCATGTAGGCAAGGCAAGAAACATTAGAGGGGAGGTGAATAGTGTTTTATAAAAATTAATTACGGAATTAAAAACTATCTTCTGTTCAGTCGACTGTAAAAGGAAGTTCAGTCGACTGAGGCGTTAGAGTAGAAGAGTATTTTGACACTAGTCTGATAAGTCGACTTAATACAGAAAGGCAGTCGACTTGCCAGAAGAGTTTCTGAGAAGATTGTAACACCAGTCTGATAAGTCGACTTAAGATGGGAATACAGTCGACTTACCAGAACGGTTTTGAGAGAATTGAAATGCAAGTAATAAAAGGTTCAAGAGATACAACCACAGAAATTCCAACCACAAAGTACACACGATATATCCTGGTTCGGTCCCCCCGACCTACTTCCAGTCCCCAAGCAACCCACTTGAGATTTTCCACTATTCTTGAAAAAATGTACAAGAATACCATACGGCGTTAGACAACAATCTTGTCCAACCCATAGTCTTCTCTCACCACTAGAGAGAGAAACCCACTATTCCACCAAGAATGAAAACCTAACTCTACACCCTAAAGTCCTACTCTCCAACCGAGAGGAAAAGAAAACAATAAATTTTTTTACAACCAACCTATTGTGAATGTGATTTTGTACGTGGCTATTTGGTCGACTTCTGGATTCAGTCCAAAACGAATTTAATGGTATGCTGAAAACAGAGAACCAAGACTTAAGAATTAAAGTGCTCGAGTTGGAAAACCTTTTTTCTTTGGACAGTAAGAACACTTAAAAAAAATTTCTCAAAAGCTTGGAGCCCTTCCATGGTGATTCTAAGCCTCTATTTATAGAGTAGAATCCTTGGAAGTTGTAAAACAGTTTATTACAACTGTTTACAAATAGATATATATTTTTTGAAATAAAAAAAAATCAAGTTTTGAAATCAGTAATTTGTCAAAACGGCTTGAACAATCGATTGGTTTGTCGTTATAAGTCGACTGGCCAGAGTTTGAAGAAGCTCAGACAGTTTTGTACAGGTACAGTCGACTGGTCCTTAATGGCAGTCGACTGGTACTCAACAGCTGACCTAGTTAAAACTGTTTTGACCTTTATTTTTGAAAATCACACAATTATAAAATTATATGTGATTGTGTGTGTGTGACAAGGCTTTTATATCAATCTAAGACTCAACAAAAGAAGATTACATTTGTTTTTACAAGACACAACATATAAGATATTGAAGCTTTGATCTTGACTTGAGTCTTTAGTCTTGATAGAAGCTTTAGCCATTGTCTTTGTATAAAGCTTTGCTTGATCATTCTTCAGCTTTAGAACAACTTGCTTGATCAATTTACTTTGAGGCCTTTGTGTATCATACATGATAAACTTTGATACAACCTGCAATATATGAGAGGTAGCACAACAACTTTGCATTGTGTTGTAATCATCAAAATCTAGAATCAACAATTATGTTTTTTCACCTTATATTCAATACCTTTATTATTACTTAGTGTTGACTGTTTTTGATGTAATTACTTTTTATAGCTACTTATTAATTTTGTTGCTTTATACTTCTCGAATGTACTACATGTACTCATTACTTATATTTTACTTAATTTTATTATCATTATATTCTTGATTTCTATATGTACTTTCTACTAATTACTTTATATGTACCATATTTTCAACATACTTGCTATGCATATCATTTTACACTTTTTTAATTCCTACATTACTGTATATTTTTATAATATATTTATTGTAAATTTGCTACACTGCATATTTATTTTTTCATTCACATTTACATTTTGCTTATGCATGTATTTCATTCCGTTTTCCTCCTTACTTTTATAAATCATTCTCACCACTACTATTTTGTACTATTGTATTTGATATTTATAATCTATACATCTATTTTGATATTCCATCGTGTGACTTTCAATTTCATTTCTTACTTTTGCTATTATTATTATATCACGAATTTTCAAATATAACATCATACTTAAATTAAATGTCCAATATCCCTGTGCATATGGAAGGTTACATCTTCCATTTCACCATTTCGGTGCAACCTAATGTCGAGATGGCAAATATGCAACTCGATGTCAATGGAGGCAAATTGCAACTAGATGTCGGGGAGGCAAAATTTGCAACCTAATATTCAGACGGCAACCTACAACCTGATGTCGTGAAGGCAAATCTGCAACTTGATGTTAAGAAGGCAAGTCTGCAGCCAGACAAAAAAAAAAGAGATTTTATTTGCTAATTGATATTTCAAGGCTTTTTATTTATATAATGAAACTAATGGTAAAGAAATATTTTCTTTATGACATTTTGTTTATACAAATTACACTTTGTGTTTCCATGAAAGTTAAACTAGTATAGTTGATTTTTCTTTATTTTGTGTTTACAAAATTTTTCATGATTGAGTACATCAACTATGGTCTAAGTTTTTCGTTCTTTTGTAAATTACTATTTATTGCTACCGTTTTCCAATTCTTTAACATTTTAGATTTCACTTACTTTTGTTTCCACATCCTAATTAATGATTTGACGCTTACTTTTGTAATATTCATTGAACTTCTTTTAAGTTTTCTTATATATATATATATATATATATATATATATATATATATATATATATATATATATTGGTCTATTTTGCTCCTTACCCTTTAATGTGCTTTTAGAGTATTGATTATAATGTCAACATTCACTAGTATACTCATTGTTCTTTGTCTTGTACATTCATTGTTCTCAATATTTCTTTACTTAGCTAAAATTTGTTCGTATTTCTCTGTGTCTGGACTGGCTATTTTCCCAAAACTATTTTTTCAAATATATAACCTTTAAGTTTGTGTTACTTTGTTGTTTGTATGGTTATCAACCTTTTTATATTTGGGTTTCATCTTTTTACTTTGACTTATTATTATTCTATGAGAATAGTCTTGCTATTTTCTTACGTTTGGGGATTAATGGTGTATTCAATTGGATTTCTTACACTTTTGCCATGTTAGTTTTCACCTTTTACTCTTCGAGCTATAATTATATGTTATTTTTGTTTTGCTTAGTAATTAAATCCAACTATAAAAATAATGATAGAATAAATTTCGAAACTATCTTGTAAGCTTTGTATTTTATTTTCTTTTGCTTAGAGTAGTTCTGAGGACAGAACTATTCTAAGGGGGGAGTGATGTAATACCCCGCAAAATAAAATGATTTATTTTGCATTACTAGATAATATTATATTGGTAAAGTTGACTATTTTGACTCTTTTCTTGAAATTGCAATTTTGCACGTGCAACACGTGCACAGTTCGAAAATTTTGGATTCTTAAAATTTTATGGTTAATGATTAATTTTCCTCATTTATTTATGATATTTTAATTTTCAAATTTATTTGAATTTAATTGACCATTTTGTGAATTTCTCAATTTTGCACGTGCAAAACACGTGCAAATAATTTTTGGTGAAAATCTCCACTTTTAGATTTATGGATAAATTCTCCTATTTATAATTAAGTATATCCTAAGTTTTGGGGTTTTCCCGAGTAAAGAAACTATTTTTATAAATACTTTGAAAGAGAGGGGCTTTCGTATAAAAAACCGTTTGGATCTCAAACAAATAATAAAAATTCATTTTTACTGTTTTTTGGGCTTGCCATGGTCATCATTGAAAATAAAATCTATTTAAATTTTATGTAGAGTTGATTTGGTAAAGATTTAAACAAATATGGTGTTTTTGCAAATATGGAATTTAAGTGGATCTTGTGCAAATGTTTTCTTGGAAAATAAAAGTCAAAAATTTTAATTGGAAAATCTAATATGTATTAGTAGATATTATTTCTAAAACTTCTGTATTTTTACGAATATTTTATGACATATTTGCAAATATTACAAAAGGAGGGATTTTTATGCAAAATTACCATTTTGAGTACAAATCCAAATTTTTTAATTCCTGGGCTATGCTTGATGGTTGGATAACTCAGTAGTAAAAGAATTTGGTTTTATTTTAATTTATTTAACTTATTTAACTACTTTATTAAAGAAATGTTTATATATGTAAAGTAATAATTTGTTAAGGGATGTTTCCATAAACTTGTAAACCCTAAAAAACTCCAGATTTCGGCCTATATTATGACCACTACAGCCGTCCTTCTCCTCTGCAAAAAATAAAATATATTTTTACTATTAATTTCTTGGAGTTTCAAAGCGATGATCTTGGATTTTGCAAAAGAAGGGCCTTTTCTCATTCTTTATTAATTCGATTGATTTCTTCATTGAGGTGAGCGACATATGTTAGTTTTCTTATTGTTCTAAGCATGTTGTATGTGATGATTTATCTATTAGAAAGCATGTTAGATGATGGTATGTAGTTATAATAATTTTGATTAATTAATTAATTAACTTAAAGATAAGGATAGGTACTAGATGGTGATATGATGAAATGAGTGCAAACATGAGTTATGGACTCCAGGATGATCCAAGGAGTGAGATATTCCCCAGTATTCCGGGACGATGGACGTATGGGCCACAGAGTGATCTGCGGAGTGGGATTGAACTCCAGTATTCCGAGGATGAGAGCGACGCTCATGGGATGTTTGTGCAATAAGGGTCCAGGATGACCTGCAGAGTGAAGCAATCTCCATTTTCGGGACGATGGACGTAAGGGCCACAGAATGATCTGCGGAGTGGGATTGGCCTCGAGTATTCCAAGGGCGAGAACCAATACTTGCAGAATGTCTAAATCTCATTGTAGTCATAGTAGTAGGATTAGTTGCATAGCGGGTGATTTAACCCTATCAAGTGGAGAACGATAAGGGCTTGCACCAGACCTATGTAGAGTGGGATGCATAGAATCTGACAAGTATGCATTAGAGAGTCAGCATATAAAATTGGTGTTTTCTTGACTTGGTTTTGTGCATGTTGTTTCCTGTTTTTCTACACTTGACACTTAGTCTAGTTTCACTTAATGTTTTCAAGTTTTATTTATTGTTATTTCTTATTTCATTTATTTTTGCTGTTGATACATGTTTTTTATGATACTATGTTTCATGTTTTATTTATGTTGCATTTATTTTATGTCACTCACATCGTTATGGCTGATCCATATAGTTTTAGGGGTTAGGGTTATCTCTAGCCTCATGTTTTACAGGTAGGTGCCTATAGCTTGGGATTTGGATGCATGAGGTAGAATGATTTATGGCTTATGTAAATTGTAAAAGAATGTGTTGTAAAAGAAAAGAATTGTAATTTAAAGTGTTTAATTATCTACTGTGCTTTGTAAACAATTGATGTAATAAAAAGTTTTAATTTTTCCTGTATTTGGTTGCTATGTTTATGATTACATTGAAGTTGATTCTGGAATTGTGCCACATATTTCTGAGATATTATATTGAAAATTCGGGGCACTACACCACTTGATCGAGTAGACTCCGTCAATAGCATCCATTAGCTCTAGCAATTTATCTTTTGCCTGATCAAATCTTGGCGCGCCCAAACGGTGTATCTTTAGCACGAAATTCGAACTCCTGGCGATTTGAGATTCTGAATACTTGCTGGAATCCTGGGACTCTGCCTGCACGTCTTGGAGTGAACGAAAACACCTCCTCTCTTGGTGACGATCCCAGCCGCTGACATGTCGTTGTAGATCATGTGTAGCCAGTCGACGAATCGAGCAAGAATAACAGAATAGTAGCACTGGAATTTGAGGAGAACATGGTAGGGAAGAAATAACTAGTAGAATACTCATTATTGAATCAATAGGTGAAAATGAATGCAAGGCACATAAGGAAATGAACGACGCAAGAACTGAAATATGAAAGAATCGACAAAACAAGTAGAAATAAAATGGATGGATAGTACTAGAATCAAAACAATATGGGTACGAAAAGAACGAGTTTATACCCAATAAGGAATCAATCAATGAGGACAACTGTAAGAGATGGAAGGAAACAAAGAATGAAAGAATTGAATATGGAGGATCAAAAGTGGATCAAATAGGGTAAGTATCCAGATTCAAGTTGGTTATTACATGTTCATGTGATCAATGCGGTGTGTACATTGTTGAGCTAACCTGGCTAACGCATTAGCCTAAACTGGCTAAGGCCTAACCTGGCTTTGATACCACTAAAAATCATATCACGCCCTGCTTCCCATTATACAAAAACATTTGCATGTAACTGAGGTCTAACGAATGATATAAGTCTCCAAACTTACATCATTCATAAGCTATACAATGCCAGTAAGCTCAACACACAATAATAATCACAAGAACAAGGGTATAATATAATAACCAATATCTTAGATACAAGAACTTACTAAATAGCCCGAGAATATGCAATGCAGTAACAGTTCGACGCGTTCTTTCAGTAACCCATCGTCTGTACCTGTATAACATAACTCAAAAGAAAGATGGAGGGAGTACCTGTTAGAGCAAGCTTCGGGCTACAAGTAGTACACGCAAAATAGGAACGAGAACAATGTATAACAAGAAAAGGAATAAGAACATGCAATGTAATTGTAATACATCATGATCAAATGTAATACAAGTGACGAATGGAACAAGTCTCAAAATATAACTAATCGGGAACGGGGAATCGTGTAATAGGAAATGTGTCGTGTAACAGGAATCTTGTAACTTATAAACATGTAACATGTAACTTGTAAATAGAAATCATGTTATCTTGTAACAAAAATCATGTAATCTTGTAACAGGATTCATGTAATCTTGTAAAGAGATATCATGTAACTGGAATCATGAATCATGCAGGTGTTCAGTGTTAATCTCAAGTCTAGCAATCCTTTATAAATCCGAACTAATGCACGCAATTCTCGTCCCATACCACAGGTTCGGGTACATACAAACAAGTTAACGTTTAGACTCTATGGTGAATTCTATAGGATCATGTACTCGGGTCTTCCAGTGACACTGACAGAAATCGTATCATATTATGTAATCAGGAATCATATCATGTCATGTAACCATGTAATCATATCATATCATGTAAACAAATACAGAGACACTATTACGGAAAACACGGGCCTCCTTCCGAGTACACTTTCCTATATTGTCCACGACTAGATTATTTCCTTTATTACTCTGGCTTGTTATACTTTTTACAATAATCAACATGAACATGCACAATGAGAACGGCTGTCAGGGCAGGATCAAGGAGTATCAAGGCTATGCAATGCATGACATGCAAGTTTAATTAATTAAATGCAAGAAATAAATATATCTACAATCAAGGACATGAACAATGCGTTGCTGTACAGAACTTTACTTTCCCGTTGCTATAAGAAAGCGAATCAGGTACCGTCAGAGGTTCCAAAAAGTAGACTTCACGCGTTCCAATGAATATTCAAATGATACATTATAATAACAGTATGTCAACCAGACAGTTCTTATTCGGTTTACTGCGCAGGCAACAACTCAGAGTCAACTTCTTATGTATATAAATCGACTGAAAAATTATTTAAAAGTCTTATGAAAATCATAAATAAATTCCCAATCATGGTAAGTAACATACAGGTAAATATCAGGTCTTAATCATACTTTTATCATGATATGTAAATTTGTTATACGAGAAAATACATTTAAAATAGTAATTTGGAATTAAAAATGTCACGTCACTAAAATCAGTATATCTTGAAACTACACGTTGGATTTCAGATACGTCAGAAGTTCTAGAAACTAGACTCAGGGGGCCACAACTCTTATTTATAAAGTTCTAACTTATTTTAATAGTAACTGGGTCAAAATCTAGCTACAAGTCAGAGTGAACAATAGGACAGAAACATACAAATCGATATTTATGATCTTTTGATGGGCATCGAATCACAGAGACAAATAGATTGATTTGATTCAATATATGACGACTAATTTAACCATGGAAAGATTGTAAAGTATGATAATACGATGGTTCAATCAATTGAAATCATAAAGTCATTTTTCTTGAACATTGATGGTAACGAGCTTCAATCACGATAATAAAATATAACTACTAATTGCGGGAGGTCAAATAAATTGCTTGTACGGAACAATAAAGTGTAAAAGATACTTGCCTTATAGATGACGACTTCAAATGTAAAAGAATAACGGGATGAGAGTCCTGAGGCAACACTTGCAAGCAACATAATGGCAACACGTGCAACTACGAAAAAGCACGTGCAAACGCAGCAACAATAACACGTGCACACAGCAACATGTGCAACAGTGCACAAAAAGAACAAGACATCAACAACAAGAACGAGAATAGCAACAATAAACGATGGTGGCAGCGCGGGGCTTGCAGTTCAGCGGTGATCGTTGGCAATAGCCATCGGTGCGACGAATAGGCAGCACGGGGAATTCGGTGGTGGTTGAAGATGAAGTTCGGGGCGTGGCTGTGGTGTGCAGCAGTCGAAAACGGAAAGGAAGCTGCTGGAAGGATGGCAGGGTGCAGCGGCTGTTGGTGTTCGGGCCTGTCAAAGGTGGGGATGACAGCAAAAGGTGGAGGGGGAAGGAGCAGCACATGCAATGGCGAGGTGCAGACAGTGGTGACTTAGGGGTGAGGCGGCAGCACGGTGGTCGGGGGAGCTGTAAGGAGGTGTTGCGATGGCTGACAACGGCGAGGTGGGGCAGTCGGAGGTCGACGAGGTGAGCATCAGGGCGTCAAGGTGTAGAGGGAGCGATCAGCAGCGACTGCAAGGGTGATGAAGCTCGGTTGCGGTGAGGGAGAAGATGAAGGCAGGGGATAGGCCATTGCGGTGGTGGTCGACAGGGGGACGACGATGGTTGTGGGGATGAGGTGCAGCAAGGCGGCGGCAATGGCGGAGCTGCGATGGAGTTCTAAGGGAGAGGATGACTGATCGTTAATGGTGGCAATGGGTTCAGATGGTTGCGGGTTGCTGGTTGTGGGGACGAGATGCAGTGGTGGGCTTCGATTATGGCGATGGCGGAGCTCGACGTGGGCTGGTGGTCAGTCGAGGGAGGAAGAGGGCGAGCGATAGGGGGATGGCGACGAGGAGGGCGATGAGGACGAGAGCGGAGGAGGGAGAGGCGACGGAACTCGGAGGTGGAGTTGCGATGAGGGGCGACTGTAGGAGGAAGATGCTGGAGCTACGACTATTCGAGAAGGGAGGCGACGAAGGAGAGAGGGCTGCGGCGATGGCGGCAGTGGGTTGGGGAGGCTCTGTTTTGGAACATAGGGATTAGGAGAAGAGTGAGAGAGAGGGAGACTGAGTGAGGGAGCATTTTTATAAATTTAATATTATAATAATGAGGTAGTTAAGAAGAGTGAGGGATTAATGGGTAGTTATTGAAATAATGGAGGGGATTAAGGAGGAGGTGGAGTTGTGTGTGCAGTAGAGAGAGTGGGGAACGTGAGAGAGGTTTGATTTGGTCAATAGGCAGGTAATAGGGGAATTGATTTTGGGTTAATGGGTTTGGGTTAGAGAGTTATGGGTTTGGGCTTCACAAAAAGATCAAATTAATTTATAGGATGTGCTAAAATTGGGCTTTTAGAATAATGATAATAATAATAATAATAATAAAATCAAACTTGTTTGGGCTTCCTATATAATAATAAAACAAACATAAAAATATAAGATTGGGTTTCATATAATGAATAACATTGGGCTTCAATAAAACAATAAATAATAATTAAAAGTAAGAATGGACTAAGTTGGTTTGGATGTATGCAAAATAAATCAAATATTCAATTAATAATCTCATAGAAGGGATTAGGATTTGAGTTCATACAAAATAATCGAATATCCAAGATAAAAACAATTTGGCTCCAGGAGAAAAGGAAGATTTATTTGGAAATTTGAGTTTCAATAATATGAAGAAGAAAATAAGTATAAATCCGTATAAACAGGAACGGAGTTTACAGTTAGGGATGGCATGGCCCGGTTCGGGTTCCGGTCGGACCCGTTATCCCAACCGGGTCAACCCGGGTCAGAAAAATCCACCAACCCGCTCAATCCGGCCCGTCAACCCGCAAACCCGCCCGAACCCGACCCGTGACCCGCCGGTTTGTGGATTCGACCCATTTGAATTTTTTTTTGATTTATTTTAATTTTTTTTATGTGCCAAATATAAGTATATATATGTATACATATATTGAAAAATATATGTATATATTTTGGTATATATGCATATAGATTTATTCTAAAATTTATCAAAAATTTAGAAAAAATAAGTGTGGACATCAAAATTAATTTATTACTACAAACTACTTAATTAGACAACCCCCACTCTAGTTATTTATAGCCAACTCCACACCATCACATCTCTCATCTCACCAATGTGAGACTAAAAATTTTCAAAGTTTAAAATTCAAATATATTTAGTCCCACATTTGTAGATGAGAGAAGTGAGAAGATAGAGTTGGCTATAAATAGCTAGGGTGGGGTGGGCTAATTGAGTAGTGGGCTATAAATAGCTAGTGAGCAATTAATTTTGTTGCTCACACCCATTTAATATAAAATGTACAAATTTTTATTTTTTGAAGTTAAAAAAAATTAATTTTTTTTTAAATAGCAGGGCCAACCCGTGACCCGACCTGACCCGGGTTGGATCCGAATGGGTTCACGGGTTGGGCGGGTCGACATTTTGCAAACCCGGCCCGGTTAACATTTGGACCCGACCCGACCCGAACGGGTTTGACCCGACCCGGCCCGATCTACCCATTTTCCAACCCTAGTTACAGTAAATATATCCTAAAACATAATATGTACCCAATTAAAAATTAAAAAATTTAAAAAGTTTTACATTGATTTTTTTTAATTTTAAAAAATATTAAAAAAATTAAAATTTAAAAAATATATAAGAAATAAATAAATTAATAAAAATAAAAATTTAAAAAATTTAGAAAAAAATTTAATTTTAAAAAAAATAAAATTAATAAAAATAAAATTTTAAATTTTAAAAGAATTGAAAAATTAGAAAATTTAAAAAAAATTAAAAAATTAAAAAATTAACAAACTAAAATTATTAATTTTTTTTTAATTTTAAAAAATTTAAAAATTTAGAAATTGAGTAAGATGGGTTTGGAGACTTCAGTATCTTTGAATGATGTATCTCCAAAACCCGAAATTTTTGACGTTGTTGGGCATCAATCACGACCTGATGCTAGAGCTGAGGAACTGCCCAAGAGCCCGATTCTTTGCAAACCATCTGAAGATGCCATTATTGAAGCTCTTAAGATAGCTAACATTAATCCTAAAAAAAACGGTATATGACTCGTTCCGATTTCCAGTTTCTTTTTTCATAAGAATTCTTGATGCAATTTTGATTTTGTCAGATGTGAGGATATAACTAATTGTGTGAAAGATTTATGTTTTTCATTTTACAGATTTTCTTTGATGACAGCGTTAGAAACATCCAGGCAGGCAAAAGAGTTGGACTGCACACGGTACTGGTAATTCCTTTATAACCTTAAGCTTGTTTGTTTGTAAAAGAAATGTCTTGAATAGATTGTCATCAGTTGATTCTAGTTAATCTATTTCTACTAATATATTCAACACAAGTACGTCATGTAAAACTTCTCTCAGTTTGGAATCTGATAGTTATATCGAATGACAATTCCCTTCTTACCACTAGGGAAAATTTGGTATTTTCCCAAAAATTGCCCTTGCGATTAGTCTAACAGGGTCTATTTCTTTAACTGGATCGAAATATAACCTCCACAGATTCCAAGCTTGAGAATCTTGATACTATTCTCTAAATTAATTTTCTAATGTCTTTATGAACTGTTTCCTCTTCGATACAGAAAGGGAATGTATTAAGCTGACCTGGTTGTGGTAATATGTATTTGATCATATTATGTTTTTGGATTTATGTATAGGTTGGTACTTCGAACAGAATACAAGGGGCAGATCATGCACAAGAAAGCATCCATAACATCAAAGAAGCATTGCCTGAGCTGTGGGAAGAGGCGGAGAAATTAGAGGAGTTGCAATACTCTGCCAAGGTGGCTATTGAAACATCTGTAATTTACAGAAGTTATGATAAGAGGAAAGATAAGCATATGTGAATGACTGAGACAAAAAAAAACAAACAAACAATTGCAGGATGTTTATTGCTCTATCAAATCCATCTGTATATGTAACCTATATCAGTTGTCTCAATGATTCTCAGTAGAATTTTTTTATGATGCAAACCTTCACCTTCCTTAATCGTTTTTATTTCTTTAACTAACCCTACGTTTATGAGAAAGAGAAGGAAAATATAAAATAAACTAGCATAACAACTAAATGTATGTTAAATATAGGTCTGAAATTGTTAGTTTATTACAAGTTCGCCATTGGTGATTTTTTATTAGAAAGATATCAATCAACGGCTATGAGTAAAAGTAGGGTTAGTTAAAGAAATAAAAAAATGGCAAAATTAAAAAAAACGTCACAATAGTTTGGCGCTGTTTAAAAAAACGTCACAAAACTTTGACTTTTTAAAAAAACCGCACAATGTTTAACTTTCAACTCACGGAGTTATCCAACCGTTCACTGGGATAATAGTTATGTGATGTTTTTTTAAAACAAATGGGAACTTTTGTGATGTTTTTTTAAACAGAATAATAGTTCTGTGTTGTTTTTTTAAACAAAACAATAGTTTTGTGATGTTTTTTTAAACATTACGTATAACCCAGTTAACGGTTGGATAACTCCGTGAGTTGAAAGTTAAACATTGTGCGGTTTTTTTAAAAAGTCAAAGTTTTGTGACCTTTTTTTAAACAGCGCCAAACTATTGTGACGTTTTTTTAAATTTGGCCTAAAAAAATGGTTAAGGAAGTTGAAGGTTTGCATCATAAAAAAATTCTTAGTTATTAACTAGATGAAAAATAAAGTGGACAGTTTAACTAACATGATATATATTGGGAAGTAACTTTTCACAGCCAAAGACAAAATGAGAATAAAATTATACAAGTCTGCTTCATATAATTCTTAAAATTTTAGTAAATGGGAATAGTATCTGATATGGGTCAGATGACGTGGCCCCTCCTAGGCCACAGGATCCCCTCAAGGAGCGTTCACCGCCGGATCATCCGGGTCTGCCACGTCGGCCTGGAAATCACCCAGGCCTCCGCCACGTCAGCCCTAAACCGCCCCGAGCCCGTGCCACGTCAACCCTATACC
Organism: Hemerocallis citrina; assembly: GCA_017893485.1. NCBI lineage: Eukaryota > Viridiplantae > Streptophyta > Magnoliopsida > Asparagales > Asphodelaceae > Hemerocallis > Hemerocallis citrina. The sequence goes on from CM030362.1 coordinate 185,231,857, forward strand.
GCTTGGGCTTCTGCCACTCCAGGCCCACGGACAACCGGGTCCAGACCCAGCCCCAAATGGGTCCAGACCCGGTTGGCTTCTTCTATAAATACCAGACCCTCTACCCCTTCACCAGGTAATCAATCTTTCCCCTCTTAAACCCTAGTTACTGTTACTCTCTTTCAGTAGCTGACTAGATCGTCGGAGGGTCTGCCACCGGGACCAACCCTGGTGTTTCTAGACCGAGTGCAGGTACACAAGTCCTCGGGATTCGAGCCTCCAGATCCGAGCCGAGCATCCCATCTCCACCTCACTCCCGCCTACTACCGAGTCGTTCCCCCCGGCTGAGGGTCGGGGCCACCGTCCGCACCAAAGCTTCCGCAAAAATACAAATCGAGAAGAACGCACACCTGGTGCAACCACACCCCCCAAAAAACAAACCGCATCAGGTTGGCACTGTCTATGGGAACCTTTAGTGCAGACGCCGGCCCGAGCTCAGCCATCAACGGTATCCCGTCCATCCGAGCTCACATGGCACCCAGGGCCAGGATAGCTATCACCTCTGCGCGTCGCCAGGATGTCCCTCCTTAGGACGTCCCCGCCGATGCTCATGGATCCAACAATCCGGGGATCAGCTGCAGACACCAGTCGGGTACCTCCCGTTCGGTCGTACCCGACCTACGCGGGGTCATCCAGAATCGACAAGCAAGCCGGATTAGGGGATGGGCCGCTTCCAACTCGGTTTCGAACCATCCCAGACCTCCGCCCCAAGGGCGGGAGGTGGCACTCAGCCGCGTCGACCGGAGACCACCGGCCCAATGTAGCCAGGCTGAACGAGCTCCGGTCACCCACCAGGAGTTCCAAGACTTCCGAAAAGAGATCATGGAGGCTATCCGGGGGACCCCCGTGGATGAGACGGTCCGCCGCTCTTGCTCGCGCTTGGATGTCGAGGCCAGCGCGTCCCCCGGCCCGACAGTCCCGCCGGAGTATGACGATGACATCTTGAAATGCCTCCAAGAAATGGAAGATCACCTCGCCCACTTCGACGACGGTGGACCGAGGCCGGCCCAGGGCCACAGGCCCACCCGCCCTCCTTTCTCTACCGCCATCTTGCAGACAAAAATACCCCGGAATTTCTGCCCCCCACAATTCGAGACGTATGACAGTGAGGGTGATCCTGCTGATCACATGGAGGGCTTCAAGACCCTCATGATGATTCACAGCGCATCATATCCCCTCCTGTGCCGTGCCTTCCCCGCCACCCTCCGGGGTCCGGCTCGGGAATGGTTCTCCAAGCTCACCCCGGCTCCATCTACGTTTTCGACCAACTGGAGGGCAACTTCCTCTCCCACTTCATGACCACCCAAAAGGCCAAAAGGAAGAGTGCGTCCCTACTGGGCCTCCGATAGAAAGAAGGGGAGTCGCTCTGGCTATTCGTCCGAAGGTTCACCACTGAGGCGAGGTCGGTCTCCTCCCTCGACCCAGGGGTCACCTCGGTAGCATTCCGGCATAACGTCCGGCACGGTCAGCTGAAGGCTTCCCTGGTGAGGAAGCCTCCGATCGATTTCCCTGACCTCCTCAATCGGATCGAAAAGTACATCCGGGCCGAGGAGGCCCTGAATCCAGATGACCCCAAGGAGATTCACGGAAAGGGGAAACGCAAGGCCGACGAGGCGGAGCCAGTAAAGAAGGTCCCAAGAGACGGGGGCATCACGAAAAGGGTCCCTCCTGTCCCCCGCTTCGAGAGATACACTCCGCTGACGCAAAACCTGTCAACCATCCTCTTAGCGATCGAAGATAGGGACCTCATCCAATTCCCTCCTCGATCGACCAACAACAAAAAGAGGGACCAACGGTTCTTCTGCCGCTTCCATCGAGACAACGGGCACGACACCGACTGTTGTCGTGTCCTGAAGGACGAGATCGAGGCCTTCATCCAACGTGGGTACCTTCGAGAGTTCAAACGGGAAGACGCTCGGGACCAGAGGGACCAGATGGACCAGAGGGACACGAGAAACAGGAGGCCTTCTCCTCCTCCTCGAGCACTCAGACAGCGTTCCGAGCGGGACGTCGAGCCTGAAGAACCCGAGGGTCAAGCCATCTTGCATTGTGTCCATGGAGGGCCCATGGGAGGGGAGTCTAACACTTCCCGCAAGGCATTCGTCCGAGGGGTCAATGCCGTCCAGGGTCCCCTCTGCCCCCAGGTCCAGCAACTCCCTGTCTCCTTCTCTGGGGAAGACCTGGATGGGGTTCGGCTCCTGCACTGCGATGCGCTCGTCATCAGTTTCAGCATGGCAAACTTCAAGGCCCATTGCATCCTCGTGGACAATGGGAGCTCGGTAAATATCCTTTTCCTGGAGGCATTCGAGAACCTAAAGCTTTCCCGGGATAAGCTGAAGCTAGCCGGGTACACATTGCACGGATTCTCCGGTATGACCCCTCACGACGAACCGAGTTGATGGACTTCATGGTTGTAAATGTCAAGGCAGCCTACAATGCCATCCTTGGCCGTCTCGGGCTCTGCTCCCTTCAGGAGGTTCCCTCGGCCTACCACCAAAAGCTAAAATTCCCCACCAAGTCAGGTGTCGGAGTTGTCCGAGGGAACCATGAAGCGGCACGGTGGTGCTATACGACGGTAATCGGGGAGGTGTGTTCTCCCTGGATGTCGTCGAGCTGCAGCCCAAAAGAACCCAGCCCGAACCTGAGCCGGCAGACGAGTTAGAAGAAGTCTCATTCGAGATAGAGGACGCGTCAAAGTGTTTCCGAGTGAGCTGCTCCCTCGCTCCCAACCTCAAATCTGCTCTGATCGACTGTATTCGCTGCAATGTCAACCTCTTCACCTGGAAGCCCTCCGATATGCCCGGTATCTCCGAAGACCTGATCATGCACAAACTCAGCGTGACCCCCGGTTCGAAGCCGATCGTCCAGAAGCGATGTAAGTTCGCCCCGGAGCGGCAACAGGCGGTGAAAGCGGAGGTGGACAAACTCTTGTCCACTCGTTTCATACAGGAGGTCAGCTACCCTGAGTGGCTGGCGTTGGTCGTGATGGTCAAAAAGGCGAGCGAGGGCTAGAGGATCTGCATAGACTTCACCGACCTCAACAAGGCGTGTCCTAAAGATCCGTTCCCTCTCCCCAGCTTCGACGCTCTGATCGACGCTACATCGGGTCACAAGCTCCTTTCCTTCATGGACGCCTTCTCAGGCTACAACCAGATCTGAATGTTCCCTCCCGATATTACCAAGACGTCCTTCATCACGAACCAAGGTCTTTATTGCTACCGGGTTATGCCCTTCGGGCTGAAGAACGCCGGTGCTACTTATCAGAGGCTCGTCAACCGAGTCTTCAAGGATCAAATTGGGCGCAACATGGAGGTATATGTCGACGACATGCTCGTCAAGAGCCGGTAGGGACCGGATCACGTCGCCGATCTGGAAGAGGCCTTTGGGGTTCTTCGGACCCACAATATGAGACTCAATCCGGCGAAGTGTGCATTCGGCGTCTCCTCAGAAAAAATTCCTTGGGTTCATTGTCAGCCAGCGCGGCATCGAGGCGAACCCTGAAAAAATCCAGGCCATAATAGACATGGCCCCTCCCAGAAACATCAAAGAAGTCCAGAGGCTCACGGGAAGACTGGCGGCCATCGACCATTTCCACTCCAAGTCCGGGGAGAAGTCTCTCCCATTCTTTAAGGCTCTGCGCGAAACCGGAGGCTTCGAGTGGGGTACTCAGCAGCAAGAGGCGTTCGCCCAATTGAAAGAGTACCTCGCCAACCCTCCCCTCCTCAGAAAGCCTGAACCAGGTGAGCCCCTCTGGCTTTACCTTTCGGCTTCGGAGAATGTGCTCAGCGCTATCCTCGTTCGAGAAGAGGAAGGAGTCCAAAAGCCTCTGTACTATGTGAGCAAGGTTCTGCTGGCCACCGAGACCAGATATTCTCGAATGGAGAAGGTAGCCTACACCTTGGTCATGGCCGCGCGGAAGCTCCGTCCTTATTTTCAAGAGCATTCAGTCCAGGTGCTCACGGACCAGCCTCTGAAGGCCGTGCTCTATAAGCCCGAGAGCTCCGGACGATTAGTCAAACGGTCGATCGAGCTCAGTCAATACGACATCGGCTATTAGCCAAGGATGGCCATCAAAGGACAGGCCCTCGCCGAGTTCATCACGGAATGCACCATCTCCGAGCAATCCGAAAGTAAGGAGGCTGACCAGACGTGGGAAGTTCACATCGATGGTTCCTCCTGCGAAGCGGGGAGTTGTGCGGGCATCATTCTGCGGGGTCCCGACGGTTTCCTCCTTCAATATTTCCTCTGCCTTAACTTTTTGGCCTCTAACAACGAGGCTGAGTACGAGGCCATGATCGCCGGGCTCACCCTGGCGCATCAGGTTGGCGCCAGACAGATCAGGGTCGTCAGTGACTCTCAGCTTGTGGTCAACTAGATCATCGGAGAGTACGAGGCCCGTAACGATCGGATGATCAATTACTTGGCCGTGGTCCAACCGCTATTGACGTCCTTCAACGAGTCGGTGGTCTTAAGGATCTCCAGGGAGCAGAATGCCCAGGCCGACGCTCTGTCGAAGTTAGCTTTCTTGTCCTTCGAGGGTCTCGACTGCACCGTCCTGGTTGAAGTACTCCTAAAGCCGAGTACTGACTTCCCCGAGACTCTCTGCATTGAAGACGGAGCTCTTCCTGACAACTGGACCACTCCTATTAAGAAATTTCTAATCAAAGGAGAGCTCCCCAAAGACCGGGCGGAGGCAAGACGAGTCAGGGTCCGTTCAGAAAGGTTCGCCATGATCAACGAGACCCTTCTCAAAAGGTCATACACAACAATGGACGGAAGACCCTACCTCCGCTGCCTGACCCCCGACGAAACAAAGTACGCTCTCAAGGAGCTGCATGAGGGAATCGGTGGGTGCCATATGGGGAGCCGCTCGCTCGCACGAAAGGCTTTGAATCATGGGTACTACTGTCCCACGATGCTACAAGATGCCCTCGCCTTGGTCAAGAAGTGTGGCCCCTATCAACGGTTCTCCCCTGTGAAAAGGGCGCCGCAAGCGAACCTCCGTTCCATGGCCAGTCTGACCCCCTTTGCGATGTGGGGGGTGGATCTGGTAGGCCAATTTCTGAAGGCGACGGGCCAACGAAAATTCCTCATAGTTGCAATCGACTACTTCACGAAGTGGATCGAGGTCGAGCCACTGGCCACAATCACCGAGCAGCAGACCCAACAGTATTTCTGGAAACACATCGTCTGCCAGTTCGGGATCCCACAGATGCTCATTACAGACAATGGGACTCAGTTCACGAGTAAACATTTCCGAAGGTTCTGCGAAGATCTCGGGATCCAGCAGCGCTTTTCTTCAGTGTGCCACCCGCAATCGAACGGTCAGGCCGAGAACGCGAACCGCCAAATCCTTGACGGTCTCAAGAAACGACTCGATAACTCTTCCAAAGGGTTATGGGTCGATGAGCTGCCAAGCATTCTCTGGGCCCACCGAACGACAAATCGAATCCCCACTGAGAGTCGCTATTTAATCTGACATACAGTGCGGAGGCCGTCATTCCCCTAGAGATCGGGATCCCTTCGCCCCGGATCATGGCCTTCGATGAAGCAAGCAACTCTGCACAGCTACGTGCCGACCTGGATTTCATAGACGAGGTCAGGGAGAAGTCCGCCATTAGAAGGAACACCTACCAACAGAGGATCGAAATGTTCTACAACAAAAAGGTGCATCCCATCGACATCAAGCTCGGAGACCTCGTCCTTCGGAAGCTGGCGGTATCCAACCCCGGCCAAAAGAGGAAACTGGCCCCAAACTGGGAGGGCCCATACAAGGTATCTGGGATCGTACGCCCGGGCACGTACCGCCTAACCGACCCAGAAGGCAAGGCAGTCAAGAGGCCCTGGAACGCAGAGCACCTCATCAAATTCCTAGAAGGGGAGGGTTAGCTTCCACAGCCCATGTAAATTATGAAGGATGTTGTCGGCACGTCGTGCCTTGTTTTTTGTAAAGTTCAAATATGTTGTAATTATGCCAGCTTTCTTAAAACAAGTTTTGGCTTCGTATTAGTTCTCATTAAAAATATGCTTAGGGCCCGGTATTCGGATAGTACCATTAAAAGCTTCCCTTACAAGCTTAGGGCCCGGCATTCGGATAGTACCACGAGCCACTAAAAGCTTCCCTTACAAGCTTGGAGCCCGGCATTTGGATAGTGCCGCGAGCCACTAAAAACTTCCCTTACAGACTTAGGCCTTGGCGTCCGGATGGTACCGCGAGCCGCAAGAAACTACGCCATAACCATCTTCCTGAGAACAAGTGTGGGGGCTCGGCGTCGACCCCGAGCAAGGCCGTGGCTTTCTTCAACGCCACTCAACCGATACGCTCGGCGATGACCTTCAGCTACTCCCATTACGGCTTTCTCCCCGGTGTGGGGGCTCGGCATCTGCCCCAAGTATGGTTTGGACTTCTTCAAGCCCATCAACCTATGCGAACGGCAGCAACCACCAGCTACACCCGTACCGTCTTCCTGAGAACAAGTGTGGGGGCTTGGCATCGACCCGAGCAAGGCTGTAGCTTTCTTCAAAGCCACTCGACCGATACGCTCGGCAATGACCTTCAACTATGCCCATTACCGACTTTCTTTCCAGTGTGCGGGCTCGGCATCTGCCCCAAGCATGGGATGGGCTTCTTTAGGCCCATCAACCTATGCGCACGGCGGCAACCGCCAGCTACACCCGTACCGTCTTCCTGAGAACAAGTGTGGGGGCTCGGCATCGACCCCGAGCAAGGCCGTGGCTTTCTTCAAGGCCGTGGCTTTCTTCAAAGCCACTCGACCGATACGCTCGGCGACGACCTTCAGCTATGCCCATTACCGGCTTTCTTCCCAGTGTGGGGGCTCGGCATCTGCCCCAAGAATGGGTTGGGCTTCTTCAAGCCCATCAACCTATGCACACGGCGGCAACCACCAGCTACACCCGTATCGTCTTCCTGAGAAAAAGTGTGGGGGCTCGGTGTCGACCCCGAGCAAGGCCATGGCTTTCTTGAAAGGCACGCGATCGATATGCTCGGCGATGACCTTCAGCTACGCCCATTACCGGCTTTCTCCCCGATGTGGGGGCTCAGCATCTTCCCCAAGAATGGGTTGGGCTTCTTCAAGCCCATCAACCTATGCGCACGGCGGCAACCGCTAGCTGCACTCGTACCGTCTTCCTGAGAACAAGTGTGGGGGCTCGGTGTCGATCCCGAGCAAGGTCGTGGCTTTCTTCAAAGCCACTCGACCGATATGCTCGGCAACGACCTACAGCTACACCATACCGTTTTTCTGAAAACAAGTGTGGGGGCTCGGCGTCGACCCCGAGAAAGGCTATGGCTTTCTTCAAAGCCACTCGACCGATACGCTCGGCGACAACCTTCAGCTACGCCCATTACTGGCTTTATCCCCGGTGTGGGGGCTCGGCATTTGCCCCAAGCATGGGTTGGGCTTCTTCAAGCCCATCAACCTATGCACATGGCGGCAACCGCCAGCTACACCCGTACCTTCTTCTTGAGAATAAGTGTGGGGACTCGGCATCGACCCCGAGCAAGGCCGCAGCTTTCTTCAAAGCCACTCGACCGATACGCTCGGTGGCGACCTTCAGATATGCCCATTACCAGCTTTTCCCCGAGTGTGGGGGCTCGGCATCTGCCCCAAGCATGGTTTGGGCTTCTTCAAGCCCATCAACATATGCGCACGGCAGCAACCACCAGCTACACCCGTACCGTCTTCCTGAGAACAAGTGTGGAGGCTCGGCGTCGACCCCGAGCAAGGCCGTGGCTTTCTTCAAAGCCACTCGACCGATATGCTCGGCGATGACCTACAGCTACACCCGTACCATCTTCCTGAGAACAAGAGTGGGGGCTCGTCGTCGACCCCGAGCCAAGCCGTGGCTTTCTTCAAAACCACTCGCCCATCACGCTTGGCAACGACCTTCAACCATGACCATTTCAAAAAAGTTTTTATTAAGGTTTAGGGCGCCCACCTTCGGCAAACGCCTCGAGGTTCAAGTCGTTGGTTGAACCTCCTCTCACCCGCAAGCAACTCGGGGCTTGTGGCTTTCAAGAGCCAAAACCCTGAATTGTTCAAGGGCGGTAGGGGAGCCACCGACCCAGGGCTCTCTCTGAGCTTCCGAATCAATTTATCGGCCCACCACTCACCAACGAACAACCCGGGGTTTCACGACTCTCAAGGCCGAAACCCCGAATTTTTCGAGGGTGATTGGTGCGCCACCAACCCCGAACCCTCGGGCTAAAGTTCTAATTCTAGGGCGCCCGCCTTTGGCAGGCACCCGAATCGTATGGCAGGTGAGCCAATCCCAATTCCTGACAACCAACAAGGAGGGGATGGGGGTTATATAGCCCCCTCAGAAGTACAGTTATTGTGCCTGGGAAGCCCAAACGACGGAAGGCGAAATATCGCAATTAATGCTTATTGGGAGGCGAAATGCCACTAATTATGCGTTGCCTGCCCAAATGTCACTGTATGGTCTTTCCCCCTCGGCGGCGACCCCTTGCAAGGCCGAGCCTGGCAACAATCCTCACTCAATGAAATTGTCAAGGTTAAAGAAGTCAGGAGTTTTTTTTATTATTGCTCATCGCGCGCTAGTAACGGCGGCACTAATACAATGAAAAGCTTGCACATCATGCTCGGCTTAGAACTCAAATTCGGCGCTTCCTTCGGTTTCCTTCTCACGCTCGGCCGGCCCAACCGGGGAAGGCTCTCCCGCGACTGAGCTTTCCGCATCATCAGGCAGGGCCCCCTCCAATAAAAAGGTCGGAGATGGTCCTAATACCGAATTACTCACCTCCTCGATCAAACTGGTGCCTAGCACCAGCTTCAACCTACAGATCTCCAACTCTTTCTCAACAGCGACCTCACAAAGAAAAGACTCCGAAGCCGACCATCCACTAGAGGCATCCAAGATCGACCAGTTCGTCTCGATTACCCACCAGTTCCGTTCGGCTATGGCTTTCCTCAGACGAGCGACCTCCAAGTCGAGCTCCCTAGACTTGTTCATGAAGTAATTCACTGCGGCCGCTCAGTCCCGAGCCTGCTTTCGTTGGCGAGCCAAAGCCGCCTCCATGGCCTCCGGCCCAGCTCTGGCCCCGGCGGAAATATGGTAGGCACCGAGGACCTCATGTGTCTATCAAAAAGACGAGAAGAACGACAAGTCACAAAAGAGACTAAAGATGCACAAGTCATGGAGCATCGGCCAAAAAATTATCTTTCATTAAGTTCAAATTTTTTTTGCTACAAAAGGCGGTGGCCAGTCCGCGCAAGGTATTTACAAAATCAAAAAGGAAAGCCTAAACTATGCTTGAGGGCACGGGGGGGGGGGGGGGGGGGGGGGTGGCACCTCTTCATCAGTAGGGTCGCCCTCGACCTCCTCTTGGTGGGGATCCCCCATCTCCCCGCCGTCGGGTGTTATCGGATGCTCGGGCTGCCAGTTGTAATGGAGGTGGTCGACCCTTTTATCCGGATAGATCAATCGGAAGTGCTCCTTAGCCTTATCATAGGCCTCGTCTTGCGCAAGGATCAGGGTATCCGTCATGGTGATCTCCGCCTCCTCCATGGCCTTCCGCACATTCTCAGCTTCCTCCCGGGCCTTCTCCTTGAGGGAATCTATGTCCTTCTTATGGTAATCGACTATCGAGGCCATCTGGGCCTCGTGGACGGCCTCCATACTCTGAGTCTCCTTTAGCTCGTCCGTCGCCTTGTTCAATTCACGGAGATACTTCTCTGCGTTCCTCCTCTCGATGAGGACCTCCTTCTCCAAGCACTTCTGAAAGTGCTGCCCATGAAGCATCGCCTGTCCGAGAAAGAAAAAGTTAGAAGAAATCCTAAGATCTAAGGTCAAAGTAAGAGTACAAGCACTCACCGAGAGCTGCGCCTGAGACCACCGCATAAAGGCCATCTCAGACGTTTGCACTGCCAGAGCCATGCGATCTTGCTCTGTGGTAAGGTTCCTGACCACCTCTATAGCCATGGGACCCTCAAGCAGGGAATCCCTCGCGAGAACCGACCAATCAGGGGCGTGCAGCCTCAGTCCCTGTTGCCCAACCATTTGCTCGGCAGTGGGCCGAAGGGGGGGAAGCCTCTACTCCAGGATCTCGGAAGCCTTCCTGCTACCAGAGCTCCCCCCTGCCTCCCTAGACGCCCTCGGCGGGTGGCCATGCTTCTTGGATCGCTTTGGGAATGGCTCTACGGCCTCCGAGGTCATTCCCTTGCTGGACCCCACGCCCTGAGCAGCTGCCTTATCCTGCTTTGCCTTCTTCTCCTTCTCCGCCCTCCACTGGGTGGCAACGGCCAACAAGGCCTGCCTATTGTCGAGCTGCTTGGCCGTCATCTCTGCAAAATAGAAGAAGAGATGCTAACGTTAACAAGAAGGCAGAAAGATAGGAAAATTCAGAACAAAAACATACTAGGATCGGTTGTGCTCAATTCGGCTTGGGCCAGGTGCATTTTCGTTACTCGGGACCACCCTATGCTGTGCCCCCCAACGATCTTTCCCACCTTTGCCCACTCTTTCTTCGTCAACTCACTACGCTTCGGAGGCTTATAGTTTGGCTTGAAAAAGTTCCAAGCGGTCAGAATCCCCCAAGGCTTCTCGCTCCGGACTATAAAGTACTTCTCCTTCCACCCTTTGATGGAGTCCATATTGCCATGCATCACCTTCTTATGAGGCCTAGGCAAAAAATAGAAGATTCCCTCCGCGTCACCCAACGAGCTCATCCCCAAGATAGCGCGGAAGTACATCAGCCTCGGCTTGACCCCTTTCTCTTGGCACTTCAAGATAAAGCAGACCAAGTGCTTCCAAGAGTTAGGGCCGTCCTGCATCGGGCTTAACTTCGCCTAATTCAAGACTCTCTTGATGAAAGGGTGCAACGGCAGCCGAAGTCCCGAGATGAAGGCGTCCTCGGGAAAAACACAGTAGCTCGGCGCGAGAGTGGTAGTTGGACGAATGTCGGGGCTCGGAATCAGAAGTTCGAACTCCCTTGGAATAAAGTAGGCCACCCTCAAGATGTGCAGGTATTCCGCCTTCAAGACACATTGGACGCCATCCATCCTGATCTTCACCCGACCCTCATCACCCGGCACGGAGGGGAGAGGAGCGAGATCCTGAACGTCGTCAGGAAACATCCTAATCGACTCCAGATTTTTGAAGATGACAGGGGCAAACTTGAACCCCGGTCTAGAAGCATATTTATCCGGCGAAGGTGGGCTATCCGGAAGGCTTAACTTTCTCTTCCTCCTACAAGGACGAGCCTTCCTCTCCGGAGACGGTGTCGACAATGGTGGCAGAGGGGGGAGATCGCCCTTGCCCTCGGCTACATCTCCTGCGGTGCCTTCCCCCGCATCTCCTCGAACATCGTCTTCCCCGACGCCCTGATCGGGCTCCCCCTGATTCCCCTCGGAGTCTTCCTCATCCTCATCCTCAATGGCCCCCTCTCCCTCGGGATCCTGCTCCTCCTCATCACCCTCCTCATCCTCAATGTCCCCCTCCCCCTCAGGATCGTGCTCTTCTCCGTCGTACTTCTCTTCCTCCTCCCCCTCGCCCTTATCCACGGGCTCTTTCCCTGGCCTACGGGATCTCAGGGGTTGCACGACAAAGGCTACATCATCCCGCCGTCCGACCCTGGATCTGACAGAAACTCATCTTTAATCCCATAGTCGCCCAAGGACAAAGACGTCGGTGGGGACTTAGCTTCCCTCTCGGAACAGCCTGATGAGCTTGCCTTGGAGCCGGACTGAGAGCGCGACATTACGAGTCAGAAATACTAACCTGAAGTATCGCGCTTACGGGTAGATCACCGGAAAAGGTCGTCGATGGCAGATGAGAAAAAACCCCTGTTCTTGAAAATTGGAAAACAAGTAAGGAAATGAAGGAAAGAAAAAAGGGGAGGAGGGGGGATTTATAACAGAGAAAGCGACTCCTCGATTTTCACGAAAAGATCTGGCCATTAGATCTTAATCATCAAGATCCAACGGCCGCTAAAATCTAAAGTCGCTTCGATTCTTGCGCCCGTGATGCCAGCAATTGACACAAAATTACCCCAATGCCCCTAGGCTTTTCCAAAAAGTCAGGAGGGTCGGATGGCACCGTGAGCCACAAAAGCTTCTCCTACAAGCTTGAGGCTCGACGCTCGGATAGCACCGTGAGCCACAAAAACTTCTCTTACAAGCTTAGGGCTCGGCACTCGGATAGCACCGCGAGCCACAAAAGCTTCTCTTAGAAGCTTGAGGCTCGGCGCTCGGATGTCACCGTGAGCCACAAAAGCTTCTCTTACAAGTTTGAGGCTCGGTGCTCGGATGGCACTGCGAGCCACAAAAGCTTCTCCTACAAGTTTGAGGCTCGGCGCTCGGATGGCACCGCGAGCTACAAAAGCTTCTCCTACAAGCTTAAGGCTCGGCACTCAGATGTCACCGCGAGCCACAAAAACTTCTCTTACAAGCTTGAGGCTCGGCGCTCGGATAGCACCGCGAGCCACAGAAGCTTCTCCTACAAGCTTGAGGCTCGGCGCTCGGATGGTACCGCGAGCCACAAAAGATTCTCCTACAAGCTTGATGCTCGGTGCTCGAATAGCACCGCGAGCCACAAAAGCTTCTCCTACAAGCTTGAGGCTCGGCACTGGGATAGCACCGCGAGCCACAAAAGATTCTCCAACAAGCTTGAGGCTCGGCGCTCGAATGGCACCGCGAGCCACAAAAGCTTCTCCTACAAGCTTGAGGCTTGGCGCTCGGATGTCACCGTGAGCTCCAAAAGCTTCTCTTACAAGCTTGAGGCTCGGCGCTCGGATAGTACCGCGAGCCACAAAAGCTTCTCCTACAAGCTTGAGGCTCGGCGCTCGGATAGCACCGCGAGCCACAAAAGCTTCTTCTACAAGCTTGAGGCTCGGCGCTCGGATAGCACCGCGAGCAACAAAAGTTTCTCGACGTCCCCTTGCTTTTCCAACATGTGAGGGGCTCGTCTACCGACCCTCGACACCCGACAAGAAGACCCCCTTGTCAACAGATCACGGCGTCCCCTTGCTTTTCCAACAAGTGAGGGGCTCGACTATCGATCCTCTACGGTCGGCAAGAAGACCCCCTACTCAGTAAATCACGGCATCCTCTTGCTTCTCCAACAAGAGAGGGGCTCGCTTACTAACCCTCGACGCTCGGTAAGAAGACCCCCTTCTCCATAGATCTCGGCGTCCCCTCGCTTTTTCAACAAGTGAGGGGCTCGCCTACCGACCCTCGATGCTCGGCAAACCGAGCTCCGACTCTTCTACGCCCGGCACTCCGCATGATTCCAGTAAAGGATCTATTCACCTTCCCCCCTGACCTCTTCTGGAAGATACAGATCCTATTCCTCGTCGTACACACCACCCTGCTCTTCCAACAGAGGCAAAGAACCATTCCTACACGACTGGGCCACCCAGCCCTCCAGGAGTGGGGGGCTCCTGATATGGGTCAGATGACGTGGTCCCTCCTGGGCCACAGGATCCCCTTAAGGAGCGTTCACCGCCGGATCATTCGGGTCTGCCACGTCAGCCTGGAAACCACCCAGGCCTCCACCACGTCAGCCCTAAACTGCCCCGAGCCCATGCCACGTCAGCCCTATACCGCTTGGGCTTCTGCTACTCCAGGCTCACGGACAACCGGGTCCAGACCCGGTCTCAAATGCGTCCAGACCCGGTTGGCTTCTTCTATAAATACCAGACCCTCTACCCCTTTTGTCACGCCCCGCTTCCCAAAAACATGGAATACGAGCGCGTAACAAAAGCCCAGCGAATGATTAATATCATCCTTAAGCTGTTCAGGAATTCTTTACAACATATCACAGTAAAATCAGAGTCGGAAGCCAGAAAAAGATCAACCACATGCACTTATGAACCAAATACCAACAAGAATGCTTGAAATAAAACACATTAATCTCAAATATTCATGATCTGAATAACACAAATAATCCTGGGTCACATCGCCCAAATACAAGAAATAATACAAGTAACAGATACAATATTCAAAATGAGCAACAGGAAATAAATATAGATAACAAAACTTCAGCCAACTAGAACTTCATCTCGCCAATACCTTCAGGAATCCTGTCCTCCAAAATCTGCAATTCACATAATGCAGGAAAAAGGAAAAGAGAAAACACAGTACCCGTCAATGGCAAGTCCGGGTCACAAATAGAATAGGATACAAGCACATGGGAAAACTAACTAATAACAGGTCATAATGCATCAACAGTAATATCTAGCATGGTATCCTAACAGTACAGTTGTTTTATGTCTAAGGCAGTGTCATAAAGCAACTAACAGTCTTTAATAACAGTATCTCAATATCTCAGTGAATCAGGATAACAGTATATCAGTATCACTAGCAGTATATTCAGTGTATCAGTATAACAGTCCTAGTATAACAGTCTCAGTCTAACAGTAACAGTATATCGGTCTCAGTTTAACAATATCAGTATATCAGTCTCAGTCTAACAGTATCAGTCTCACAGTGTCAGTCTAACAGTTTCAGTTTATGTTCTTTCAGTCTTGTGTGTATTACTAGCTAGGTAGCACTTCATGCATCCCATACTATATGGTTGCTACAACAAAACAGTTTCGCTTAGTAAGATATCATAAGGGACCATGATGGGGCAGTGTACTCAGGTATCAGTAACAGAAGCAGTAACAGTAACAGTCAGAACCAAGAGGTCCTCTTCTACTCTACACCTTCTTACAGAAGAAGCAATGTAGACAGGGTCAGTAAACAGTAACAGTATCAGTATGGAACACTAGTTCCCTTCCAAGTACACGTTTCCATATTATCCACTACTCGATCTTCCCTTAAACCCCGGCTTGATTACTTTTAGTATTTATATCATCCACAGGCATGAGAGTGTGCTAAATAATGTCAAACTAATAGTTCATGATCAGGTTTAAATCTCAGGGAACTAGGTCAGCAAGTATAGGTGCAAACATTCACAAATACGAGCAAAATGGTATACGTTTATAATCAGGACAGCAAGACCAGTCTGTACAAAAACAGTGATCCACAGATCTACAGGCATGCAATTTATAATCCATCGAAAGATCTGAAAACTATACTTCCACACGCTTCTAACGGTTATAAGAAATCCATATGCTATTTCACAACATCTCGACTCAAAACACAATTCAACACAGTTTGCATGTACAGTCAGAAAACAGGAGAATAACTTAAACCACATGAAAACAGCATACAAAGTCATTAATTAAATCCACAAAAATTCTGGGGTAATCCCCTATATGTATAGTCTCAAAATACAGATTTTCATATTTTTCCAGAAAGTATAGATATGTTTTCAAAAATAGAAAATAACACATAACACAGTTTTGATGGATCTGGAATTCTTCAACACCGCTGTACAAAATCATGCATATCTTGCACACAGCGCATCAAAATCCACTTCCGCCAAAACGGGATGAAATTATACACAATTACCCAACTTTCATATCTCACATAAAATATTCATACAGTAATTAGAAATAAGGTGTACATGGCATTCAACATACAATCACACGCAGTTTACAGCAAAAGCGATCTATAGAAAAGGATGTAAGGCATCACTCAAAACTCATCTTTTAATTATCACAAAAATCAGAGAACTACCTAACATCATATTGAAAGACTGGACAAAATCTTGTGGCATGAAATTATGTCTAACTTGGATCTTGAAAATAAATTGTCCACAAAAATTACCCCGAACTGAAACTGGAAACTACTAACATACAGTTACTAAAATAATCATAACTACTCCATACGAACTCCAAACAGGGTGAAATCAGTGGGATTAGAAATTAGATTCAATTCTCTACAAATTACTCAGAAATAGTCATGGGGAGATTCGGACTCTAATTCAGGTAAAAACTGCAATCAATTCAGTGCAACCCGAATTTCCAGATTTCTCAACTAAGCTTCAAAACATCATAACTTCCTCAAAAATCATCCAAACTCTTCCAAATTCAAAACACTGTCTACCCATGGTCCAAATGTCATAATGGAGGGAATCTAACATGTCAAAATCTAGTATTTCTCATATGGTGTTCAAACAACATTGGATATACGATATGGCACATACGCGATCAAACCGCGTTTGGGTGAATCCTAAGGCACAATCCTATCAAACTTCATGTCCTAAGTCGTCTATGGCCTGTTTTGAACAATAGAGACGAGATCCACAAATAAAAACATGATCTTGGTCCGTCTCTAGTCCCAACTTATCCTATGTGTGAACTTTCTACTTGTATCAACCTAAGAAATTTAAGTACAAGTTACTTGCCTTGTTGACGAAGAACACGATGCTACGAAGCCTAGCAGTGAAAACCCACGTGCAAAAGTCCTTCCACGCGTGATTCCAAGCAAACCCACGAACCGAATCTTGCCTACGATCGTCTTCTTGAAGCACGAACTCAAACGGACGCTACCCACAACTCCAAATCAGCAAGGGATGAAGAGGGGGGGCTGTTCTTGAAGATGGTGGTGCTGGTTTGGTGATGGCCGGCCACAAAAGGAGGATATAAGGGTTGTATGGTTGATGGATTTGTATATATGGAGATTGAGAGGGATGAGATGGTCGGATATGGAGGCAAGGGGGGAGAGAGAGGCTCGGATAGGGAAGGGGATTATGCAGGCCGGTTGGAGAAGAGATGGAGAGAGGGAGCCGGCTTGATTAGGAGAAGGAAAAAGATTAGGGTTAGGGATTTATTTAGTATTAGGGGTATAAATAGGAGATCAAATGTGGGTTAATGCGTAGTGGATATCAATAGGATTAATTGGGTGTACAATTGGGTAATGGATATTGGGTAGATTTCAAATGGGGATACAAAATGCAATGAATCATATGCTCCTAAAAATCTCCTTAAGGGCAAAAAATCTCAAATTGGTCAAAACACTTCTAAAAATTCATCATAACCCAAAAATAATTAACAATTATGAATGAGACCAAGAAAATGCGAAAAAGAATTCAAAATGGTGAAAAACGGACGATCGGCGCACAAACAGCACTCGGAGGTCAAAAATGCCAGAAAAATAATATAAAATAAAAATAATCCAATAAGAAAATTAATACAATAATTAATAAATATAATTTATGAAATAATCTAATTTTAACAATAAAAATAATTTGCGAAAATTTTAAATACAGAAAATATCGAAAAATACCTTTCTGGGAAAACAGGGGTTACACCTTCACCAGGTAATCAATCTTTTCCCTCTCAAATCCTAGTTACTGTTACTCTCTTTCAGTAGCTGACTAGATCGTCGGAGGGTCTACCACCGGGACCAACCCCGGTGTTTCTAGATCGAGTGCAGGTACACGAGACCTCGGGATCCGAGCCGAGCATCCCATCTCCACCTCACTTCTGCCTACTACCGAGCCGTTCCCCCGGCTGAGGGTCGGGGCCACCGTCCACACCAAAGCTTCCGCAAAAATACAAATCGAGAAGAACTCACACCTGGTGCAGCCACATCCCTAAAAAACAAACTGCATCAGTATCAAGCACACAAAAAAACCTAACGCACACATGACACAACTATATTTTAAGACAGATTGATGTTTTCACAAAACTCTAATCTCTATTTGTTCTTCAAATGTATCTAACCTAACAGAGACTAGTTTTCTATTTCATGCTTTGAGACAAGCAAACAACAGAAGCAGTAAATTGAGTATGACATGAAAACTAGTGTTGTGTAGAACTCAAATTAAAGAGCGTTGAAATTCAGATTATAAATAGCCTTTCTTGACAGATGAAATAATAATTTCTTATCCACTAATAGCAACTGAACTAAGTAAAGGGAAAGAATAAACATCGACTGAACCTGAATTAAAATTCTTCGTAGTAATCTGCACGATGCGATGCGATGCACGCACTAAGAGCATCCACAGTCGTTTTTCTCATTTGGTATAATATGGCAGCTACAGTAATAGCAAATACCCACGTTTACTGCAGTCGTCGTTTGCTATAATTTTTCTATTTTTTAGAGAGACGGGGTATCATACCCCGTCCGATCGTTTCAAATATTTTTAAAAAAATTAATTACTTAAACTATATTAATTAACTAAATTAAATAATATAAAAATTACTAAACCTAATTAATATACTAACTAAACTTACTTTATACTAAAACTACTCCTAATTAATACCCTGCCACATTAAATGCTCATTAAATGCTCCAAATTTTGCTCCTAAATTTCCGGACGGGGTATCATACCCCGTCCCACATTTTTTTGTTTTTTTCTTTTTTTTTTTTCCTATCGCTCAATCCTGAGCGTTGATTTCATTAAAAAAAAAAAAAAAAAAACAAATAAAAACAAAGGGAGAGACGGGGTTTGATACCCCGTCCGGGGTATCATTCCCCGTCCTACCTCTTTTTAAAAAAAAAAAAATTATAAAATATATGGGACGCTGTATCATTCTCCGTTTGATAAGATTAAAAAAATATTATATAGAAGAGACGGGGTATCATACCCCGTCCTCTATAATTTGAGAAAGCTCATATGGTTTCTCATATTTGAGAAATAGAAATAGCAGCTTTGCCATATTATCCAAATTTGAGAAACGACTGCAGCATGGTTTTGGGGATCGTTTGCTATAATTTGGATATTTGGAAATTTTAGCAAACGACTGTGGATGCTCTAAGAATTTATATTTGGGCAAAAAACAAAGTACCCCCCTAACGTTTGGGCTTAATACAATATGCCCATATAACGTTTGCAAAAGTACATTTAACCCATTCCACCGTTAACTTAACCCCATCCGTTAAGTTAGAATTATTGAATTACCTTTTTACCCTTACTCTTTCATAATCAAATCTCTTCTTCTTTTTCCTCTTTCTTCATTCTTTTTCTTTTTCCTCTTTCTTCATTCTTTTTCAGATTATGCAATTCATTTCAGATTATGCAAACAACTTATATCTTATTCATATTTTTGTTTGCTGTTTTGAGAAATCATATAGTTTGCTGTTTTGAGAAATCATGTGTAGAAATAACTAACCGACTTCAGGATCATGAACAATGGGAATGAACATAATAAACATGCTGCCTTTGTCATTCAAGTTCCAATCAAAGAATGGAACTTGAAGATTAGCCAAACTAATGCAGAATAATACGAGAAGCTCTGTTAAGAAGAGAAGCAACGAGTCTGGGCTGACGAACTGCCATCCCACGATTTATGAATGGTTGATAACATATTTATGATTTCTCAAAACAGCAAACAGAAATATGAATAAGATATAAGTTGTTTGCATAATCTGAAATGAATTGCATTATCTGAAAAAAAATGAAAAAAGAGGAAAAAGAAAAAGAATGAAGAAAGAGGAAAAAGAAGAAGAGATTTGATTATGAAAGGGTAAGGGTAAAAAGGTAATTCAATAATTCTAACTTAACGGATGGGGTTAAGTTAACGGTGGAATGGGTTAAATGTACTTTTTCAAACGTTATATGGGCATATTGTATTAAGCCCAAACGTTAGGGGGGTACTTTGTTTTTTACCCTTTATATTTTAAAGTAAAGACTTTGATCGAACCTGAGAGCTGCTTTGATCGAACCTGAGAGCTGCTTTTTAAAGTAAATACTTTGATCGAACCTGAGAGCTGCTTTTACTCATAATTTTAAAGTATGAGTATAACTTCCATAGTCTTTTTTAAAGTAAAGACTTTCATCGAACTTGAGAGCTGCATTTACTCATATCAAATTATTACCATAATCTTTATAATTACCCCTAGAGTCATCAACTTTTATTTTATATGAGTCACACTTTTGTAAATAATGATATCATAAATAAATTTGAACTGTAAGGATACTATGGTAACTGACAACAGTTGGTTAAATGGATGGTTAATATAACTTCCACTTAAAATGTGTGATTGAGATTAAATGATCGATTGTCTACAAATTACAATTGTGTACAAATGACACAACCCAACTCCCCAATTATAATATTACTAGTAATCTGCACGTGCAATGCACGTTCTAATTTTAAAAAATATTATAGTAAATAATAAGACATAATCTGGCCTCGAACCTAAGATCTCTCTTTACTCATCATATACTCTTTACAAATTAACCCTAGTGGCACAAAATTTTATTTTATATGAGTGACACTTTTTAAATAATTATGTCGTAAATAAATTTTAACTTTGAGGGAATTATGGTAACTAATAACAGTTGAGTAAATAAATATTGAGTAAATAAATAGTTAAGATAACTTCCACTTAAAAATGAATGGTTATGATTAGATGGTTGAATGAATGTCCACAAATTACAGGTTGTCTACAATTGACAATCCCAACTCTCACATTATAATATTAGAGACTAGTAATTTACATCGTACGTCTTTATAAATATATATATTTTTTAAAAAAATTTCGACGTTGTCTGGCTTCAAACCTAAGACCTCCTTTATATTAGTTATGCATGTGCTTTGCACGTATTTTTTGGGTTACAATGCACTGTTTGTTTGGTTACAAAAGAGTTTGTTTAGTGATAAACTCTCGTATTAAAATAGTAGAGATAAAGATAAATATATATAATTAAAAAAAAAGTTGACGTTGTGTGGCATCGAACCTAAGACCTTCTTTATATTAGTTATGCATGTGCATTGCATGTGTTTGTTTGGTTACAATACACGTATTTGTTTGGTTACAAAATGAGTTTGCCCATTAAAATAACTAGTATAATGTACCTGCGATGCACGTCTAAAACAAGTAAAGTCATCAAATTAAATGAATATATATTGAATAAAAAAAAATTAGTTTATATTTGAATGTTTTGATTTGGGCTACACGTGCAGTGCATATTTATATTTATTGGATATAGTTTGGACGCGTATTATATGTGTTTATATAGTTACAAAGTTAGGGTTTGTTTGTTACAAACCCCAACTCTCTCATTAAAATAGTAGAGATTACTCAATTGTAAATAGTATGTTCTTCCAATTACTCATACCTAAAATTTACCAAAGTTGCCAAAATATTAATCATTTTTTTTATCAAAGTTGTCAAAATGTGTGGTTTAGATTTAGTTAGGTTAGGGTTAGATCTAATCTAATTGGATGGTGTAGATTTAATTGAGGTTGAATGCATAAAATTTACATGTTTTCTACAAATGACAACTCTCCCATTATAATATTAGATTATAATATTAGAGACAGAGATAGAGATTAGAGACTAAAGATAAAGAAAACAGATTTGGCAGAAGATAACCAAAAAAATTAAGAATTTAGTGCCTAAATTATTAGGAAACCTAAGATTGACCAGTAACAAATGGATCCATATAAAATAAAGAGAAATAATCACATAAATTGAGACCAGATAACTGATCTAATAAAATCAAATGTAAATTCACTGTTTTTAATTTTTATTTATTTATTATTATTATTATTTTTATTGCTGGTTGAAATTTACCGTACACCAAATGTACGTGGCTTGGTGCACATGAATGTAAAATATTTTAACAATATTTTATGTTGTTAGGAGATATAATAATTGTATATTTCATAAGATGATCATTAAAAAGAAAAAAGAATATTAAAAAAAAGATATTAAAAAGAAAAAAAGGTAAATCCTAATCTGATGTCATCTTATTTTTCATAAGATCAATCATTACTTCGACTGTAACTTTCTTAAACTTAAAACTGCTCGCAACTTATTGTTCATCCTTTTTTATTTTGCATTCAGTCAATATGCTTGTAGGTGTTCTTCCATATATGACATCTTGAAATGACATGTGAAGATTCCATATATGACATCTTGAAATGACATGTGAAGATGGGGCCCTTCACATTTAAAATACAATGAAATGCAAATATCCAAAAATTAGTACCGTTGAATGAAACATTGCCACTTGTTGATATATAAAGTTAGCCTTTAACATTATCCCTTTTTCTTTAAACAAAGAAAGGTATGAAAGCCCTACCTCAAAATATATTGAGCTAGCATAATATTTACAATCTATAGATTAGAAGTCACTCAATAGGAGTCACAGGAGATACACAGGAGATACACAAGATACGGGTGAGGAATAATATATATCTCAAATATAGAGTGAGGAGACGGTAGAGCATAACTGTCGTACACCTCTACTTATCTTATGCTTCCGATCATACTCAGACTCCTACATCATAATCAATCTCCCCAACAAAATTGGCTATCTAGAGTAACCTTGATGTAGTTTTCCTTTAATTTCGACAATCCAAAAATTAGTACAATTCAATGAAACCTCACCTCATATTAGTATGCCATGTAAAGTTTGGTAGCTTTTGTCCAATCAGATATGATTCCCTCCTCTACTTTCCCCCATATTTAATTATATATAAGCCCATGTCCTTCTCCAATTGTTTAGACCAAAACCAAAATTATTGCATTTCAAACAATTGTAGGAGGCATGAATTGAATGAGGATTTAGTAGTTACAATTACATACCTTACCTAGTATTTAATTATATTTATGGCACTCTAAATAGTTGCAACTAAATTTTTATATTTACTTAAATTGCAGCCATGAATAGAAAGGTTTTTGGTTGATCGTCAATTGACAATGGTTAAAAGATTGATAGCATCAACAGTTAATTCCTCATCCTAAAAGGATGGGTCAACGATCATAGCGAGAAACGGTGACCAGCATACCTCGTCGTCCATGCAAGAGCTTGAAATTGTGTTGTAGCCTGCCTGGAAACAATTACTCAATATGAAGGGAATGAGAGAAACTTCAATGAAGAGAGATCCCCCATCCACCAGCATCACCCCCATGACCAGTCTCCTCATTGGAGGTCCCCGACCAATAGTAAGCTTCATTGGAGATCCCCGACAAACACCCAGCCACCCACTCCTCTGCCTAGATCTCCTCGGACATTCTCAGAGCAGGAGCTCCTCTTGGCGCTTCTTGAAATTCGATGTAGGGAAGAAGAGACGACTGGGAGGGACAATGGGGATGAAGCTCTATGAGAAATATATCATTCCCGTTCCACTAAGAAGCAAGGTTCTTAGGACTAGTGCGAGGGTGGAGTCTTGCCTGTTTTGCAGCGATCCTCACTACAAAGAGGAGTGTCTGATTCGAACGTAAGAAGCAAGAACACAAAGTTCTGGCATGTGTGATTAAGGGTGGGAAGCTTGCAGGGTGGGCGACGAAGGAGCAACGACCACCACTGAAGAGGAAGGAATACGATCACGCTATCATCGCAGTCTCAACATCGATGAAAGCCAATAAGAAGAGGTTCAAATCGAAGTTGGGAGTGATCAGGACGGTCACGGGTTGGCCGTCAATGGATTGTGGTGTTTTCGAGTACCCAGGGTATCAACGCACTAGCTAGAAGAGAAGAAATAAATATTATTCGGGGACGGTATGGTATCTCTATCAAACCGTGGACAGGGGAGAAAGGGCGGTTGAGAAAGGTTTGACAATAGAAGTTTGGATTAGGTTGGTCAGGCTCCCACAACAATGGTTGGAGTTAGGTGCTTTCCAAGATATCGTGTGCAAATTCAGAGTGGTGATGGACGTGGATAAACTCACAGCGTGATACCAGGGGGGTATGCCGAGTAAAAATAGGTTGTCAAAGCGCAAACAAGGTCCCAGAGGTGGTTAGGACAATGGTGGAGAATAAATTCCACCACGTAAATATCATTGTCGAAGATGGTGGACTCACACTAGCCAGTCAAGGGAGGAAGTGGTGGTTAAACCGCCGATCAATAAATAGTTATTTACCAAGGTGAACAACGAGCTATGGGAAAGTCCAAGAGGAGTACATGAAGGAAGAATTTGGGGTATTATCGAGAAAATGCTAAATAAGGAGGTCAAAAAAGGTGCAAAAGGAGGTGAAGAAAATGGTCTAGGCTATGTTGGGAAATTAGGCTATCGAATAGAAACGGGATTCAGAGGGGTCTTTGGGGTCAGATAACATTTTCATTGGATCAGTGGAACCAAAGTCAGGGGGTGGAAAAATAGTTATCTGACGATACCCTGGAGGAGGAACCCACACCAAAGAGAAGAACTGACAAGGCTAAGGAGGCATCGTCACAGCGATAGACAGCGCAACAAGGGAAAAAATTGATGACGGTAAAAGAAATCTATCAAAAGGTGGGGAAGAGGAAAAGCTCCCTGAACTTGGTAGGTGAACATACACATATTTTAATTTTTGGTTTTATTGCAGATTCCATGTTAGTTTAGCCTGTAAATGATTATGGTATTAATTTGCATCATACACACAACACACATACAAACTGCATGGACACTATTAGGGCTAGAGAAGAGGACAATGTACGCATGGTCAAACAAGTTTTTTTATTTTATTTATTTTATTTTTTATAGGGAGAAGGGGGGCACAGTTTTTTAATGTCTAAAATCCTATTCTGGAATGTAAGATGGCTTCGCAAGGTAACCAAATGTGGGATAGTAGGGGAAATTATTAAGAGTCAAAATATTGATATTGTGTGTTTGGAGAAGACTAAGTTGTCTCAACCAACTGACAGATTTCTTAGGGCGTTTAAATTAAATCACAATGTGAATGGAAGTTTAAAGAAGCTCATGGAGCATTAAGGGGGATTATGGTTAGCATCAACACCCATAATTTTGACTTATTGGATTTGGGGGGGGGGGGGGGGGGATTTACGGTATTAGTGACAGTTCAAAGGAAAGTTGGCGGCTAAAAGGAAATGATCACATCATTGTATGGACATAATGACTGAAACCGAAGGAAAGATCTCTGGGACGAGTTTGTTGACATTAGGGGTAGATGGTACTTGCAGGTATTAGGTGGGGACTTCAACATTGTTAGGCACATACATGAGAGGAAAGGAGGAGAGGGCAATGGTCACGACAAGAGATTGTTTAACTAGACCATTTCCAATCTCATGCTAATTGAGATACCGGTTAACGACCGACATTTCACTTGGTCTAATCGGCGTAGGTCCCTTGCCCTAACAAAGTTAGACAAGGTTCTTATCTCAGTGGTTTAAGAGACTTAATTCCCCTGGGCGATGGTGCATTCGTGCATTTGTAATACTTTAGACCACGTTCTTGGCACAACAGAAGAGGACAAATGGTGCTGCAAAATCTCCCGTTTTGAGAAAATGTGGCTAATCATTGGAGATTGTGATGTTCTGGTCAGGATCATCAGGGAGGAGGTGGCTAATCACACAGAACCAGCTGCTAGACTTATTAGGATACGGCAAGACTCTAAAAAAGGTTAAGAAGATGTAACAGTGTCACGTTCAGAAATGTGTTGCAAATGAAGAAGACGATATTGTAGGAGATATATGAATTGGATAAAAAGAAAGAAGTAGGTGACCAGGATGACAACCAATTCGAACAGCTGGCTGGGAATAGGCAAGAAGTTTTGGAGATGTATAATACGGAAGAGGTTATGTGGCGTTAACAGTCGAATGTGAGATAGCTCTGAGAAGGTGATGATAATACAAAGTACTTTCATAAGGTAGTCAGTATGTGACGTAGGAACAATTCATTCACTTCTTGGAGATTGCAGGGTTGGTAGTCTCATGTAAGCAACAGATATCTGAGCACACATATGTGACGTGCAAGGAGTTGTTTGGTAACACTAGGGGAGGACATTGCGAATCAATAGAAGACCTATGGGAGATGTTAGATGAGGATACCTAATGTAGAGTGACGACATTCCAAGATCCATTCACTATAGAGGAGGGAAAAGTTGTGGTTTTGAGGTTGGGTCAGGATAAAGCACCAGGACCCGATGGGTTTCCGATCTTCTTTTACAAGCAATATTGGGACATGGTGAATGGGGAGATTATGGATGTCATGGATGTCATGAACACTTTCTACAAGGGAAACCTAAAAATGGGAAGACTAAATTAAGCCTATGTTTGCTTCATCCCAAAAAATAATATGGTTACAAAGATCGGGGATTTCAGGCCTATCAACATGCTAAATAGCTCGGTCAAGATCATTTCTATGGCGTTGGCTAATAGGCTTTGGGGTATAATTGGGGATATAGTGGAGGAGTACCAAACATGGTTCATCACGGGTAGGGATATTTTTTAGGGTGTGGCTTTGGCCCAGGAGGTGATACAAGAATGCAAAAGCCGTGGGAAGGAAAGGTTTCTTCTCAAACTAGATTTTGAATAGGCATATGACAAGGTGGAATGGAGCTGTCTGCTGGAAGTCCTTAGCAGGTTAGGCTTTGGAAACAAAGATGGATAGAAACTTGGTTGTTGACTGCTAAAGTGTCACGCCCCGATTCCCAAAAAGAGAATACGAAATACGGATATGTGACTAAGCCCAGCAAATGGTTTTCATCATCCATAAGCTGTCAAGAATCTTTACAACATTTCACAAGAATAATCAGAGTCGGAAGCAAAAGAAGTCAACCAAGTATGCATAATTGAATCAATATACCAATAGGAATTTACTTGAAACAAAATCTATTAATCTCAAATAAATCAGATCTGAATAAGTCAATAATCTTGGGTCACAATGCCTAAATACAAATAAACCCAAGTAATCAAGTACATTTATTCAAATCAAGAAACAGCAAAATAATAATTAAAGCAGGAATACCAATAACTAATATCTCATATCGCCAACTCCATCTGGAAACTGATCAACCTGATATGCAATTTAATAAATTGCAGGAAGAGGAAAAAAAACAAACTCCTGTCAATGCAAGTTACGGGCCGCTTGTAGTGCAGGATACAAGTACATGAGAAAGATAAACAAATAGCATGGAATAGGCATGATAATAAAATAGAACAACTAACGTGAATCATGAACAGAATCAAGTAACAACAGGTGTATATAACATGTAATAGGTAACAGTGATGTGTCTAAATTTTATACAAATATTTGTACTCATTTACCCATTAAAATCACTTGTTTTCGTCTATCTTGTGTTTAATTCGTCTTATTTCTATAAGATTTCAAGTAATTGATTATTTTTTGAAGAAATAAGATTTTTGATGCAAAATGTGAATATTTTTGGTAAAAATCAACAAACAAAGCAAAACTATTGATTTATTATTTTTTATTGATTTGTTGAATTTTTATTTTTATAATTTGGCAATATGAGAAGGAAAGTACAATTTTAATTGTCAATAGAGTGTAAAAAGAATAAAAAAATTTTAAAAGGATTTTGATAGAGCTAATGTGAAAATTAGTTAGTTTAATTTGAACTAATTAATTTAAATTTAATTTTTATTTTTAAATTCTAAATCCTTATTTTATTTGTATTTGCAAGACGTGTTTCAAATAAATAAAGATGAAGGGTTCTTTCTGCAAAAGAAAACCCTAATTCCTACTTCTTCTACTTCTATAAATACAACAACAGATGAAGAGAAAAAGGGGGGCGCTGAACGAAAAATAAAAACGAAACAAAAAGAGAAGCAGCAGGTGTGTCCCTCGTGCTCCAGAACGACGTGGCGGCGCGTTGTTCGAGGACTCCAAGACGAAACAGAGAAGCAACAGAAAATAGCGGAGACGTGGCGGTGTGCCCACGTGACGGCAACTATGTCCTGGAGGCTGACGTGGCACACCTGATGACGACCTGACGAGGACAGCCGGCTTCGGTTTTCGAGACAGAAACGGAAAAGAAGAAGAGATATGCAATCCCAAACAATTTTTGTTAGTTGCAAATTTATTATGAACTAAATTTATTTTTCTAGGGCTTTGATGTAGCATAGTTTTGATAACACAATTTTAGTTCCATATTATTTTTCTATTTTTTTATGGTTGTGTGTTTAATTTTTGATCTTCATGCGTACAATTGGTAGATAGACATTTGTATGATTTATTGGATCATGGAGAGACCGAGAGGTAATTTGTGATTTAGAACTATAAATTAAACACCATTAATTGAGCGAAATTAGAGATGATTTACCGCGATTAATGTGACCGTTAAAAAATCCACGGAACTTAATGAGTCTTCGATTAATTAAATTTGCATAGAGATATGACAAACTGTTAGTTAGAGATATTTTTGGTGTTGGTCGAGAGAAAGCATTGAATAATTTGGGGATTTTGGTCTACAACTTGGAAAAATAATATTTTCAATCTTATGGAATTATAAATTGTGTGGGATGAACTAGGTGAAGTCAAAAGCCCTAGAATTAATTTTTCCATTAACAAATTACAAGAATTTCATAGCCCGCTCCCTCTTCATTAATTTAGTTAGCTTTCTTCAGATTAATTTAATTTAGTTGTTTTATCCTCTATTAATTTCGATTTTCCAAATAGTGATTCATCTAGTAAATTCGGTACTCAATAAAATAATTAGTCCCTGTGGGTTCGACACTCTATTCACTTAACTATACTACTTGTTGTGATTTTGTACACTTGCAAATATTCATACCAAACAGGTATCATGCAAGCAGGTGAACTTGTGACAGGTATCGAGTAGCATGTACAGGTAATCATGTATCAGGTAAGCATGTAACAGGTATCATGTAACATGTGTTATGTCATGTCAAGTTTTGTATTATTACTAACTAGGTAGTACTTTATGCATCCCAGGTTTTACTACATGGTTGCTACATTCAAACAAGTTACACTTAGATTTTGTAGTGGAGTCCATAGGGCCGTGTACTCAGGTATCAGGTAAACAAGCACATGTACATGTATCATGTAATAGGTAATCATGCATCAGGTAACAGGTAATCATGCAACAGGTAGGACTAAATCCCCTCCAACTACACCCTCCCATCAGGAAGTATGTAGTTGGATAACAGGTGGGAAATACGGGCCCCCTTCTGAGTGCACCCTCTCATAAGGAAGTATGTAGTAAGGAATCCGATAATCAAAATCATGCATGATCATATAACAGGTAACAGGTAACAGATAATCAGGTGGGAAACACGGGCCCCCTTCCAAGTACACATTTCTATATCTTCCACTACTAGATCTTTCCCTTAACCCTGGCTTGGTTATTTTATTATTAATTAAACAGGCATGTACGTGTCACAAACAGGTCAAGAATAACATGGAATGATCAAGTAACAGGTTCAGGTTGCAAGACAAACATGTACAGGTGAACGATAACACATAAGAGAATAGAACAACGAAAATTCTAGTTCAGGACAGCAAGACAGTACTGTACTAAATCTGGAATTCCCGTTGCTACAAAAATGCAAAAATAATCCATCGGAAGATCTAGAAAATATACTCCCAACCGAATCCAACAAATATATATATAAATTATATAGTATTGTAACTCCTGTTTCCCCGTATTTATATTTTTGTACTGTTTTATGCCTCATTGTACTCTCTCTCGTCTATTTTGAGATAATGTAATTTGTTCTGATTGAATGAAATTATTATTCTTGTCTCAACTCAAATTGTGGGTCCTTTTATCAAATTTGATTGTGTGCCATTTGCACCGTTCTTCATGAGAAATAGGCCGATTCTTCTCGTTTATCTCTCTAATCCCCATTTTTGTGCACTTTGACCATTTCTTCTGTTGGGCTCTTTTTGAAACGGATCCCCAAAACCCACGAACCCGCAAACCCTACTATTTAAACCTACCCTAACCCTAATCCCAAACTAATACTGTTTTAACCTAATCTAACCCGCCGCTAATCATCTCCTTCATCCCGTTTCCTTCTCCTCCATTTTCACACGCCAACCAACCCACCCAATCGCCTCGCCTCCCTCTCGTCTACACAACCACCACCAGACCACCGTCATCGTCCCCACTCCTTCGACATTCGAACCCAACACCCGAACCCACCTAACCTCCATCGCAGAACCCAACACCACCGTCTTCATCCTCCCGAACCCAATCGCCATTACTTCGCCCCGTCATCTCCTCTCCGCCTCGCCACACCCAATACCTCACCACCGTCGTCGCCAACACCCCGAACCACTCGCCCAAACTCCTCCCCTGTTTCGCAGCGAAACAGAGCCGCCCTCGAGATTGACGCGCGCCGCCCCGTCATCGCCGACGACCCCCGCTACGTCGCTTCCCGACCAGTCGTGGCCGTCGCATCGCCACGTCGGAGACCAGCATCGTCGCTTTCCCTCTCCCTCACGCTCAGTTCGTCGAAGAAGAGAACAACGAAGAAGAAGAAGGGAAAAGGCGGGATCGAATTTCAGCCATCAGATCGCGCCAAGATCCGCGCTCTGTGATCGCTGTTCGGTGTTCGTCCACACCAGATCCCGGATCCGCTGTCCCGTGTTCGGCCAGATCCGCTGCGTCGAAGCTTTTCCATTCGCTGCCTCCGCTGTCCCGTGTTCGTGCCGCACCGGATCTGCTTCGCTGTTCGCTGTTTTGGGCCGATCCTGTGTGCGGGGAAAACTCGATCTCCGATCAATTTTTGCACGCGCTTTTTGAGGACTTCTTCCGGGATTTTTTTAACCCAAATTCCAACAAGTGGAGTTTATCATCGTCGATTTAAGGCAAGTAACCTTGTACATTTTATTGTTCTAGTACAAGCCTCCTTGAAATACTACAAATAGTTAGATTGTGACTCCCCTTTGAAATATCATTGTAAATCAATTTTGAACCTTCAAACCCACAATTCTAAGAGTCACAAAACTTCCTCGTATTAAATAATAATCAATTGGACTCTTTTACCCCCTTGAACACATGAATCACATGGACATATGAATTAAGGAGCCCTAAATTTTTAGATACATGTCACATTCAATTTTTGACGAACTTGCGACCCTATAACTTGAAAAACATTTATTATTTGCTGTTTTGACCTCCATTATCATGTACTTATGACACATAATAACTTAGACGCCAAATGACATTTTTCCATAAAATCTACACTAGCAAGTTAATTCTACGTGTTGCTGTCTGAATATTCTTTTGCGGTTTCGACCCTTTTATCATTTGAATCTGGACCCGAGCCCTGAATAGAAATTGTAGAACCGGATGTGTAGATATCGATAGACTCCAAAATGTTTGAATTTGGAGTTACGGTCTAGGAGTTATGGCAGTTATACTGCAGCTGTGTCAGTAGATGCAGATTTGCAAAACTGCTGTATATATTTACCTTGCAAACTAATTTAGCTGTGTAAACAGCGAGCGTTTGACTTGAAATTTTATATGTAGTTGCTGGACACCATATAGGACATCTCCAATTTTTCTTAGAATTAATCTACATTATTTCAACTCTATTTCATATGCATAAATACAAATATACAAATTCTGCCTGAACAAATGTAATAAGCCGGGGTTAAGGGAAAGACTATAGAGTGGACAATATAGGTAAGTGTACTCAGAAGGGGGCCCATGTTTCCCAGTACTCGGTTCATGAACCTGTTGCATGTGATGTATTCATGGAGTCAGTTACTTGACTCATGAACCTGTTGTATTCATGGAACCACTGTGTGGTCTTTGAACCTGCTAGTGTTCACGAACTCGTTTCGTGAACCTGTTATTAAATTTCGTATTCATGAACCGTGCCTGCCTGATACCTGTTACTTGATACCTGAGTACACTGCCCTATAGACTCCATTACTAGGTCTAAACGAAATTGTTTTGACTGTAGCAACCATGTAGTAAAATGATGGATGCATGTCGTGCTACCTAGATAGTAATAATCACATAAGACTTGAACTTAATACCTGATACCTGATTATCCTGTTACCTGATTACCTGGTTACCTGATATCTGATACATGAAACTTGAACATGACACATGTAACTTGAAATATGAACGTGATACGTGAAACCTGAAACATGATACTTAATGTTAGTTACCCGTACAGGTTCACCTGACATATGTTTTACCATTAGCAGTTGTTAACTAGCCTGTTTACTAAGAAGTCCTCCCTTGCTAGCTAAATTCCTGGTTGTTCTCACTACTTGTTGTATCCCTGGTGCATTCTTGATTCCTGTTCCCCCTACTTGTACTCGTTTTTACTATTTGTGGCCCTAGCTTGCACTAAGGGCATTCTCTCTTGTTTTCCCTGTTTTCCCTTTTATATTTATTAAGCAGACTTGGGACAAGCTACCTGCTGGAATTTGGCGAGCAGACATTTCAGGTTTTGCTTGGAGCAAAGACCTGTTTAAATAATTGTTTTTCTTAAGGTATTTATTTCTCCTGCCGTATAAGACTTGTTTCCGAGTTTACACTTGATCCAGACATGAGAACTATTTGAATATTATTATTTGTTTAAATTGTTTTCTGTTGCTTAATAAATTATTCATGCACGCTTGGTTATATATAAATCTGGTTATATTCTTGTTATGATGCTGAGTCGATCCTACAGCTTATGGATGATGTAAAAATCATTCGCTGGGCTTCGTCACGTGCTCGTATTCCATATTTTTGGGAAGCGGGGCGTGACAAGTATTTCACAAAAACATAAAACAGATTTGAATCCAGAAAACATGTTCAGCCAGAAATCAGAAATTTGTATTGAAGAACAGGAAAACAACATGAAAACTCACAAATTAAATCCACAAAAAATCTGATGTATTCCCTAGTATGTTTAGTAACAAAAAATAAAGTTTTATAATTTTCCAATATATATAAAATAGTCAAGTAAAATCAGAAAGCGACAAGAAACAGTAGTTTTGTAAATCTGGAATCATAAACACTGCAATACGAAAACAGCAATATCTCATAAAAGATAAATCGAAATCAAGATCCGTCAAAAGGGTATAAAATAGATACAGTAGGCTAACTTTCATATTCACAAAGATTTTATAGAAAGCAAGTAGAATTAGGTTGAATTTAGGTTTCTTTACAAAACAGGAAGAAAAATCTACTAGTATAGTTGTTTTTTACAAGTATAGAATAGTTTGTAAAACTCATTAAATAAATCCACAAAAATTCAGGGTTAATTCCAATCAGGTCTAGTTATACTGTGCAAAATATTGGATCAAAATAATACCTTTAACATCACGATAAAAATAGATTACTCTTCAGAATCATAGAAAACAAAATCTAGAAATCTCTCTACACCTCTGTAGTAAAATAGACACAACTCACAACTCATAAAACGAAAGTGAGATCTGTCAGAAGGGTTGGAAAATAGACAAAATTCTCTACAGTTCATGTTCACAAGTAAAATTCAAGTAAAATTCATATACTGAAGTTAGTAGGGTCTAAAATACTGAATGAAAACGGGGAATCGACAAAACTGAAAATATTCTTCATACATAAAATCAACTAGTTCATATGAAACTCATCCAAAACATAACCAAACGTGAAATATGGTGTACTAGATGTCTAAACAACATGGTATAGGGTATTTTGCAAGTCCACGACAAGTATAGCACGAATAACACATCAAGCACTCGATATCACAAAATAGCATGCATATATACATCCAAAAAGTGGTCATCCCTAATTGTTTTATGTCATATATGTCATGAGGCAACTATGATCGAATCAACACAATAGAGACAATATATAACAGAGTATTCACACAAGAATTGTCTCTAGAACCCAACTACACTACAGACGGTATTTAGTACTTGTATTACACAAGAAAAAAATGCAAGTTACTTGTATAAGAGATGACGACGGGAACGATGCTACACAGAGAGAACAACAGGAACGGATTCCCGAGCAACGATCACCACGAACGAACACGAACACGAACCACGAACAACGAACTACGAACTACGAACCCGCGAACAAAACTCGAGAGCCACTCCAACCAATAACACGTGCACGAGAGATGCACATGCACACCACACCAACCACAAATGGCCACGAGCACGATAGGGAGGTCGGGACAGCGGTTGGGTGAGTGTGGGGCTGAACTGGCCAGAGTGTAGACGGGGATGGCGACACTGGCGTACGGCGACGGGGCTGCTGATCGATTGCAGGGCGTCGAGAGGCAGGGAGGCACGCACAGGGGGTCGAAGAGAGATCGAGAGAGAGACGGGAGAGATGGGTTGCGGTTGAGTTGCAGGTGGAGTCGGAAGAGGGGAACAGGCCAGGGAGAGGGAGAAGCAGGGTGATCGGGGGTTAGGCTAGAGCTCGGGGATGAGATAGAGATCAGGAGAAGGTGTAGCGGGAGATAGGGAGAGGCGGCGGTATGGGTTAACGAAGTGGTAGGGATGCACAATAGTATATATAAGGTATAGTTTAGGGTTGGGTAGTTGACGGCTGAAGGGTTTCGAGTACGAGTGTGCTAACGGGTTTGGGTAGAGTAATAGGGTTTTCAGGGTAAAATGTATATGGGGTTTAATGGGTATCGAATAGGGTATAAGAGAAGGGTTTGAATAGGATTAGGGAAATAATAGAACCAATTAAAATGAGATGGCTACAAATGGATAAATAAAATAGGGCATGAACAAATAAAATAAAGAGGATAAAAAAAACAGTTCGATCAAAAGGGGACGGAACAAAAGGCTAACAAATGAATCGAGAAGACCAACAAAGAGAAGACAAATCAAATAAATAAATATATTGAAAAAAGTAAGATCCAATATACGGTCCAAAAAGAGATACAATAAGAATCACTTACATGAAAATGTAAATACACTCAAAATACAGAGAATGGAAAACAGGGGTTACAAATCCTACCCACCTAACAAGAACAATTTCTTCCTCGAAATTCAAACAAGAGGTACATAGAATAACCTCGAAAAGAAAAGCAAGAACAAAACAAAAAGCTACCCAAAAATATGAGGAAATTTCTGCTGAATCTCCTCCAGCTCCCAAGTCGACTCACTGGGCGAGTAAGGATTCCAAGAAATACGAACCAACTTGATGACCTTATTCTTAAGCACTTTCTCCCGCCGATCCACAATAGCAACTGACAGAATCTCACAAGTCAAATCAGGCCGAACGGTCAACTCAGAATAGTCGATCAGGTGGCTCTCATCTCGAATATATATCCTAAGTTGTGAGACATGGAAAACATCGTGCACTCTTGATAAAGCTAGCGGCAATACAAGACGATACGCCACCTTGCCTACTCGCTCCACAATATCAGACGGTCCAATAAACCTAGGGATGTGCTTGCCCCCACCACAAAACCGAATGACTCCGCGCCAAGGCAATACCTTTAGGAAAACATGGTCACCAACCACAAAATCCAAAGCTCTCCGATGGACATCGGCCCATCGCCTCTGCCTTTCCTGAGCTGCCAGTAAATGCTTCCTGATCTGAACCACCACATCAACTGTCCTGGTGATCAACTCCGGATCCAATAACTTCCTCTCACCAATGTCATCCCAGCACACTGGTGATATGCACTTCTGCCCATAAAGTACCTCGAACGGTGCAGCTTTAAGACTAGTCTGAAAGCTGTTATTATACGAGAACTCTACGAGATGCAAATGGTCCTCCCATGATCCACCGAACTACAACATTCAGGACCTCAACATGTCCTCAAGAATCTTGATGGTCCTCTCTGACTGTCCATCAGTCTGGGGATGAAGCTGTACCGTACTTTAATTTACTCCCCAAACTGCTCTGAAGACTCCCAAAACTGAGATGTGAATCTCGTATCCCTGTCGGATACAATACTGACTGAAACCCCATAAAGTCTGACAATCTCTTGCATGTACTTCTCAGCTAGGCACGAAAGGGAATGAAGTGAGCACTCTTCGTCAACCAGTCGACAATCACCCAAATGGCATTATGACCCTTAGGACTCCTCGGCAAAACGGTCACAAAATCCATAGTGATATGTTCCCACTTCCACTCCGGAATAGGAAGCGGTTGAAAAAGTCCAATGGTCCTCTGATGCTCTGCCTTAACCTGCTGGCAGATCAAACACTAAGAAAAAACCGAGCCACAGCCCCCTTCATACCATGCCACCCGAAATGAAGCTTCAAATCCTGATACATCTTAGTACCTCCAGGATGGATAGAATACGATGACTAGTGGGCTTCCTCAAGTAACCTCTGACGGACTTCTCCCTTCGGGACACATAACCTGGACCCAAAGCGAAGCAATCCATCAGCATGAATAACCATGTCCATTCTGGACCCAGACTCAACCTCAACTCGAAAATCCTGCAACTACTCATCACCAGCCTGAGCCTCTTTGATCTGATCAACAAGAGACGACTGAAGCTGAAGCATCAAACAACTCCGATCAGAACTCGGTAACAAAACATCAAACTCCAACCTCCGCATCTGCTCAATCAAATCCCTCTACTGAGTTAGGAACATAACTGCTGGTCTTTTGTTCAAAGCATCTGGCACCAAGTTTACTTTACCAGGATGGTATTGCAAACTGATGTCATAATCAGCCATAAGTTCCAACCAACGCCTTTGCCTCATGTTCAACTCCTTCTGGGTGAAGGCATACTTGAGACTTTTGTGGTCTGTAAAGATCTCCACTCGGTCCCCAAGCAAATAATGTCTCCACAACTTCAAAGCATAGATCACTACCGCTAACTCCAAGTCATGAGTCAGATAGTTCTTCTCATGCGGCCTCAACTACCTCGATGCATAAGCAATGACTCGGCCCTTCAGCATTAGAACTGCTCCAAGACCTTTACTAGAAGCATCACAGTGAATTACAAATCTGCCTGAACCATCTAGAATTGTCAACACAGGCGCTGACGTCAACCTGCTCTTCAACTCAGCAAAAGCATCACTGCAAGCCTCAGACCAACAAAACTTCTGATCCTTCCCAGTCAGCTTAGTCAATGGTCCCGCTATCTTCAAGAAATCTTGGACGAATTTTCGATAATAGCCAGCTAGACCTAGAAAACTCCTGACCTCAGAAACTGACTTGGGAACTGGCCAATCCTTCACAGCCTCAACCTTGGCTGAATCCACAGAAATAAGATCGCCCGAGATAACCCCAAGAAAGTGACCCTATCGAGCCAAAACTCAAACTTGCTGAGTTTTCCATAGAGCTGATTCTCTCTTAAAGTCTGCAGAACCAACCTAAGATGCTTAACATGATCTTCCTGATTCCGAGAATATACCAGAATGTCATCAATGAAGACCACCACAAATCTATCCAAGAACTGGGAAAAGATCCTGTTCATAAGACTCATAAATATAGCATGCGCGTTCGTGACCCCGAACGACTTCACAAGATACTAATACTGCCCATATCTAGTCCTGAATGCAGTCTTATGTATATTAGTCGCCCTCACCTTGACCTGATGATACCCAGAACGAAGATCCAACTTTGAGACAACATCAGCTCCACTCAACTGATCAAACAAATCATCGATCCTGGACAAAAAATACCGGTTCTTCACAGTAACACTGTTTAGTTTCCGATAATCCACGCACAGTCGATGACTACCATCCTTCTTGTTGACAAAAAGGACTGGAGCACCCCCAAAGCAAAACACTGGGTTTGATTAACCCCAAGTCAAGCAACTCCTGAATCTGCACCTTAAGCTCTGCTAACTCAACCGGTGCCATCCTATAGGGACTCTTTGATATCGGCACCATACCCGGCAGAACTTCAATACTGAACTCCACATCCCTATCAGGGGGTAAGCCAGGCAACTCCTCTGGAAAGAATCCAGGAAATCCCGTACTACTAGAGGCGCAGCCTCACAGCCTGAATGCAATTCCATTCCACAATTCTCCTAATCAACTGTAGTCTCAGCTCGGCCAAGAGACATCTCCCCGGCATGAAACTCAAACTCCATACAATCTGGAATCTGGAACACAACTTTCTTGGCACGAAAATCAATAATGGCGTGGAATTTACCCAATCAATCCATACCGAGAATAACGTCAAATCCTGAATTTCCAATTACAATTAGGTTGGCCTTAAAATCTGTGCCACCAATAATTACGGGACACTGCCTGCACTCCCGGAAATAAATGACAACTCCACCACAATGTTCTAAGCCTCAGACATGATGCTGCAATCCAACTAATGGCGAGCCACAAATCGAGAGGAGACAAAAGAATGGGTTGCCCCAGAATCAAAAAGAACATGAACAGGAAAAGTGCAAACAATGAAAACTCCTAAAATGGAATAAAAAAGACAAGGGAACAAGGAATGGTTGAACAGGATTGAGGAAAAACATAAAACAGAAAGATAATATGAAAGAATAAAAGCAAGAGAAATAAAAAGAAGCAAAAGAGAAACAACAAAATAACAAAACAATAAAAGCAAAATATACCTACAACAACTCCCTCTGCTGACTCCGCATCAACAACAGTTAGGTTGAAAGCCTGACCTCTTCTGGGGGCAACGGTTCTCCGACTGACAATCTGGTGCTAAGGAGGAAGATGTGGCCTAACAAAACCATGAGCTGGGGCTACCTGCTGTACTGGACCCCTGACTGGAAGACCCATCCTCCACTGTGGGCAATTCCGTACTGAATGGTCAGCAGCACCACATCCAAAGCACCGACGGTTGGCACTCCTACACTCCCTACGATCATGCCCAGCCAACTGGCAAAAGTCGCAGAATCTAGTGCTTTGGGAACTAGCAGAAGAGTAAGGGGCTGCCCTGACAGGATGGACAAAAACAGGCCTCCGAACCACGCCACTAGAAGGCCTAGCAACAGCAGAGTCGGAACAGTCCGCTGAGGAGGAGCCAATCCACCACGAGCCTGCTTCTGAGCTCGAGCTGCCTCGAGAGCCTCAACATAAGTACACAAGCGAAGTGAGACAAGCTACACCTTTATGTCTCGCTTAGTCCCAATATGAATCTACGAGCTCTGTCCTCTTCGTTCGCCACAAGAACATCTGTGAAGCGACTAAGTCTTGTAAATTCAGCTGCATACTCATCCACAGACCTGAAGCCCTGTTTCAAGAAAGTCTCATGTTACAACATTGCATGGACAATATATAACAAAATTTCACTACTAGAAATAACAACCAAACTGTTTCAGGGATAGGAATCGTTGCTCCATTTCCACTCGGGTGCTGCTAGGGAAGAACTTCTCCAAGAAGCTCCTAGTGAAAGTAGTCCAAGTGATCGGTCATTCGAGCCTTTCAGACTCGGATCTCCACCAAATATGAGCCAGATCCACCATCTGGATGGCCACCACATCCACTCAATCATCATCTGCACCTCTAGTTGCCAAAAGCAGTTGCTCAGTCCGGATCAACCATTATTTAGCCTCCAAAGGCGTCTCAGTGCCTGAAAACCTGTCAGGATGCAGCCTCATGTAGTCCGTGACTGTACCCAGACAGGGAGGAAGAGCAGCCTGCATAGGCACAGCGGGCAGCGGAACCCGAGCAGCCTCCAAAGCAGCCATCACCAAGTCACTGTGGTTCTGTTGCATATTGATCAGCCGTTCCAACACAGTGGTGACGGCCTCAATCCCAGGCTGATCATCTTGGGGACGAGAAGCAGAACCTCTACGAGGCATAGTCTGCACAAAACAAAAAACAATTAGCATTCAGATTAAAGTTGATTATAATTCATTTATGTATGCATGGTTTGTGTAATGTTGAGCCAATCCCAGATCGAACCAAGATTGTTTAATATATCAATCAAAATAATACATTAGCCAAACCTGGGTTCTGATACCACTAAAAACCTTGTCACGCCCTGCTGCCCAAAAAAGAGAATGCAGAATATGGATACATGACTAAGCCCAGCGAATAATTTTCATCATCCATAAGCTGTCAGGAATCTTTACAACATTTCACACGAATAATTAGAGTCGAAAGCAAAAGAAGTCAACCAAGCATGCATAATTGAATCAATATACCAACAAGAATTTACTTGAAACAAAATATATTAATTTCAAATAAATCAGATCTGAATAAGTCAATAATTCTGAGTCACATTGCCCAAATACAATTAAATCCAAGTAATCAAGTACATTTATTCAAATCAAGCAACAGGAAAATAATAATTAAAGCAGGAACTCCAGCAACTAATATCTCATATCACCGACTCCATCTAGCAACTGATCACCCTGATTTGCAATTTAATAAATTGCATGAAGAGGAAAAAGAAAAACAAACTCCCGTTAATGCAAGTTACGGGCTGCTTGTAGTGCAGGATACAAGTACGTGGGAAAGATAAACAAATAGCATGGAATAGGCATGATAATAAAATAGAACAATTAACGTGAATATGAACAGAATCAAGTAACAACAGGTGTATATAACATGTAACAAGTAACAGGTATCATGCAAGCAGGTGAACATGTAACAGGCATCAAGTAGCATGTACAGGTAATCCTGTATCAGGTAAGTATGTAACAAGTATCATGTAACAGGTGTTAGTCATGTCTAGTCTTGTATTATTACTAAATAGGTAGCACTTCATTCATCCCAAGTTTTACTACATGGTAACATGTAATCATGAAACAGGTAGGACTAAATCCCCTCCAAGTACACCCTCCCGTAGGAAGTATGTAGTTGGGTAACAGGTGGGAAACACTGTTGTGCAATCTAGACTATCTAAATAACAGATCAACTAGACACAAATTAAAAACCTCGCAAGTGTACGAATCGTTTAGAGAGGTGTAGTGACGAGCAAGGGTCGATCCCACAGAGATTGTAGAAATTAACTTACTAACCAATAAAATAGAAATAAGGATCTTAAGGTGTTGTTCTAAAGAAATTAAAAGATTAAAAACTATATCTAGTAGTTCTGAATCACAAATATCTATTAAGTAGTTGGGCTCTGATTTCCACCTGTAGTCAGTAATGCTAAGTCACCTTCTTCACTATTCTAGTTACTCATGTTCGTTCCTTTAAGGGCATGGTATCTACTCCTTAAAGTATTGTTTCCCTAGCCAAGAATTAAGCATGGTATCTACGCTAATTCGTTTCTTTCCTTAAGCATTTAGCATGATATCTACTAAGTTGCACTTAAAGAAAACATAAGAACAATGGAAACGAACAAACACTCGAAGTTCTAGAAATTGGTATCAGATCTAGATCCTTCAAGTTGATTAAACCAAGAACCCCTAAAGATTCCTGTGTTACAAGTTATGAGTACGAGATACGGGTCGTCTCTATGCTCATATAACAGATTCAGATTTATACTACGCAAACTTGATAATCTCAGGTTCTGTATGGCAGTCGACTTGCTGTCACTCTCAGTCGACTGCTCTTAGAACTTCTGAACAAGTTTGTATATTATAAATCTATACCAATACTCTCAGGTTTAATCAATAAGTAATAGAATAGCATTCAGAAGAATATAAGCATTACATAACTACGGTTTCAATCTACCCAACTATGAAATTAGTTCCACATAATAAAACTTTTATTGACTAATAGTTTCGAATACATGATGAAAATAAAAACTAGAAAGAGAAGAAATAAACTGATGATGATTGGTCTGAGAAGTCGACTGCTGTCACTCAGTCGACTGGTTTGTTGCTTCAGTCTACTCGATCTCCTTCTTCTTCGATGCTGATAGAATACTCCTCTTGGTTGATGATTTGATGATTCAGAAATTCCGTGATTCGATTCCCTCTTTAGAATAACGCCTCTTGGTTGATATTTATAGAATACGGGAAGAGAATTACGGTTTGCACTTTTTCCAAAAAAGTCCTCTTATTTTATTTATTTCCTTCCTTATTTGATCGGCGTTTTATTTCTTTCTCTTTTCTTCTTTTCTTCCTTTTCGGCTAACCACGTGCTCTTGCCAATCCCCGATCTCTAGCTTTGATTTGTTGGAGAAGTTGTTCTTCGCATATAACTTGGGTTTGGATAACTAAATCTTGCTTCGTATTTGGATGAGGATGATTCTTCGCTGTTCTTATCTTTTGACTCCGCCGAATGCAGTCGACTGGTGTTGGATGTAAGTCGACTGTGCCGAGACATCTGTGTCTTCATGATTCATCAGTCAAGTCGACTGTGCCGAGCCCCATCAATCTCTCTGTCCAGTCGCCTATTGGTGGAATCAGTCGACCTATGCTTTGCAGTTCCCTGTGTATCATCCTCTCAGTCTGTATTAGCCTTGAATCTGCTTCGGTTAGCTGCTTTTAGGCTGTTTCTTATGGAAAAGAGAAAATAAGAGTAAAATAACACATATAGAGCATTTAAATATCTTAATTGCACTAAGATTATTGCTCCTAAATGTGAATATTATTGGGTTCATCAAACACGGGACCCCTTCTGAGTACACCATCTCATAAGGAATTATGTATTCAGGAATCAGATAATCAGAATCATGCATGATCATATAATAGGTAACAGGTAACAGATAATCAAGTGGGAAACACGCCCCCTTCCAAGT
The DNA here is from genome assembly GCA_017893485.1 of Hemerocallis citrina. NCBI lineage: Eukaryota > Viridiplantae > Streptophyta > Magnoliopsida > Asparagales > Asphodelaceae > Hemerocallis > Hemerocallis citrina. The sequence continues at coordinate 185,273,911 of CM030362.1, forward strand.
ATACATTTCTATATCTTGCAATACTAGATCTTTCCCTTAATCCTAGCTTGGTTATTTTGTTATTAATCAAACAGGCATGTACGTGTCATAAACAGGTTAAGAATAACATGGCATGATCAATTAATAGGTTCAGGTTGCAAGACAAACATGTACAGGTGAACGATAACTCATAAAAGAATAGAACAACGAAAATTCTAGTTCAGTACAGCAAGACAGTACTGTACTAAATCTGGAATTTCCGTTGCTAAAAAAATGCAAATCTGGATCCGTCAGAAGATCTAGAAAATAGACTCCCGGCCAAATCCATCAAATATATATAAGTCATATAGTATTTCACAAAAACATAACTCAAAATAGATTTGAATCTCGAAAACATGTTCAGCCAGAAATTAGAAATTTGTATTCAAGAACAAAAAAACAGCATGAAAACTCACAAATTAAATCCACAAAAAATCTGGGGTATTCCCTAGTATGTTTAGTAACAGAAAATAAAGTTTCATAATTTTTCAATATATATAGAATAGTCAAATAAAATCAGAAAGCTACAAGAAATAGTAGTTTTGTAAATCTGGAATCATAAACACTACAGTACGAAAACAACAATATCTCAAAAAAGATAAATTGAAATCAAGATCCGTAAAAAGGGTGATAGAATAGATACAGTAGGATAACTTTCATATTCACAAAGATTTTATAGACAGCAAGTAGAATCAGGTTGAATTTAAGTTTCTTTACAGAACAGCAAAAAAAATCTGCTAGCATAGTAGTTGTTTACAAGTGTAGAATAGTTTGTAAAACTCATCAAATAAATCCACAAAAATTCAGGGTCAATCCCAATCAGGTCTAGTTATACTATGCAAAATATTGGATCAAAATAATGCCTTTAACATCACGATAAAAATAGATTACTCTTCAGAATTCATAGAAATCAAAATATGGAAAACTCTCTACACCTCTGTAGTAAAATAGACACAACTCACAACTCATAAAACGAAACTAAGATCTTTCAGAAGGGTTGGAAAATAGACAGAATTCTCTACAGTTCATGTTCACAAGTAAAATTCATATACTCTCTACACCTATGTATTTAGTACCTGTATTACATAAAGAAAAGAGTACAAGTTACTTGCCTGAGAGATGATGATGAGAACGACGATGCACAGAAAGATTAACGAGAACGGATTCCTGGGCAACGATCACCATGAACGAACACGAACACGAACCACGAACAACAAACTACGAACTACGAACTACGAACCCGCGAACAAAACTCGGGAGCCGCTCCAACCAATAACATGTGCACGGGAGATGCACATGCACACCACACCAACCACAAACGGCCACGAGCACGATAAGGAGGTCGGGACAGCGGCTGGGTGAGTGCGAGGCTAAACTGGCCAGAGTGTCGATGGGGATGGCGACACTGGCGGATGGCGACGGGGCTGCTAGTCGACTGCCGGGCATCGAGAGGCAGGGAGGCATCCACAGGGGTTCGAAGAGAGGTCGAGAGAGAGATGGGAGAGATGGGTTGTGGTTGAGGTGCAAGTGGAGTTGGAAGAGGGGAACAGGGCGGGGAGAGGGAGATGCAGGGTGATCGGGGGTTAGGCTAGAGCTCGGGGATGAGATAGAGATCGAGAGAAGGTGCAGCGGGAAATAGGGAGAGGCCGTGGTATGGGTTAATGAAGTGGTAGGGATGCACAGTAGTATATATATGGTATAGTTTAGGGTTGGGTAGTTGACGGCTGAAGGGGGGTTTCGGGTACGGGTGTGCTAACAGGTTTGGGTAGAGTAATAGGGTTTTCAGGGTAAAATGTATATGGGGTTTAATGGGTATCGAATAGGGTATAAGAGAAGGGTTTGAATAGGATTAGGGAAATAATAGATCCAAATAAAATGAGATGGCCACAAATGGATAAATAAAATAGGGCATGAACAAATAAAATAAAGAGGATAAAAAATAACAGCTCGATCAAAAGGAGACGGAACAAAAGACTAACAAATGAATTATGAAGACCAATAAAAGAGATGACAAATCAAATAAATAAATATATTGAAAAAAAATAAGATACAATATATGGTCCAAAAAGAGATACAATAAGAATCAATTACATGGAAAGTAAAATATACTCAATATACAGAAAATGGAAAACAGGGGTTACATAAAGTTTATGACCTAGTTAATGGGGGTACCAGCAAAGGAAATCAAATGCAGAAGGGAACTTCGACAGGGGGATCCTCCGTCCCCCTATTGTTCACTCTAGCAGTAGACGGTCTTTATATGATGCTAAAATCGTATAGAGAGAAAGGGTTGATTATTAGGTTGGACCTGAGGAGGGGGGTATCCATTGTAATCAACGTACATTACACAGACGACACCTTAATATTTGGAGAATGCGACATTGCACTGGTGACCCTACTTAAGTGGAGGCTGTATCTTTTTTAGGACTTGCCGAGACTGAAGGTCAACTATTATAAGAGTTCCATCACCTTTTTGGGCGACACCAGGGAGAATGGCCATGCGGTGGCTGCTGTACTAATTGCCCAGTATAGACGCTACCTTTAAAGTACTTGGATTTGCCGATCAGAAGCCGGAATTTAAAAAGGGAGGATTGGAACGAACTGATCGAGTAAATTGCTAATAGGCTGGAATCTTGGAAAGGGAAGATGCTCTCCTTCGGTGGATGCTCGATTATGCTTAATTCAGTGATTAGCTCGATTCTTCTACACCTTTTATCCTTCTTTGAGATAACGGTTTGGGTTACCAAAAATATAGATAGGTTAAGATGGCGGTTCCTTTGTAATGGGTAGGGGGAAGATGGGAAAGGTTATTTGCTAATCAAGTGGGGGTTGCTTTGCAGTGGGAAGGAGCTCGGAGGGTTGGGAGTTATCAACCTCTGTTAAATGAACCAAGCATTATTATGTAAGTGGCGGTGGAAAATCACAACAAGGAGAAATGTGAAATGGGTAACCTTGGTCATGGCTACTTACCTTAGACACAGAAGCATGCACCAAAAGTAAAAGAATATTGCATCAATGTCTGGCTTTTGGTGGGGAGTGTCGCGGATAAAAGATATTTTGCTGGTAGGAGTAACGTTAGGGATGGCAACTAGGTCAGATTGACCCGTGACCTGCCCATAACCGCTTGCCCTCGACCAGAACCTGTTTGACCTAGTTCGGGTTCGGTTCAACCCCGACACCCTAAACGGGTCGGACTGGGTTGAATTTTCGCACCATCAAATCCGCTCGACTCGGCCCGCGTAACCCGCAACCCGACGCAACCTGACCCGAACCTGACCTACAACTCACTGGACTGCGAAGAAATGCAGCCATTGCTGCTGCTCTTGCTGGGTTTTTTTGTTTGTTTTTTTTCCTTTTTTTTTGGGGGGGGGGGAGGGGTTGCCTATAAAACCCCCCTAATTTCACTCAATTTTTTCACACATTCACTCTACACTCCACCAATCTACTTTCTTACTCTCTTAACTCTCTACCACCACTACTACTACTACTCTTAATCTACTTCAACAAAGAAGCAACAAAGAAGTGAACAACTTCGATCGTGTCGGATTTGTATCGAACTGACTATGACACTACGTCTACTACCAACTCTCTCTACTACTCGAATTCTTGTCGAAGCTCGACTCTACTACATATTTTCTTATGTGAAGATGCTCAATCGTTTGAATTCTCTTCGTCTACTCAACTATCTTAGTTTCTCTCTCAACTCTATATTAGTGAAGTACTGTATCAAAATTTCTCAACTCTCTCAACTCTTTACTATTGTTGTAGCTTTAATTTTTATTATTAAACTTGTTTGTTGGTTTTTCGCTACTCACTCAACTCTCTCAACCCTCCTATAATTTTTTAGATTTTTTTTCCCACATATACTACTACTTCATCTATCTCAAACCTCCTACATATTTTTTGTTTTTACACATACACTACTACTACACTACGTTTATCATGTCCCGATCACGAGGTATCAGCCGTAGCTAAAGTGCGACAAAAGTAATAACATGTCTACTACTACAACAAAAAATCATAACTATCTCAATCCTCCTACAAAAAAAGATCATTTTTTAGAAATTTTTTTCACGTATAATACTACGTCATCTATCTCAATCCTCTTACATATTTTTTGTTTTTACACATACACTATCACTACACTACATTTATCATGTCCAGATTAGGCCGTAGCCAAAGGTTGTAACGATATTCCGACAATGGGCATAACTTGTCATTGGAATCGATAGTGATTGGCTCATTTAAAATAGAATCATATCACTTGCCACTTTGCCGTACCCCCATAGTGGTATGGTTATTGCAACACGTGTTTTAGAAATTTGTGATTTATTTCATATTCGCGATAAAAAATTTTCTATAGTTTTAATAATGCCTCCAACAATAATAGATCGATTACTACATTAAAACAACAATTAGCTCCTCCATGTCTTGAAATTTTTCATGTTAGATGTGCATGTCATATTCTAAATTTATGTGTACAAGATGCTTTGAAAGTAGCCGATCCATATGTGTATGCAATTACAAATTGTGTACATTTTATTACTTTGAGTGGTACTATGCTTCAACAATTTAAAGAATGATGTAATCTTAAGGGAGTACATTTTAGAAAATTCTCTAGAGATGTTAAATATCGATGGAACTCTACTTTCGACTTATTAAATGTTGTTAATCAATACAAAGCAGTTATAAATGTTTTTTTAGTGCAAAAAACATGAAATTTTTTAAATGACTCGAATCATGGTTTTTTGCCGAATCTTTGTTAAAGTTTTTGGAACCTTTTAAAACCACAACTGTGAAGTTTTCAAAATCTTATGATTCCACTCCTAGTAGTATTTTTATGGGCAAATGGCAAAAAATACCTATGATCTATGAGGTAAAAGCTTTTAACCCCCTAATCTATGAGTCAATGCGATAAACCCCCTGAACTATAAATTACGGTCAAATCTAGTATGAAAAACCTAAAAAGAGACATGAAATGACCAAATTGTCCTTATATTAGTAAACCATTAAAAAAACCAAAAAAGAAAATTCAGAACTTAAAAAAAAACCAAAAAATCAGAATCTAAAAAAAATTCAAAACCAAAAAAATCTGACCTTTGTTTTAATTTTTATGTTCTCAGATCAAAATCAAAATCAAAATCAAAATGTTATTCAAATCTTAAATCAAAATGTTAAATCAAAATCAAAATCAAAATCCAAATCTAAAATCCAAAATCAAAATCTAAAATTCAATGTTTATGTTATTCTTAATTTTCGTTCGTTTTTCTTTTTGGGTTTTGATTGTTGGGTTTTCTTTGTTTTCTTAGGATCGAAAGGAGGCAACGGGAGCTAAATGTGGTGGCGGTGGGGATGGAGGAGGCGGCGGTGGGGGTCAGGTAGAGGTCGATGGCGGGGTCAGGGTCGGGTGCTGATAATGATGATGATGATGATGAGTTCTGATGTTGTTACTCCTCTTGGATTTTTGGAGTTGGATTTTGAATTGGGAGTGACAGGGAGGGGATTTGGATTTGGATTTAGGATTTGGGATTGAGATTTAATATTTGGATTTTGATTTAAAAAATTCAATGCTTATGGATTTGGAAAAAAATGTTGATTTTTGTTTTGATTTGGATTTTAATTTTGGTATGGATTTTGATTTTGATGATGATATGATGGATTTTGGTTTTTATTTGTGTGAAAAGTTTTTGGTTTTTTTCTGGTTTTTCTTCTAATGGATTTTTGCGGTTTTTTTTGGAGACAAAGAAACAGTGAACAATAAGGGCAATTTGGACATTTCACATAGATTTTTAGGATTTTCATATAGGTTTTGACTGCATTTTGTAGTTTTTTTTTTTGGGGGGGGGGGGGGGGGTTATCGCTTTGACTCATAGATCAGGGGGTTAAATGCTTTTGCCTCATTAATCATGGGTGTTTTTTGCCATTTGCCATATTTTTATTTCTATAATTACTATGATGCAAACTTTTCAAGAAATGCTTTTCTCATATTAGCCATATTGTTATCCCGCTTATGATAAATTTTTAAAGTATTTTAATCCTCCTCTTATGTTGTATTATATTGCTACTTTAATGGATCATCTTATCAAATTAGCTTGTACGAAGAGTTTGATTGAATTGTTTTTTTTACTTTACTTAACGAAGGCTCTGAATATGAGTGTAATGATTATTTAGCTACATTTGAGTTGACATTGAATAACTTGTATAATTTTTATGATAGAACCTATGCATCTAGTAGTACAACATGCCAAACTAGTATACCAACTTCTTCTTCTACTAGAGGTAAGGGTAAGAGTACGTTAGAAGATGACACTGCTTATTTACTTTCTTGTATTTAATCTAAAAACCTAGGACTAATGAACCTAATTAATTAAACTGGTATAATTCACTGGAAAGTGAGAGTTCCAGTTCGAAGATTGAAGTGTTATAATGGTGGACGAACATGAAACTTTTTTTCTAATTCTTTCACATATAGCTAGAGATCTAATAACCCCTCATGTGTTTACAGTTACATCAGAAAGTATTTTTTCTTCAAGTAGCATGGTTTTAACAAATTACAGGAATCGCTTGAAGCCGGATTTGTTGGATATGCTCTTGTACACCGAATATTGGATGAAATCTGAAAACAAGACTCAATGAATAGCGGTGGACACCTCAACAAGTGAAAGCAACTCACCTGAAGATCAACAAGCTTGGTAGAGAATTTGGGGAGATGAGATCCTAGGTTTAGGTTAAGTAGAGGTGCACGACAGTAGTCTAATGCCCTCTCTGCAATCTAACACTAGGTTATCTCGAACCTTAGATTATCCTCTTAAACATGTAATTCAATATATTTGTAAGATTTTTAGTTTTTATTACATGTATTTGTATGTAAAAATGTTGTAAAAACATTATTACAAGTTGAAATGAATAATACATACAATTTTGTTTCACTCTTATACTTGATGTACACTTTTTTTAATTTTTTGGAGTTAAAAAAATTAAACCAAAACCCAGGCCAACGCATGATCCGGTCGGGTCAGGTTCAACCTAAAAGGGTTGGCGGGTCGGGTCGAGGTTTTGAAACTTCAATCCGGATCGGGTTTAGGCCCAACCCGGCCTGAGCCCGTCCACTCCCTGGGCAAACCTGGCAGGTTTGGGCCCAGCCCGGACCGCCCGCCCCGAATGTCAACCCTAAGTAACGTTCTTTATTTGAAACAGAACATAGATTGACTATTGGAAAGATTGGTGGTGGGCCCCATCAATTTAAAAAGAAGATTCCCTGAGGCATATAAGTACGCATCAGATAAGAATGACTGGGTGACGAGTTAGTGGCAGAACGAAGCATGGAGGCCAAGAATAAATGGTGAACTGAGCAAGGTGGCAAGAAACCAGAAAAGGGAACTCATTCAATTTTTGCAAGACTGAAAACTGACGAGTTAGGATCATCAAGATAGGATCGCCTATGGGACTGGTAATGGTAGACAATTTTCAGTAAAATCGAATTATGAATTGATCAATTATGGGGGAGTGCGAGTGCACGATCTAGTATGGACCGCTGATGGTGCGTGCTTTCAACTAGCTTGCTGTGCGTAACAGTATTCTAACTAGGGACAACTTGGCCAGGTGAAAGTGGCAAGGTCTAGGAGAATGCATCAAGTGCAATCTAGAAAGGGAAACGGTGGATCACATGTTCATGATTTGTCGGTATGCTAAACCGTTATGGGAGGACTTGTTCCGCAAATTCAGTATCTATACTGGATACAATCCAATATGTTTGGGGATCTTGGAGGGAGCACAATGTTCGTAGGTGCAACATTGAGCTTTGGGAGACTGAGATAGTCGCTACCTGTTGGGCCATATAATTAGAAAGGAATAATATATGATTAGAAAGGAATAGTGAAATCTTTAGACCCACTCACAGTCCACTCATGCATCAACAACTTCTAAACATGATTTATGTCCAAAAAAAACTTTTAAGCAAGATTAAAAGCTAGTACTATTTTTTGGACACAAACAGCAGGTACCTAGGCTAGAAAGACGGTTTAGGAGATATACGCTGACGTTACTACTTCCGCATACGTGGGAGATTTAGAGGATAGGGTGGGAACACAATAGATCATGCGGTGAGTGTCCGGCCACATACACGGGTGTGCGTTCTTGCTTAGTTCTGTTTTTGAATTCATGTTTGGGTAGCTCTTTTGAGCGGGGACCTCTTAAAGGTTTGAGGGGAGGGGATCTCTTTTTTTTTTGTAGAGAATAAGTATTATGACTCAGCTGGTTGGGTTACATGAACTTCATACTCCATATTTTGAATGCATATTTTGTTAAATAACTTATTAATGGACGACGAGGTAACTTTAGCCCCACCATTTATGATCACCGAATATATATATATATATATATATATATATATATATATATATATATATATATATATATATATATATATATATATATATATATATATATATATATATAAGGAAAAAGGGGTATGAGCAACTTGCTCATTTAGTAAATAAGCAATTGATGATATGGCATGCATGTGATTGGAAAATCCTTAAAAGAGTTAGTTGTCCAATGCATGTGATCCATGTGATGCATTGGACAACTAACTCTTTTAAGGATTTTCCAATCACATGCATGCCATATCATCAATTGCTTATTTACTAAATGAGCAAGTTGCTCATATCCCTTTTACCCATATATATATATATATATATATATATATATATATATATATATTGTAAACAGTCTCGAAATGTATTGAAATTGTTCATCGCCACTTTGTTCGAAGGATGACATGTTTAAGAGCCTTTTGTGCATGCAAGCCTAGTAGTTGGGGTCCAACAGTACACGATGAAACATGCCCAACATATTACCTTTGGTTATTGCCGACGACTTCGTTAGCATTGGAAGTGCTAACTCATCTACCAAAGAAAGGTTCATGGTTTTTAGGATGGCTCATTAACAATATGGTCTAATAAAAAACTTTTATTCAGATAGATTTAACCGACTTCAAATACATTGCATGAAAAACTTTATTCTTGTCATTAGAATAAAGTTTTTCATGCAATGTATTTGAAGTCGGTTAAATCTATCTGAATAAAAGTTTTTTGTGCAAGTGACATTACAGTGAAATACCAAGATAAATTGGTCAAGCCTGTAACTCCTATTTCCCCGTATTTATATTTTGTACTGTTTTGTGTCTCATTGTACTCTCTCGTCTATTTTGAGATCATGTAATTTGTTCTGATTGAATGAAATTATTATTCTTGTCTCAACTCAAATTGTGGGTTCTTTTATCAAATTCAATTGTGTGCCATTTGTACCGTTCTTCATGAGAAATGGACGGATTCTTCTCATTATCTCTCTCATCCCCATTTTTGTGCATTTTGACCATTTCTTCTGTTGGGCTCTTATTGAAACGGATCCCCAAAACCCGCGAACCCGCAAACCCTATTATATAAATCCCTAACCCTAATCAAACCCTGTTACTGTTAAACCCTAATCTATACCCCGCCGCTAATCACCTTCTTCACCCCGTTCCCTTCTCCGTATCTTTCGCACGCCATCAACCCAAATTCCTCCACTCCGATCACCATCGCCATACCCAATCCGCCTCGTCGACCCCCACAGCACCACCACCTCCACAAACTCCATCGACGTCGCCTCCGCCATCTCTCCAACCACCGAACTCCACCCTCTGTTCGAACCCAACAGCAGAATCGCCATCGCCGCGCCGTCGCTTCTCGACGTCGCACCATTGTCTCCGCCGTCGTCGTCGTCCTCGTCACAGTCGAAGCCATCGCCGCGCAGTCGTCGCACTCACCCTCTCCCTCTCGCACTCTGTTTCGATCGAAAGAACGAAGAAGAGAACGAACGAAGGAAGAAGACAACGATATTGGCGGGATTTAATCTTGGCCATCAGATCACGTCAAGATCCGCGCTATCAGAGCCCACCTGATCGGTGTCCCGTGTTCTGGCCACAGCGGATCCCATTCCGCTGTACGCTGTTCGTCCCAGATCCGGTGCGCTGAAGCCATCTGATTCGCTACCGTTGCTGTACCGTGTTCGTGCCGCACCAGATCCGCTCGCTGTCCGCTGTTCTGGGCTGATCCTGTGTGCGGGGAAAACTCGATCTCCGATCAATTTTCGCACGCGCTTTTTGAGGACTTTTTCCAGGATTTTTCTACCCAAAATGCTTCTACAAGCGGATCTAGTCATCGTCAAATTATGGCAAGTATCCTTGTACATTTTATTGTTCTAGTACAAGCACCCTTGAAATACTACAAATAGTTAGATTGTGACTCCCCTTTGAAAATCATTGTAAATCAATTTTGAACCTTCAAACCCACAATTCTATGAGTCACAAAACTTCCTCGTATTAAATAATAATCAATTGGACTCTTTTACCCCCTTGAACACATGAATCACATGGACATATGAATTAAGGAGCCCTAAAATTGTAGATACATATATATTTAGTATTTTGATGAATTTGCGACTATTATGACTTGAAAAACATTTATTAGTTGCTGTTTTGACCTCCATGATTATGTATTTATGCTACATAATGACTTAGACACCAAATAACATTTTTCCATGAAATCTACACTAGCAAGTTAATTCTACGTGTTGCTGTCTGAATATTCTTTTACGGTTTTGACCCTTTTATCATTTGAATCTGGACCCGAGCCCTGAATAGAAATTGTAGATCCGGATGTGTAGATATCGATAGACTCCAAAATGTTTGAATTTGGAGTTACGGTCTAGGAGTTATGGCAGTTATACTGCAGCTGTGTCAGTAGATGCAGATTTGCAAAACTGCTGTATATATTTACTTTGCAAACTAATTTAGCTGTGTAAACAGCGAGCGTTTGACTTGAAATTTCATATGTAGTTGCTAGATACCCTATAGGACATCCACAATTTTTCTTAGAATTAATCTACATTATTTCAACTCTATTTCATATGCATAAATACAAATATACAAATTCTGCCTGAACAAATGTAATAAGCCGGGGTTAAGGGAAAGACTATAGAGTGGACAACATAGGTAAGTGTACTCAGAAGGGGGCCCGTGTTTCCCAGTACTCGATTCATGAACCTGTTGCATGTGATGTATTCATGGAGTCAGTTACTTGACTCATGAACCTGTTGTATTCATGGACCCACTGTGTGGTCCTTGAACCTGTTAGTATTCACGAACTCGTTTCGTGAACCTGTTATTTAATTTCGTATTCATGAACCGTGCCTGCCTGATACCTGATACTTGATACCTGAAACCTGAGTACGCCGCCCTATAGACTCCATTACTAGGTCTAAAAGCAACTGATTTGACTGTAGCAACCATGTAGTAAAAGTATGGATGCATGTCGTGCTACCTAGATAGTAATCACACAAGACTTGAACTTAATACCTGATACATGATTACCTGTTACCTGATTATCCTGTTACCTGAATACTTGGTTACCTGATATCTGAAACAAGAAACCTGAACATGACACCTGAACATGACACCTGCAACTTGAAATATGAAACTTGATACGTAAAACCTGACACATGAAACATGATACTTGATGTTAGTTACCCCTATAGGTGTACCTGACATGTGTTTCACCACTAGCAGTTGTTATCCAACCTAGTTATTAAGATGATCCCTCTTGCTAGCTAGTTCTTAAATTTGTCCACTACTTCTTATAACTCTGCTTATTCTTGATTCCAATTCTTGTTTCCCTTACTTATACTTGTTTTCACTATTTGTGGCCCTAGCTTGTACTAAGGGCATTTTCTCTTGTTTCCCCTTTGTTTCCCTGTTTATATTTTATTAAACAGACTTTGGAGACGAGCTTCCCGCAGGAATTGGTGAGCAAAGGTTCTAGCCTTCACATGGAGAAGAACTTGATTAGAACATTTATTACTTGCATTATTTGTTTAATTTTGGATTATTATTTCTTGAAATTTGAGAACTTGTAACGGGCTGATGTTCCCGAGTTTAATTTGATTCAGACTTGAAACTACTTGGATGTTTTATCATATTTCAGTTGTTTCTGTTGCTAATAAAGTATTCATGCATGCTTGGTTTTATATATCTCTCTTGTTATATACTTGTTGTGATGCTGAGTCGATCCTACAGCTTATGAATGAGGTTAAGATCATTCGCTGGGCTTCGTCACGTACTCGTATTTCCGTATTTTGGGAAGCGGAGTGTGATAAGGTTTTTAGTGGTATCAGAGTCAGGTTTGGCTAATGTGTTGGTTAACTAATGCATTAGACAGGCCTGACTCAGTCAGGGTTAACTCAGCATTTGACAGGCCATAAAATTGCATGAAAAATTTTATTATCAACTTGATCTGGATCCTGATTGTTTTGGGTTTGTGCAGGACATGGCTCGAAAGAACTCTTCGTCCGCCCAGTCTGGGGGTGATCAGACTGACCATCCTGCCATTATGCAGCTGTTACAGATGCAGCAAGAACAAAATGAGCGGCACGTGCAGCAGATGATGCAAATGCAGAGAGAACATGCCGAGTTGATGAGGGCAGCCTTAGGAGCTGCCAACAGAGAGCCGCTTGCACCTGCACCTGGGGGATTGCCGCCTAGACCAGGCAATGTAGCCGATTTCTTGAGGCTACACCCCGATAAGTTTACAGGTGCTGAAGGTCCATTGGAGGCTGAGCAGTGGCTCATTAGGATGGAGCAACTATTGATCGCTGCCAGGATAGCTGATGTGGACCGAGTGGATGTCGTAAGCATCCAGCTGGTGGATCTCGCCCACATCTGGTGGCGAGCTGAGATGGAGAGACTTGAGCGCCCCGTCGCCTGGGCTGTTTTCAGGGAGAGCTTCCTTACTAAGTTCTTCCCTGATGTCATCAGGAACGAGATGGAACGACAGTTTGTCGCGCTCACCCAGGTTCGTCAAATAGTATTTTATATGCAAAAATTCATTTGTCAGTCTATGTTATATTGATGCTTAACTAAGACACTATCTTGAATCAGGGAAATCGGACCGTGGACGAGTATGTCGCGGAGTTTACCCGTTTGAGTCGTTTTGCCACGACTATGGTGGCTGATGATGAGGCCAAAGGCCGTCGCTTTTTGCTGGGCTTGGATATCGATATCCAGGATCGCCTGGCTGCTTTGAGGCTTCGTTCCTACCCTGATATCCTGGAGGCCGCCAGGAGCCAAGAACAGACCAGCAAGCGGAAGCGTGCTATCAAGCAGTCTGCCCCGCACCCTGTCGCTACTAGGCCCACTAGAGGGCCAATCAGGAGGCCAGTTCCAGCCCACCCTGCCAGGGCTGCTCCCTACCCTGCTGCTGCTCCACGGAGAGAGGGTTACTGCGACTTTTGTCAGATTACAGGACATATGCGCAGGGATTGCAGACGGGCTAACGGTCGCTGTTACGGGTGTGGTGCTGGTGATCACACTGTTCGGGACTGCCCGCAGAGGAGGGCTGCGCCACCCGCTGGTGCACCAGCTCAGGGTCAGGCCAGGCCGCCACTTCCCCCTCAGCATCAGATCGTCGGTCAGAGGACCGCTACCCCGAGGAGAGGTCAGGCCTTCAACCTGACTGCGGAGGAAGCTGAGACCGCGGAGGAAGTCGTTGCAGGTATAATTGTATTTTATTGTGTGTTATTTATTTTATGCTCTATTGTTCATCTTGCATTATACCTTGTGTAGTTCTTTTCACATCAGTATTACTATCCCTTATTATCCCGCATATTCATCCCTTCCTGTATTTTGACTCCATCATAGGTATTATCCTAGTCCATTCCTTTCCTGCCCATGTCCTATTTGATTCCGGGGCGACCCACTCTTTCGTTTCCTCCCGCTTCGTGGATCAGCATCAGTTGGAGTGCAGTGATATGCAGACAGCTTGGAACATCACCACAGGTGGCGGTGTTGTCGTTTGCTCCAAGGAGTGTAAGCAGAGTCCCTTGATTATTGGGGACAGGGATTTCAAGGCAGACCTGATAATGATTGGCAATTCAGGTTTCGATGTGATTCTCGGCATGGATTGGCTGGGGGAGTTTCATGCTGTCATCGATTGCCGCGCGAAGAAGGTTGTATTCAGGATTCTGGAGCATGATGAGTTTGAATTCCATGCTCGGGAAACACCTCTTGGGCGAGGTAAGAGGGTGGCAAATGATGAAGATTGTGCAATGGAATTGAACACAGGCTGTGAGGCTGCGCCTCTTGTAGTGCAGGAATTCCTGGATGTGTTCCCAGAGGAATTGCCCGGGTTACCTCCAGATCGAGAGGTGGAGTTTAGTATTGACGTTCTGCCAGGTACAGTGCCTATATCGAAAAGCCCGTACAGAATGGTGCCAGTCGAGCTTGCAGAGTTGAAGGTACAAGTTCAGGGTCTTTTGGATTTGGGTTTCATCAGACCGAGTGTGTCACCGTGGGGAGCTCCTGTGCTATTCGTCAATAAGAAGGACGGAAGTCGCAGGTTGTGTATGGATTACCGAGAGCTAAACAATGTTACTGTGAAGAATCAGTATCCACTACCCAGGATCGACGACCTATTTGATCAGTTGGGCGGTGCTGCAGTGTTTTCGAAGTTGGACCTTCGCTCGGAGTACCATCAGGTGAAGGTGAAAGCAGCGGATGTGCCGAAGACTGCGTTCAGGACCAGGTATGGGCATTATGAGTTCTTGGTGATGCCCTTCGGTGTCACGAATGCCCCAGCAGTATTTATGAGCTTGATGAACAGAGTCTTCTCCCAGTTCCTTGACAGATTCGTGGTGGTCTTCATAGACGACATCTTGGTGTATTCGCGGAATCGAGAAGAGCATGCGGAGCATCTGAGAACAGTCTTGCAGACTCTAAGGGAGAACAAGCTCTATGGAAAGCTCAGCAAGTGTGAGTTCTGGCTTGATCGGGTTCCATTCTTGGGACATATTATCTCGGGCGAGGGAGTCTCAGTTGATCCATCCAAGATTGCTGCAGTGAAGGATTGGCCAGTGCCAAAGTCAGTTTCTGAGGTGAGGAGTTTCCTCGGGCTAGCAGGGTATTACAGGAAGTTTGTACAGGATTTCTCGAAGATTGCTGGACCATTGACTAAGCTGACAGGGAAGGATCAGAGGTTTGTTTGGAATGAAGCCTGCGGTGAAGCTTTCGCCGAGTTGAAGAACAGGTTGACTTCAGCGCCCGTGTTAACTATACCAGATGGTTCGGGTGGCTTCGTTATTCACTGTGACGCTTCAGGCAGAGGTCTAGGTGCAGTGCTGATGCAGAAGGGTCGGGTGGTTGCTTATGCATCCAGGCAGTTGAGGCCGCACGAGAAGAACTACCCTACTCACGACTTGGAGTTGGCAGCAGTGATCTACGCTCTGAAGCTGTGGAGACACTACTTGCTGGGAGACCGAGTGGAAATTTTTACTGACCACAAGAGTCTCAAGTATGTCTTCACTCAGAAAGAGCTAAATATGAGGCAGAGGCGCTGGTTAGAATTGATGGCTGACTACGACATCAACTTGCAATATCACCCTGGTAAGGTGAACATGGTGCCAGATGCATTGAGCAGGAGATCAGCCGTCATGTGTTTGACTCAACAGAAGGAACTTATCGAGCAGATGAGGAGATTAGACCTGAATGTGATTTTGCCAGGCACCGATCGCAGTTGCATGATGCTTCAGTTGCAGTCATCTTTGGTGGAGCAGATCAAGGAAGCTCAGGCAGGTGATGAGCAGTTGCAGAAGTTCAGGGCAGAAGTTGAGGCAGGTTTGAGGACCGATATGATCATTCACTCCGATGGATCACTTCGCTTTGGGGCTAGGCTGTGTGTTCCAAAGGGCGAAGTTAGGCAGAAACTACTCGAGGAGGCCCACCAGTCAGCTTACTCTATTCATCCCGGTGGTACCAAGATGTATCGGGATTTGAAGCTCCACTTCTGGTGGCATGGCATGAAGAGGGCAGTGGCCAGATTCGTGTCTCAGTGCTTGATCTGCCAGCAGGTGAAGGCAGAACATCAGAGAACCGCCGGGTTGCTCCAGCCTCTTCCCATTCCGGAGTGGAAGTGGGAGCACATCACTATGGATTTTGTGACCGCCTTGCCACGGAGTCCCAAGGGTCACAACGCCATTTGGGTGATTGTCGACAGACTGACGAAGAGCGCTCATTTCATCCCCTTCAGAGTTGGTCAGTCTACTGAGAGTCTAGCAGAGAGATACATGCAGGAGATTGTCAGACTCCATGGGGTTCCGGTCAGCATCGTATCCGACAGGGATACCAGGTTCCGATCTCAGTTTTGGGAAAGCCTGCAGAACAGTCTTGGGAGCAAGCTGAAGTACAGTACAGCGTTCCATCCTCAGACAGATGGACAGTCAGAGAGGACCGTTCAGACCTTGGAGGATATGTTGAAGTCATGCGTGCTTCAGTTTGGAGGATCTTGGGAGGATCACCTACACTTAGTTGAGTTCTCGTACAACAACAGCTATCAGGCCAGTCTTAAAGCTGCACCGTACGAGGCATTGTATGGTCGGAAGTGCAGGTCGCCAGTATGCTGGGACGACATTGGTGAAAGGAAATTGTTGGGGCCAGATCTGATTATCAAGACAGTCGACGCAGTGGCTCAGATTAGAAAGCACCTTGTAGCAGCTCAGGACAGGCAAAAGAAGTGGGCAGACGTCCACAGGAGGCCATTGGAATTTGAGGTAGGAGACCATGTGTTCCTCAAGGTATCGCCGTGGAGAGGCGTTATCCGATTTGGAGGTGGAGGCAAGCTAAGCCCCAGGTTCATCGGGCCCTTCGACATTGTAGAGCGAGTAGGCAAGGTGGCCTATCGACTCGCGCTGCCGCCAGCCCTATCTGGAGTGCATGATGTCTTTCATGTCTCCCAGCTCAGGAGGTACATCAGGGATGAGAGTCATGTGATTGACTACTCGGAGTTGTCGGTACAGCCAGATTTGTCTTGTGAGATTTCGCCGGTCACTATCTTGGACAGGCGAGAGAAGGTGTTGAAGAACAAAGTTATAAAACTGGTTCGGGTTGCATGGAATCCTCACTCGCCGGGTGAGTCGACTTGGGAATTGGAAGAAGAGATCCAGAAGAAGTTCCCGCATTTATTTCAGTAGTCTTGTTGTTCTTTCTTTTCTTTTGGGAGGTTACCCTATGTACTACAGGTCTGAATTTCGAGGACGAAATTCTGCTTGTTAGGTGGGTAGGATTTGTAACTCCTATTTCCCCTATTTATATTCTGTACTGTTTTGTGTCTCATTGTACTCTCTCGTCTATTTTGAGATCATGTAATTTGTTCTGATTGAATGAAATTATTATTCTTGTCTCAACTCAAATTGTGGGTTCTTTTATCAAATTCAATTGTGTGCCATTTGTACCGTTCTTCATGAGAAATGGACGGATTCTTCTCATTATCTCTCCCATCCGCATTTTTGTGCATTTTGACCATTTCTTCTGTTGGGCTCTTTTTGAAACGGATCCCCAAAACCCGCGAACCCGCAAACCCTATTATATAAATCCCTAACCCTAATCAAACCCTGTTACTGTTAAACCCTAATCTATACCCCGCCGCTAATCACCTTCTTCACCCCGTTCCCTTCTCCGTATCTTTCGCACGCCATCAACCCAAATTCCTCCACTCCGATCACCATCGCCATACCCAATCCGCCTCGTCGACCCCCACAGCACCACCACCTCCACAAACTCCATCGACGTCGCCTCCGCCATCTCTCCAACCACCGAACTCCACCCTCTGTTCGAACCCAACAGCAGAATCGCCATCGCCGCGCCGTCGCTTCTCGACGTCGCACCATTGTCTCCGCCGTCGTCGTCGTCCTCGTCACAGTCGAAGCCATCACCGCGCAGTCGTCGCACTCACCCTCTCCCTCTCGCACTCTGTTTCGATCGAAAGAACGAAGAAGAGAACGAACGAAGGAAGAAGACAGTGATATTGGCGGGATTTAATCTTGGCCATCAGATCACGTCAAGATCCGCGCTATCAGAGCCCACCTGATCGGTGTCCCGTGTTCTGGCCACAGCGGATCCCATTCCGCTGTACGCTGTTCGTCCCAGATCCGGTGCGCTGAAGCCATCTGATTCGCTACCGTTGCTGTACCGTGTTCGTGCCGCACCAGATCCGCTCGCTGTCCGTTGTTCTGGGCTGATCCTGTGTGCGGGGAAAACTCGATCTCCGATCAATTTTCGCACGCGCTTTTTGAGGACTTTTTTCTGGATTTTTCTACCCAAATTGCTTCTACAAGCGGATCTAGTCATCGTCAAATTAAGGCAAGTATCCTTGTACATTTTATTGTTCTAGTACAAGCACACTTGAAATACTACAAATAGTTAGATTGTGACTCCCCTTTGAAATATCATTGTAAATCAATTTTGAACCTTCAAACCCACAATTCTATGAGTCACAAAACTTCCTCGTATTAAATAATAATCAATTGGACTTTTTTACCCCCTTGAACACATGAATCACATGGACATATGAATTAAGGAGCCCTAAAATTGTAGATACATATATATTTAGTATTTTGATGAATTTGCGACTATTATGACTTGAAAAACATTTATTAGTTGCTGTTTTGACCTCCATGATTATGTATTTATGCTACATAATGACTTAGACACCAAATAACATTTTTCCATGAAATCTACACTAGCAAGTTAATTCTACGTGTTGCTGTCTGAATATTCTTTTGCGGTTTTGACCCTTTTATCATTTGAATCTGGACCCGAGCCCTGAATAGAAATTGTAGATCCGGATGTGTAGATATCGATAGACTCCAAAATGTTTGAATTTGGAGTTACGGTCTAGGAGTTATGGCAGTTATACTGCAGCTGTGTCAGTAGATGCAGATTTGCAAAACTGCTGTATATATTTACTTTGCAAACTAATTTAGCTGTGTAAACAGTGAGCGTTTGACTTGAAATTTCATATGTAGTTGCTAGATACCCTATAGGACATCCACAATTTTTCTTAGAATTAATCTACATTATTTCAACTCTATTTCATATGCATAAATACAAATATACAAATTCTGCCTGAACAAATGTAATAAGCCGGGATTAAGGGAAAGACTATAGAGTGGACAACATAGGTAAGTGTACTCAGAAGGGGGCCCGTGTTTCCCAGTACTCGGTTCATGAACCTGTTGCATGTGATGTATTCGTGGAGTCAGTTACTTGACTCATGAACCTGTTGTATTCATGGACCCACTGTGTGGTCCTTGAACCTGTTAGTATTCACGAACTCGTTTCGTGAACCTGTTATTTAATTTCGTATTCATGAACCGTGCCTGCCTGATACCTGATACTTGATACCTGAAACCTAAGTACGCCGCCCTATAGATTCCATTACTAGGTCTAAACGCAACTGATTTGACTGTAGCAACCATGTAGTAAAAGTATGGATGCATGTCGTGCTACCTAGATAGTAATCACACAAGACTTGAACTTAATACCTGATACATGATTACCTGTTACCTGATTATCCTGTTACCTGAATACTTGGTTACCTGATATCTGAAATAAGAAACCTGAACATGACACCTGAACATGACACCTGCAACTTGAAATATGAAACTTGATACGTAAAACCTGACACATGAAACATGATACTTGATGTTAGTTACCCCTATAGGTGTACCTGACATGTGTTTCACCACTAGCAGTTGTTATCCAACCTAGTTATTAAGATGATCCCTCTTGCTAGCTAGTTCTTAAATTTGTCCACTACTTCTTATAACTCTGCTTATTCTTGATTCCAATTCTTGTTTCCCTTACTTGTACATGTTTTCACTATTTGTGGCCCTAGCTTGCACTAAGGGCATTTTCTCTTGTTTCCCCTTTGTTTCCCTGTTTATATTTTATTAAACAGACTTTGGAGACGAGCTTCCCGCAGGAATTGGTGAGCAAAGGTTCTAGCCTTCACATGGAGAAGAACTTGATTAGAACATTTGTTACTTGCATTATTTGTTTAATTTTGGATTATTATTTCTTGAAATTTGAGAACTTGTAACGGGCTGATGTTCCCGAGTTTAATTTGATTTAGACTTGAAACTACTTGGATATTTTATCATATTTCAGTTGTTTCTGTTGCTAATAAAGTATTCATGCATGCTTGGTTTTATATATCTCTCTTGTTATATACTTGTTGTGATGCTGAGTCGATCCTACAGCTTATGAATGATGTTAAGATCATTCGCTGGGCTTCGTCACGTACTCGTATTTCTGTATTTTGGGAAGCGAGGCGTGACAAAGCCCTTCACCAGTGAGCAAGAGATGTAGATATTCGGTGAGAAAAGTGTGTGATTACGTGGCTTACATGCCTTATCCAAAAGGAAAAGGTTTCTCTTCGGAAAGAAGGCCATTGCCAAAGTATCCTAATCGTGTGTCAATGACAATGCAAATTAGGTAAACTAGCACCACTAAATTGAAGGATCTAATGTAAATCATCCTGGAGGGTGAATAGGGTGATTGTACGGAATTAAAAATTAATAAAATAAAGTACAAAGTAAATAAAAGAGTGAAGAATAGCAAACACAGATGACGCAGCCATATAACATGGTTCGACCTCCAGGTCTACGTCCACACCACCTACATGTAGCAATTCTCCGCCACAAGCGTTCAACTATACTTAAAATCCTTTGTACAGTGATTCTCGGATTCAGGCCGAGAGACCTATTACACCCATAGGACTTCCAATACAAGTCCCGTCAATCTCACCGAAGAGGAAAGAAAGAAAAACTAAAACTCAAGATCGTTAATGATCTTGACTGAAGAATACAGAAAAATTATCGCTCACAATCGAATTGATTATTGAAAGATTAGTTCAGAATATTTTTCTCAGAAGTAATAGGGTGAAGAATACAGAGTGGATTCGTCCAATATAAATAGACGGGGAAGTGTATCGATCAAAAATAGAAACGATACATTCCAAGAATACACACAGCGCAAAGTGCGATCGACCGATATATTGGTGCGGTCGACTGTTCAGCTCTCTGACGTAAAGTAGAGAGGTGAAAGGTCGACCGCTTCTCAAGCAACTCAAGGTTGCGGTCGACTGCGATGCGGTCGACCGTCATGTAGTACGGTCGACCGGTATCGCGCTGTATATTCCGAATCCACTCTGTTTTCCTACCATAAACTAATCAATCTTTAATCAATCTTTTACAATTAAAATCTCACGAAAATAGAAAGAAAAATTAGGTCTTGACAGCTTTCTTGGAGACCAATTAATCATGAACTCTTTTTGAACATCTTCCTGTTTTGCTTGTATTTGCAATCTTTCTTTATTACTTTCCTTGTTTGAATATTCTTGAATCTCTCTTGGATCTCTTATTGATATTATTTGATCCTAAAAATCTGAACAACTAACTTTAAACTTATTAGTATTAATGAGCACGTTTTGTGCATACCAAACTAAGAATCAACAACCTCCCCCTTTTCGTGTGAACAAAACATGTTAGAATGTTTGAAAATTTAAATAGCCCACATAAATACCCCCCCCCCCCCCGAATTTAGTATATCCTGTAACACAGATTTTCATTAGTAAGAGCTTTTAAGAGAGATGTAAATACTCTCCCTTAATTCAATGCCACCTGTTATACGGAACTATAACATATATAATTAGTGTAAAACTTTTGAAAACATATTTGTAGTTGAAAACATTCATAGAATCATTGTAAAGCATTTGAAAACATTTCATGAATACTTTAGACTTTATTTGAAAATATTCAAAAAAAAAACATTCTCCCCCTTTTTGGAACACACCAAGAGGGATTAAGTAAAAGAAAAGTGAATAAGATATTCCATTGAAAGCACGTTAAAAAAAAATTCATTAATCAAAATAGACAGGAGGGATAGAGTTTGAAAAGGACGAAATGTTAATGTAAAAGAGTGGAAGAGTATCTTCTTACATGAAACCGTTGATAGCGAGACTCTTTGCTATACAGTGAGAGCTCTTTATAATATCATAGATTCGAGATCCTCCCCAATACAAGTATAATGCAGAAAAAATGAATTTCAATAATCATATAAAAAAGAAAGAGGGTTTTAAAAAAGATTTTTAACGAAGACCAAAGAGGAGATCGATCGACCGTACAGTCGATCGCAAAAGCGACGATTCAAAAAAAATTCTTGAGAGCATACTGGTCGACCGCTTGGTCAACCGCTAAACCAACAAAAGTCACAAAGGACGGACCGGTCGACCGTACATGTTAAAACTTGGTGAAAACGAGAAACAACCAAAACCGAGACTGTGCCAGTCGACCGTACAGTCGACCGACACACAATTTTTTTCAGGCTGAAAAGTCAATAACATTTAATTTGCCTTTCAAGAAATAAAAATGTTTTTCATCTAAAGGCTTGGTAAAAATATCAGCAAGTTGCGAATCAGTAGAAATATATTCAAATAAAATATCCCCCTTTTGAAAGTGATCTTTAATAAAATGATACCTAATATCAATGTGTATTGTGCGACTGTGTTGGTCAGAATTTTTGGTCATATGAACAGTGCTAGTGTTGGCACATTTTATTGGAATATGATCAAAGAATACCTTGTAATCTTTGAGAGTATATTTCATCAATAATACATGCGCACAACAAGATCCTACTGCGATATATTTAGCTTCGGCAGTAGAGAGAATTACAGAGTTTTGTTTCTTGGATGCCCAGGAGACAAGGCAGTTGCCCAATAAGTGATATGTACAAATGTGATTCATCTTTCTATCGGTCAAGCTACCGGCATTATCTGCATCAAAATATCCTACAAGAGACAAGGAGTACTCTTTTTATCGGTCAAGCTACCGGCATAATCTGCATCAAAATATCCTACAAGAGAAAATTTTCTATTTTTCGGATACCAAAGTCCAGTATTTGGTGTGCCTTTGAGATATCGAATGATACGTTTAACGGCAGCCAAATGTGATTCTTTGGGGCACGATTAAAAACGTGCGCATAAACAAACACTAAACATAATGTCATGACGGGATGCAGTAATATAAAGTAAACTACCAATCATACCTCGATAAGTAGAGATATCAACATTATTACCAGATTCATCTTCTGAAAGCTTGGTGGTAGTGGCCATAAGTGTTTTGTAAGCATTTGCAGTTTCAAGTCCAAACTTTTTGACTAATTCCTTTGCATACTTGGATTTATTTATAAAGATGCCATCCTTTCTTTGTTGTATTTGAAGCCCAAGGAAATAAGTTAGTTCTCCCATCATACTCATTTCGAATTCATCCTGCATTTGCTTTGAAAATTCCTTGCAAAGATTTTCATTAGTGGATCCAAATATAATATCATCAATATATATTTGAACGATTAAAATATCTGTAGAAACATGTTTTATAAATAGTGTAGTGTCTACTTTTCCTTTTGAAAAACCTATATGAAGTAGAAATGAACTGAGTCGTTCATACCAAGCACGAGGAGCTTGCTTCAAACCATACAATGCTTTATCAAGACGGAATACATGATTTGGGTATGTGGGATCAGTGAATCCCGGTGGTTGTGCAACATAAACTTCTTCTGAAATAAAACCATTTAAAAATGCACTTTTAACATCCATTTGAAAGAGAGTAAAATCCATATAAGCAGCAAATGCAAGTAAAATATGAATGGCTTCAAGCCGTACAACAGGTGCAAAAGTTTCATCAAAATCTACATCTTCTTGTTGATTATAATCTTGTGCAGCAAGACGGGACTTATTTCTAGTGATTGACCCGGATTCATCTAACTTGTTCCTAAACACCCACTTAGTTCCAAGTATAGTTCTATTATGAGGTCTAGGAACAAGTCTCCATACTTGATTCCTTTTGAATTGATTAAGTTCTTCTTGCATGGTAATGATCCAATCATTATTTTGCAAGGCCTCCTTAATGTTCTTAGGTTCAAGTATGGAAGCGAATGCAGAAAAACACATGAAATTTTGAGCTTTTGTGCGAGTAGTTACTCCTTTTGACATGTCGCTTTGTATAAGAGTTGGTGGATGGCTAGACATAATTTTCCATGCGGGGCGTCTTTCACCTGTGGAAATTTGATGTTTTACATGTTCATCTTCCATGACATCAATTTGTTCTGCAGGCATCTCTTCTATTTACGATTTGGATGCATCTTCATCTTGATGAGATTTTTGATTTTGAGCATTCATATTTAGGTCTTCTTCAATGTGAACCTGTTTCTTTTCAACCTGAACACCTGTCTCATCATCATCAACAACATACAATATTTCTTTGGTGTAGGGATTAGTTTCATCAAAAATAATATCAATAGATTTCTGAACTGTGTATCTTCTTTTATTAAATACACGATATGCTTTGCTGAGAAGAGAATATCCTAAGAAGACACCTTTATCACTTTTACGATCAAATTTTTCCAAATTATCCAGAGTATTTAAAATAAACACTTTACATCCGAAGACGCGAAAGTAACTTAAGTTGGGAATTTTGCCATAATATAGTTCAAAAGGAGTTTTCTCAAGATATTTTCTAATGATTACTTGGTTAATTGTATAACATGCTGTATTGACAGTCTCCGCCCAAAATAATTTAGGTAAATCTTTTTCAGTAAGTATGGTTCGGGCAATTTCTTGAAGTGATCGATTTTTTCCTTTCAACAACCCCATTTTGTTGGGAAGTGCGAGGACAAGCGAACTCATGTTTTATTCCCTTTTTGTCACAAAAATGAGGTGAAGAGTTCGTTTTGAAATTCTCCACCATGATCACTATGAATAGTGACAATGGTGAGGCTTTTCTCATTTTCCACTCATCGACAGAATTTTTGAAATACATACATTGTGTCATCTTTTTGTGGCAAAAAGGCAACCCAAATAAATCTACTATAATCATAAACAATTACAAAAGCATATCGTACACCTTCATTACTACGTGTCCGTGATGGTCCAAAAAGATCCATGTGCAAGAGTTCAAGGGGTCTAGAAGTTGATACCATTTTCTTGGGTTTGTGAGAACTTTTAGTTTTCTTACCAAATTGGCACGACTTACACGGTTTATCTTTCTCAAATTTGATTTTAGGGATCCCCCTTACAAGCTCCTTGGTTACGAGTTTGTTGAGATTTTTCATGGCCGTGTGTCCAAGTCTTCTATGCCATAACCAACCATCCTCATTTCTTACAACAAAGCACCTCGTATTTTCATGTGCTCATTCATTAGAATTTATAACATAAACATTATTACATCGGTTAGCGAGAAGTAAACAAGATTTATCACTATCTAGGACAGTGCATGTATTTTTGTCAAAAGTAACGATGTAACCTTTATCACATAATTGGCTGACATTAATTAGATTATGTTTCAAACCTCTTACCAATAGAACATCCTCAATGGAGCATGAGGAACCAAAGTTTATTTTTTCTTTACCAATAGTTTGACCTGTGCTATTATCTCCAAAGATGATGTCATTTCCTCTTTCCCTTGATAGTGATGTAAAGTATCTGTTGTCACTTGTCATATGATTTGAGCATCCACTATCAAGGTACCACCGATCTCTAGTTTTGATACACTGAGGTACCTACATCAAGATTAGTAGGTATAATTTTGCGTGCCCAACTTTGTTTTGAACCTGCATTTTCATCATTTCTTATCCACACAAAATTAGTATTCCTTTTTATTAAACAATTATATGAAATATGTCCTAATCTACAGCAGTAATGACATGTGATACGACTATGTCTTGAGTCATACACACTTGCATAGCTTTGGGTTGGTTTATGATTATGTTGGAGATTGTGCAAGTGTGTATGACATGATGATTTACATTTTTGATGGTGTATTGGCTCTTCGTAACCAAGCCCTCGATTATCATGATAAGATCTTGAATTTTTTGTAATAAGGTAATGAGCCCTTCATATTTTTCAACAATATTTTCAAGCTCAATTACTCTTTTACATAATATTTTCCTGGTCATCTCATCGTCTTTTGTGTTCCAACGAAGAGTGTCTAGTGTAGCATCAAGAATCCTATTTTGTTCAAGAGCTTCATTACATCCTTCCACTACCTCATCAAATTTCTTCTTACACTCTTTTAAATTATCTGTGAGTTTGGCGATATAATCAGGTTTCTCATGAATTTCTCTTAAGTGATCATCACGCGTTGCTAAAGATTCTCAAATTTGTTGTTTTAGGATTTCATTTTCCTCTAGCAATACATCATGATCTTTTCTAAATGACTCAATTTTTTCCATGATCAAGGTATTCTTATTTTTCAGTTTTTGATTTTTTTGTAATACAAGAGTCATGGGTATCATTTGAAATTTATTTATATTGCCTAAGTTCACGACTTAATTTCTTAGCATAGTCTTTCAAACCATTATACATGTCTACTAGCTCATCATAAGTGGGTTCTTCGATTACCTCTTCTTAGAATGGTGATTGCACCTCACCATTTCCAAGAGCCATGAAGCCGTCGTCATCGTAGCCTTGATCTCCCTCACTTGAATCGGAGTCTAACCATGTTGCCTTTAGCGCCTTCTTTTTCAGACTTGGATTTGAGCGGTAGTAGTCCCTGTTCCTGTCTTGTGAGACGGGACAATTTGCACGAATATGTCCAGGCTTCTTGCACTTATAACACACATCATCTTTATCCTTCTCCATTTCTCCTTGGTACCAGCCATATTTTTTATGTTTGAGGTACTTACAAAATTATTTTGTCAATAGAGCACTATCCTCGTCTGACTCCTCACGGTCTGAATTTATTTTTGATGGTCGAGATTTTTTTTGCCTTCAGTGCAATGATTTTCTCTTCGGTCTTTGGTTTAATCCCAATATTTTGTCTGTATCTTTTTGTTTCCGATTCATCTCGCACGTCTTCAGCTTTCCTTGAAATATGTAGTAGTCAAATCCCTACTCTTCAAGAGTCTCCCTCATTGCAGCGGCCTCTACATCCCATTATGGCGTGAGACAGCTTATGAGCTTTCCGACCTTTCGGTCATCAACTAGCCCCTTACCTAAGTTCTCAAGTTCGTGGGCAATGATATCGAAGCGGGCGAGCATTTGATCCACATTTTTCCCTGGCAACATGCGAAACACATCAAACTTATAGAAACATAAATTAACTTTAGCTTTTACCTCAGAAGCGGTTCTCTCATGCCGCTTCAACATGTTATTCCAGATCTCGTATGTTGTCTTACAGTTTCGCCCACATCGCATTAGTTTTTCATTGTTCAACCCTGCATAGAGAGCCGTCATGACTTTGGAATTTGCTATCTTGAGGGCCAACTCTGCTTTTGTGAAGGATGTCTTCTCGTCGCTAACTGGAATATCTATTTTATTGATGCACACATTCCATACTTCTTCTCCAAGCATATGTAGAAAATAAGACATACGAACTTTTCAAACATCATAGCATTTCCCATAAAAAATGGTGATCGTGTAAGGCTTGTCCCATTGGAGATGAATGGCTCCGATGAGTACAAGTTTTCGGGAGGAGGGATTTCGGCCATTGGACATTTTGCTTAGGCTTTTAAGCTTTTGATAAGCACCTCGCTCTGATACCTCTGTAAATCACCCTAGGGGAGGTGAATAGGGTGATTGTGCAGAATTAAAAATTAATAAAATAAAATGCAAAGTAAATAAAAGATTTAAGAACAGCAAACACAGATGATGTTGCGATATAACGTGGTTCAACCCCCAGGTTTACGTCCACACCACCTACTTGTAGCAATTATCCGGCATAAGCGTTCCACTATACTTAAAACATTTTGTACAGTGATTGTCGGATTCAGACCGAGAGAACTATTACACCCACAGGACTTCCAATACAAGTCCTGTCAATCTCACCGAAGTGGAAAAGAAAGAAAAACTAAAACTCAAGATCGTTAATGATCCTGACTGAAGAATATAGAAAAATTATCGCTCACACTCGGATTGATTATTGAAAGATTAGTTCAAAATATTTTTCTCAGAAGTTATATGGTGAAGAATACACAGTGAATTCGTCCAATATAAATAGACGGGAAAGTGTATCGATCAAAAATAGAAATGATACATTCCAAGAATACACACAACGCAAAGTGAGGTCGACGAACATATTGGTGCGGTCGACCGTTCAATTCTCTGACGTAAAGTAGAGAGGTGAAAGGTTTACCACTTCTCAAGCAACTCAAGGTTGCGGTCGACTGCGATGCGGTCGACCGTCATGAAGTACGGTCGACCGGAATTGTGTTGTATATTCCGAATTCACTATGTTTTCTTACCATAAACTAATCAATCTTTATTCAATCTTATACAATTAAAATCTCACGAAAATAGAAAGAAAACTCAGGTCTTGACAGCTTTCTTGGAGACCAATTAATCATGAACTCTTTTTGAATATCTTGCTCTTTTGCTTGTATTTGCAATCTTTCTTTATTACTTTTATTGTTTGAATATTCTTGAATCTCTCTTGGATCTTTTGTTGATATTATTTGATCCTGAAAATTTGAACAACTAACTTTAACTTATTAGTATTAAGAGCACGTTTTGTGCACACCAAACTAAGAGTCAACCTCTAAGAAATTACTTAGGGGTTGGATTTTCTCTCCGGCTTATGAGAGATCCAACAGATAGTATCTTACCGCTGAATTATGATATCATTTGCAGACAGTTTTGTAAAACAGATCTACTGCAGATGATATACTCACAGAAACATCCATAATACTACTAATATAAGGTCTTTAAAGAAGAAAAGAAAAGCATCCTTAATATTATTGATTCATTCAATGTTAAAGCAACTCAACCAAACGAATTTGTTAACAGCCATGAATCAACAAATATTACAATAAAACTATATATATAATAGACCCATTCTGTTGCTAGAAACCAGTTTCTTCTGATCTCAAGAAGACACAAGTAAAAAAAGGAAAAGACAACAAAGGGAATCATGATAGTACCAATTCATACCTACAAAAGAAAGCTAACCACCCAGCTTCTCAGCATAAGATTCCTTTGGTCTATACAACAAAAAGGGGATACCTACATAGCTAGCCATAGGTGAACAAAAATCCACAAAAGCAGTAACTAAAACAGATCCACATGCATTGCCATCATGCCATCACCACAACACCCCTGCAGCAAAAGTGGGCAACAACTAGCAAAAGCTAACAACAACCAAAAGATACAAAAAGTTTTTCCTTTTCCCATCATGCTCCCAATGTCAGTTGCTAGCTAATAACAATTAATGCACTATCAATAAATCACCGACTCTGTTAGAAGAAATTAGATTGTAAATACTAAACCCTCGTACCTTATCACAACTTTAAAGTTTGGTATAGTGATCACAGTTTATTCACACGGCATGAGAGCAACCCAGGTTCTGTGGACCTGCCTTCCTACTACTAGCCAAGCTCCACTGATCCGAGCCCGACATTGTCGACCCTGAGGCCGACCCATTAATCCCACACTTTGCCACCGTCCTCACACTCTCTATCAATGCCTCTGTCCTCGACTCCTGTGACAAAATCTCGTTTAGCTGTTCAGGACTGATGACCAACTTTACCTTCCACATCCCACTACTCACGTAACTATTACGGTTCCAATTTGTTGACGGCAACATTTCCTGCATGTACTCTTGCCGCCTCCAGAATCCAGTGTGATCGAAGGAGACTCGATAAGGGGCCACGACCGGAGGCACGCTGACAGTGAGCTGGCTGTTGTTTAAGGGACGGAGGTGGTATAGTTGTCCACTAACTAGCTCCTCGTTGTGAATCAGCGGACGAGAGCAGAGTTGGCTGCTGCTGTAAATACCATGCCCTGGGAATCCATTGGTGATGGACTCAGCAGTGATTGGTGGGTAGAGCTCCATCACTCCGCCGTTCCACGTCACCACTTTGATCATCAATCGGGGATCTGCGTCAGCTCCGTTGCCTTTGAATACACAGTTTCCCATTTGCTTGTCTAATATGAGACTAACAAAGAACTTCTTCACCCCTCTTGTAGATGTTTATTACTTGCTAGTTTGGTATTGTTTGAGTTGATTGGTGGGCATAGATAATGCATGGCAGTGACTGACCCATGGGACTATCTAAAAAGAAGGGCATTGGTGTGGACCTGTGTATATATATTTAGGGCACCAAATTAGTAATGGCTAGCCATGATTCTATGAATAGAGGGAAAGGGGTCAAAAGATAGATAGAAAGTTGAAGTAAATAATGTCCGGTCCAATGCGTAAAGAGGGCATGGAGTGGCCAAACTTTGCATTGATGAAAACTGCCCCGGTTTCTGGGTGGATATATATAGAGTACTTTGTTTTCAACAACCGCACTACTGTTTCTGTAAAAAGCCATTGATTGTGGCGTTACAGGTGTTAGGCTATAAAAGCAATGTTTAGCAGTGTTAATACATGCTAAGCTGAGAAAAAAATGTTTGAAGGTCAAAAGTGCTATATTGGTTAACTAAAATGTAACTGTGTTCTGCGTCGGAGGAAACTTGTGTTTGTGGAAGAAGTGGTGATTGTGAAATATAGTAATTACTAATACTAGTATTATACACGTGATGTGCACGTGGAGAAAATTGGTGGAATGAAAAGGGCAAAAAAAAAAATCTACCAGCACGTGCGTTGCACGGGTTGGGTTAAGGACAAATTACACTAAGGCCTTCTCCCATTATAGTAGTAGAGATGTATATTATATTATCTAATTTATAGTAAACAGATTTTCCAAATCTCTTATTTTTTCAATTTTCTCTCAATCTTCTTTTTTCTTCTCCAAATATGTAATTCTTATATATAGATGCAGTGGCGGAGCCAGATAAATCAAAATGGGGGTCCCAAATTTTTTTTCTCCTGGCATCGACATAATTGTTGCCGAAAATCTCTTACTTTATTTTTGTTTTGAAAAATTAAAATAATTGGATCAAAATAAAATTATAATCAAAGTAAATATTCGAATTTGTATTTTTAGTATCATGTATTTTTTCGCACTTGTATAATTGTACTCTAAATTTGGTAAGAGTAATACTAATCAATAATCATACTACACTATTTATACTGTTATAATACAAGAGGCTAAGAGATACGACTCAAATGAATAAATATACTTGTAACTTGTGTACACACTAGTTTCTTATTCAAAATTTTATCCAATGATTATACAGATCAAATAATAAGTATGTGACGCCCCGGATCCCCAATACCGGACATCCGTGACACAACCAGAATCATTGCCTTCAAATGCATCTCAACACAGTAAATAACGCGGAAATTTAAACACTTTTATTGCCATTGGAGTTATTACATCAATAATTACAATATCAACAGTCCTTGAACAAGGAATACAAATTACATAACTTATTACAACTGATCGCAAGGAATATTCAGGCTCCTCTGGTAACGCTGTCAGTTGTCTTCCAGATCAGCAGTCGATTGGTCATTGCTGAGAACTCTGCTGAGTGGTCTATCTGCTTTCCTGGAACTTGTCCTCCGGCTTGAACCTTCTGCTACGCGACTCTGATATTTCTACACCCATTCGAATGGTAGGCACGTATACTGTCATCTCTCCTTGGGTGCCCTGCTGATCTTGGGATCTCCTGTACTTGTGACCTGATATTCATGTACCTAAAATGTGGGGTACGTCAGTAATTCTACTGACGCAATGCTGATAAGGAAACAGCGATCTCCAAACTGGCAACCACAAACCATTTGAATGAAAAGGAAAACGTGCATCCTAATTTCTTGGTGTTCGTGTATGCCATGGTCTAACAACTAATGCACTGATCACCTGCCTTATTGTAATACAAGCAACCTTGGAACTCTGGATACGCATGCATCCCATACTACATACGTTCCAGGCCAAACATACATGATCTAGTCTAATACACGAAATAAGAATGCACACGATGTACTTACTCTAATGCGATTCGTTGGGAACGCATGCATCCCATACTGCATACTTTCCCAAAATCAACTTCAATGGAAATGTATGCATCCCATACTACACACTTTTCAAAGAGTTCGTTTTCCTGAATATAGGGTTCAATCCCTCGCCATGCAATGCATTCTAAATTGGTCCACTTCCTGTTCCTGATAGTATGACATGGTTGAAGAGATAAATAACATAAATACTTCGGGGCGCTGCTCGTTGTCACCAATCATCATTGCCTCAGACCCTCCTTGAAAGCCGTGACGAACTTAAGATATGCGGTCCCACCGCTCTGCAGTCAACGGTCCCACCGTTCTGCAGTTAACAACCGTGATAAACTTAAAGATATACCGCAACATACCTCTAGCGTCGTATCCCATACGACCCGTTCGTGTCCACTAGCATGTGCCTGGATCCCATCCGTCCTTACCACGGTACCTCAGGAATCAACAGTGCAAGATACGCGCAGCAACACGTATCCCTAATGACAGGAAGAGACCACCCTATAGTATCGCCACCTACCGCTAATCCTCAGAACGAGCTGGATTATAGGGGATTACCCCGAACACCAATTCGGTCTTCGAGCAAAAATAAAGAAAACCTAATCAATGCAGTTACTGAAAACAAGTTGTTACCCAGATCACACCCAGTATCGATCAATAATGTCAAGCCTGTCCAGTCTGTCAACCAATAATCATCATAGGAATCACCTCCACTGATTCCCAATACCTTCACTGGTCAGCGACCAAATAATCCCGGCCCGTGACCCTCAGCGAGTAGTCCAACGGCGCCCAAGAATGCAATACAATTCAAATGAAGGTAAATACACACATAACCATCAATTCCTGACCATTGACAGACTCAAGCATTGAGACACCAAACATAATCGACCAGAGCTATATCCCAACTCACTCATGTCCACCATGAGCACAGGAACTTACCCGAGTTCCAAATGAATTGCTAAGACATCATTAAAACCCGATAGCTCATGATCCCCCTTACACCGAGGGTTCCTCATCAATTGTCCGATAAAATAATTCAAGAAATAGCAGTAGCTGTGACCCCAGCTACGCTCATCGAAATATAACACAATCATACTTCTAGAAGGGTAGGGAGATCCACTGCAATCCCCCAGTGGACGACTCTCTCAATCATCTTGGCACCCAAATAACCCATATATATTCTTAGCAGTATATTCCTTCTTGCACTTGCTGCACCTCCCCAATGTTATAGAAGTCGCTCACTCATCGGAATTGCTCAACCCCGGGTCCTATGGAAAGCTGGGAGTGTCTACTTTGACTTCCTAGTTGGACACGTCCTCAGAATCAATCCTTAAGGTCCTCGAAGAGACCTATTTCCATCGGGTTCACAACAAGGGAAAAGTTGATTTCTCTAGCAAACATTACCTCGACAAGGCCGAATCTATCCCAACTTTGGAAAATCATAACTTCCAGCCTACAAACTGGAATTACAAAATTCCTGTTGGGTTAGAACGCTATGATTACCTACTGTAAACTCTAGTTGGCCAGTCGTCCTAATTCTTAACAGATAAGTCCAGGAATACCCATCTCCACGGACTAGACAACTTGTACTAAGCTGAACATAGCCTACTTCGAAATTCAATAATAAATCAACCTTATGTCCAATGCTCATGAAACTTGAGACTCTCTATCTACACATATACCATTTCATCGTGTCCAAAAATCACATTCAAATTCATTTCACACAACGATCTACGACTCCTCAAACATGGCTACATTTCAGCTGTTCTGTTTCAGCAGAGTATTCACTGCACCTCACTAATTACCTTTGAAACCTCATCAAATGACCTCTAAAAATTATAAAATTTGAGATTCATCAAATAGACTCATACCCCAAGATACTCCCAAAATTTCGTAGCAAAATAATAAACGTACAAGAAGTTATGGCTTTTTGAACTTCAGCACAAAGCGCAGTCAGCTTCAGCCGACACCTACGGACCAGTCGCGTTCTACAATTTTCCGGGGCATCAAACGACCTCGGAAAAATACAAAATTTAAGACTATGGTTGTAGACACATACAACAGCGTCCACAAAAATTTTCAACTCAAAATGCCCTGTCAATTCCGAGATATAAAATCGGAAAGACGCACAAAAATCACCACAGCCAGCAGCCATTCTGGCTGCTTACTGTCCAGACTTGGACCCACTGTTCGGGCTACTAAAATGCATCCAAATATTACGAAAAAAATCATGGATACTCTAAATACATAGAAGAACAATACCCCAGAATTTTAGCCCAAGAGTCCAAACCGTTTGGGCGTAAAAAGTTTCCCAATATACCCTCACAATCATGCTACATAACCAAAACTCAAAAGAGCAATTTTCTACCATACAATTTATTCTTCCCTAGTACTTCTCATACTCAAGCATGGTAACAAATCATACCTATCACTACTAATCATCCATTCATACCAAAATAAATACAAAGGAGTTCAAGGATCACCCACTTGAAGTTTTGCAAAAGAATCTCCTTGTAGCTTTTCTCCTAGCTTGCTTGCTTGCTTGCCTTACTCTTTGTATTTGTGTAGCTTGGCCCAACACCTTCTCCTATACTTCTTCTTCTCCTTCTCTACTACTACTTCTATTCTAGTAGACTTCTTCCCTTTTCTTACATATACATATACATATATATATATATATATATATATATATATATATATATATATATATATATATATATATATATATATATATATTATTATTATTTTTGAACAAAGAGGAATGGAGAAGCTTAGGAGGAGAAAGAAATGGAGTTGAAAAATGGAGTGAGGTGAGAATGGGAGGGGTTATAAGGCCCGGCCAAGGAGGGGTGGGTGTGGGGTGGATGGTGGTGAGGTGTATGGATGAGATGGAGCGTAGAATGGGTGAAGGAATGAAGGGTGGATTGGGTGCCAACACATCAAGCAAGGAAGCTTCATGGAAGCTTCCTTGAAGCTCCTAGGAAGCTTCCTATTCCT
The DNA here is from genome assembly GCA_017893485.1 of Hemerocallis citrina. Classification (NCBI taxonomy): domain Eukaryota; kingdom Viridiplantae; phylum Streptophyta; class Magnoliopsida; order Asparagales; family Asphodelaceae; genus Hemerocallis; species Hemerocallis citrina. The sequence continues at coordinate 185,308,732 of CM030362.1, forward strand.
TAAGTCAACATACCCACATAACACATGGTGAATTTTATCCACCATTGGATCTTCATCAAGATCAAGCCATGATCATCATGATGCTAGGGTTCCTAACCCTATGCTAGGTCAAGGAACCCTAGGTCACCATACCTTAGGTTACCATACCCTAGTGCACCAATACAACTCACATTCAATTCAAGCACTAGCTTAATCGAAATAACCAATACATATAAATTAAAATCCTATAAAAATACATGTTTTATAGAAATTATAATTTTCTCCCAAAAATTCTCTGGTCAAAACAATCGGGACAAAACCACAGTTTAATCGAGACGATATTCCGAGTTTACCTTATCGAATTCAGAATAACTCATGTGTCGGAAATCTCCCAATTTAACTGATAATTTTCTCGAAAAATATGTAATCGTGTGCAATACTCATACGTGCACAGATTACAGTGCAAAAATAGCCATATGCTCATACCACTATTTTGAGCCCAAAGCTCATACCACTATTTTGAGCCTTTAATAAGAGGTGGATTAGACTTGGGGGTCCCAATTTTTTTTTAACTGGGGGGGCCAAATAAAAATTTTGGTCTATATTAGGGGGTTTTACAAAATTTATGAGGTACCGAATGTCTCTCCTACTCTCTTACTCCCTCCACCCCTGTATAGATGTACTAGATTAGCCCGTGGCCACGTGCCTATGACACGTCTTCAGAACAATACAACATGAAAAGTCTTGTAAACATTAAATCAACAATTATGTAGCTGGAGTTTGAATAGTATGACAATAATTAGTTGTAAATAAAAGCCATGTTTCCATCAGTATATGGTGAAAAATAATTATAAATTGTGGTATAAAAGTCCATATTCCCATATATATATATATATATATATATATATATATATATATATATATATATAGAGAGAGAGAGAGAGAGAGAGAGAGAGAGAGAGAGAGAGAGAGGAGGAGGAGGAGGAGGAGGAGGAGGAGGAGGGAGGGGGAGGGGGAGAGAGAGAGAGAGAGAGAGAGAGAGAGAGAGAGAGAATTAAATAAATAAATGAGTTGTTTTGTGGGGGGGGGATTTGAATTTGAGTTTTGGGGGAAAACTTTTGGGAGGAAAATATATTTTGTGAGGTTAGATTTGGGCCTTTGATTTTGGGGGGAATGAAGGAGAGCCACTTGATAGCTTTCTTTGTATTTTATTATATAAATACAGTAGAGAAACAAACATGAATAAGAAAAATATTATTTTTCCCAAATGAATCTGATTTCAATATTTCAACATGGTATCAGAGCCTAACAAGATCTAGGCTAGTTGAAGAAGAAGAAGAGACGGAGGTGATCGGATTTGACACCTCCATCCCGACCCGATCCCGACCAAACCCCGACATCCTCAAACTCTCGCTGCCCCTTCGCATCAGCAACATCATCCCCATCAAGATTCACGCTTTTCACCTTGATCTCAATACCATCGTCATCCTTTCCCTTCTCTTCATCCCCTTCAAGATCCGACAACTTCCTCTTGTGTTCTTGTGCCTCTTTTATTGCCTCGAGTCCCCTCCCGTCACTGAAGAAACAATCGCTTTGAACGATGTGCTGCACGAAGATCCCGACGCCTCTGGTTGTGGTCGTTGCTGTTGTTCCGTCCGCCATTACAGAGCAGATTTCGACGTCTTTGAAGGCTCCGATATCGATGCCCCACTTTCTTTTGAAGTCATATATGATCTCCCCACTCATTTTAAACTCAGATCAGATCTGTGTTCAAATTCAGATCTGAGTATTCATCGTCGATCAGATCCAGATCTAATCTTCGCCATCTCCTTCGCTGATTTCGTCACTGGTGCCAATCGCCGTCCCCTTCTTTGTTTACTGTTGTTGTTGCTGTTTGCCGAAGATCTAAATCTAGATTGTTGGTTTTAGGGTTTGCTGATCAAATCGGCTTGCTGATCCGAAAGCTCATGTTTGCTGTTGCTGATCAAATCAGATCCGATCCGTTTTTTTTTCTTCGGATCCATTGTTCTCTTGTGCCACCACCATGAGAGAAAATGATGGAGCTGAGAAGAGTATTGGACTCGCCTCTACATTAGTTATAGCTACAGGTAATGATGGTAAGGTTTTTAATATTTCTGTCTCTGTTATGAATAATGCATGGATAATTGATTCGGGAGCTACCGACCATATGACATTTGATTCTAGACAAGTCCAAAATTTTCAACCATCCACCAAATCAACTGTGTCCACTGCCAATAGTGATCCTGCCACTGTTACTAGCGAGGGTTCCATACCTCTCACAAACAACCTAACCTCAGATACTACCCTAGTTGTGTCATCCTTGAATTTTAATATGTTATTTGTTGATCAAATAACTATTGTTTTACATTATATTGTAGTTTTTTGGCCTTCACATTGTAAATTTAAGGATATTCGGATTCGCATGACCATTGGTTATGGGGTTAGACACGGAAAGCTCTATTACCTGGATTTAGAATCTGAAAGTTCAAGTAAGTTGACTCAAGCTCTAAATGTGGAAGGATCCGAAGTTGAGAAGAAGAAAACAGATATTTCGCTATGGCATGATGTCTAGGGCATGCTTCTTTTGGTTATTTGAGGAAATTATTTCCAAGTTTATTTTTGAAGTTGGATATTTCTGCCTTTCAGTGTGATGTGTGTGAACTCGCAAAAGATCACCGTGTCCTCTTTCCTCCAAGTCCAAGTAGAAGGTCTCTTCCATTTACGATTATTCATTCTGATGTTTGGGGTACATTCAAAAGTACTACATTTGGTGGAGCCAAATGGTTTGTGATATTTATTGATGACTATACTCGTATGACCTGGATTTATTTAATGAAGTCGAAAAGTGAAGTTAGTGGCTTGTTTTAGAAATTTTACAAGCATGTTATGACTCCGTATAAAGTACAAATTCAAGTTCTTAGGAGTGATAATGGTGGAAAGTACCTGAGTTTGAATCTGCAACAATATTTGGTGGAACACGGAATTGTTCACCAGACTACATGCTCATATACACCTCAACAGAATGGGGTTGCAGAAAGAAAAAGTAGAAACTTGCTCGAGGTGGTCCGTGCTTCTCTTATCCATGGAAAAATGCCACTCATTTATTGGGGGGAAGCTCTTGCTTCTACTGCATACTTAATCAATCGAGTTCCCTTTAGTATCTTAAACTTTCTCACGCCATTTCAAGTATTAACTGAAGCTGTGAATGCACCAAAAGTTTTCAACTTGCCACCTCGTGTGTTTGGGTGTGTTGCATTTGTTCATCTCCATCAACATGAACATAATAAGTTAACTCCTCGAGCTGTCCGATATGTTTTCGTGAGAAATGCAAAGGATAAGAAAGGGTATCGGTGCTATCACCCACCAACTTAAGGATGTTTGTGACTATGGATGTTGTGTTCCATGAGGATGAGTTGTATTTCTCCTCTGAGGTTGAACTTCAGGGGGAGTACCGAAGCGAAGTTCAAACTCTTTCCTATGATGAAGTGGTTACCATTCAGACTGAACAATCAGATATAAGGCATGAAAATCTGGATGTAAGTAGTGACGATCACTCGAATGAAGATTTGGTTCAGTATGGAGATCTCCACGATGAAATGCAATCAGTGCCGAACCTCCACGAAGATAAGTTATCTCCACCACTAGCACTGTAACGTCCCTGCCCCACGCTCAGACAATTTATACAATTTATCAGACAAATTAATTATAGTATAGTACAACTGCCCACCACAGGCTGCCTCTCAAAAGGTGGTTAACCGGATTAGCGACTCTTGATCATAGGCTATATTATTTATAGTTAATTAATCTATTATATTTCCCGATGTAGGACAAATCAATACTCTTTTTCTCCTCTTTTTCTCCCGTGAGCACAGAGTAGCCCCTGTGGGCCATGCGCCACGTCATCCACTCAAAGAGACAACGACACTGTCTCTCATTCTCAATCCCGGGTGGGCCTTGCTCTACTGACGTCATCATGATGTAAGTGCCTCAACAACATCACGCTGCTTTTCTCAAATGCGTGGCCCCCCTCTATTTCAATTAATTTACTAAACTGCCACTCTCCATATATATATATATATATATATATATATATATATATATATATATATATATATATATATATATATATATATATATATATATATATATTAGTTTTTTTGAAATTACGGGGTGTTACATATACCCCCCTTCAGAAATCAGCATCCTCGCTGAGCACGGGGCATGCACAATCTAGTGCAGATCTACTTTCTAGCTGATGAGGAGCATCTGCTCTCCTATCTGCCTGATTAATTATGATCCTGGAATCCATCGCTCGATCAATCATAATCCCGGATTTAATTGAGTTTCCCTCCTATCCGTCCGACTAATCATGATCCCGGAATCCACCTCCCGATCAATCACAGTCCCGGATTTAATTGAGGGCTCACCACAGCCCCGAAATTCACCGCCCGACTGGTTCTATAGTCATGTCCCACACTAAGTGTCAAAAGTCGGCTCTGATACCATTTGTAATGCCTCTGCCCCATGCTCGGACAATTTATACAGTTTATCAGACAAATTATTTATAGTATAGTACAACTGCCCACCACAGGTTACCTCTCAAAATGTGGTTAACCGGATTGGTGACTCTTGATCATAGGCTATATTATTTATAGTTAATTAATCTATTGTATTTCCTGATGTGGGACAAATCAATACTCTTTTTCTCCTCTTTTTCTACCGTGAGCACAGAGTAGCCCCCGTGGGCCATGCGCCACGTCATCCACTCAAAGAGACAGCGGCATTGTCACTCATTCTCAATCCCGGGTGGGCCCTGCTCTGCTGACGTCATCATGATGTCAACGCCTCAACAACAACGTGCTGCTGTTCTTAAATGCGTGCCCCCTCTATTTCAATTAATTTACCATACTACCACTCTCCATACACACACACACACACACACACACACACACACACACACACATATAGAATTTTGAAATTACGGGGTGTTACAAGCACCGTCAAGACCATCCCACCACCAACACTGCCAGAATCATCTCTCCCACCAGCACCGTCAGAACCCCAAAACCTATCGCTTCGCTGTTCGAAGCTCCAAGAAGAGAACTTCCAAATTGTACTACTAGAGGTATCCCAAAATCTACCTATGAGCCTGATCCCACTAGTAATGTCAAGTATCCCATGAATCATTATGTGTCCACTCACCGATTTTCTGAATCAAATAAGTCATTTGTGAATCAATTATCTGTTGTATTTATTCCTAATATTGTGCAAGAAGCCTTATGTAACGCCCCGAATTTCAAAATACACTGAATTCGAGATTCCACAGGATCTTTACACTTCATTTAGTACAATTTTACAAGGAATTTAAAACTTTTCATTTTACATCAGAGTTTACATGAAACTTTACACTTTATATTGCACAGCAGAAGTAAATTTACAACATTTAAATAAAGTACAACAACATTGAATAATCTTTAAGCAACTGTTCCTCTTTAATCTTTACCATGTCATTTACCCTGCATACAAAACTGTGGGTACATCAGTTTATTCAACCGACGAACATTATACACGGCCATCCTCTCTATGCCGGAAATAGTATAACTCATTTTCCATATTTAACAAACACAAACTTGTCACATATCAAACTAAAGGAAATGCCCTAATGATGTCGTGTTGTGATTGTGCACTTAGTCCTTAATGCAGTTATTTATATTACATGACACTAATGCACACTTGTTCAGATTCTATGCATCCCATACTACATAGGTCCGAGGGCAAGCCTCTTAATCGTTCTTCATCTTTGTAGGGTTCAATCCCTCGTCATGTCTTAATCTACTACTGTAACTACGGTAAGTATCCTAGATGATCTATGAGTACAAGCTCGTGTACAGAAAACCTGGAGGGGAATCCCACGTCATGTCTTGACTCATCAAGCATGCATTCTGTGGCAATTCAGCCTTCTTCATGGCACACGACCCTCTTGCAGTCACCAAATATCCCACAAGCGTTGCTAAAGTCCGATCATTACTGAGTAGTGCCCACGCCATGTCTTGACTCATCAAGCATGCATTCTGTGGCTCACACCCGTACCGTAAACTCTAGCTCTCATACTTGTGTTTTTCTCTCACTTTCATCACATCTCTACTATATACTAATTCTTAGGTTTTATTAGAATCATGAACAAAATCAAAGCTCTAGAGTTAGCATCTCCACTAAACCGGACTTATTCATTCATTCAAACATGACCAACCTTGGTCTTTCATTTTAAATTTCATTTCATTTCTTTCCAAATACCAGGAGAGACTTAGCTACTCTTTTGTTTCAATTCTAATTCAAAATTTCCAAAATTGAGTGTTTCCAGCTCATAAGTTCATCTTCATAATCATAACAGATTTTCTTTTTCAATAGCATGATTTCTAATTTATTCATGAGTCCATAGCCATACATGGAATTCAATTATTCCTTATATATTACATCAAATATCAATTTCACATTAAAATCACATCACTAAATGAATATTCACATTTCATAATTTTCACACTATTCTCCAATGAGAATAATTCACATCACATCACTACATATAATTTCTATCTTTATTACACTTCTTTTCTAACATTTTATTTCAAGTCCTTTTGCAAATTGCAACTTTCATAACATACAAGTGTAGAACCATAGTTCTAAATTATACATTTATTCTCAAAACATACTTCATTTCATGTAAATAATTCCCAAATTATTTTTCATAAATCCCACATATTTTTAGGATAATAATCATATTTTTTTCATAATTTTTAATCATCAAAAATCTCCAAAAAAATTATTTTTTCCCACACTTAAACACAAACCGAAGCCAGGGATCAAACCCACAACCCCAGGGAAACCAACCGAACGCACAGACCACTAGGCCGAACGCGCTAGGCGTTATAAAAAGGGGCTGAGAGCATTAAATGCTCTCGGCTGCAGTTCATTTTATTTTTTTAAAATGCAACAAAATATGCGGTGTTAACAAGATTCGAACCCTCAACCTCTGAGAAGCCGCACGACACTGTAGCAATCAAGAGCATCCCGACCACTCGAGCTATAGGCTCGGGTTGTCATCGATACAACTCGAAGTCTACTGAATCAATACTCTCTGTTTAGTAAAACATTTCGATGTTCAACAAGCTCTCATTTCATTTTACTCTTACTAACTTGCTGTAAAAATTCCAGATTAATTATTCTCATCATAAATTATACTCCAATATATTAAAAATAATTTTTTTCAATAATTAAACATATATTTCCCATACAATTTGGTTAAATCATAAGCTACCACTAACACATTTCTTCTTTCGACATTTCTTATCAAATTTAACATTACTAATCTCTTCATTAGCAATCTTCATGTCAATTCTCTGTTTTTAATCATTTCACAAACCCCCAAATTATATTTTTTAGTCATTCACACAATATTATCATAATAGTCTATTTAAGCACATAAAGCGACATTGCCAATCTACTAATTCTTGCATATAATTTTTTTTAATGTTAATAATGAAGTTTTCTTCAAAAAATCCATGGCTATAATCCATTCACACACAACTTAAATTTAATGATAGAACCACATACAATTTGCATTCCAACATTTCAATCAATCAATAGGTCATTTTTCCAATTAAAATGTACTCTTATTAATCTTTTTCATGCATCATTCTTTCAATTCAAATCTAGCATACTTCCTAATTAGAAATACGGAAAATTACCCACCTTATTTGGAGAGACTACACTTAGCAACACCTCCTAAACAAATGTCCTTGCCACGAAAGCGGTTCTCCTCCTCGTCGACGCGCACACGAGCTCCAAGAATACCAACCCGAGCACTACTTTGATTGCCAGCCTCTCCTCCTTGATGCAAGCACAGATCCTCACACAATCTCTCAATCTTTTAACTCACTTGCTATACTACTAATAATGTATTTTAAACTATAGGTTTGGAGGAATAATTAGCACAAGAATACTAGGCAGGGGGGGGGGGTATTTATACTAAAAATTTAAGAAAATGGAAGGCTAGGATTAACTTAGGAGTTAGGATTAAAAGGCTAGGATTCAATGAGGAGTTACAATAACCAACCATGATCAAGTAACCACCATCCATCACTACAACACAGAAGTTATTCACCGGCGCTTTTTTTGACCTTCACCGGCGGTTTTTTACGCCGGTGAAACATTCACCGGCATTTATAAAAACGCCGGTGCAAATGCCCCCGAATCGAGCGTCGCAGAAAGATAGGCGTATTCACCGGCATTTATACTGGACGCCGGTATATCTTCAAAATACACCGGCGGCCAGCCAAACGCCGTTATATGCCAATTTCTGGGTGCCGTTCTTTCCCCCAATATACATTCGTCGGCGGTCACATACCGCCGGTATATATCTTTTCACCGGCGATTGTACAACCGCCGGTGAATGTGTAATATTTACCGGCGGTAAGAGAACGCCGGTGTATGCATGTTTCTGAGCGCCCTTCTTTCCCTACTTACAAGCACCGGCGTGTTGTAAAATGCCGCTATAGAGTTATTCACCAACATTTTGTAAAATGCTGGTGTTTCTTAGGACTGTTGCAACTTACTGGTACACCGGCGTGTGTGGAAACGCCTCTCTAACGAAAATTTCAACTAAACAATTAGATACACCGCCGTTTTATGAAATGCCGGTGTATGCCCGCTTGTTTTTCCTGCTCCAGCTTTCCATTCGATTTCAATTCACAATTTCATACGCCAGTGTATGCCCGTTTGTTTTTCCTGCTTCAGTTTCCCATTCGATTTCAATTCACAATTTCATTTAAAATAACCTGTAAACTAATTCACAACTGATTCAACAAATTTCAGGGATATTAATGCGCAAATCACAACCAAACACAAGAATTAAAGACAATAAAGTTTCACACGTGTTATATCATTGTCCAAATCCACCGCAAAATTAACACAGTGTCATAATTAACAAATACAAATACAGTAACGAATGTCCCAAATATCCCAACGAAAACTTAAAACAATAATACAAGACATAACAACAGCAAGGAGGACATAACAACAGCAAGGACAAGCCGACCACAGATTCATACCCCTCGAGTAGCTTCAGTTCTGATCATCAGAATTTCCTTCATCTTGGAAACCGCTCTATGAAAAAAAACAATAATTTAGTTCAACAGTAGACCACAATACAGAATATACATATTTTTTAAGCTTGCAAAAAGATCTACCCAATTCATAAATTCTAAGATCAAAGTGCCAATTGCAATTGGAATTGTTAATGATATATAGAGAGGTAAAATAATTATATTGCAGTGCTAAAAAGCTAGTACTTAATTTTGTTTTTGAATATATCTAAAACAGCCAAACAAATGAAAATCAAGTATCTAACTTAAAACCTTTATATTCTGCTCTGATTGGGAATATCCAGTATCTAAAACAGTAAAACAAATGAAAATCCAGTATCTAAGCATGTCTTTCGTGGATTGTTCAGACAATCCATGAAACTGTCATCGTGGAAGGAAATCAAATATAAGAAAAATAAGAAAAATAAGAAAAATAAGAAGGGGCTCATATCAAGTGTAGTTTTAAGGAACTGTCATCGTGGAAGGAAACCAAATATAGAAGCCAGAAATGGAAATAGAAAATGGTAGAGAATGAGGATACACCAGGCTAACATAGCGGCATTTTCCTCATCTCTCTCTCATCCCTTCTTTCCCTTCAGCACACGCACACAAAGAGACATCAGCAACAACAGCAAGAGCGACAAGAACAATAATATTAATAAATTATTATAAACGAGATATCTCTACATGGGTTTCCAGATCTCCACTCGAGCCCTCTCTTTCTAATCACAGCCCAATTAAGAACATAGACGACGGCCACTAAACAATCCAATCACAGCCCAATGAAAATTTCCAGTATATAAGCATATATGTTTCTCTATTAATTCTTCATCCCAACTAAACCATTGATGTTTGTGGCTACAAAAGAAGCCTGCACAAGGTTTGTTCTCACCCAATTCTTGTACAGATTTGGAGGATTTTGGTATACATACAGTATCCTTAGTTGACAGTGAACCCATTAATTTGGTAAAAAAATCATGCTAAGATGGCAATGAGATGCATGAATTCAGCTTCTTTAACAGTGAAAGAAAATGAAAATTTCCAGTATCTAAGCATATATGTTTCGCTATTAATTCTTCACCCTAACTAAACCATTGATGTTTGTGGCTACAAAAGAAGCCTGCACAAGGTTTGTTGTCACCCAATTCTTGTACAGATTTGGAGGATTTTGGTATACATACAGTATCCTTAGTTGACAGTGAACCCATTAATTTGGTTAAAAAAATCATGCTAAGATGGCAATGAGATGCATGAATTCAGCTTCTTTAACAGTGAAAGAACATGAAAATTTCCGGTATCTAAGCATATATGTTTCTCTATTAATTCTTCACCCCAACTAAATCATTGATGTTTGTGGCTACAAAAGAAGCCTGCACAAGGTTTGTTCTCACCCAATTCTTGTACAGATTTGGAGGATTTTGGTATACATACAGTATCCTTAGTTGACAGTCAACCCATTAATTTGGTAAAAAAATCATGCTAAGATGGCAATGAGATGCATGAATTCAGCTTCTTTAACAGTAAAAGAAAATGAAAATTTCCGGTATGTAAGCATATATGTTTCTCTATTAATTCTTCACCCCAACTAAACCATTGATGTTTGTGGCTACAAAAGAAGCCTGCACAAGGTTTGTTCTCACCCACTTCTTGTACAGATTTGGAGGATTTTGGTATACATACAGTATCCTTAGTTGACAGTGAACCCATTAATTTGGTAAAAAAATCATGCTAAGATGGCAATGAGATGCATGAATTCAGCTTCTTTAACAGTGAAAGAAAATGAAAATTTCCAGTATCTAAGCATATATGTTTCTCTATTAATTCTTCAACCCAACTAAACCATTGATGTTTGTGGCTACAAAAGAAGCCTGCACAAGGTTTGTTCTCGCCCACTTCTTGTACAGATTTGGAGGATTTTGGTATACATACAGTATCCTTAGTTGACAGTGAACCCATTAATTTGGTAAAAAAATCATGCTAAGATGGCAATGAGATGCATGAATTCAGCTTCTTTAACAGTGAAAGAAAATGAAAATTTCCAGTTTCTAAGCATACATGTTTCTCTATTAATTCTTCACCCCAACTAAACCATTGATGTTTATGGCTACAAAAGAAGCCTGCACAAGGTTTGTTCTCACCCAATTCTTGTACAGATTTGGAGGATTTTGGTATACATACAGTATCCTTAGTTGACAGTGAACCCATTAATTTGGTAAAAAAAATCATGCTAAGATGGCAATGAGATGCATGAATTCAGCTTCTTTAATAGTGAAAGAAAATGAAAATTTCCGGTATCTAAGCATATATGTTTCTCTATTAATTCTTCACCCCAACTAAACCATTGATGTTTGTGGCTACAAAAGAAGCCTGCACAAGGTTTTTTCTCACCCAATTCTTGTACAGATTTGGAGGATTTTGGTATACATACAGTATCCTTAGTTGACAGTCAACCCATTAATTTGGTAAAAAAATCATGCTAAGATGGCAATGAGATGCATGAATTCAGCTTCTTTAATAGTGAAAGAAAATGAAAATTTCCGGTATCTAAGCATATATGTTTCTCTATTAATTCTTCACCCCAACTAAACCATTGATGTTTGTGGCTACAAAAAAAGCCTGCACAAGGTTTTTTCTCACCCAATTCTTGTACAGATTTGGAGGATTTTGGTATACATACAGTATCCTTAGTTGACAGTCAACCCATTAATTTGGTAAAAAAATCATGCTAAGATGGCAAAAAGATGCATGAATTCAGCTTCTTTAACAGTGAAAGAAAATGAAAATTTCCAGTATCTAAGCATATATGTTTCTCTATTAATTCTTCACCCCAACTAAACCATTGATGTTTGTGGCTACAAAAGAAGCCTGCACAAGGTTTGTTCTCACCCACTTCTTGTACAGATTTGGAGAATTTTGGTATATATACAGTATCCTTAGTTGATAGTGAACCCATTAATTTGGTAAAAAAATCATGCTAAGATGGCAATGAGATGCATGAATTCAGCTTCTTTAACAGTGAAAGAAAATGAAAATTTCCAGTATCTAAGCATATATGTTTCTCTATTAATTCTTCACCCCAACTAAACCATTGATGCTTGTGGCTACAAAAGAAGCCTGCACAAGGTTTGTTCTCACCCAATTCTTGTACAGATTTGGAGGATTTTGGTATACATACAGTATCCTTAGTTAACAGTGAACCCATTAATTTGGTAAAAAAATCATGCTAAGATGGCAATGAGATGCATGAATTCAGCTTCTTTAACAGTAAGAAGAAATTGAAAATTTTCGGTATGTAAGCATATATGTTTCTCTATTAATTCTTCACCCCAACTAAACCATTGATGTTTGTGGCTACAAAAGAAGCCTGCACAAGGTTTGTTCTCACCCACTTCTTGTACAGATTTGGAGGATTTTGGTATACATACAGTATCCTTAGTTGACAGTGAACCCATTAATTTGGTAAAAAAATCATGCTAAGATGGCAATGAGATGCATGAATTCGGCTTCTTTAACAGTGAAAGAAAATGAAAATTTTCGGTATCTAAGCATATTTGTTTCTCTATTAATTCTTCATCCCAACTAAATCATTGATGTTTGTGGCTCCAAAGAAGATTTTAGATCCAGGATGACAAATTTTGATTGGGCTTTGAATGGAGATTCTAGTCATAGATCGATTCTTTGGAGCCCGACTTTGTAAAGAAAATGCCATTTGGAAGTATGCGGGTACATGTTTGTTGGATAACCAAAACTCCCATTTTTATTGAAGAAAAATAAGAATAGGGCTCATATCAAGTGTAGTTTTAAGGAACTGTCATCGTGGAAGGAAACTGTAACATCTGTTTTTTTTAATTTCTTAATTATTTGTTTGAAATTATTTTTAAATATGTTTCTGAGTATATTTACCCCTATTAATTAATTTTATTAGTATTAGAATGATTAAATTGATATTTTGGGGTAAACAGAAAAAATTTGACAATATAGGAGTTTTGAGATGAATTTTCTCGGAGGAGACGAATCCGATTTGACCCGAAATTTTTCTAGGGCATTTGTTCCTGATAGGGGGTTTAAATTTGTGAGTTATTAAATTATAGTTTGAAGCTGAAGGTATTTTTCTGAAATATTGCGAAATATTGCGATATTCGTCTATATACATATTTATATGTATTGCAATCGTTTATAACTATTGATTTTGATTACAATTATGCATAAAAATGCATTTTTAATTCATTTTTACATTGGGAGGAATTTAAGTACATTATGGAGTGATTTTTATAAGAAAAACCCTAGAAAAGTGGACTAGAAGGATATATATATAATGCTATGGTCAAATAGGGACTTATAAACAATTTTACCTCCTTATTTACATTTTTATACCCTTTTCTCCTCCCCCTCCTTCAGATTTCGGCCAGCACTCATTCCCCCAACCGGCCATGACCTAGGGTTTCAAAACCCTAGAGATTCCAACAAATTTTTGAAGAAAAATTGAGGGTTCTAGCTAATTTGGAGGTGCTCTACTCATTTCCGGAGTCCGTTTGCAAAGATAAGGCTTGTAAGGTATGAAATTATGAAGTTTAGTTTATGGAAAAATATGATTTTGAGTTTTAGTACTAGAAAATGATATAGTAGGGTAATTAGGTGATCCTAGTAATTATAGAGAAGAAAGATTGGTAAGAAATTGATTAGTTTGTAAGTTGTTAATTAATTAGTGTGTTGGCTTTAGAATTTGGATAATAAATAGAATAATTGATAAGTATGGACTATAGAAATTGTTGTGTATTAAGGGAAAATAATTTAGAATGGGTTTAGTGAGAATTTTATGGAGTTAGAAACACGTCGGAATCTCAAAAACTACGGGTATACTATTTATGCACGCCGGGTGTTCGGTGAAATGCCCGAGCGAGGTTTAGGTAAAAATTTGATGAGTTCGGAGGTATAATTGAGTTCTATTATTATTATTAACCCTAATTTGAGAAACTAGGATAAAGAGGATTAAAGAAATTAGAAAATATGAATTTTTCTTATTAGAACTCCGATCAATAAGGGAGTGTTTGTATTGGGATCCGAATTCGAAATCTATCGATGTAGCTCACCTACGTATGTCATTTGTGACGCGTGGGTGAAGACGGATTCGAATTTGGAGGTCCGTAGATCGAGTTTTGAGTTTTAAGCTAACCGGTTCTATAATTTTCTAATTAGGTGGAAAAAGTCGAACTTCGACTGGCTACTGGACGGACGTGGGACATCGTTTGCTCGATCCGTCAGGTGAGTATATTGTATTTGTAAATATTTTATATTGTGGCCAAATTTCGTGGCTTTTTGATGTCTTGTAAAAGTTATAGCAAAAATTGATTTTCAAGGAAAATACGGATTTTTAGGGGCCCGAAAATGGGTTTTTGAGAAATATAGTGAAATTAATTATTTTAAGTATATAAAACCTATATTATGGGTTAATGTGATGTGTTGATGTATAAAAACTAAATATATTAAATTATTTATGCATATTTTTACCCCGTGCATGTTTTGTGCATGTTTTTGGGGTATATAGGCCGATATAGGCAATCGGGTATATGCGGAGCCTGGTGTATGGGCTAGCATGCCATGGATGGATGTTATAAGATGTAATTAGACGAAATTAATGATTGTGATCATGTTTTGAAGATCTGTGTAATTATAATGCCCGTTTTGTGCATGTTTTGGGGCATATAAGCCCTTATAGGTGATTTTACTTATATGAAACGTGATGTATGAGCTAGTATGCTATAATTAGATATTATAAGATTTAATTAGAGGAAATAAGTGGTTTTGGCCCCTTTTCTTGGAAACCCACATGTGTGGTGTATGTTTGTGATATATATATATATATCATGATATTGACTCGTGATGTGATAATTCATGAAATTAGTAAGTGGATATATGTTTATATTATAATTATGTTCGAAGTGAATTAATGAGCAATAGTATGATATTATAATGATATGAAGATTAATATTGCGGACACTGGATATACATTAAATGGTAAGATAAAAGATAAGATGGTATGTGCTAATAAAATATGTTATTAATTCACGTGATTAAATTCAAGGTTGTGGCAATTATTGAAATCAAAAGTAAAATGCTTGTGTGATAAAGCAAGATGAAAAGATGAAATGGGTAATGCTAATAACAGATGATTTTGTTGACCAGTACCCACAGCAATCCTGGGGGTTTGGGCTAGACCTCCTAATACCCAAGGACCGGCTTGGGGTGCGGTGTTTTTCCCTCCTGGCTATCGGCTGGGAGGAAGTACCCAGTATATCTAGGGTGCGGTGTTTTTTGCCCAAGCTATCGGCTTGAGGCCCGGTTTCCCTCGATGACAGCTGTCGCGAGGAAGTACCCAGTTTACCTGGGGTGCAGTGTTTTTCTCTCCTGGCTATCGGCTGGGAGGAAGTACCCAGTTTACCTGGGGTGCGGTGTTTTTCCCTCGATGACAGACGTCGCGAGGAAGTACCCAGTTTACCTGGGGTGCGGTGTTTTCCCTCCTGGCTTTGGCTGGGAGGAAGTACCCAGTTTATCTGGGGTGCGGTGTTCCCTCGCTGGCACAGGCTGGGAGGAAGACGTAGCCTCGGACGTGTAAGACTCTGTGTGAGCATCGGTCCGCGTGTTTTACTGGGCTGTCGGCTTTCAGTATATTGGGATACTGTGGCTCACTGGTCGACAAACTAATAAAATAACTAAGTGTAAATAAAAATGTGAGAGTAAAGAAAGTGAATAGTGAAATGTGAAATAAAGTGGTTGTGAATGAAATGAATATGCAGAAATACGAGTTATGAGTTTGTGTATGAAAAGAAATGATAAATGCAGCATGTGGTTAATTTAAAATGAAAGAGTAAAGAGACGTGTGTTACTATAAACAGTATGAAGTAATTATACTATGTAAATGATTTAAGTAAAATACAGTATGATATGAGTTGTACCTTGGAATTGTGTCAAGGAACTACCTGCCCGCTATTTCTGTGGAAATGGTGGGAACTAACTGCCTTGGCATAATTCGCAGGGTGAGTTGGCATGTTAGTAGTAATGATTAATGGAAATAAAGAATCAAATAAAGTGAAGATGAATAGTAATTGAAGTAAATTAATAACCAAGCTATCGGCTTGAGACGTGATGTGATATTACCCAGACTATGTATTTGGGGTGCGGTGATTATTACCCAAGCTATCGGCTTTGGGGTGTGAGATATTATTGCCCAAACTATAATTGGGATGTGGAGTATTAATTGATGAGAATGAAAGTGAAATTAATGGTGACTTGTGTGATAAGTGAAAATGAAAGTAAGTTTAATTCCCAATAAGATTGAGTAGTAACTAAGTGATATAATGAGATGAGAATGAGCTATAAGCATGCCTTTGATGCAATGAGAATAAGCATTCTAATAAGTGATGTGTTAATCATGTGATGAATTGCAAGTAAATTATAATGTGTAATGAGATGTTATGTTGGTGTTATACAACATGAAGGAATGCGGTATTATGGAAATGAATGCATATGTTTATGATGTGATACGTGATATAGTACAATAAAATAAATATCTGTATTAGTGTATGAAGATGGTTATTAAAGAAAGTATGTTGTGATATGAGTTTGTGTATCTTGGAAGTGTGTCGGGGAACTACTCACCCGCTATTTCCATGGAAATGGTGGGAACTACCTGCCTTAGCACCACTTCTAGGATGAGTGAGTTGTTGATATAATGCAAGTAAATGAAGTGCATGACTAAATAAAGATGAAGAAAATAAGTAATAGCATCCTGTGATTATGGATATAAATAAAGAAATGGTGATATGACGATAATTGTAGAGTGATAAATATTTGTGTTAGGGAAATTAAATTGATAAGTAATGGATTGTATGTGAATCAGTATTATGTAATTATAAAATAAGGATATATATGAGGTTAGTGTGAAGCATATAGTGAAATGTGTGAAGTTATGGATAATTATATAGTTGGATGCAGATTGGAAGAGTATTTTGATATAACATCGTATTGGTGACGTTATATGTTCAGAATTCAGGTTGCATCTTCTTATCTTGATGTGTGTAAGTTTAATTTATTTTCTTTATACAATTTAATTTGTTAATTAGATTAATGGTTATACTCACACCAGAAATGGCTAACCCCTGTTGTTTTCTGGGGGTTAGGGGAGGTCCCTTCTTGAGGGTGGACAACCCTAACTCTCCTGCAGGTTTGCTAGCAGCCCGGTGAGGTAGTTATAGAGTTAGAAGCTATATTTTGTTGAAATGATAGATTATTTATGTATTTAGTATATAAAGAAACATGGACAGTTGATGTATTATTTTGTATTAAGGTGAACATATATACACTTAGTGCTGTGATGAGGTAAGAAAGCCCGTACCCACCTCGTTGTGGAGTATTGGGTTCTGTGATTGGTTATTGAAAAGTTTTCTTTAGTTTTTCTATTACTTTTATAAGTTTTCCAAGGAAATTTATAGATTTTAATTGATAAATGATATTATATTATGAGTTTGGCCCCCAGAGCATGATATTTATATTGCCTGTGCGATTCTGCTCATTTTGGCCTGGGGAGCCCATGATTATATTGCCTGTGTTGTGAGCTACGGAATTTAGAGCAGAATTCCGTAAGCTTTTTGTGTTTGGGGCAGAAATTTCAGGGGAGACTCTGTCAAAATTTTCCCTGAAATATAACTTTCTTAGTTTATGATCAAAGTGATATAGAAATTGGAAGAATTGAATTTGGAGACTTAGTTTCAAAAAAAAAAAAAATTTGGGGTGTTACAGAAACCAAATATAGAAGCCAGAAAGAGGAATGGTAGAGAATGAGGATACACCAGGCTAACATAGCGGCATTTTCCTCAACTCTCTCTCATCCCTGCTTTCTCTTCAGCAAACGCACATAAAGGGACATCAGCAACAACAGCAAGAGCGACAAGAACTGCAATAATAATAAATTATTATGAACGAGATGTCTCTATATGGGTTTCCAGATCTCCACTCCAACTCGTATCTTTCTAATCACAGCCCAACTAAGAACACTTGTTGACAGTCACTAAACAATCCAATCACAGCCCATTCAAAATTTGTGATCCTGGATCTAAAAACTTCAGAATTCCAAAAATCTGTACAAGAATTGGTCAGAACAAACCTTGTGCAAGTTTCTTTTGTAGCCACAAACATCAATGATTTAGTTGGGATGAAGAATTAATAGAGAAACATATATGCTTAGATACTACAAACGTATTAGTGTTTGTGAGTATACAGTGGGGTGCAGCTATGATCACTAGTTGGATCACCAAAACTCCTAATTTTATTGAAGAACAATAAGAATAGGGCTTATATCAAGTGTAGTTTTACGAAACTGTCATTGTGGAAGGAAACCAATTTAATATAGAAGCCATAAATGGTGCCAGAAAGAGGAATGGTAGAGAATGAGGATACACCAGGCTAACATAGCGGCATTTTCCTCAACTCTCTCTCATCCCTTCTTTCTCTTCAACACACGCACACAAAGAGACATCAGCAACAACAGCAAGAGGGGGTTGGTCCAACAATAATAATAGATTATAATAAACGAGATGTCTCTATATGGGTTTCCAGATCTCCACTCGAGCCCTTTCTTTCTAATCACAGCCCAATTAAGAAACATAGACGACAGCCACTAGACGATAGCCACAATGCAGACTCACAAACACTAATACGTGTCTTTCATGCATTCAAAATTATAATCTCTTCAAAATTACCAATTTAAAGACTTACCGGTGGTGGGACTTGATATTGATGCCCTATTAACTGGGCCATTTGTTCTTGGAGGAGTGCCACTTGTGCCTTTAATGAAGTCATCTCCTCGTCCCGAGACCCACTTGAAGTAGATTCACTCCGCCCGAATAACCGCGAGGGGGTTGGGCCTAGCCCTATACCACGGACACGTCCATGCCTCTCCTTTCCCCTAACTGTGGTCAAGGCAAGTCGCTGGCAGGTACGAAAATTTGTGGATGCCGTCGTGGGGTCAGAATCTGAAGCGGAAGAGATTTCACCAAACTTTTTCCGAGCGCTAGTCTGTAAAAGGACATAACAATCAGAGTTAAAAGCAGATGAGATTTCGACAAATTATTAGCCATTTACAAAAACAACAAGAGATCATCAAAAAGTAAACGCAACTAAAGATATATATAAACAATAACATTGCTATAGCCTATATATAGTAGTAAATTTCTAATTACCACAATCCGTTCTGCCCCAGGACTCGCATACGTCCCATCCTTCGACTTGTGGGTGGCATCGAAAAAATCTATGTCGCCAAACTCTGTAGGACCCCCCAAATCTTCTTCCTATATATTAGTAAGATGAAATGCTTATAAACTAATAACTGTAAGTCAAAAATGTTCAATTTGATTGCGCTTACCAATTCTTCCCGAACCAGAGCAAAGCTCTGTGTACCAGCAGTGTGCAACACTAGCTGCTTTGACCTACTGGCAACACCCACCTCCGCCCTTTTCTGTACATGCCACAATGAAGTTAACAAAAAATTTAATTAGAGTAGCCATACAACCACAAAGTCATTAAATTTTGGTTAGTAATGTAAATACCTGACCGACCGCCGAACACCAGTAATGCACAAGAAATTGCCAATCTGAAGGCTCCACATTCGGTAGCACAGCCCCTGCATTATCTGCCTCTGTAAGGTCTTTGTCAAGAAACTTAGCCTTCAAGTCACTCTTGTAGTCCCTCCACATTTTGGAGAGTGACTTTTCAACCCAAGGCGTAAGGGAGTCCGAGAACGAGAAGTATTGCTGCAAAATTTATGAAGTTTAACAAATGATAACTGAATTGCATAAACCGAATACCCATCACCAAAAATACATATTTCAATAACATATTTGATCCTACCAATTATTTATTTTAGATGGGAAATACCTTGATTGTTGTAATTGCAGTTGCCTTTGTCGTGGTTGGCACCTTCGGCCAACTATCGTACAACAAAGGAATTATCCGTGGGTTCCTTGCTATTACCCCAATAAAGAATGAGAATTTGCTTGCATTATCACCAACCGGTTGCCCGACACCATTTTCCTCCACCACAATCCTTTCGTCATTATAAAGTTTCCATATGCCCGGCATCTTAGTTTGCCCTCGATGTTTTTTGATAGTGGGCGGCGTGCTACCCTCCCCCTCCTCTGTTTGACTGCCACTATTAGATAGTGGCTGCTCATCCCCATGGTTTTCGTTGCCATCATTTATGTTTATCCGTTTACCACGCCTAGGCATCTTGTACCTGTCAAAGATTCAATAAATTCATTAGAGGAGCAAAATTAATCAACCCATTTTGGTAAAAAAATCATGCTTAGATGCAATCAGATGCATGAGTTCAACATCTTTGACAGTGAAAGAAAATGAAAATTTCCAGTATATAAGCATATATGTTTCTCTATTAATTCTTCATCCCAACTAAATCATGATGTTTGTGGCTACAAAAGAAGCCTACACAAGGTTTGTTCTCACCCACTTCTTGTACACATTTGGAGGATTTTAGTATACATACAGTATCCTTAGTTGACAGTGAACCCATTAATTTGGTAAAAAAAATCATGCTAAGATGGCAATGAGATGCATGAAAACAGCTTCTTTAACAGTAAAAGAAAATGAAAATTTCCGGTATCTAAGCATATATGTTTCTCTATTAATTCTTCATCCCAACTAAACCATTGATGTTTGTGGCTACAAAAGAAGCCTGCACAAGGTTTGTTCTCACCCAATTCTTGTACAGATTTGGAGGATTTTGGTATACATACAGCATCCTTAGTTGACAGTCAACCCATTTTGGTAAAAAAAATCATGCTAAGATGACAATGAGATGCATGAATTCAGCTTCTTTAACAGTGAAAGAAAATGAAAATTTCCAGTATCTAAGCATATATGTTTCTCTATTAATTCTTCACCCCAACTAAACCATTGATGTTTGTGGCTACAAAAGAAGCCTACACAAGGTTTGTTCTCACCCAATTCTTGTACAGATTTGGAGGATTTTGGTATACATACAATATCCTTAGTTGACAGTGAACCCATTTTGGTAAAAAAATCATGCTAAGATGGCAATGAGATGCATGAATTCAGCTTCTTTAACAGTAAAAGAAAATGAAAATTTCCGGTATCTAAGCATATATGTTTCTCTATTAATTCTTCATCCCAACTAAACCATTGATGTTTGTGGCTACAAAAGAAGCCTGCACAAGGTTTGTTCTCACCCAATTCTTGTATAGATTTGGAGGATTTTGGTATACAGCTAGCATCCTTAGTTGACAGTGAACCCATTTTGGTAAAAAAATCATACTAAGATGACAATCAGATGCATGAATTCAGCATCTTTGACAGTGAAAAGGAGAGAAATCAAGAGAAATTACCGAAGAGAGAGAGAGGGGAGCGACGAGCGGGGAGTTGAGCGGTGGCGTAGGAGATAGAGAGAGAGCGGGGCGACGAGCGGTGGTTTTCGATCACAAATTCACCGCGAAATAGAGAGAGGGAGGAGGGAAATCAAATTGGGTTGTCGAAGATGACGAAGGGACGAAGGCGAAGCGCGCGAAATAAAGAGAGGGAGGAAGGAAAACGAAGGCGTGAAAATTGGATTTGAGAAATTAGCGAGCGAAATGTTAGGGTACGCGGGGATTTATCTCAGTTAATTCACCGGCATTTTAAATTACAAACGCCGGTGAATGTATATGTATATTCCCCGGTGTGTGTTATTAAAACGCCGGTGAATAATACCCTTGACTGGCGTTGCTAAATAAAACGCCGGCGAATATCATGATTCACCGGTGTTTTATAGAGGCCGCCGGTGTATAACCATTCAATCTGACGCCCTATTCCTGGTCCCTCCCTACCCCGGCACGAATGGTAAAACGCCAGGGAATATACGCCGGTAAATCGCACATGTGTTGTAGTGCATGACTCCACTCAAAATTTTCATTTTCCCTCCAAGGATTACAACCGGCCATGCACAAGTATGGTGCATTTGCACGTGTACGTGCAATGCACGTGTACGTGCAATGCACGTGCATGCAATTGTCTCCAAAAATTTGTACATTATATTTTACATAAAAAAATCTTTAAAATGTGTTCTACATTACAAGTTGTATTTAAAATAAAAATAGCTCATGGGCTTTAGTTTATGGGCCAAAAATAATAATTAAAAAAATATAACAAATAAATTAGATTTGGGCTTTTTAAAAGAAAGGCTTTTTGTCTATTTGAAAAAAGGCTTTATATAAAAATAATTTAAAGAGCACATATTTAAACATCTATACTCATCATAATAAAAATAATTATAAGATTTAATTCTACCAAAAATATTGCACGTGCACACTACGTGCAAAATAAATAATTTTCATTAAATAAAAATCGGGGCATTACACCTTAACCGATCCAAGATGGAAAGCAACTATGGTGAGGAGATGAATTCCTTGAAGAAGAATGAGACTTGGGAGATAGTCGAATTGCCAACAGGAAAGAAGCCGGTAGGATGCAAATGCATTTATACTGTGAAGTTCAAGTCTGATGGTTCAATAGAGCGATACAAAGCAAGGCTGGTTGCCAAATGATACACTCAAATCTATAGAATTGATTATGATGAAACATTTGCATATGTGGCAAAGTTCAACACTGTTCGAGTTTTACTATCACTTGCTGCAAATCTTGATTGGCCGTTGGAGTAATTTGATGTGAAGAATGCATTTATGCATGGGGAATTGACAGAAGAGGTTTATATGGATCTTCCACCAGGGTCGAACAGACCAATCCAACACAGCAATAAAATATGTCGTTTGAAGAAAGCATTGTATGGTCTTAAGCAGTCGCCAAGAGCTTAGTTTGGGAGATTTACAAAATCAATGAGGACATTCGGATACTATCAGAGTAATTCAGATCATACTCCATTCCTAAAAATGAAAGAAGGTAAAATTACTACTCTCATTATTTATGTGGATGATATGATAGTAACTGAAGATAATCCTGAGGAGAGGAGGGCATTAAAGCACTACTTGTCACCAGAGTTCGAAATGAAAGATCTTGGCCCTTTGAGATACTTTCTTGGCATTGAAGTTTCTCGCTCAAGAAATGGGATATTTCTGTCTCAAAGAAAGTATGCTCTTGATTTATTGAAGGAAACTGGAATGTCCGCTTGTCAGCCGATTAGTGCACCGTTAGAAGAAGGACTGAAACTTTGCATCATGTGCCTTGTGATAAGGAAAGATATCAGAGATTGGTTGGATGGCTGATGTATCTTGCATATATACGGCCAGATTTGTCATATGCTTTAACTGTGATAAGTCAGTTTATGCATGCACCTCGGGAACAACATATGGATACAGTGATGAGAATTATGAGATATATTAAGTCTGCTCCAGGAAAAGGGATCTTATTTGCGAAATATGGTCACTTGAAGGTTGAGGCATATACTGATGCTGATTGGGCAGGATCTATAATTGATAGGTGCTCCACTTCAAGATACATCACCTTTGTTAGATTAAATTCAGTTACATGGAGGAGCAAGAAGAAAAATGTTGTTGCATGCTCTAGTGCAGAGGCTGAGTATCGCGGAGTAGCTTTAAGTATAATGGAAGCTTTATGGCTGAAATTCTTATTGCAAGACTTAGGCTATGGATCGATTAAACCTATGAAAGCATATTGTGATAGTCAAGCGGCGTGTGATATTGCTACTAATCCAGGTCAGCATGATAGGACGAAACATGTAGAAGTGGACATATTCTTCATCAAAGAAAAATTAGATGAGAAAGTCATTGAGATATTTAAAGTGAAGTCAGAAGATCAACTCACAGATATCTTAACCAAGGCGGTTTCGAATCGGTTCTTCTGGAAGTTTGTTGACAAGTTGGGCATATTCAATATCTATGCACCAACTTAAGGGGGAGTGTGAAATATAGTAATTACTAATGTGCATATTATGTTTCCTAATCTATAGAAAACAAATTCCCGAAATCTCTCATCTCCTCAATCTTTTCTCAATCTCCTTTCTTCTTCTCTAAGAATGTAATTCTTATATATAGATGTATACAGTAGAGAAATAAGCATGAATAAGAAAAATATTATTTTTCCCAAATGAATCTGATTTCAATATTTCAACAATGATGACAATGATGATGATAATGATGATGGTGCAGGAAGCATTAACTTGGTATGTGTACATTACCACCACTCTACACTCTAGTCTGATCGGTTTAGTTTCCTTTTTTACATATGTTTTACTTTTTCTGCAGAGAAAAGAAAAACACGATTACATCCTCGTGAAAACATCTACTTACTCGCCTGTCACAAAAGGCAAGAAAGCACTCCCGATCTCAGAAATCTGACATAATTCTCCATACAAACGGGCAAGTCCTAACTGTTCAGACATTCCGGAATGAGAACCAAAGTGCAGGACATCAAAGTCATCTTCAATTCTGGAAGGGAGTCCCTAATAGAGATTAAGTTGCAGATAAACTAGATTAACTATTGAGTAGAATTAGCAAATAGTCGAGTATTGTGAGCAAAGCTAAATAATAATAATAATAATAATAATAATAAAATTTGGACAGAAATGTGAAAAGGGTTTCCTTTCCCTCCTCTCCGATAATTTATTGGGTACTGTGGGGACAATGCATGCATTTTTTTAATCATTTACATTTTATTCCCCTCTTTGGGCCATGGGTTGGGTTGGTTCCTTCTCCTATCCACGCGATTTTCTGTCTTTGTTCGTGATCATGCAATGTGAAGAGATAGTCAGATGGATATCGATTTTGTAAAAGGGCGGCCGTGAAACGGAGATTCACCCTTTTCCATTGAAGCAGGGAGGGACTCCTTCCCCACTTTTCTAACCTCTTATGATTGTTCATATTTGGTTTGAACTAAAGAAAAATTATGAGAACATTTCATTCACATTAATAGCTGCTCTAGATCCAAATCAACTGTATCAATAATTATAAGAGAGTCAATAAACCATAAGTTATGGGTATTAAATTCTCCATTTTCATGATTGTAAGCAAAAGAAATTATGTAAAATTGTTGAGCAACAACTTAAACAGATGACGGGATTGCATGACACGTATTGTACTTGCCTTTCAACTCTATAGGAAGGCCAGGTTAATCCCAACCATGGATTTGCGGTTTTGAAGAAGCAGCACGAAGTAGCTGATTTGATCAGTGTAGTATGAGAATTAGGCGTGGTATCCCAGCTAAAGTGTTATCCATACACATTACATGATCATGTTAAATGTCCTATGTTGAAAATGAAAATTTTGCATATAATGGCGAGAACAAGCTGAGATGTAAAATTTTCTTAAAATTTCAGTTTCACATTAATATGAGGTTGAGCTACTTGAAAAGAGCTCATCATTAACTTTAGGCTGAAAGAATCGAATATCATTCAATTTAAATAACTATTAGTTGTTTGAACTCTAAATGTTTTTCCACTCTAATCTAGACTAAATGTTTGTACAGTGGGATAAAAAGAATCCGGAATTAAGGCTCAGGACCCACCCCAAAAACATTGCATCAGTTGAACCTCTGTTCAAACACCTGAAAAGGCACAGGCAAAAGAGGAACATGTTCAAACAACATGTTTCAATAAATAATTTTTAGAACTGTAGAGATAGGGAAAATACCCTTAAAGTTATGGTGAGAGAGTATCAGAGAACCCAAGATAACAAAATCCCTTACAACCGCCCAATGGCCAAGCGAGGTACAGTGGAAGAGGGGGACAGGAAAGTGGAGGTCAGAGGAGGCAAGTCTACCACCACCAGAGAGGCGTCCAGGGGAAGAGGACGGACGCCGGTGAGACAGTTTCGCATAGACCATATGTTGGGATTAGGGTGTCAACAAACACCCGCTGTCACAGCGGAACTAAATAGAGCAATAAGGAAGTCGAGGTAGATGAGATGAATCAATTGAGCAAGCAAGTGGATCCATCAATCAAACACAAACACAACGAGGATTTATCCCTGTTAGCTTTCGTTTAATCCGGGAAAAAATATAGGTAGATCTGATATTGAACTAGAAGAGATTACTAGGAGTTAATGATACACTCAATACAAGTGATTAATCTCACTCACTAAGAACTCTCTCTCAAGCCTCTCTTTGCAATAGAGAAAATATCAATGAAGTACTCTACTATCATATTAGAAGAGTTTACAATATATATATAGAAGAATACAGAGCACCCTAGGTTTAATCTTGATTCTCAGTTGTCCAATATAATTTGGAGAAGAAATAACTTAATAGGAGCCGTACGATCTGACTTGGAGTTGAAGATTAGGCTGAAATGACCTAACAAATCGAGGCCCAGAAAATACACAGCGACGCGGGCGGTCGACCGTTCAACAAGACCGGTCGACCGTCCTTCTCTAGGAAAATCCATGTACTACAAGCGGTCGGGGTGTGCAGTCGACTGTCCCCAAGACCGGTCGACCGTCCCTTTCTTTGACTACTGCCTGTTGATATTTTCTCTTCTACTCTCTTCGACGCTTCGATCTCTGTGCTTCATCTTACCTTCTTCTAATCTGAACCACGAGTATTCATGATACATTCCTAACACAATAAGGATCTATCGAACAGAGAAGGTAAAGATCACCAGGGTAGAAACCCGATGGAGTCTAAGAGGAACTTATCACCGGAACTAGAAATAGGGGAGCACAAAGCTCCAACGATCCATAGAAGGTCCTACGTTGAGGTGACAATGAAAGGAAGAGAAGGTGTTGGCAAAGAAGCACAGCGTAGAGTCATTTCTAGAGTCAGCAGTTCAGCCCGAAGGCAGGCAACTCACTAAGAGTATCGCCGGAGAGGGAGATAGTGAAGAAGAAGATAGATGAGGAAGGTGAATGCATTTTATTTAAATCTAAGAGAGTTAGGAAGGCAGAGAAGAAGAGTTCGTCATCTTCATGAGGTCCGGCACGGGCTACTAAATAGGCACTGTGTCACAAGTGCACGGGGAAAGGGCACACAATCCACGAATGCATCAATGACTGGTTCTATTACGCCTGTATAAAATATGGGCACATATCGACAACCTGTACTAGGAACAGAACGCTGACAACCTCTCAGCCAAAAACTCAGCCATTGGAGGAGGTAGTCAAATCATAGGAGAGAAAAAAATGAACTGAGAAAAATAGAGGAAAGTTGTGATGCAGTAAAAGAATGGAGATGGGGGAGATTAATGATGAAAAGGAAGAATATGAAGACGAAGGAGATGGGGGAGAGAGAGGAGCTGCTGCCTGAGGTGGATCCAGGAGGAAAGTGAGAGTGAACAGATTGGTGAGGATAGGAGGGGGGATGATGTAATTATTGGGGCATTGGAAGGTGTTGAAGAGGAGGAACATGACTCAAATAGTGAAAAGGAATAATGGAAGAGGAAGGTCTGATATTTGGCGGGAGGAGGCAGGAGTACATGATTTCGTATCTTTGGAACCATATGAATAATGGTAGTGAAGGATTTCAAACTGATCTGGGTTCCATGAGTAAAAGGACAAATTGACATATGGAATGGTCCAAGTGAGGAGGATCTTATTAAATCGGCTGTCAAAGCAAAGGAACCAACATTGGCCTGCAGAGGTATGTATTTAGTAAAGAATTCAATTCTGAACTTTATTTCTGATAATATGATCCTATATTATGTTAGTATGTTTGGATTAGCCATGGGATCCACTAGAGAAGAACAAGTAGAGAGGATAAATGCGATTAGAGGAGGGACGTATAGACTAAATTGGTAGTCTCTACATAGGAGAGGTTAGAAGTCATATTTGTTTTTCCATGTTATAAATCTTTTGAACGTTAAAGGATGCGCTCTAGAACTAAGTGTAGACTAGTCAATGACACTATTACGAGTAAAAAGCCAACGATTTGTGCATTACAAGAAACTAGAATTGAAAACCCTACGAGTATAGACTTCGAGAGCTTAAGATCGCTAAGGACGTTTGAATGTCATTTCAAAACTACGATAGGTTTTTGGGGGGGAATTGTGTTAGGGCTTCACACTAATGTTTTCGAGATTGTGGATGAGTACATAGGGACGTTCTCGGTAATAATTAGAATTAGACGCAAGAACAATGGTTGGGAGCATATGGTCACAAAGCTGTACGGGCCATACAGTCCTAGGCTCAGAGAAGGATTCTGGGCAGAGTTAAGAAACATTCAAGTTGGATGGACAGGACTTTGGATTTGGGGGGGGGGGGGGGGGGGGGGGGGGGATTTTAACATTACAAGATATCAAAGTGAGCATAGAGGTAGAGGTACTAACGACTCTAATAGGATTGAGTTCAATCAAACCATTGATGAGTGGGAGCTCATATAAATCAAAGCGGTAGAGAGAAGAATTGTGTGGACGAATATGCAAGCTAACCCAACCTTAGCTAACTTGATATTCTTGTGTCAACGGAATTGGAAGATTTCTTTCCTTTGGTGGCAGTAAGATCCATGACTAGATACACCTCCGACCATACTCCGCTGACTCTAGAGTGTGGTAACAAAAGAATTTTCAAAAGAAGACAATTTAGATTTGAGAAGCCATGGACTCTGAACAAAAAACTTAGACAGATTATCGAAGAGTCGTAGCCAACTCGAATCAACAATGTAGATACGGTCTTCAATTGGAATTGGTAGATGAGGAGACTTCGTAAGCGACTAAAAAAGTGGTCAAATCTAGAGTTTGAAGAAATAATAAAAAGGAAAGAGAGACTGGGGAAGCAAGCGCAAGAACTTGAAGCAATTGAGGAGGATAGGAATCTGGTAGATTAAGAGTATGAGGAACTAGTGGACTGTAGATCGAATATGGGAGATGGAAGAGTGCTATTAGAAGAAGAGATCTAGAATATAATGGCTAAAGGAGGGGGACTCCAATATAGCATTCTTTCATAAAGTGGCGAATGGTAGAAATGTTGGTGTATGCCCTAGAGATCAACCTTATATTGACCTTGCTAGTTTATATTGTATCATGACATTTATTTTATATATGAGACATTTTATTTATC
Source organism: Hemerocallis citrina (assembly GCA_017893485.1). Lineage (NCBI taxonomy): Eukaryota > Viridiplantae > Streptophyta > Magnoliopsida > Asparagales > Asphodelaceae > Hemerocallis > Hemerocallis citrina. Next base: position 185,337,890 of record CM030362.1, read on the forward strand.
TTATTATTTATTGTGATTAAATGAACATAATAAAGTCCTTATAATAGTTGGTTCAATACCATGGGACATCCAGTGCATGACTTGGTTGTGAGATCTATTGGTGGTAATCAGAACATTATTCTTAAACGTCCCTACTCAAGTATTATTGTGAATTAGGACAACAATAATACGTAGAGACTAGTATGTGTGTAGATTGATGACCATTTCTCACGGATCATGGAAATAAGATATCATGTCTTCACATAGGTACATATTAGAGTAATAATGTAATGGACTGAGCCACCATGAGAATGCTGCATGGATCATTACGTAAGTGTCAAGAGCGATTCTCACAGTGACCATGGTGTACATGGTCCTTTGACTTGAAGTCACTATGGTTCCCTACATGAAAAATTATATATTTTAATATCGTCAAACGTCGCATGTGATAAGCTTCACTTATAGTAGGATTTAGGAAAAACCTATCAGAAAATACATTTGAGAAATTTATAGAAGCAACATTTATAGGAGTAGTAGCAAAATGGTGGAATGGACTAAAGGAAGAATAAAGAAATACTATCAGAAAATCAAGATCAATTGATGATAAAGGAACACACGAAACCTCAGCACAACGAACCTTAGGACTAAAAGAAATAATTACAAATTACGAGATAGCAACAAGAACAGAATTCATTGTCTACGAAAATTGAGAAAAACACACGATATATAAAAAGAACCAAGCAAGATGGAGATTAAGCATTCTAAAAATATGCGACATATGTTATTTTGACAACTATGTTTGTGAATTCCGAGAATATTTTCAAGGAAGTTATTATACAAAAGAATAAAAGAGTTCAATCTTGGACTCAATTTTTTCTAAAACTGCCCGATCCATGAAGTATAAACATATATGGTGCATACATAATAAGAATGTAAACCAGAAGTAGATATTTTAGGGTATAGAATACAATTTGTAAAATATTATAGGTATAAAGTGTTCCAAGAAGCTAGAGCAATTATAAAATACTATAGAACATATAAACAAAGAATTTGTTGTGAAGAAGTAAGAAAAAACATTGGGGATGTATTATTAACAATAATTATATTTAAAAAAAAAGCAAATTCCAAAAAATAGAAACCAAAACACAAAAAAAAAACTTTAATAGATATAAAAAAAACCCTATAAACGATAATTCAAACGAACAATTAAAAACAAACAATATCCAAAAAACCCAAAGAAATATAATTGTTATAAATGTGGAGAAGTATGACATATATCACCGAACTGTCCTAACAGAATGAAAACAGAAAATATGAAATATGTAAAGGAAGTTGAAGAAATGTATAACATAAACTATGAACTTATAGAATATGAAGAAGATTGGTCAGAAATGAGTGAAGAAGAGGACATAATGGTAGTGGAAGAAAATAGTGGAAGTAGTAAAGATGAAATAGAAGAACATGAAATAAATATGATAATAGAAATAACAAAAATAGGAGAACCATTAGAAAGAGAAGAAAATAATGAAGAATTAAGAGAAAGAATGAGTTTTGACATACAAAAATATGATAAAATAAGAGCAACCAAACTAGAGATAAACCCAAAAGACATATTTAAACATATTTAAACAATATTTGAAAGAAAAAGAAATATCATAATAATAGCTAGAAATAATGAACAACCTAAACAAATTGAACAAACCCAAGGTAAAACTATAATCCATTAATAACAGAAAGAATAATAAGAAAAGAAATAAAAAAATAAGTGAGAAAACTAGAAAGACATTAAGGTATACACATTTAGGAGCAGTACAAATCATAATAAAAGTTTATTTTAAGGAAGAAATAAATACACCTTTAGAAATATACTTAATGGATAATATAATAATATCAAGTATAAGATGCCTTAATTGGAATAGTACAAGGAAACTTAATGTACCAAATAATAAAATTTACAATAAAACATAACTTTTCTATAAGTATGACAGAAGAAAGTAAGGATAAAAGTCTAGTCACGTATCACAGATTTTTGGGAATAGAAATGATAAAAAAGAGTAAGGTTATGAGTATAAAAATAAGAAATATTTATGCTTTTACTAGTAAGCATGAAGTAAAAAACATAAATACTGATAACTTTAAAATAGAACCACTATTCAGGAAAATTATAAGATAAAAACCAGAATGACATCGAAACCGGAATTAGGATTCACAATCAGATCAGCCCAAAACTCCATACCACCAATCAGTAATAGACTCTGCTTGCAAACCCGAGAACAGACAATAACACCTCCACTTGTGGTGATGTTCCAAGCTGCGGGCATAGCATCACTAGTCAAATCATGCTGATCGACAAATCGAGAGCAAATGAAAGAGTGGGTAGCACCAGAAGCAAACAAAACATGAGTTGGAAGAGAGAAGACTAAAATCACACCTAGCTGAAGAAGATCAAACAAAAGAATAAGGTGCTAACAGGATATATACACGAGTAACTGTACGATGAAGGAAATAAAAATAAATAAATAAATAACATGCTGAAACAAAGAAAAGAAAGTACAACTACTGATGATATACCTGCAACCACTCCAACAGAAACCTCCACTTTCTCAGCTGTCTGGTTATAAGCCTGACCACGACTCTGTCAGACCTCCTCTGGGAGTCACGCGCCTCTGCTTAAAGGTTTGCCTCTGCGGGGGAAGAGGCGGTCTAGCCTGACCATGAGCCACTACTTCCTGCTGAACGGTACCTCTAGCCTGAACAGCTGCCCTACTCCTGGGACAGTCCCGAATCATATGATCACTGCTGCCACAAGCAAGGCATAGTCGATTAGCTACCCTGTAGTCCCGCTGTGAGTGCCCAACCTTATGACAATAGCCACAAGTTTTGACATTCCTTGGAACAACAGGTGCGTACGGTTGTGCCCTCGTGGGAGGAGGTGGAACTGGCCTCCAATAGGTCCTTCGAAAGGCCGGGCTGCAACAGGGTGTGAAGCAGTCCGCTGGGGAACACCAGATCTACTGAGGGTCTGCTCCTGAATCCGAGCAGTATCCAGAACATCGGCATAGGCACGAAGCCGAAGAGCAGCCAACCGATCCTGGATGGGAAAACTCAAGCCCGACTGAAATCTGCTAATCCGAGCTTCATCAGTGGCAACAAGGGCGGGAGCAAAGCGATTGAGTCGAGTAAACTCTACAGTATACTCGTCCACAGAATGGTTTCCTGAGTTAGGAAAACAAATTGTCTCTCCATCTCTGCCCTAGTGACACTGGGAAAGAACTTCGCCATGAAGCTCTCGGAGAAAGCGGCCCACTCAATGGGTCGCGGCATCCTCTCGAATTCAACTCACCACCCGATGAGAGCGAGATCCACCAATTGGATGTGAACCATATCCACATGATCTGCCTCAGCAACACGAACGGTGATCAGCAGTTGCTCTGTCCGGATAAGCCACTGCGCAGCCTCCAACGGCGTCTCGGTACCCGAAAACTTATCCGGCCACTTGATAGCTTTCTTTTGAATTGTCTTGGGTTATATATATATATATAATAATAATAATAATAATAATAATAATAATAATAATAATAATAATAATAATAATAATAATAATAATAATAAAACACAAAGAAAGTTATCAAGTGGCTCTCATTTAATTGAAACCAAATCAACGGCTTAGATTCACCCTCCCAAAACATATTTTTCCTCCAAACTCATTACTTTATTACTATCTCTCTCTCTTCTCTCTTCACTTTTTCATATTTCTCTCTCTCTCTCTCTCTGTCATTCTCTCTTTATTTACTTAGAAATTTAGATTTTCAGATTTCAGGGCATGTAAATTTTCAGTTTTTATGCTTTTTTATTGCTCAAGTTACATTGAAAATAGCATATATCTCCTTAACAGTTAAATTTTATCATTTTTCACCCTCAAAGTTCTAAGAAGTTGGATTTTACACCCCTATTTATAATTATTTTTCAATATATGCTAATGAAAATGTGGACTTTTATTTACAACTAATTATTGTCATATTATTCAAACTTGAGGTACATAATTGTTGTTTTACTGTTTACAAAACTTTTCGTATGCTGTATCGTTCCGAAGACGTTCCGTAGGCACGTGCCCACGGGAAAATCTAGTATATATATATCTTCTGTTGTGCACTCCGGTGCGCACTCTCCCACAGTCGTCCGATCAAGAATCAAATCATGATCTTGATTGGGCGGTTGTGGTTTCTTCCGCTCTTCACCTTAGATCTTAGGGGTATAATGGACATTATACCCCAATAAAAAGTTCTTCTCTCCTAGTTTTCTCCCCACTTTTTTTTTCTCTCTTCGAAATCCCCTTCAATCTTGAAACCCTAGATTCTTCATCTCTTCAAATTCCACCCGCAAATTTGACGACCTCCTTCACTCTCTTTAAAAACTCCTTCAAACCCGAAACCCTAGCTTCTTCGTCCCCTCAAATTTCACCCCCAAATTTGAAGAAATCCTAGCTCACCTTCTCTAACCTCCCTCTCCAAGCTCTTACGCCCGACACATCTCTCATGCTACCCTGACCGCCTGATGCCTTTCTTAGGCAAACATCGACCCCTAGCTACTGAGCACCACCCAACAACCACTCTTCAAAATCCTTACTGTCGACCACCACCCTCTCAATCTCCAACTTCCTTCGATTTTGACTTCCATGAAAATTTCCCTTTTTCAGAAATCCCATTTTATTTTATTTTTTTAATTTTCATGCTGATGAGATTGTAGTCGTGTTTTGAATGCATTTGGTTGCATTTTGGTAGGAAACAATGATAATTGTAATAGTATTTTGGTTGAATTTTAGGGTTTAATCTCAATGTAATATTTCCTTTGATGTTATTTGTTTGTAATAACTAAATATTTTAATACCTTAGACTGGTGAGATTGTAGTAGTTATTTGGTTGAATTTTGGGGTTTAATCTCAACGTAATTACTTTTCATGCTGATAGAATCAGAGCATTGATGCGGAAGAGAAAGAGGAGTAAAGAGTGTTAAGTCTATCTGAGATGCGGATGAGATAAGTGAAGATTTGTTGATTGAGAGAGAGTTGGAAGCTGGAGTATAATTGGCTATAATGCAACATGTAATGCTCAATTTTGTAATTTTCCAACTTGATGGAAATGTGAACTTTCTTTTGTAACAAGAATTTGACTGATAAATGTCCGAAGAGAACTTGGTGTTCTCGTATCTTTTTAGGTTTTGTTATTTTAATTAAAAGATGGAAACTAAGTATGCAACACCAAAATTACTTCAAGAACAAACATGTTTAAATGGTTGAGCTTGAGATATCTAATACAAACTATATGTTGTAACTGATTGTTGATTGAGCATAAAAAACAAACACCATAGTTGTACACGATAACTATAACAGATTTAAAATTGAGCTTGAGACATCAAGACATAAAGCACATTTAAATGAGATATTAGCTTAAGCATAACTCATCATCAAGAATAATATGAAAAAATACACACATTTGAGAATATACAACAACAATTTAACCAACATGGATTGTTGTAACTAATTGTTGATTCAGCTTCAAAAACAAACAGGTTCAAATAGATTCAAATGGTTGAGCTTCAAAAAACAACATCATAACTCAGATACCATTATAACTATAACTGATTGCTGATTGAGCTTGAGATATCAAGACATAAAGCACATTTAAATGAGATATGAAGCTTAAGCACAACACTATCATATTACAGCCATCAGTGTTATCAAATTACAGTTCCTGCTCGCTATTAATGTTGCTGCTTCTCCTTCTTCAGTCTTTTTCAACTCCTTCATGTTATTTTGCTTGATGTTCTGCTACTGCTCACCCACACCACTATAACTTCAAAACAAAACAAAAAAAAAATCAAATAAGCGATGATTTGTATTTGTTGCTGCATGATTTCAACACAACTAACTCAACAAACTAATTATTTGAAAGACTAGTAGGCTTAGAACATACTTGTCAAATAAGGATTTATTAAATTTGCCAAATAATCAAGCATCATTGTATCAAATGCATAAATATGATGTCACTAGGGCTACATTATTATGTCATGCCAACTAGTTCCTACCATTTTTTTGCTGATTCAAACAAGTTCAAATGGTTGAGCTTCATAAACAAACACCATAACTCAACACCACTGTAAAGGACACTGATTGAAAATTGAGCTTGAGGTATCAGGACATATAGCACATTTAAATGAGATATTAGCTCAAGCATAACAACATTGTAAGTCATCAAGAAGAAGATGAAAAATAGACACACATTTGAGAATATAAAAAAACAGTTTAACCAACAATGATTGCATTAACTGATTGATGATTCATCTTAAAAAACAAACAGGTTCAAATGGTTTAGCTTCATTTAAATGAGATATCAAGATTTGAGATATCAGCTTCAAAAACAACACTGATTGCATTAACTGATTGAGCTTGAGATATCAAGACATAAAGAACATTTAAATGAGATATGAAGTTCAAGCATAATAATATTATCAAATTACATCATTCAATGTTATCAAATCAATATATTCAAACTTGTGTTTTTGAACCCTCATTCATATATAGATAGAGATCTTTGAAGCAAAATAATGGACACTCCAACACATTTGAAAACTAAGTAAATGGGGGTACACATATTCAAAATGAAGCTAGTAAATTAGTGTTTGTGACCACTGCCTACACCAACACACACAAAAGCAATGGACCAAATTTAAAAAGCAATTAGTGAGAATCAAATAATTCCATGTCAAATAGTGGTACACATATCCAACACATTTGAAAACTAAGTAAATGGGGGTACACATATTCAAAATGAAGCTAGTAAATTAGTTTTTGTGATCACTGCCTACACCAACACACACAAAAGCAATAGACCAAATTTAAAAATCAATTAGTGAGAATCAAATAATTCCATGTCAAATAGTGGTCTAGTAGCTTCAGTTTCTATTCACCTAATACAAAAGCTTCAGTGAGAATCAAACACTCAGATAAAAAAGACATTACCTACAACATCACAACCCATAATAACAATATTAAACTTAATCAAGAGGGTTGTTTGAACAAGTTAATGAAAAACAACAAGGAATTGACTGAATGCATGATAAATTACCTCAATTCATATAATCAGAAGTGTGTTCAGAACTTTCTTCTTGTGCAATGATTCCACTAAACAAATGACCTTCTTAGTTTTCCTCTCAACTCTCAGATGAAACCACATTATAAGTTCAGGCATGATCATTTCATCACTAGTCACTCCTTTATAAATCATAGTGTGCAGCTTCAATTACATAATCCATCTCATCATCACTTAAAAACAATAAGAAAACAATCTCATTTTCAAACCCAAGCAAAAACAACTACATTATCTTACACTAATACTCATGAACTTATAATAATGGAGAAGAGAGAGAAAACTAACAGAGAATGAGAGAGAAGGGGTAGGTAACTACAGAAAATGTCCAAACTACCCTCAACATTAAAGAAGAAAAATTTCCATTATACCTGTTGTAATCATGGAGAAGAGGGAGAAATAACAGCCGCCCGATGAAGATCATGATTGAAGTCTTGATCGGACAGCTGTCGAGAAAGTGCACAACGGGTGCGTAAACGATGTTGCCTCTATAATGTGCAACATCATCAGTTACAAACAGTGAGATAGAAAATCCCACTGTCAAATTCAGACAGAAAGCAACTAACTCAGATGAAACTAATACTCCTATAATACTCATGAGATAACTGTCAAATGAAATCACAATATAAGTCCAGATATGATTATTTCATCACTAGTCACTCTTCTATAAATCATAGTGTGCAACTTCAGTTACATAATCCATCTCATCATCACTTAAAACCAATGAGAAAAAAAAACAATCTCATTTTCAAACTCAGGCAAAAAGCAACTACATTATCTAAAACTGATACTCATGTGGACATCATGATATAATTGTCACCATATATAAAGTTCAAATAATATTTTTTCATCAGTAGTCGCTCCTCAAGAAATTATAGTGTGCAACTTTAGTTACATAATCCATCTCATCTCCAAATTCAAGCAAAATAGCAACTAACCCAAATTAATTGTTATTTTAAAAGAATTGTTAATCTAAACTCAACCATCAAGTGCAAACATCAGACCCAATCTCAAACTCAATAATAAAGATCACCAACAATTAACAGTCAACCATAAAGACAAGTGTTGAGTAGCGGGAGCGTAGTTCAAGGAGGAAGCGACCTCGAGATACTCTCTTTAACACACTAAATTCACCAAATCAGAACCCCAAAAAAATCAAAACCCAAATTAATAGCCATATGCAAAACCCAAAAAAAATCCACAGATCCCGTATCCAAACATCAATCCAAACCCTAATTAGAGACAGAGGTAGAATAATACCATAGAGAAGGTGTAGCTAGGGTTACGCCAGATTTGGGGGTGGTCGGGATGCTGGGTGGAGCTTGGGAGCTAAGGGATGGAGTTCAAGGGGGCAGTGTTTCCAGATGGAGCTTCAGAGAGGCATCGAGCAGTCAGGGGAGAGGAGCGTCGGGCATCGGGAGCTTTGGGGCGTCAGGAGCTTTGGAGAGGGAGGTTAGAGAAGGTAAAGCCAGGGTTTCGTCGGATTTGGGGGTGGGATTTAAGGGGACAAAGAAGCTAGGGTTTCGGGTTTGAAGGGGATTTTGAAAAGAGAAGGAGGTCATCGGATTTGGGGATGGAATTTGAGGGGAAGAATAAGCTAGGGCTTTTGGGATTGAAGGAGATTTTACAGAGAGATAGAAGGTGGGGAGAAAATTGAGAGAGAAGGAGCCTTTGTAGGGGTATAATGTCCATTATACCCCTGAGATTTAAGAAGAAGAGCGAGAGCTAGAGGATGGAGTTCTAGGGGGCGGTGTTTCTAGGTGGAGCTTGAAAGAGGCATCGGGCGGTCAGGGGAGAGGAGCGTCAGGCGTCGGGAGCTTTTGAGAGGGAGGTTAGAGAAAGTAGAGCTAGGGTTTCGTCGAATTTGGGGGGAGGGGGGGAATTTGAGGAGACGAAGAAGCTAGGGCTTCAGGTTTGAAGGGGATTTCGAAGAAAGAAGGAGGTAATAGGATTTGGGGATGGAATTTTAGGGGACAAAGAAGCTAGGGTTTTTTTTAGAATGAAGGGGATTTCGAAGAGAGAGAAGGTGGGGAGAAAACTAAGAGAGAAGGAGTTTTTGTAGGGGTATGATGTCCATTATACCCCTGAAATCAAGGGAGAATAGCCGGAGCTAGGGCATGGAGTTCTAGGGGGCGGTGTTTTCAAGTGGAGCTTGAGAGAGGCATCAGGCAGTCGGGGGAGAGGAACATCGGGCATCGGGAGCTTTGGGGCATCGAGAGCTTTGGAGAGGGAGGTTAGAGAAGGTAGAGATGGAGTTTTCGTCGGATTTGGGGGTGGAATTTAAGGGGACAAAGAAGCTATGGTTTTGGGTTTGAAGGGGATTTCGAAGAGAGAGGGAGGTTGTCGGATTTAGGGATGGAATTCAAGGGGATGAGGAAGCTAGGGTTTTTGGGATTGAAGGGGATTTCGAAGAGAGATGGAAGGTGGGGAGAAAATTAAGAGTGGAGTTTTTGTAGGGGTATAATGTCCATTATACCCCTGAGATCTAAGGACAAGAATAGAATAAACCATAGCCGCCCGATCAAGATCATGATTTGAGTCTTGATCAGACGTCTGTAGGAGAGTGCGCACCAAACGAGTGTGCAACGAAAGAGTATATATTTATATATTTTGTTAGAGAATATGGGTTAAACCTAAGTGCACCAAATGAACCTTCTGAGAATGGCTCTGGAGTTGATCTACAAAAGGAAGAAAGTGAAAAGTGGCTCGAGGCGTGGGTTGCATTTTCTTTAAGAAGCTATTTGGCCGATTCTGGAGACGAATCGTTGATCACCAAACACTTCTCTTGGGATACAACGAGCTTCTATCTACAGTGTTGTCAATGCTCCAATAGCAACACATATCAACTTGCACAACCCGAATGAAAGCAAGAAACTGCTCAAAAAATAGATTAGAAGAGGAGAACGACTGTATTCTTTTTTTTTGTACTTTTTCCCAAAAAAGATTCCCTTTTTATAACCAGTAACCAGGAAGGAATTAAAACTGTCTGCATTTAATCAAAAACGGCTACATCATAAAGATCCTTTAATTCTTGAAACGGCTATAACATAAAGGTCCTTTGATTCTTGAAACGGCTATAGCATAAAGCTCCTTTAATTCTTGAAACAGATATATTATTAATTGAAAAAATGTTTTTGATCTGTTTGAAATTCGAAGTTCAAAAATTAAAAAAAAAATCTTTTTTTTAAGAGACCCCAAGACCCTTATAGTCCGGCCCGGTCATATATATATATATATATATATATATATATATATATATATATATATATATATATATATGGCAAATGCTCCATTGAAAACGGGTGCATTTTCAACAGGTTGGAAAACGCACCCGTGAGCTGTTGGATCGCTCAGATCGCTCAAGATCTTGATCGACGGCTCAGATCGAAACCCAATAGGTGCTCCCACTAATGGTTCCAAAAGTGGAGGGGTATTTTTGTAACTCACGCCAAAAAATGTTTCAGACTTAGCATTTTTTTTGCGTGAAGTTTTTTTTTTGTAGAAATTTATCTTAGGTCGTTGTTGGGAAAAACAAACTAGGTTGTTTGAAGTTTTTTTTGAAGAAAATTATACTTAGACCGTTGTTGGGAACAACGGCCTAGGTTATTTATAAAAAAAAATTAAAAAATCAACCTAAGCCGAACAACGGCCTAAGTATGTACATACTCAGATCTGTACATACTCAGATTGAGTCATCTCCCTCACAACTCTTCGACAAATCTCTCTCTCTCTCTCTCTCTCTCTCTCTCTCTCTCTCTCTCTCTATATATCTGGAGCTCCCGAAACCCAATCCCCAAACCCTAGCTCTACTCCAAACTCCTCTCTCTCGATCTGAAACTCTTCTTGATCTCCCCCTCTTCTCGATCTATCTCTATCTATCTCTCCCTCTCCCGAATACCCCAAACCCTAATCAAATCTGAAATCTCTCCAACTCACCCGAACCCTAGCACAAATTCTATGATACTGTAGACTCTACAACTTGTTTGCCTACAGTAGCGGCTCCTCACTTCTTCAACAACTCTCTCTCTCTTTGGACTAGGTAGTCACTTTTTCACAATTTAGTGTAATGAACTATGTTAATTTACTGAATATTTTTTTTAGTTTTTGAGTTTGATTTTTTGTACTATGCATAGTAGTCTTCAATTTAGAGAGTGTACAATTTTTGTATCATGTGTGTTGTATACACTTTGTGGACATTTATGTTGATGTAGTGTTAGTTGTAGTTGTAGAATATAGGAAAAGCAAACAAACGAGATCCAAAAATTCCAAAATTTGACGACTTGGTCGGGCTCACCACGCAGAAGGCAACGCAATTTATAGTGGTGATTTTCGTCTCACGGTTTGCAAGATACGTCCGTTTATCAATTTTATTCAATAAAATGGATATAAAGCGATACACAGTCGTATATTACAAACTGAGAGTCAGAACTCACCTCTGCAAGTTGCGTTGGCTTGTATTTGGTGTGCCAAACGTAATGACCAAATTTCAGAATTTTTGCATCTCGTTTGTATTGTATTGTCGCGTATATGAAAGAACTTCTATATACCTTGGAATTTTGATGTACGAGCTCACTAGAAAACTGCTTAAACGAATTCCAAAAAATACAAAACTGTGGGAGTAGGTCGGGCTAACCACTCACAACCCAACGCAACTTGTAGTTGCGAGTTCCGACCCACGGTTTGCGAGATACGTCAATGTATCACTTTCCGCTCTTTTTCAAGATTGAAAGCGATACACGGCCGTATCTTTCAAACCGTCGGTCGGAACTCACTTGTATAAGTTGCGTTGCCTTGTGTACGGGGAGCCCGACCCAATCGCAAAGTTTAATTTTATTTTTACCGCCGTTTTTGTGGTTTTCTCATTAATTTTATTATGTATTTAACGAGTTTACAATAGAGAAATGGCTCAAAAATTACGAAATTTTGCGGGTAGGCCGTTTTCACCACTCACAAGCCAAAGCAACTTGTGGTTGGGAGTTCTCACCCACGGTTATATATATGCATCCGTGGATCGCATTTCACTCTTTTTTCAAGAGTGAAGTGATACACGACCGTATCTTGAAGACCGTTAGTCCAAACTCGCTTCTACAAGTTGTGGTAGCTTGTGTGTGGCATTTTAGACCCATTTGCAAAGCTTGGATTTTTCTAAAGTTGTTTTTGCAGTCGTCTCATGTATTTTGTTTCGTATCTATATATATGTTTTTTTTTTGTGAACAATTTATTTTATAAATGCAAACTTTCTTACAGAGAAATGGTTAGAACGAGAGGAACCGGAAGGTCACCTGTTAGGGATCGGGACGAACATTCCACAGAAGTAAGAGAACTTTTAATTTGTATTGTGCATTTTATATATAGTGGTATTGTTAGTACACTAATAATAATTGTGTTTTGTGTTCGTGTAGGTTGGTGCATCCTCATCGAGTCTACCACGTCGAGGTCCAGGACCAATATATGACGGTGAACTCACCTTGCAGGACCTCCACAGATCCGCAGTAGTGTGGGGTGGGACGACGCAGATGTGTAATTTTCGCACCCACGAGAACATGACGGTGCACCCACGTATCGTCGAGTACCTAGTTCCGGCCGGTTTCTATGGAATCAGCATGATGGGTCAGGTGAAACTTGACCGAGCACTTCTTGCAGCACTCATGGAGTGATGGAGGCCAGAGTCGAACACCTTCCATCTACCGGTCGGAGAGATGACGGTCACGCTACAGGATATAGCGATGATCTCCGGTCTTTCAATAGATGGTATGGTCGTGACTTATATGAACTTTGATAAGTTAGAGCTGTGTAATCAACTCCTCGGTACAGAGTTTGATGAAGAGGCCGCGGGCGATAGGGATATTTTTTTCGGACAATCAATCCAACCATCTTGGTTGAAGGAACATTTTGAAGGGAGGTTGAACGATGAATCGACCGACCACGATGTACAGTGCTGCACAAGAGCTTACATTCTAACGGTGCTCGGAGGGGTTCTCTTGCCTAACTCATTCGGAGATACCGTACAGCTCATGTATCTACGATTGCTCGCCGACCTAGGCTTAGCTAGCTGGTACAGCTGGGGAAGTTGCGCATTAGCAATGTTGTAAAAGACGCTGTGTTCTGTAGCGTTAGATGGGATCGAGATGACTGGTCCAATGGTCTTGTTACAGATTTGGTTATGGGAGCGTCTACACTTGGGTTGTCCTCGAATTACAAGGCCGACGGACGGTTAGATGGCCGAAGCACTAAATGCTCATATGTTAGCACCGTTAGGGGTATATTTGTAACGCCCCGAATCCCAAATCACTGAATTCGAGATGTTCTACAGGATCTTTTCACTTTCTTTAGTACAATTTTACAAGGAAGTTCAAACTTTTCATCATACATCAGAGTTTACATCATATTATATTTACATTTACACAGCGGAAGCAAAAATATACAACATTTATATGAATGTACAACAACATGGTAAAAATCTTTATGCATCCATTTCTCTTTAACATGCAATTTACCTGCACACAAACTGTGGGTACGTCAGTTTATTCAACCGACGATAATTATACATGGTCATCCTCTCTATGCCAGAAACAGTATAATGAATCTCATTTCTTACAAATCACAAACTTGTTCAATAAAAGCATGTAAATTAAAAAGGAACACTTAAAGATGTCGTGTCGTGATTGTGCACTTAATCCTTAATGCAATTATTTAATTTACATGACACTAATGCGCACTTGTTCGAATTCTATGCATCCCATACTACATAGGTTCGAGGGCAAGCCTCTTAACCGTTCTTCATTTTTATAGGGTTCAATCCCTCGCCATGACTTACTCTACTTCTGTAATTTCAGTGAGTATCCTAGATGAATTTATGAGTACAAGCATGTATCCTGGCCCCTGGAGTAGAATTCCGCGCCATGTCTTGACTCATCAAGCATGCATTCTGCGATAATTCAGTCTCCTCCCTGAACACAATCCTCTTGCAGTCACCAAAATATCCCACAAGCGTGACTAAAGTCCGATCATTACTGAGTTGTGCCCGCGCCATGTCTTGACTCATCAAGCATGCATTCTGTGGCTCACACACCCGCACCGTAAACCCTAGTTCTCATACTTATGTTTTTCTCTCACCTTCATCACCTCTTCACTATGCACTAATATTAGAATCATGAATACAAATCAAAGCTCTAGAGTTAGCCTCTCCACTAAACCAGACTTATCATTTCATTTCAATACACGACCAACTTTGGTCTTTTAATTCTCATTTCATTAGTTTCACTGCCGGGGGAGACTTAGCTACTCTTGGTTCCAATTTACAATTCATAACTTCCAATAGAGCACTTCAGCTCACAATTCATTTCTTAGAGTCTCACAGACTTTTTATCATGATCTTTAGCCTTTCATATTTTCATTTAATTCTCAATTCTCATCTATGATTCATTTCACATAATTTATACAGCCATAAACAGAGTCCATCGACTTAAATCATAAAGTTCACAATTACCAACAGCAAATAACATGAATTCAAATATATCAAGTCCTCTCTGTACAATCGACTTGGAAGAACACCAGTCGACTCATACAGTCACATACAGGTTCATCACAAATGCTCGGGATAGTCGACTGTTGTACACAACCAGTCGCCTGTCCCGCAACTTTTCATGTTCACAATATTGTCCACATGACAGTCGACTGTTCATCCACCAGTTGTCTGTCCTGGGATTTCAACAGCACAATTCCAAGTCCAGATCAGTCGACTTGCTACACGCATTCGGTCGACTGGACAGATCCATCTTTTCAAATTAAAGGATTATCTACAGTTCTTACATGTACTTGTATCATGATATCAATTTACAGTATACATAAATTCATGTTTCATAAACAGGGTTCTCTTGTTCAGTAATATTACAATCACGAAACTTCAAGTTACGAGTGTTATCTCTTCCTCAAGAGAAATTTCTTAAACATGCATTCACACATATTCATAACTTCCTTACGAAGATGAAGATATAAATCTCAAGTCATCATGCTGGGTCTACATAATGGAATATCTTAATTTATGGAACTTCCAAATAGTCACAATCAGATTGAAGTACCAGTCGACTTAACACAACATCAGTCGACTGCTCCGACAATTCTAAGTTATTAATCATCATTAGCTCTTTTCATTCATTTACCTTCCCTCCATCATATGTGTCATAGGGAAAACATCAATTTAGTAATCACACCATCAAGTCCATTCGCACACATGTTTTATCAACACATCATGAAAAAGGTGTCTCGTACCAGTCGGCTGGCTCACATGGCAGTCGACTGTACCGACAGTTCTGTTCTCAATATCAATAGCATGTTCAAGCAATTCAATTCACTTTTTATAACATATGGTATCATTCCTACATTAGAAGTCCTGAGAAACACCCACCTTATATGAAGAAGTAATCGAAATCCCGCAAAAGCTCCTCAAGGTAGAGAACGCCTTCTTGCTCCTTGCTCCTTTGCTCCACACCGATCCTTCAGATGCTACTCGGTCTCCACAGAAAAGCACACACACAACTCACAAATACTCTCACTTAATCTTAGAAAATCTCGGTGTAAAAGAGATAGGGAGATGGGAGGGGTATTTATACTAGGAGACAAATAGAATAGAGTGCTAAGATCTATTGGGGAGTTGCAAGATCAAAGGTTGAGATGCATTAGGGGGTTGAGAAACTACCCACACTCACACAGCTTAACCGCCCATGATCCCACTATACTACCCACAATCCGGCCAAAGAGTGTGTTCAATGCACGTGTGTGCAAAATGCACGTGCATGCACAACTCACACTAATAAAATTTGTACAAAAATAAGTTTCATATATAGAAAAAGTGTTACACAAAATAAGTTGTAGGAAAATAAATGGTTAAATTTATGGGCTTAAGTTCATTTGGGCCAAAAATAAATATTTTAAAAGAGAAACTAAACAAAGCAACATTGGGCTTTAAGAAAAATGCTTTATAGGAAACAATATACTTTATTCATCATGTGGAGAAAATAATAGTCACATGCTACACAAGCATACCATATGAAAATTAAATAATCTTTATGTATTAAGGAAAATCGGGGTATTACAATATTGGGCAGGTAGACGGAGTTACAAAGACAACCCAAAAGGTGTACTAACGTACTACAGAGACGAGCTCAACCAACTACCAGAAGAGTTCGTGATTTGGGTGCCGTATACACCCGAGCGGGTTGGAAGACTACCACTGATCATAGTGACCGGGTCGCAGTTGTGGATGACGAAGGCTCCACTCATCAACTTTGGTATAGTGGAGCATCTGCGGCCGGAGAGAGTCCTTCGGCAGTTCGGTCTTCAACAAAATGAAACCCCAAGCTGCGCAAATCTATACAACCATGAGTTACACGCCGTGAGGGGTACCGGTCGTATGCCTACCCATGATTGGGCAGATTTCCACCGTGTTCACGCTGTAGAATGGAACGAGCGATGGTTTGAACTTGTAATTGTTAATGTTCCAGGGAACGATGGCACGTTGCAAGTGAAATATATGCAATGGTACAGATCATATACACGTTTGTACATCTCTCCCGATACAGAACTACCTACTGGTATTCAAGTACCAATTGAGGAGAGGGAGATTGAACCACCACCCACCTATTCTAGTTCACAACCCATGTTCCAACCAAAGGCCTCAGCTATACGTACATTGGTGAGTATAATGTTCAAATTTTGTTGAATGTTCATTATATTTAAAGTGATTAAATTGTTTACATATCCAAATGTGTTTAATTTTTTTTATTTTTTTTGTTTTAGATCAATAATATGTTGGACATGGTAAAAGAATTCACGGAGGTAATCAAAAGTAATGCTGGCACGCCTATGAAGAAGTTCGCTCAGAAGATGCTCTCTTCATGTCGTACCAATTTAGATGTTTTGGGAGAGGGTGAAGCTTTGCAACGATATTTGGATAGAACCGTACGTTCACAGTGACATAAGAGCATAAGGGGTAGGCCATCTGCCCCCAGGCAACAATGGCAACAACAAGCTAGATCTCCACCTCCACCTCAAGAAGAAGAGCAACAAGAAGAGATTCAAGAAAGGGTTGTTGGAGACGTACAAGAGGAGGGAGAAGAAGAAGAAATTGTTGAGGCATCATCCCCATACCTGCGACGAAATCCTGCTCAGAAGAGGCAAGCACCACAACCTTACACGCCCGATGCTTAGCTTAATTCCCGATACAATATTATTTTTGTAGTGTTTTATTGAATTTATGTTTTTTCCTGTTGTAAATTATTATGTGATAATTATTGTTGGCCAGTTTAAGCATTGTTGATGTTGTTGTTATTACCTGATAATTGTGAATTATGTTGTTGTTTTTGGAGGATGTATGTAGAAATTTATTTGGAGAGTATAGTTGATGGGAATGTATATAGTTTTTCGGGGTGATTGAAGTGTAGCAGCTGTAGCTGGTGTTAGAATTGTAGTTATTTTGTTTTTTATAACCTAGGCCGTTGTTGAAGACAAAGGCCTAGGTTGTATGTTGATTTTTTTTTGGATCAGTACCTCTCTGTATTGGAGAAACAAGTTAGAGAGCAATACCCTATTTTTTTGTTTAAGCTTAGGCCATTTTCTCCAACAACGGCCTAGGTTATAGCCAAAAATTTGAAGTTTTTGGGATGCTCTCTAACTTGGCCAAGTTAAAAAGAACAACAAGTCAGAGAGCAACACCCCTTTTTTTATAGCTTAGGCCATTGTCTCCAACAACGGCCTAGGTTATAGTCAAAAATTTGAAGTTTTTGCGGTGCTCTCTGACTTGGCCAAGTTAAAAAGAGCAACAAGTCAGAGAGCAACACCCTTTTTTTTATAGCTTAGGTCGTTGTCTCCAACAACGGCCGCCGTTATAGAAAAAATTGAAGTTTTTGGCGTGCTCTCTGACATGGCCAAGTTAAAAAGAGCAACAAGTCAGAGAGCAACACCCTTTTTTTATAACTTAGGGTTATAGCAAAAAATTTGAATTTTTTTGGGTGCTCTCAGACTTGGCCAAGTTAAAAAGAGCAATAAGTCAGAGAGCAACACCCCTTTTTTTGTAGCTTAGGCCGTTGTCTCCAACAACTACCTAGGTTATAGCCAAAATTTTGAAGTTTTTGGGGTGCTCTCTGAATTGGCCAAGTTAAAAAGAGCAATAAGTCAGAGAGCAACACCCTTTTTTTATAGCTTAGGCCGTTGCCTCCAACAACGGCCTAGGTTATAGCAAAAAATTCGACGTTTTTGGGGTGCTCTCTGACTTGGCCAAGTTAAAAAGAGGAAGAAGTCAGAGAGCAACCAATTTTTTTTTTCAAAGCTTAGGCCATTGTCTCCAACAACGGCCTAAGTTATAAAAAAAAAAAATTGGATATTTTTATTTGCTCTCTGACTTGCCCTAGATAAAAGGAGCAACAAGTCAGAGACCAACCATTTTTTTTACAAATCTTAGGCCGTTGTCACCAACAGCGGACTAGGTTATATGATATTTTTCATGCTTTTTACAACTTTCTCTCCGCTCTTTATGAGCAGTGTCTCTGGAACTCTACATGAAAGACATTCATATGCTTGTATATCGTTTATATATTTTATTAATTTCCATTTTTATCCACCTAACTAACCAATATAAAACCACAAAGGTTAAATGTTTTTAAAAAACACCTTTAAATAAAATATGATCTTTTCATTTGTAAAAATCAATTTTTTAAATATATTCTTACCCCTAATATGTAAATTTTTCTGCAATGCGTACACCTATCCGGTTACTGGTGAGTGTAGGGTTTCAACCCAAGTAGTAACTTCTAGGTTGTTTAAGGATAGGGTTAGGGTTATGTTTTTAATGTTTTTTACAACTGTCTCTCCACTCTTTATGAACAATGTCTCCTGAACTCTACAAAGTAGACATTCATATGATTGTACATCGTTTATATTTTTTATTAATTTTCTTTTCTAGCCACCTAACTAACCAATATAAAAATGTTAAGGTTAAATGTTAAAATAGAATACCCTAAAATAAAAGATGATCTTTTCATTCGTAAAATGATAATTTTTTAATATATTTTTACCACTAATATGTAATTTCTTCTATAGTGCGTATACCTATCCAGTTTAGCACATAACCCCTAAACATATCCCCCAAAGTGGTAATAATATTTCAGCTAGGGTTAGTATAAGGTTAGGGTTAGTGTTAACAGGGGTTAGGGTAGGGTTAGGGTAAGCAAGGGTTATGGTAGGGTTAAGGGTTAGTGTAGGGTTATGAGTGAGGGTTAGGGTTAGGGTTATGGTTAGGGTTAGGGTTAGGTTTGGGTTTAGTGATTATATCTTAAAACTCTTTCCCTCACTTCCTATCCCCCCCCCCCCTGCCTTGACATCTCTATTCTTCGATTCTAAAAGCACATTCTTCTTTCCTATTAAATGTGTTTCCATAACTTGCCTATTATTACATGTAACTCTATAAAGTGGGCACCACATGTAGATTCCCTACTGAATAACCTCTTGCATTTTTCCATTGGCACGAATACTCATCTCCAAAAATAAAACCCTTCCAATTTTCAAATCCATCTGAATATTCAAAAAACGGTCTACTAACCCTAACCCTACCCTAACCCTACTCATAAGTAGGGTTATGGTAGGGATAGGGGTGAGTGTCTGGTTATGAATAGGGTTATGGTAGGTTCACAAGAATTTTGCTCCTTCAATACTCTTTGTAGGAAAATTTTAATGCATATAGATTATCTGTTGACTAATGAAATTCAAAAATTCTAAATTATGTAAAAATCAAACTTGTAGTAAGAGGTTGTTTTGGGTTATCATTAATTAGGTTAATATTTACAGTATCCCTACCATAACCCTACTCATAACCCTACACTGTTAAAAAATGTCCTTTTTAGGATAAAACCATAAATACTTGTCCTTTTTCCCAAGTTGGATCTGATGACTCTTCGCTGTAAAGCACACTGAATCATTTCCCTTGTTGGGTTCTACCTGTGTGGATCTACATGTGGTGCCCACTTTGTAGAGTGAAATGTAATAGTAGGCAAGTTATTGGCTTGTCATTTTCAGTAGTTGGATCTGATGACTCTCCGCTCTAAAGCGCACTAAATCTTTTTCCTTATTGGGTTCTACATGTGGAGATCTACATGCGGTGCCCACTTTGTAGAGTGAAATGTAATAGTAGGCAAGTTATGGACTTGTCATTTTCAGTAGTTGGATCTGATGACTCTCCGCTCTAAAGCGCACTAAATCTTTTTCCTTATTGGGTTCTGCATGTGGGGGTCTACATGTGGTACCCACTTTGTAGAGTGAAATGTAAGTGTAATGGTTGTTATGGAATCCATGAGTTGATAAAACTCTATTCCATACCCATTCACATGATCCTTGTAATAATGCTCTTTGTACTTATCACAGATTTTGCATCCTAAAGCCACAAAAGTAAAGCAAATAAAAGGAAAAGTGAATAAACTTTTAAAATTACTGAAAAATAGAAGAAAAACAGAATGACAAACAACCTAGAAGTTACTACTTGGGTTGAAACCCTACACTCACCAATAACCCAACCATAACCCTACTCATAACCCTACAGTCACCCGTAACCCAACCATAACCCTACCTTAACCTTAACCTAACCCTATCCTAACCCCTATTAAAACTAACCTTAACCTTACCCTTACCATATCCTAACCCCTGTTAACAATAAACTTAACCTTACCCTAACCCTAACTGAAATATCACAGGTTTGGGAGGTACGGTTAGGGGTTAGGTGTTGAACCGGATAGGTGTACGCATTGGAGAAGAATTTACATATTAGGGGTAAGAATATATTTTAAAAATTGATTTTTACAAATGAAAAGATCATCTTTTATTTTCTGGTATTTTTTTTGAACATTTAACCTTCATGATTTTATATTGGTTAGTAAGGTGGATAAAAATAGAAATTAATAAAAAATATAAACGATATATATGCATAGATCATCTGTCTTTGGTATACAGTTCCAGAGAAACTGTTTGTAAAGAGTGGAGAGAAAGTTGTAAAAGCATAAAAAAGTTTTATATAACTTAGGCTGCTGTTGGAGACAACAACCTAAGCTTTGTAAAAGAAAATGGTTGGTCTCTAACTTTTTGCTCCTTTTAGTTAGGGCAAGTCAGAGAGCAATCCAAAAACTTCAAATTTTTGGCTATAACTTAAGTTATTGTTGGAAACAACGGCCTAAGCTATTAAAAATAGGGGTGTTGCACTTTGACTTGTTGCTCTTTTTAATTTGGCCAAGTCAGATAGCACCCAAAAAACTTCAAATTTTTTGCTGTAACCTAGCCGTTGTTGGAGACAACGGCCTAAGCTTTAAAAAAAGGGGTGTTGTTCTCTAACGTGTTGCTCCTTTTACCTTGGGCAAGTCAGAGAGCAACCCAAAAACTTCAAATTTTTGGCTATAACCTAGGCCATTGTCTAAGCTTTAATAAAAATAGGGTGTTGCTCTCTGATTTGTTGCTTCTTTTATCTTGGGCAAGTCAGAGAGCGACCAAAAAACTTCAAATTTTTGGCTATAACTTTGGCCGTTTGGAGACAACGGTCTAAGCTTTAAAAAAAAGGGTGTTGGTTTCTGACTTGTTGCTCTTTTTAACTTGGCCAAGTCAGAGAGCACCCCTAAAAATTCAAATTTTCTGCTATAACCTAGGCCGTTGTCTAGGTTTAGAAAATATTTCCTCCTTTTCAATACGCCTATACAGAGAGCTACTGATCCACAGAAGAATTTTCCACATAGAACCTAGGCCGTTGCCTTCAACAACGGCCTAAGTGAAAGAAAAAAAATTATTTACAATTTCACACAGCAGCTAAAGCTGCTACACTAAATTCTCCCCCAAAAACTATATACAATCCCATCAGCTATAATCTCCCAATAACAACAACAACAAAATTAACAATCAACATAAACCAACAACACTTGAGTCTCAACAAAATTTAAAGTTAACAACAAAAACCAATTAACAACACTTGCATCAATATCTATTATACTGAAACTTTACATAAAAAATTCCAATTCACAATGGAACATCATATCTCTCGTCGGAACTCTCTTCATCGGATGGAACCACTTCTTGCAGATTGATTGGCCTTCATTCAAAGATAAGTTTTAGTTAGTGAGAAACTCATTAACCACAAATGAAGTATAATAAATTTAAAAGAGGGAGAAACAAAGAAAGTACGAGTCTTACCCCTCAAATAATGTTGGACAGTTTCTTAAATCATGATTCATTTGCACAATGTCGCATGTTCGGCACCGGCTCGGTTTTTTAATGCAAAGTTGCTCTCTTATCAGCCTCAATCTTTTGGCGCGAGGCCTTTCCTTTGTCATGCATTTTTGTGAGTCACTTACGCGTGTAGGTATGTGTCCACTGCCTTCATCATGAGGTTGTGCACTACCATGCGGTTGTGCACTACCATCCGGTTGTGTACTATCATGTGGTTGGGAGGCCTGTTCGGGTTGTTCACCCAATCTGGGTTGTAGCCGAGAGATGCCGTCAATGATCTTCTGTAAATTCTCCAACGTGTATTTGTAACTTTCCTTGGAGGAACAACCGAGATCGACAGTCTGTTTTGCATGGTAGCTCAACTCACAATATCGAGAAGCAAAATTATCGGTATTGGGTTCGGTGGGAACAAATGTATAACTTCTTCTCATCACATTCCGGGTCCATCTTCTTTTAATGTATACATTCGGAAGGGAAGTGTGATGGCTGTACCAAAGAACGGCTAAAATATGCGTGCAAGGAATGCCAACGAAGTCGAAGAAGTGACATGCACATGTAATAATTCCGTTGATTTTGCATAACTGAAGGAGGCGAGCTGGTTCTGATTCTCCACAGAATATCACATAGAAGGTTGAACTATCCGGTGTCTCAAGATTGCCAACGAAACTCGCATTGTACTTGAAGCATTTTGTAACTTCATCTTGGAATTTGTAAAATATTTTCAAAGTATGTTTTCGCCATTTGTGCCTCCAAAGCCCATTCGCTCTTCAAATCCAGTCTCTTCTCACGGTTACGATAATTTTCTGTCAGTTCATCGTGTCTTTACCTTCCCAAAAAACGGCCGAAGATGACGGCAAATTCATGCAAGGAATATTTCTTTTCTGTGTGATGCTTCAAGGCAGAATGCGATGACTCAACCCAGTGGCTACTCAACCTGTCGGCCCAAAAAGAATCTTTAACATAGGCGGGTGTCCAATTTTTACAGATATCAAATAGATCGTTCAACCATTTATTATTCTCTAACTCGTATTGCAAAATCAATAAACTCAATTTTTCTACAAAGGCATGTACATATTCGTAATTGTAGATGACATTCTTCAAAGATTCCCTAAACTTGTCGACATCGTTTGACATACGCACCTCCTGCGGTAACTTATCCAATATATTCTATTGGCTTTGGGTTCGAATCCAGATGTACACATTTTGGATTTTTATTTTTATTTTGTGGTTTTTCATGTTTTAAAAATTGGGAAACTTCATATAAATATTTTAGAAGATTATTAGAACATTTGGGAATAATTTTACATTATTCTAAGATATATTTGGGAATTAAAAATCATATTCATATTAAATAATGTATTAAATGAGTTGTGAATTGAAATTTAAAATGCGAAATGCACATGATTTAAGAATTGATTGTGGGATACAAATTTAGATCACTACTTTGTGAAATTTCATGGATATTAATCCATTGAACTAAGGAAATGGTTGAGGTGGTTTATAATAAAATCAAAGCTTATTTATGAGGAAGAAACAAGAAAATTCTAGAGATTAATCTTAAAGAATATTTGTATTAAGAAATAGTGATATAATCTTAAGGAACTTTTGTGTTGAGAAATATACCTGAAGTATAGAAAACATGAAGAAGATTATATTAATCAAAAGAACATTGAATAATATTAGAGTGAGTAGTTCGTTTGGTTAACCAAGAAATTGTCTACAAGAATTTGATTTGATAAATTTTTATTAAATGTTGCTACAAGAAGTTGAATACTTCATGATCTATAAATATAAAGAAAGTGGATAAAGAAGAAATGATGGATAATGAATGAAATGTTTACATTGAGGTTGGATATAACCTAATTGATCTCTATAGTGAGATGGTTGTTGGAATCTAGAGGCTGAGCGAGACCCGTAGTGACCGGCAATTTGTGAATAAAGAAATTTGAGAAGTAGCCAGTGTGGGCTAATGTTTCTTGTGTATTGATTTAAGTCCGGTAGGGTAAGCAAGCTCTAGGTTGTGATGATTATAATTAAACCTAAGGATAGACACTAGAAGAAGATATGATAGAAACAACGACAAACATGTCTGGTAAAGAATGTGCAGCTTCTAGGGGTTCGAGATCGAGGAATACATCAGGTAAATCCATGTATATGGGCTAGGGGTATGTCCTTCTATCATCGAAAAGGTCGGTAAAGAGATTGCAGTTCCTATGAATGTTTGGGACGGACAGGATACGCCTGGTAAATTCACTGGGCTAGGGGCAGGCCTGGTTCGTAGTTGCGGGATATCGACTTGCTAGAGTTCGTGGCTGAGGATACACCCAGTAAATCCACTGAGGTGTGCTAGGGGTAGGCTGGTAAGGTCCAATATCCTGGGGGTGTGACTCCTCGGTGACTACACGTTGGAGGATATTCATTGGGTTAGGTTGCATGACGTGGGATGTAAACCCTATTATGAAGAGTACGTTAAGGGCTTGCCCTCTGACCTATGTAGTATGGGATGCATAGAATCCGAATACGCATTAGTATCATCGTAAAGCAAACATATGCATTAGACATTAAGTCATATCATACACTGACACTACTAGGGTAGTCATTTTCCTGTTTGAATTCAAGTTTGTGTTTGCTAAAGTTGAAAAATCGATGTATTATAGCGTTGCGTCAGTTGTATGTAATTAACGTGCCCACAGTTTTCTAGTGCAGGACTTGGATTAGCAAAAAGGCATAGAGATGAATTGATATTGATGATTACTTCCAGACTAAAGTTGTTGAATATTAAAGTTGTATATTTTCGTTGTAACTTCCGCTGTGTATTTTGTAATAGACAATGTGTATTGAAAATTTTTTAAATTCCTTGTAAATTTGTATGAATTGAAGTAAATGGTCCTGTTGTGCTACGAATTACATGTATTTGAAATTCGGAGCGTTACAAAAAATATCTGGAAGACTTATGAAGTGGTCCATCGAGTTAAGCTAACATGACATTACTTATCGGCCAAGAACTGCCATCAAGGCCAAAGTCTTAGCTGAATTTATTATTGAACGCACTATTCCTAATCCTCTCGAGGAAGGAGACAACACCCCACTCTGGAGTGTTTACATGGATGGGTCCTCTTGCCTCGAGGGGAGTGGAGTCGGTGTCATCATACTCGGTCCCGATGAATTCACCCCTCAATACTTGTTGTGCCTCAACTTCCCCACCCAACAATGAGGCCAAGTATGAAGCCTCATTGCCGAGCTCCTCATAGCAAAGAAAGCAGGGGTACAAAAAGTCAGCGACTCCCAATTGGCAGTGAACCAAATCCAGGGCAAATATAAGGACAGGGATGACCACATGATCAAGTACTTGGCCCATGTGATGAAACTTATGACTACTTTCAAAGAAGCTGCAGTCACCCGCATTCCACGAGAAGAAAATGAGCAAGCCAATGTCCTTCCAAGCTATCCTCCTCATCATTCAATGGGATCGACCTTATTGTGCTAATTAAGGTTCTACTCAAGCTAAGCATCGAAGAAGAGGCACTTGTTGATTCTTGGTTTTGATGACTACAACACAATGCAAAATTGTGCTATCTCTTATATATTACAGTGTGTATAAAGATCAATACCTTGGTGTAATACACAAAGGCAAAGTTGATTCAACGAAGCTTTCAAAGAGAATTGATCAAGCCACAAAGAACTTAGTTCAAGCCACATTGATCAAGCAAGCTTCAAGATATAACGATATTGGCTCAAGCTCTAGTTAAAGACTCAAGTTCAAGACAAGACTCAAGTGCTTCAAATGTGTTGTATTAAGTGTCTTGTAAACAATTGGAACTTTTTATTCTTTTGAGTCTTAGAATGTTGTAATAGCCTTGTCACACACACTCACACATATTTTTTTAATAATTGAGTGTTTTACAAACTTAAAAAGATCGAAACAAGTTTGAATAAGTTCAGCTGTTAAGTATCAGTCGACCACTATTTGGCACCAGTCGACTGTCCTAGTACGAAACCGTCTGAACTCATTCAAACTCTGGCCAATCGACTCAATACGGCAACCCAGTCGACTGTTCAGGCCGTTTTGACAATTTTCTGATTTTAAAACTTGTTTTTCAAATTCAAAACCTTTATTTCAGTTGGTTGACAGTTGGTACAACTGTTTCTCAACGTCCAGTGATTCTAACTCTATAAATAGAGTGCAGAAATCACTTGGTAAAGGTAACTCTCTTCAATAAGCTTTCAAGTCTTCATTCTTTCAAAAAGAGAAACAAGAGTTTTAAAAGCATTCATAATCTCTAAGTCTTGGTTCTCTGAAAATCAGTCTAGTATAACATTGAATTCATTTTAGACTGATTTCAGAAGTTGACCTATTAGCCACCATACAAAAATCACAAATCACAAACAAGGCTATAGGTTGTTGTAACTCTTTTGTTGTTGTTTTCACTCTCGGGTTGTGAAAGTGGTCCTCTCGGTTGGAGAGTAGGGTTCTAGGTTGTAGAGTCGGGATTTCACTCTAGGTTGTAGAGTGGGTGTGCTCTCTCTAGTGGTGAAAGAGGTCTACGGGTTTGGCAAGGTTGTTGTCAAACACCGTAGGGTATTCTTGTATTTTTTCAAGAATAGTGGAAAATCTCAAGTGAGTTGCTTGGGACTGGATGTAGGTCGGGAGGACCGAACCAGGATACATCGCTGTGTACTCTGTGGTTGACTCTCTGTGGTTGACTCTCTGTGGTTGTATTTTCTTCACTTGCATTTCAAATTTTTTCTGTGTTTTATTCGAAAACTTGTCTGGCAAGTCGACTGAGTCTCCTTTATAAGTTGATTGATCAGACTTGTATAAAATACTCTTCGAACACTTGTCTGGTAAGTTGACTGAGTTTTCGCTATAAGTCGACTGATCAGACTTGTATAAAATACTCTTCTTATCTGACGCCCCAGTCAACTGTATTCTCTTTTAAAGTACTGGACAGAACGAAAAGTTTAATTTCTTAATTATTTTTTATACAACACTATTCACCCCCCCCCCCCCTCTCTAGTGTTATTTGCCTTGCCTACGGGATCCAACACTTGGTATCAGAGCCTGGTTGAGTGCAATGGCATCTACTTCAAATGCGAACCAATACCATGATGGCTAATCCACACAAAGGCCACCCCTATTCGATAGAACCAACTACAACTATTGGAAGTGTAGAATGAAGATCTTCCTTCAGTCCGTCAACTTTGAGATATGGAACATGACGGAGACCGAATACACTGCTCCTATAATTCCTTATGCACAATGGAACGATGATATGAAGAGCAAAACAATGAACAATGCAAAGGCGATGAACGGTCTATTTTGTGCTCTAACCAAGGAGGGGTTCAATCGTGTGTCCAATGCAACAACGGCGTGTCAAATTTGGCACACACTCGAGGTAACTCATGAAGGTACTAATAAAGTAAAAGAATCTAAGATATTTGTTCTTGTTCACAGGTTTGAGATCTTCCGCATGAAGGAGAACGTGAATGTGTCAGACATGATCACACAGTTCACGGATATTACAAATTCTCTTGTGGCTCTTGGAAAGACGTAAACTCAATCCGAAATGGTGAGGAAAGTTCTTCGTGCTCTAACTCCCGAATGGGAGAAGAAGACCACTGCCATAGAAGAGGCCAATGATTTACCACAACTTTCTCTTGAGAATCTTGTGGGAAATCTTATCGCATATGAAGTACAACTTGAAGAACGCAAGAAGAATCTAGAACCTCAACAATCAAAGAAAAAGACACTCGCTTTCAAGGCCATGTCAGACTCCGAAGATGAAGAAGAAGATGAAGAAGAAATAGTCATGTTCACGAGAAACTTCAAAAAGTTTCTAAGGAAATGTAAATTTAATTCCAAATTTAAAGATACTAATAAACTTCCCACTTGTTTCAAGTGTAACAAAATAGGTCATATGAAGAAGGATTGCCCACTAGAACAGACGAAATCTAAAGGAAAAGGAAAAGCTTCCAACTTCAAAAAGGATAAGTACACAAAGAACAAGTACATAAAGAACAAAAAGGCGTATCAAGCAACTTGGGACGATAGTGACTCTTCATCGGAAGAAGAAAATGAAGAGACAAACGAAGTTGCGAATGTATGCTTCGTGGCTACACAAAACGAGGTAAGTGATAACCTTGATTCAAATGACTTATTAGATGCTTTTAATGAGGATTTTCAAGAACTTAAGAAGGAGAAAATTAGAGTAAAAAACTTAGAGATAGTTAATCAAACACTTTCTCAAGAGAATCTTGACTTAAATGTTGAAGTCAAGTCTTTAAATTATCGACTTTCTAATTTGGATATAGATCTTGTATCTCTTAAAAAAATTATGAAGAGATATCCAAGAATGTATCTAAATTTAATATAGGAAAGGAGAATTTAAATGAAGTTCTCTAAAATCAAGTGCAATCTAATAAGAGATTTGGACTTGGTTTTCAAAAGTCTCTTGAAAAACATAATATTTCTAAGAACACTAGTGATAATAAGAATGAATTTATTTCTAGTTTTAAGAATAAACTCTATGAGTTTTTTGAAAAATAAAAACTGTTGTTTTTAATGAAAAGAGTAATTCTGTAGTTCAGACCAGTCGACTGAACCCCAATTTCAGTCGTATGTCCAGAGGTTCAGAGTCTTATTCAAAGAGACGAAAACCTCAGATAAGTCGACCTATTTCACTTCCCAATCGACTGGATTTTAGTAACAGTCGACTGAAAGATTCAATTAAGTCGACTGGACAGACTAAGAATATATGGGTTCCAGTCAACCTGAGTCAGAAAGATAGAATTACTTATATAAATTCATATGTTCTTAATGTATGTAATTCTGTAGATTATATTCCTGCTTTTGGTGGAAAATCAAACTCACTTTGGGTTTGGTTTTCCAAAAACTAATCCCTTTCGGACCCAATAAAAAGGGTACATATTCACAATGATTATTTTATAGGTACCTAAAAGAGAACGGTGGATACTTGACAGCGGATGCTCCAAGCATATGACTGGTCATGCTAACCTCCTGTCTTCCATTCAAGAGATTGATGGAGGAACAGTCACATTCGGTGAAAACAACAAAGGAAAGGTTATTGGATAGGCATGGTCGGTAAGAACACTACCCCTAATATAGAAGAAGTTTTTCTTGTTAGTGGTCTTAAGCATAATTTGTTAAGTATAAGCCAATTGTGCGATAAGGGATATAAAATTGTTTTTTTAAAAAAAAGCATGTTTAATATATACTCTACCAAGCAAAATGTAATTTTTCAAGGATTTAGGAAGAATAATATTTATGAGTTATGTTTAAAATCAAATATTTTTTCGAATGATTTTTGCTTAGTAACTTCTAATAATGATTCTTGGCTTTGGCATAAGCGATTTAGCCATGTGAATATGAAAAATATTGCTAAATTGTCTAAGTACAACTTAGTTAAAGGGCTGTCAAGACTATCCTATAAAAAGGATAAGTTATGTGATGCGTGTCAACTAGGTAAACAAATCAAATCTACTTTTAAGACAAAAAAAATGATTTCTACTAGTAGGCCTCTTGAATTAATTCACATGGATTTATTTTGCCCTTCTAGAGTCACTTCTTTAAATAAAAGTAGGTATGTATTTATTTACTAGATGATTTTTCAAGATTCACATGGGTTTTCTTTTTAAAACATAAGAATGATGCTTTTGATGAATTTGCAAATTTTTGTAAACGGATTCAAAATCAAAAGTCTCTAACCATAGTCACTATTAGAAGTGATCATGGTGGAGAATTTGAGAATGAAATGTTTTCAGAATATTGCAACAAGAATGGTATAACACATTTATTTGCATTTCCTAGAGCTTCATCACAAAATGGAGTGGTCAAAAGAAAGAATAGGACTTTGCAAGAATGTGCACGTACCATGTTTGTTGAAAATAATTTGCCTAAGTACTTCTGGGCTGAAGTTGTTGCTACAGCATGTTATGTTTTAAATAGAATTTTGATTAGGCCTAAACTTAGGAAAACATGTTATGAACTATTTTTTGATAGAATTCCTAAGGTATCTTATTTTAAAGTATTTGGATGTAAGTGTTTCATTTTAAACACTAAAGATAATTTAGATAAGTTTGATCCTATATCTAATGAAGGTATCTTCATTGCATACTCAAATAAGAGTAAGGCATATAGGATCTTCAATAAGTCAACTTTGACTATTGAAGAATCCATAGATGTTTCATTTGATGAATCTCTGACTTCATCTACTATTATTAAAGATGATAAAACTGATTCATCACCTTTAAATAACATAATTAAATCACTTGAGCAAATTACTCTAGCAGATAAGTCGACCGATAAGGAAATCAAGTCGACTGCTGTGAATCAGTCAGCTGATGGACTAGTCAAGTCGACATATCCTGTTGTGATGACTCAAACTTTACCAAAATCTTTTGTTGAAGTTAGTGATCATTCTCGTGACTTAATAATTGGTGACATCTCACGTGGTATTCAAACAAGATCTCATGTTAACATGATTTCTCATACGGCTTTCTTGTCAGATTTTGAACTGAAGAATATACAAGCAACTTATGAGAATGAATTTTAGATGAATTCCATGCAAGATGAGTTAAACCAATTTATAAGAAATGATGTATGGAATTTAGTTCCATGACCTCCTGACCATACTATAATTGGTACCAAATGGGTATTCAAAAACAAGTTAGATGAATCAGGACAAGTCATTAGGAACAAGGCTACATTAGTTGCTCAAGGATATAATCAAGAAGAAGGCATAGATTTCGATGAAACATATGCTCCTGTTGCTAGACTAGAATCAATTAGGATCTTATTATCTTTTGCATGTTTTATAAACTTTATACTTTTCCAAATGGATGTTAAAAGTGCTTTTCTTAATGGTTTTATTGAGGAAGATGTTTATGTTAAGCAACCACCCAATTTCGAACATGAACAATTCCCAAAACATGTTTTTAAGTTGAAAAAGGCTTTATATGGTCTTAAACAAGCACCTCGTGCTTGGTTTGATTGATTGAAGACTTTTCTTTTATAAACTGGTTTTGAAATAGGTAAGGTAGATACTACCTTGTTTATTAGGAGAATAGAGACCGATATCCTAATCATACAAATATATGTAGATGACATAATCTTTGGCTCTACTAATAGTAATCTCTGTCAAGAATTTGCTAATACCATGATAAATGAGTTTGAGATGAGTCACATGGGTGAACTCAATTATTTCCTTGGACTTCAAATAAAGCAGTCACATAATGGCATATTTATTAATCAAGGAAAATATGCTAAGGAATTACTCAAACGATTTGGCATGGATAGCACTAGTAGTAAGACCACACCTATGGCTACTACTACTACACTTGACAAAGATGAATTAGGTAAGAGTGTCGATCGAAAACTCTATCGAGGGATGATTGGCTTACTCTTATATATAACTGCTAGTAGATCAGACATTATGTTTAGTGTATGTTTGTGTGCTAGATATCAGTCAAGTCCTAAAGAGTCTCACTTAAAAGCTGTAAAACGTATTTTAAGATATATTAAAGGCACATCTGAGTATGATTTATTTTATCCACGCACTGATAATTTTTAACTTTTGTCATATAGTGATGCGGATTTTGCTGGTAGTAAAACTGACCGTAAAAGTACTAGTGGTACTTGTCACTTTTTGGGACATTCACTAGTATCTTAGTACAGTATAAAGCAAAATCCAGTATCCTTATCTACTACAGAAGTTGAATATATTGTTGCAAGTTTGGCTTGTGCCCAAATTTTGTAGATGAAACAAACCCTATTAGATTATGGTATTTTATTTTCAAAACCTGTTGTTATGTGTGATAATATCAGTGCCATTAATTTATCTAAAAATCTGATTCAACACTCACGTACGAAACACATTGATATTAGACATCATTTTCTACGTGATCATGTTTTGAAGGGAGATATATCTTTAGACTTTATTTATACTGATAAACAAGTAGCAGATATCTTTACTAAACCACTTAAGGAAGACACTTTTATCACCTTAAGAAGAGAACTAGGAATTTGCAGTTTTCATGATATTTCTTGAATTTTTATCTTATATAAGTCGACTTAAAAATAGTTTTCAGTCGACTGATCAAGTACTTTTCGTAATCTATTTTTGACTAAATTTTTTTTTGTTATGGAAAGTCGACTCTACACAGAACCCAGTCGACTGACAGAAGTATTACTTGATGTATTTTCTATTTTTTACTTGATGTATAAATTTGTTATGATTTTGAAATGAAATAATGTTGATTCTTTATTGTTTCTTTCCTCCCTCATTTTTTTTTGATGACAAAGGGGGGGGGGGGGAAAGGATGTGTATGTTTTAAAAGGATGTGTAAAAGGATGTGTATGTTTGTTCTGGATGTGTATGTTTTGTGCATATTATGTTTTTGTGCATATTTCTAACTTGTGCATGTTGTACATTAGTTAGGGGGAGCATCTTTAATTATTATTGTTACTGTAAGCTATTGTGTTGTCATCATCAAAAGGGGGGAGAATGTTGATTCTTGGTTTTGATGACTACAACACAATGCAAAGTTGTGCTATCTCTTATATATTACAGGGTGTATAAAGATCAATACCTTGTGTAATACACAAAGGCAAAGTTGATTCAACGAAGCTTTCAAAGAGAATTGATCAAGCCTCAACGAAGCTTTCAAAGAGAATTGATCAAGCCACAAAGAACTTAGTTCAAGCCACATTGATCAAGCAAGCTTCAAGATATAACGATATTTGCTCAAGCTCTAGTCAAAGACTCAAGTTCAAGACAAGACTCAAGTGCTTCAAATGTGTTGTATTAAGTGTCTTGTAAACAATTGTAACTTTTTATTCTTTGAGTCTTAGAATGCTGTAATAGCCTTGTCACACACACTCACACATATCTTTTAATAATTGAGTGTTTTACAAACTTAAAAAGATCGAAACAAGTTTGAATAAGTTCAGCTGTTAAGTATCAGTCGACCACTATTTGGCACCAGTCGACTGTCCTAGTACGAAACTGTCTGAACTCATTCAAACTCTGGCCAGTCGACTCAATATGGCAACCCAGTCGACTGTTCAGGCCGTTTCGACAGTTTTCTGATTTTAAAACTTGTTTTTCAAATTCAAAACCTTTATTTCAGTTGGTTGACAGTTGGTACAACTGTTTCTCAACGTCCAGTGATTCTAACTCTATAAATAGAGTGTAGAAATCACTTGGTAAATGTTACTCTCTTCAATAAGCTTTCAAGTCTTCATTCTTTCAAAAAGAGAAACAAGAGTTTTAAAATCATTCATAATCTCTAAGTCTTGGTTCTCTGAAAATCAGTCTAGTATAACATCGAATTCATTTTAGATTGATTTCAGAAGTTGACCTATTATCCACCATACAAAAATCACAAATCACAAACAAGGTTATAGGTTGTTGTAACTTTTTGTTGTTGTTTTCACTCTCGGGTTATGAAAGTGGTCCTCTCGGTTGGAGAGTAGGGCTCTAGGTTGTAGAGTCGGGATTTCACTCTAGATTGTAGATTGGGTGTGCTCTCTTTAGTGGTGAGAGAGGTCTACGGGTTTGGCAAGGTTGTTGTCAAATGCCGTAGTGTATTCTTGTATTTTTTCAAAAATAGTGGAAAATCTCAAGTGGGTTGCTTGGGGACTAGATGTAGGTTGAGAGGACCGAACCAGGATACATCGCTGTGTACTCTGTGGTTGAGTCTCTCTGTGGTTGTATTTTCTTCACTTGCATTTCAATTCTTTTCTGTGTTTTATTTGAAAACTTGTCTGGCAAGTCGACTGAGTCTCCTCTATAATTCGTGGATTCAGATATTTGTTCTGAACAGTGACCTTATTCAGCTCTCGGTAATCGATGCACATCCTCATCGAACCATCCTTCTTCTTTACCAACATCACCGGTGCTCCCCAAGGCAACGCACTCGGTTGAATAAAGCCTTTCTCCAATAGTTCCTCAATCTGCCATTTAATCACATCCTGCTCCACAGGCGCCATCCTATACGGTGCCTTGGAAATGGGTGCGCTGCCTGGCTGAATAGTGATGGGGTAACCTAGACAAATCTTCCAAGAACACAGTCAGGTAATCCCGAACCACTGGAATTTGCTGCACCTCTACAGGAATCCCCTTCCTCTTGCTGATAGCAGCAACCAAGCCTGAATCTCCTCTTCCCCTGGAAAGTGACTTCAGGACCACCTGGAGCCTTCACTGTAACTTCTTTGGTCTTGCACTCGATGCTTGCACTGTACACCGACATCCAATCAATGCCAATGATAACATCGACTCCCAAGACATTCAGCTCGATCAGATCAATTCCAAAAATTCTGTCTTCAATCTCGATCTCACAGTCCGCATAGTACCAATCAGTGGTTAAAGTCTCCCCAGACGGAGTAGCTACTGCTAAGACCTTGCCTGGAAAGACTTTCGGTTCGACTCCCAAAACTTTAGCAAATTTAGGTGATACAAAAGTGTGAGAGGATCCAGTATCGAACAAAACAACAGCTTTCTTTCCATTAAAATAAAGTTCTCCTGTTACATAACACACACTCGTTACTTAACAGTTCACTAAATAAAGCAGGAAAAGAAAACAACAGAAAACACCCCTAAAGATCCTCCCTCGTACCAGTGATGACGTGATCCGCTTTATCAGCATCAGCTTCAGTCAAGGTAAATACTCGCCCCAGCTGGTACGGCTTCTTCCCGGCCTGCTGAGTTGGTCCCTTACGGACGACATCTTGCAGCTTAGAGCACTGGGATCGGTAATGACCTGACTCCCCACAATTGTAACAATGTACCACCAGACGTCTCACCCACGCATTCCCGAGTCTCCCAGCCACACTGACAGCGTTCGCTCCCGTTGGTTTGAACCTTTCGGCCAGCGGCTGTCCCCTGACATTCCCAGAAACTACAGGCCTCTTCCCCACATTCCAGTTGTTCCTCTGATTCTGAACAGCATGGAACTGCTCCATGTCCGCCTCAGTGGCTGCAGCTCATTTGATCGACTTGTTAAACCTCCTGATACCGAGGGGTATCATCCGTGATCTCAAACTTGGCCTCAAACCAAGCTCGAATTTTCGAGCCTTCTTTACCTCATCCATCACCAATTCGGGAGCATACCTCGAGAGCTGAGTGAACCTTGTCTCATACTCCCTGACTGACATGCCGCCCTGCTGCAGCGCCAGAAATTCCATGGCCTTCTTCTCCTGGACCTCTGATGGAAAATAATGACTGCGGAACTTCTCCAAGAATTCCTCCCAGCCAAGAACAATGTCTCCCATCGTCCGCTTCATCGACTACCACCACACAGCCACATCCTTCTCGAACTGTAGTGCAGCCAACTTCACCTTGCTGCCCTCCGGAGTCTCCAAGACTTTGAAGATAATCTCGATCTGTCGGATCCAATTGTCAGCCGCGTCAGGGTCTGACTTCCCCTCAAACACAGGTGGTTTCATCTGCTTGAATGATTCCACGAGTTTGATTGCTTCTGGTACTAAATTCATAGGCATCCTCCCTTGGTTCTGATTCATGGCAACAGCATTGAGTGTCTGATAGACCCTCGCTAATTCCGTTTCCAAGTCCAGACCTTCTCCGCTTCTAGCTCTTCTTCCAGCCATATTCTGATGCAAAAGATCCATTAAATTCGAAGTAGAAAACATGAATTTTAGATCAACTCTTTATTTCATTGAATTTCATACTTTATATATTCGAATTTAAAATATTTCTAACATCAAATGAAAGCATTAAGAAGACACAACATTCTAGTTCCTACGGTTCCCCTTGGCTTCTCGAAGCTCTTCCCGTAGTTCTGCCACTTCCTCCTTCAGTACATCGTACATGTTTTTCTTCTTCTCGAGTTCTCAAACATGATGACTGAGCGTGGCAATGCTCTCCTTACACTTCACACACTGTGCCTGCAGTAGCTCCACTCTCTCCCTCTGAGTCTCAACCTGCCTCTGAAGTGACACAATGAGACTACTCGGAACTGGTTCTTCCTCGTCGAAGTAATCATCAAAAGAATCCGAAGGTGGAGTGATCTCTCTGGACTCAGGCCATTCCTTTTCGAATTCTTCAGGATCTTCCTCATCTGAATCAGCTTGCCCAGGATAGTAATCCTCCTCAACTATGTGCCAGTCATCACCTCCAGCTGGGTCGAAGTGGTCCGCCATCTTGAAGAAAGAAGAAGAAGAAGCATAAATCATAGAGCAACACAAATGTAAGTGACTTACATTTAAATCTCTAGACTCAACACACGCTTTAATGTCCACTCTAAGGTGTCGTTTCTTATAAATTTGAACTACTTGGAAGCGTAGCTCTGATACCACTCTGTAACACCTCGAATTTGAAATCAGACTGAATTCGAAGTTCCACAGGATCTTTTCACTTCTCTTCGTACAATTTTACAAGGACATTAAAAACTTTTGTTACATCAAAGTTATATTTACATTACATTTAAACAGCGGAAGCAATTTACAATAATTACATGAATGAAATGTACAACACTTGAAACATGCTTTAAGCAGCATGCATACTTTAATCCTGTCAATCTCTTTATCCTGTATAAAAACTGTGGGCTCTTCAGTTTTTTCAACTGATGCAAGGATATAATACATCAATTTTCTCCCACTTAGAAAGCACACACTTGTCACAAGCAAAACTACGGGGACTATCCTATTGATGTCGTGTTGTGTTGTGCACTTAGTCCTTAATGTAGTTGTTTATATTATATGACACTAATGCACACTTATTCGGATTCTATGCATCCCATACTACATAGGTCCGAGGGCAAGCCCTTAATCGTACTTCATCTTGTAGGGTTCAGTCCCTCGCCATGACTTAAACTACTATGGTAACTACGGTAAGTATCCTAGATGCTCTATGAATTACCAGCCCATCTCCAGACAATCTGGAGGGGAATCCCACGCACTGACATGACGCATCATGCAGGAAATCTATGGACAATTCAACCTCCGTCGTGGAACGATGGCACCACCCGTTGTCACCAAACACCCCACAAGCGTCGCCACCGGGACGATAATTCCGAAGTAGTGCTCACGCCATGTCATAACGCATCAAGCAGGCAATCTGTGAATCACTCTCACACCGCCAATCTGATGGCCCTCATACTCGTGTTTTTCTCTTACTTTCGTCACATCACCACTATGTGTCTAGTCTTAATTATTTGAATCATGAATAAAATCAACCCCTAGAGTTAGCTCTTTCCTCTATACCGATCTTAAACATCAATCAACAATATGACCAAACTTGGTCTTTTCTTTTCAATATCTCATCTCAAAATATCTTTCAATGCCGGTATAAGGCTTAGCTACCCTCTAGCTTTCAATTCCATTTCATGTTCATAGCATTTGTGTATTCATATTCATAAGACTTTCCATAATTTATCATGATATTTGATTTTACTTTCATGTACAATTTCATGCATAAGACAAATAAATTCATTCTCTAACTTGTCACATTCATTCTTCATTCTTTCCACATAATTCTCTTATTCTCATTTTCCCAATACTAAATCTAACATTCATACTTTCAATTTTTTTCCATTATCAAAATCTCTTTTCAAACTCTTTTAAACAATACATTTATTTTTCTTAATCTAAAGACATTTAAAACTTGAGAAATCAAAATAGTCAGGACAGTCGACTGTTAAAACATAGTCGGTCGATTATTCTGCGAGGATTAAAAACTCAAAAATCAAATAGTCAGGACAGTCGACTATTAAGGCATAGTCGGTCGACTGTTTTGTGAGGATTAAAAACTCAAAAATTAGATAGTCAGAACATTCGACTGTCAAGGCATAGTCGGTCGACTGTTCTGCGATTAGAATCTGAAATTTGCACTTTATACAATAACTCAAGATTTTAAAAACCATTTAACTCTCATTTTTCATATAAAAGACTATTCTTTTATTTGTACGAAAATGGTCACAAAACTTTATGTCCTCTTAATTTGTCTCTTTTCAAAGAGAAAATTCTAAATTGGCAATTCTCAAATGGGTTACTCTTTATTAAACTAATAATTTTCTCCTTTTCGTCTTTTATCAATAAAATCCAATCCTTTTCCTAACTTGCCCTAACTACAAAAATGTTCATTTCTTCTTTCTTTCAAACAAAACATGTAAAATTTGGGGATTTTGTATCTATCTTACTAACAATAAACATGTATGATTTGTTAATCAATCTACTTTCATAACAAGGAGATTTTCTCATAGTTCACATCATATAAACCACACATTTATTCACATTGCATTTTTCCACATTCATGAATAACTCAACATAAAGATTCACAATTTCTTAATTAGCAAACAAGCATATTATCAAATCATTACCACAATATTTCTATTCACATCATTCAAACAATTTACTACTTATTTCATGCAATTTCACATGGATTCATTTTCTTCTTAGACATGGTACTAACATAAAGTAATATTTCCTTTTCTTATTTATTTTAACATGATTACACACTGAAACCTAGCATGGTAACTAGTTAGAAGTTGGAGAAAATTGCCCTCCTCTAATGGAGAGAACACAAATAAGAACTTCTAAAGGATCTCCTAGAATGAACAAGCGAAGCCTTCTCCCCCTAGATCGAGCCACCAATTGACTTCTCCTCCTTGCTTGTATGGAACCCGAGCCTTCTCTCCTTGCTCCTTGAGGTATGCTGGCCACTCTAGGGTGAAGGATACACACACACTAACACTCAATCTTTTGACTCACAACTCTCTTAATCTTTTACTCACAATTTGTCTTTCTTTCTTTCTTTCTTTTTCAGTTCTTTTTCAAGTGTAAATGTGAGTGAATGAGAGGGGTATTTATACTAACTTGGAGTGTAAGAGGGCTAGGATTTCTTCAAATGGTTAAGAATCAATGGCCAAGATGAATTAGGGAGTTGTAGCAACTACCCATGATGGAGCAACCACCTTTCCACTTCATCCACCTCTCTCTCTCTCTCTCTTTGAATAATCCAGCCTACACTATGGTGCACTTGCACATGCTAGTGCAAAGCACATGCAAACTAGTACCCCCTACCAAAAGTTTGTTCATGTATTTTAATTAATTGTTTACTAAATTGGTCTAAACTACAATTTAGGTTAATTAAAAGAGGAATTAAATTAAATGGGCTCACTAATGGGCCAAAAGACCATGGGCTCTAGTGAATTTATTAATAAATTAATTATAATGGGCTAGAAAGAGATAATTAGGCCTAGGATTTTATTTAGGCTCTAAAAATAGATCTTTTAGGAAATAAAGAGAATAATTACTAGCTCAAGCTATAAAGAAATATTTTCTCTAGAAAAATGCATATGAAATTATACGTGCAAAACACGTAAAATCACAAACTCTTATAAATAAAAATTCAGGATGTTACAAGACTACTTTACAAAGTGGATCGAAGCAGAACCACTTGCAGCCATCACGGAGCATAAAGTCCAACAATTCTTTTGGAAGAACATAGTCTGCCGATTCGGGATCCCCCGCACACTAGTCACCGACAATGGAACTCAATTTTCTAGTAAGGAGTTCCGCAAGTTTTGCTTTGGTCTGGGAGTTCAACAATGCTTCTCATCCATTTTGCACCCCCAAACCAACGACCAAGCCAAGAATGCCAACCAGAAAATCTTGGATGGCCTCAAGAAGAGACTTGGTGAAGCCTCAAAGGGACAATGGGTCGAAGACTCCTGAGCCTGCTCTGGTTCTATAGAACTACGAAGAGAATACCCATTCAATCTCACCTTCAGCACGGAAGCTCTCATCCATCTGGAAGTAGGATTACCTTCCCCCTGCCTTCTCTCGTTCAACGAAGAGCAGAATTCAATTGACCTCCGGACCAATCTAGATCTCATCGACGAAGTCCGAGAGAAGTCCGTCCTGCGAAGGAACATCTACCAACAAAGGGTAGAGAAGTTTTACAACAAGAAAGTCTGCCTGGCCAACCACAAAGAGGGGGACCTCGTCCTTCGAAAGCTCGAGATATCCAATCCATGCAAGAAAGGAAAGCTCGCCCCCAACTAGGAGGGACCATAAAAGGTCGCATAAGTGGTTATTCCAGGGGCTTACTGACTTGAAGACCTGGGGGAAAGAAGATATCAAGGACTTGAAACGTCGAGCACCTGATGAAGTACAATGGGGGCATTTAACGATCTCCCTTAGTAGGTAGTTCAAACATATAATAAGGGCCGACAATTATAATGGTTACAAAATGTAATAAAGGCTTGCAATCAAGCAGCCGCTTAGTTTAAATTTTTAATAAAATTTAGTCTTTTCTTTTGCAAAATTCTTGTATAACTCTACCAAATGCAAACAAAGGAATGCACACATGGTCTGCTCCCGAGTAGCACCATCTAGACACTAAGCACCCCAAAGGACAAGAGTGGAGTCCATTCATGGTTCATAGGGTTGTTATAGCCACTTGCCTCCAAGCAAGTGTGCAGAGCACGGCTCACAATTCAAATGCTCTCAAAACTCGTCACCACCTTGTTCGGTGTCCATTCATGGTTCATAGAGTGGCTCTAGCCTCCTGCTTCCGAATAAGTATGCGGGGCATGGCTCGCCATTCGAGTGCTCCCAAAACAACCTCGAATAAGTGTGGATTCCATTCATGGTTCATAGGGTTGCTCTAGTCACTTGCCCCTGAGAAAGTGTGCCGAGCACGGCTCGCCATTCGAATGCTCCCAAAACTTGTCACCGTGTTCAGAGTCCACACATGGTTCATAAAGTTTCTCTAGCCTCTTGCCCCCGAGCAAGTATGCAGGGCACGGCTCGCCAATCGAGTGCTCCCAAAATAACCCTGGATGAGTATGGAGTTCATTCATGGCTCATAGGGTCGTTCTAGCTACTTGCCCCCAAGAAAGTGTGCAGAGCACGGTTTGCCATTCGATTGCTCCCAAAACTTGTCATCACCTTATTCGGAGTTCACTCATGGTTCATAGAGTCACTCTAGTCTTTTACCCTGGAGCAAGTATGCGAGGCACGACTCACCATTCAAGTGCTCTCAAAACAACTCCGGACAAGTGTAGAGTCCATTCATGGTTCATAGGGTCACACTAGCCACTTTCCCCCGAGCAAGTGTGAGGAGCACGGCTCACCATTCGAATGCTCCTCAAACTCGTCGTCACCTTGTTCAGAGTCCACTCATGGTTCATAGAGTCACTCTAGACTATTGCTCCTGATCAAGTATGTAGGGCACGACTCGCCAT
Organism: Hemerocallis citrina; assembly: GCA_017893485.1. Lineage (NCBI taxonomy): Eukaryota > Viridiplantae > Streptophyta > Magnoliopsida > Asparagales > Asphodelaceae > Hemerocallis > Hemerocallis citrina. The sequence continues at coordinate 185,379,493 of CM030362.1, forward strand.
TTGAGTGCTCCCAAAACAACCTCGGACAAGTGTGGAGTTCATTCATGGTTCATACGGTCGCTCTAGCCACTTGCCCCTGACCAAGTGTACGGAGCACCGCTCTCCATTTGAATGCTCCCAAAACTCGTCGTCACCTTGTTCGAAGCCTACTCATGGTTCATAGAATCTCTCTTGCCTCTTTCCCTATAGAAAGTTTGTAAGGCATGGCTCGCCATTCAAGTGCTCCCCGAAAAACTATCCCTAATGTAGAGAGACACCACACAAAGAGACAATGCTTCAACACTTAGAAAATTTTCATTTCACATCAAAATCTCAATACAAGTTCAAAAGAAGCAGTAAACAAGATTACAAGTCTCCCTCGGAGTCATCTTTCTCACCTCATGGTAAGGGGATGTTCCTATTAAGAAACACGCACAGCTTACATCCCCATTGGGGCAGAAAGCACCGCTCTGATCCCTTAATTGCTCAACAGAGAAGACCAAACCCACTAACTGAGTACGAGCCGCGCAACCATCAACACACCTCACCCTTTCAACAGAGGCAACACTTGACGAACCGGCCACCCCGCTCTAGGCATCTCCTAGATTCCTCGAGGCTTTGCATGGGCAGAAAGTCAACTCATGAAATGACCTCCTCTGATTTATCTTGTCACGGGAGCAAGAAGTGCTTCTCGTCTTAACCCCCTCAAGGAGCCGCTTCAACCGATGAATCTCCACTTCTTGTTCAACAAACCTCTCCTTGAGGTGGGCGTCCTTCACTCTAACCTTCCAACGGAACATGCTTGCACACGCTGAACCACCCGAACGGGTATCCTCCAAGGTTTGGGGACAACTTTCCTTAAATTAGCTACTTCTAAGCTCTTCTCAAGCACTACATTATTCAACTCATCGCTCTTGGTGGTAGTCGCAAGCAAAGAGCGGCGGAGAGATTTCACTTCCGAACTCCTCCCAGATGTTGCCTTAGCAAGAGAAGCCCTCACTATCGCAAGAATAATCCTCCACTGTTGTTGATGGTTTCTCTCGAAGAGTTTCATCGCGGTGCCTACCTTAGATATCCCTTCAGGTTAACATTCTCCTTAAGTGTAATACCCTAAATTTTTCATTTAATGAGAAATGTTAATTTTTACGTGTTGTGCACGTGCAAAATTTTGTATGCATATTTTTTTATAAAATTATCTTTTATAACATGGACAATTATTTCTTTCTTTCTCTTTATTTTTCAAAAAAAGCCTATTTTATAAAGCCTAAACTTGTTTTCTTATTTTTAAGCCCACCCTAATAATTAAATATTTTATTAAAAAGCCCATGAGCCTAAAGCCCACTATTTTGAGGCCCACAAACTTAGTTAATCTTTTAATTGTTACAACTTGTCATATACACATAATTAGTGGACAATTGATTAATTAAATTTGTACAACTTTTAATGGGGGGTACTAGAAGGGGCACGTGCACACAATAGGGTGTGCTTTTGCACACTTTTGGGGAGGCCGGTTGTGGCCAAGAGAGAGAGGGAGAGTGGGATTGAGTTGAGGGGTAGTTATTGAGTTCATGGAAGTTGCTACAACTTCCCAACTCATCTTAGTCCTTAATTTCTAACTTCTTGATTAATCCTAGCCTTCTATTTCCACCCTAAAAGTGTATAAATACCCCTAGCTTTTCTTCTCATTGGTGCACTAAACATTTGTTAAGAAAGAAGAGAAAAGAAAAAGATAAGAGAGCAAAAGATTGGGAAGATTTGTGAGCAAAAGATTAGAGTGTGAAATCTTTGTGTGTGTCCCAACCAAAAGGAGGCCGGCCATCACCATCAAGCAAAGAGGGCTCGGGTTGCACCAAGGAGCAAGGAGGAGGAGCATTTTGCAATACATTCTAGGAGGAGAATGCCACTTTTTCTTGCACTCTAGGAGCTTTCATTTTCGTTTCTCCAAATAGGTGGGTGTTTTTCATACTTCTAGAACTAGATACCATGCTAGAGATGATTTAATGAAATTATTATGAATCAATTAGTTGAAATTGGAACTATGCTTGTTTAATTAAAATTGGAATGGTAACTTAGAGAATATTTGATAGAATGATTGCTAATGGATGAATTGTGAATTAAAATGCTAGAAATCACCATATTGTTATGCTACATGTTCTAATTGAATGCTATGATAAAAATTGTACTTATGAGACAACTAGTTGAATTAAATGCCTTTTGTGTAATTGATTGCTTAAAATAAAGTTTCTTTGATGTAGAAAGATGAGAAATTGTCTCTAAATTATTGTAGGTGGTTAATGAATAAAAGAACAATGAAATATAGTAGTTGTGGAAATTTAACTCTAAGTTATGAAGAAATGTGGTGTTTGTTCTCAAAGTCGAAATTATGGACATAGAACATAAAGTAGGGCCAAAATACATGCTTTATAAAGTAAATAATGGTTATAAAAACACTGGTTTACTGAAAATTTAGGTTTGGTAAAATCTGGAGATTTTTGTTTTCAAAAGAGAAGAAAAAGAAACAAAATCGTTTTGAGATTTATAAATTTTAGAAATGAACAGAGAACTAGGTTATAAGCAACCCATTACTCTTTGAGATAATATGGTCCCTTAGACCAAGTGGTTAGTGGTGCGATGGCTTTTACTGTAGCCGTGGTCAGACCCTAAGGTCTCGGGTTCGAAACCCAAGCCCTGCATTTTATTTCAGTTTTTTTGAATAAAAACCCAAAATTCAAGAACAGGCTTATCTCATTAAAACCCCCTTTCATATCGCTTAGGCGCCTTAGCCCAATTGGCTTGCGGTGGCTGCTGACTTGGTCCAGGTCGCAGGTTTGAATCTGGCTATCGGCAAACTTGAGCATTTTTTATTTTTTGAGTTTAAAATCGAATTTCTGACTTTTAAAAATCCCAAAAAAAACTACAATTATTTTTAAAATATGTAGATCGTGTGAAAAATATTTGAACACTGTTTAGACAAAGTAAAAATGAGTTAGATGTGAAAATTGGGTAGAATTCCATAGAAAACTGTATTTTTGTTAACTATAAAAGTAATCACTTTTACGAGAAATCATACAAGTGATAAAGGATAATTTTTGGAAGAAAGAAGATTCAAGTGTGTTAGCTATGGACTCTCATTGTTAAATTAAGTATTGTTTATGAATGAAAATACGACTTTGTGCCTTTGAATTAGATAAATGAAACGAACATCAGTAGGAGAATTAAATAAAGGTTGGTGTTGATTAAAATGAGATTAATAAAGTTTTGTGGAAAGAATAAACTATTTGAGTATGACATATTGTATTTATTTATTTATGCATGATGTTGCACATGAAATGATAATTGAATGACTTGACGAATTTATGAATATACCAGTGCTATGAACATGAAATGGAAATTATTGTTAACCATGAAAAAGAGAACTTATGAGTATGAAAAACTCAATGTTGTGATTATGAGTTGAAATTAAGAACTAGGGTGTAGCTAAGCCTTATACCGGCAATAAAAGAAATGCTGGGATGAAATTCGAAATGAAAAGACCAAGAGTTGGGTCATGTGAAATGAAGGAATAAGACCGGTATAGTGGGAGTGCTAACCCTAAGGGATTGATTTTGTTCATGATTCAATTAAATTAAGGATTAGATACATAGTGAAGATGTGATGAAAGTAAGAAAAAAACATGAGTATGAAGGCCATTGGATTGGCGGCATGAGAGTATTCACAGGATGTCCCATGATGCGTCATGAGTAGGACGTGGATGCTGCTCTAGAGTACCGTCCCGGTGGCAATGCTCGTGGGGTGTTTGGTGACTGCGGGTAGTGTCATGTCTATGGTAGGAGGTGAATTACCACAGGATGCCTACATGATGAGTCATGTGACAGTGCGTTGGGTTCTCTCCAGGGCGCCTAGACATGAGTTTGTAGGTCATAGAACATCCAGAATACTTACCATAGTTACAGTAGTAGATTAAGTCATGGCGAGGGATTGAACCCTACAAGATGAAGAACGGTTAAGGACTTGCCCTCGGACCTATGTAGTATGGGCTGCATAGACTCTGAACAAGTGCGCATTAGTGTCATATAACAAAAATAATTGCATTAAGTACTAAGTGCACATTCACAACACGGTATCAATAGGATAGTCCCTTTAGCTTTGTTTGTGAACAAGTTTGTGGTTTGTTAAGTATTGAGAATCGTTATACTATTTCGGCAAAGAGAGGATGGCCGTGTATAATATTTCGTCAGTTGAAAGAACTGACGTGCCCACAGTTTCTATGCAGGGTAAAGCACATGAAAAAGACTAAAGAAGACTTGATGCTTAAAGATTATTCAACTGTTGTTGTATTTCATTCATTGATATAAAATTTGCTTCCGCTGTATAAATGTTAATGTAAATGTAACTCTGATATAAAGAAAAGTTTTATTTCCTTGTAAAATTGTACGAAGAGAAGTGAAAAGATCATGTGGGACTCAAATTCAGTTGTATTTGGAATTCGGGGTGTTACATTAAGTGGTCGAGCTCCACTTAAGCCTTGAAAAGTTTCTCCTGTGAACAAGCGAAAGTCAACTCCATCACTCGAATTTGGGCATGGAGGTGAGCGATCTTGCCATCATGAGTGTCACGCCCAAGATTCACAACAACCTGCTAGTAGAAAAGAGCATGGAATCACTACACCAGTATAACCATGACTACAAGACACACATGTAGGCTCAAGTGCTCAAGCTCAATACAAGTTATAAAAACACCAAAGAAGTTATCATTGCAATAAAGAAGATACATCAAGTAATGGCCAGTCCACTATTAGGCATCAGTACAAAAGACAAAAACAGAAACTATGAAGAGAAAGATGAGTCAAGGGTTCACCTTGGTCGATGGCACACTCGAAGGGAAGACTCGTCTCCAACTTCCCTCGCAGCTCCCGAAGTCTCAATACCATGGTAGAAGGATCTGCCATGACTTCCTCCCCATCTTCCTCGTTGGGAGCAACACTTAACAACGAATACCCTATGCTATCGAAACCGAGGACTCATTCGCAGACGTGCTCGAAGGCCGTAGCATATGCCTTCTCCATGTTCGTGACAAGGTACCCCTCTGCCTCAAGCTTCACTAGTGCAACCGCGACCTCCCTCTCTTCATAATGTTGGATCTCTCCTTCACTGCCTCCTCATTCTCCTTGGCCAACGCTACCTCTAACAATGCAATCTGCACCGCCTGAGCCTCCTCAGCACTACCACGTCCAGCTCCTTAGCGACCTTCGACAACTCCGACCTCACTCTATTAGCCACCGCCTTTAACTCTTTCTCCTCCTTCCTCAACAGGTGGCCAAAGTGACAAATGATCTACTAGAAGAAACTGAGTTGAAGTTACAACAAAAAATGCTATACTATGAAAGAAAAAAAGTAGGAAACAAATTACAAATGAAGTAAGACATATCGACATTGCGGCTCGAGAAATCTTTAAGGCGGAATCACCAACCGTCCCCGCAGCCATTGCAGCACTATCCTTGGGGGTCGCGAGATGATGGATTGTCTACATGCAGCTCACCGAATCCCTCGAGGAAGCCATTGTGCCTCCTCACCTGCCAATCCGGGACAAAAATCCTCTTGAGCTTGTCGATAAGGATCGCGTCGGCTTCCATGGAGAGCAGAGGAGCCTTAAGCGCTAAGGCTGTAGCCAAAGAGAATCCACCGGCAGCAGGAGTAGCCGAAGAAGCAGGCGGGAATCCTAAAATCTCAATTGGGGCATCACCTATTGAACCCCTAGCAATCTTCGAAGGCGCGGGCCTCGTCACTGTCTTCTTCCTCTTCTTCTCACCGGGCACATTACTACTCAACCCAGCCCACTTCGCCATGATCGCATCAAAGTCCATGTCAACAACCCTTGTAATAGAATGTGCAAAGTATTAATAAATAAAAAGAATGAGAAGATAACTAAAACACAAAAAAAAAGAAATGCGTACTAGGTTCGATTAGGCTAAGACCCCCGCAAAGAGACCCCCTCAGTCAACTCCTTCCACCTCATAGTCAGCCACTTCAATAGAACACTCACCATACTCTCCTCCTCGGGGCTCAAACTCGGGTCTGCCCTCAACCTCTTTGGCACATCATCCCTCTAAACTGTAGGAATTACTTATGGCTCATGACTATGAACAATGAAATACATCTCTCTCAATGCTTAATTGAATCGGGATTGTCGACCAACTTCACACCCAAGGGAAGGGTGAGATAATACCTGAACTCCATCTTGCTATTTTGGTGGAGCTTGTTGTAACGCCCCGATTTCCTTACACTGGAAAACCGTGACATAAACCAGAATTTTTCCCTTCAATTAGCCACAATACACAGAAAAACAGAAAAATATAAAACTTTTTATTTAAAACCAATGTATTACAAGTCTGAATGTTATAAAAGTGCAATATATTATATCAGTGTTAGAATAGTACCTTACAAGCCCAAGTGTTACAAACCTTCAATAAATTTACATCAGAGTACAATGAATAATAAATAACACTTGGTACTTTACTTGGATGCTTCTCAACATAAAATAAATTACAAAATATGTTACAATTGAAAATAAGAATCAACTCTTTGCTTCTCTTGCCTTGAGTCCTCCTGAATCTTGTACTTGTAGTTTTTGCAATCCAGTACCTATTGAAGTGGGGACATCAGTACATATCCTGACGCTTTAGGGCAGATGACTAGCAGCGAATCTCAACTTTAGACAAATAGATTGATGAAAAGAGAAATGTGTATATATAATTGATGTGTCAGTGTATGCTATGACTTAGACTCTAATGTAAGATTAACTAATGCAAGGATGCTCTTATTCTAATGCAAGCAAGACTTTGGACAGTATACACCCCATAAATACATACGCCCATATCAAGTCGTTTCTTCATATATAGAGATTTGAACCCGCGCCATGAATTCTACTCTTGTACTCAACCTGTTCCTAAAGATACAGCGTGAATGATGAGATTACTCTGAAATGGTCTAATCCCGCCATCCGCAGTCATATAGTGGTGCCTCTGTTTGCACTAATGCCCAGCGTACTGGACCTCACTCAAAAATCTGACAAACACCCGGAGTTAACTACAACACAGATTAGCTCGAAGCATCCCCTGTGGCCCCCTAGCTCATAGACCGTAGTCTATGGCCTGTTGCTCTCTTGACATAGAACATGACAGAATTTTGGGGTCCATCCCCTAGTTCTGACAGGAAAACTTCCCGCTCTTATCATGGTACTTCAGAAATTAACAGACGAGCTACGGATCCCGTGCTCCCAACTCGTGAGAAGGTATAGACCGTATCCATTTGACAGGAAGGGTACAACCAATAACACCACCTAGTGTTGGCCTATAGAACAAGTCGGATCATAATGTATCACCCTTAATACCAACTCTTTCCCTTCGGCGAAATGAATAAATAAAGGTTAAGTAGTAATAGCCATAAGTTACTACCCTAACGATGTCACTAACCCAAAACAATCTGAGGGATGACAACAGTACTAACATAACATGCTAGGTCTTAAGTTAGACTTCGCAAGATAACTCAACTAGGTGCTCAACCTAGACTTACCAGAATCCCTAAGGATCCTGTTCACAGCCCATCGATCCAAGACCCCGGCAATATGAATTTATTCGCATGCTACTACCCCAAACTTGGATTCCGTCTCCAATTCCAATAGACTTATTGAACGTTCCTATTGGCGTGCATCCAGCAGGAATTGAACCTACGAATTTGCCAATTAAGATCTGATGGTGTATGAGGGGTGATTCGTCCACAATCCACAAAGAGTAAAATAAATACACGTCTTGATGGTCGATGGCCCCTAGGGCAATGATATCACCCCAGACGAGCACAACAACTGCGTACTAGCTAATAAGCTATATACGAGTAATCAAAACTCATACGAGCCAAATGAGCTACTCATGAACAAACAAAACTACATACGAGCCAGGTGAGCTACGTACGAGACAGACCAATATATTACATGACTTATGAATGCAAGGAATACTTATTACTCATAATCAAGTGCATGATTCAAACAACTAACAATTCACGATAACTCTAGTTAACGTGAACTAGAATTTCGTGTATAAGCTTACTAACAAAACTTGATCTTTTATACACAAAAGCAACATAAAAAGCCTCTAACAACCTAGAAGCAATTAAACATGCTACTCTTATCGAAATTCAACAAAATTAAACTTTTTAGAAAGGTGAGAACATTTACTACAACTTTTTAGTTGACAACCTTCTCTGATTCAGTCAATAAGAGGTAGAAAAACTTCGAACACTCTAAACAGCGAAGCTTCAGCCAAAAAGGCCAGCTGCTGTGACTTGTAAAGGTCATAACTCATGCTCCGTTTATCGAAATCTAACGAAATTGGACTTTTTGGAAAGCTAAGAATATCTACTACAACTCTCTAGTTGACAACTTTCTCAGATTCCTTATGGGACTCAAATCTCAGCTCTTTAAACACAATTCAAAGAACAACAAAGACAGCAAATGGCTGAAACCTATAAAGCTCATAACTTTTGCTATACTTATCAGAATTCAACAAAATTAGACTTTTTGGAAAGCTAAGATCATCTACAACAACTTCCTAGTTAACAAATTTCTCAGATTCCGTATGGAACTCAAATTTCTGCTCTTTAAACACAAGTCAAGAACAACTCAAGACAGCAGTTTTGCTGAAACTTGTAAAGTTCATAACTGGTGCTATACTTATCAGAATCTAACAAAATTGGACTTTTTGAAAAGCTAAGAACATCTAATACAACTCTCTAGTTGACAATTTTTTCAGATTCAGTATAGAACTCAAAATCCAGCTCTTTAAACACATTTTAAGAACAACAAAAGACAGCAGATTGGCTGAAAACTTGTAAAGCTCATAGCTTATGCTACGCTTATCGGAATTCAACAAAATTGGATTTTTTGGAAAGATAAGAACATATACTAGAACTTCCTAGTTAACAACTTTCTCAGATTCCGTATGGAACTCAAATCTCAGCTCTTTAAACACAATTCAAAGAACAACAAAGACAGCAAAAGGCTGAAACTTGTAAAGCTCATAACTTTTGCTATACATATCGGAATCTAACAAAATTGGACTTCTAGGAAAACTAAGAACATCTACTACAACTTCCTATTTAACAACTTTCTCAAATTCCGTATGGAACTCAAATCTGAGCTCTTTAAACACAATTCAAAGAACAACAAAGACAGGAAAAGGCTGAAACTTATAAAGCTCATAACTTGCTATACTTATCGGAATCTAACAAAATTGGATTTTTAGGAAAGCTAAGAATATCTACTACAACTTCCTAGTTAACAACTTTCTCAAATTCTGTATGGAACTCAAATCTCAGCTCTTTAAGCACAATTCAAAGAACAACAAAGACAGCAAAAGGCTTAAACTTGTAAATCTCATAACTTTTGATATACTTATCAGAATCTAAAAAATTGGACTTTTAGAAAAGCTAAGAACATCTACTACAACTTTCTAGTTAACAACTTTCTCATATTCCGTATGGAACTAAAATTCATGCTCTTTAAACACAATTCAAAGAACAACAAAGACAGCAAAAGGGTGAAACTTGTAAAGCTCATAACTTTTGCCATACTTATCAAATTCTAACAATTAGACTTTTAGGAAAGATAAAAACATCTACTACAACTTCCTAGTTAACAACTTTCTCATATTCTGTATAGAACTGAAATTCGTGCTCTTTAAACATAAGTCAAAATAGCTAAATTAGCAGTTTTGTTGTGTTGCTCGCTGTTTTGGGGAAACGATTTATTTAACCCATCAAAATAACCCAGAAAAATCTGCAAAAATTAGTGCACGATAGTAACACATATAACTTACATAGAAACATATAACTTACATAGAAACCCCCAAAACTACAGAGGTCAGCCTTAAAGGTGTGACTGATATTCAAAGGAAATATAACTTACATAGAAACATAAAGAATAAAATCATAAGGCAACGAGTGAAATATATTAACACAATAACAACAGATGGAACATGAAATAACAATAACTGAAGCATAAATCATCAAATGAAACTAGGCTAAGTGTCAAGAGTAAGAAAATAGAAAAAACAAGCATGCATAATGCAAGTCAAGGAAAACACAAATGCACCTAATGATCACTAATGCATACTTGTCGGATTCTGTGCATCCCGCTCTACATAGGTCCGGTGCAAGCCCTTATCGTTCTCCACTTTATAGGGTTCCATCCCTCGTTATGAAATTAATCCTACTACGGTGATTACTTTAAGATTTAGAGCATTCTGTGAGTATCTAGTGCCACGCCCCTGATAATCCCTTAGAATCAACTTTCCCATCGTCCGTGATATGGGTACACCCCTCACACCCCGATAATTTTGGAGTTTGAAACCCACACCGTCCGCTAATGGTACCTCATCATAAAAATGTCCCATGAGCATCGCCTCGACCCCCGGTAATCCCGAAGATTCATCCCACACTGTCCATGATCACACCCCGGTAATTCCAGAGATTTATCTTCCACTGTCCGGTCTTAGGAGGCCCCCTACCATGTTTTCTCTTATTTCATCACAGCTCCAAATAATGCATGTCCTTAGGTTTATTATTATTAGTTAAGTCACAATTCCCCCGAGAGTTGGTGCACCCTACCAGACTTATCTTTTACAAAATCAACAACAAAAGGCCCACTGGCCAAAATTCCACAAAGTCTCATTTGTCGGCATGCTAGGGTCCTCCCTCCCCCCCCCCCCCCCCAAACCTCCAGAGTCTTATAACTCAATACATCAACGATCTTTCTAGGGTCCACATCAAATCTCAATCCTTAAATCAAAACTCAACTTGGTTAAATTATAACTACTCTTCATTAATCACATTCCTTTTAAACAACCAATATTGCCATGAAAACTCGTTTGTATGTAAGGAAGCACATTTCATCTATGAAAAATAGATTTTTACAAAATTCAGAAAATTATATGATTTCGTTACTCATAACAATGCATTCTAAAATCAATATTAAATTCTGGAAAAATTCATTTAAATCTAGCACATATCAAGTAATCCATCATAAAAATCTAGTCTCAATTAAATTAGTTTAAAGGGTTCATATTCAATAAATTCTGAAACCTATCATTCGTCCAAAAATCTGAAAGTAACATGACTCGTTCCTAAAAAAGGTACATTAAAAAATCAATATTAAATTCTGGAAAAATCAAATTAAATTCAGCACATAACGAGGAGTTCACCAAAAAAACCTGGAATCAAATAAATTTGTTTAAAGGGTTCATATTCAATAAATTCTGAAACTAACCGTTATTTTAGAAATATGAAACTACAACAGTACAGTGGTAGAAATTGCATATCTTACCATCTATAAGTCGGATTGAGGATTCTTCGGATATTCTGCAAACTAGGCACTATGAGCAACAATTTCTATTTTATTAGTTTTTGACAATTCCATCAGCAACTAGGTCGAAATCTCGTTCCAAACTGAAACAAACGACAGTCCAGACCATACAATGTCTTTTAAATCTCATCAAAACTAGATCAACCACTCATATATATTTGTTTAGACTCATATATAGATGTTCCCATATGTATACTAGAGATCCCCTAACATAGCATACGAGCCACACACACAAAACCACTCGAAAAACACTCCAAAACCCAATCGAAAAACATAAAACAGCAACAGTAGCCCCGGGTACTGTTCACCATGAACAGTAACCCCAACCTAGGGTTTAATTTTTTTTATTGTTTCTTTTTATGTATATTTCTTGCCAAAAATACTTTCTACATACACAACAATACATGAAATCATACAACTTTATTTTAATATTAGAACAATGGAAAAAATTCTCATCTTTTAATCATCCAAAACATGTTTCTTGAATCATACACCATGATCTAACATCTACAATCACATATATTCTCATTAGATTTATTTCTTTAATAAAAATATTAATCTTTTATGCATAAGCCACTTCAAAATAAATTACTTTCGATCCATACAACAATTGTTCAAACCCTGATGTTTAGTTTCAATTATTGATGATTAAAAACAACCACTAACATGGAAAGGTCTTAACTTTATGATCAATCAAGCATGAATTCAAGAGCATGGAGCAAGTTCTAATTATTTCTACATAACTTTATCAACTACAATTAAATCCATAGAACCAAGTTAGATTTCTCATCCATCATCAATATTTAACATTCAAAATTAATAAAACATGATCATCTCTCATAAAAATTGCGCCTTTAGTTCATGTAAACATCCATAAATTCATTCATCATGATAATATGAGTAAAACACATCAAAAGATTAGAAGTATCACTCACCTCAAAGAAGATCAACTTGAAGAATAATAATTGAAATAAAGAAAAGCCTTCCCCTTGCAAAAGTCCAAGATCCAAGCTTTAAACTCCAAGAGAAAGAGATGATTTGAGTGCACAAGAGAGGTGGCCGTATGCTGCCCTTATTATAGGCCGGGATTGGCCCCTAGGGTTTCACAAAAGTTTACAAAATTACCTCACAAGAAAATTATTTATTTACAGATATGGATTCCTTTCAATTATTAGTTAATCAAATTAAATTTAAAACAAAATAACTAAATCCCTTCACCTCCAGATCTGGCCGGCCAGCATACAGCCCGAATTTTCAAGAAAAATTTGGAGTTTTTACTCCAAGTGGCAATTTTGCACAAAAGTCCTTCATTTTTTAGTATTTGCAAATAAGCCATAAAATATTTGTAAAAATACAGAAAAATTAGAATTATTATCTACTAATAAAGATTAGATTTTCCAAATAAACTTTCTAACTTTAATACGTATGAAAAATATTTTCAATAAACCCCCCCACCAATCTCAAAATTGTGTAATTATATATTTATTCAATTAAATCAATAAAAATCAACCAAATATGGAAATAATCTAATTCCTTAGAGCCTTCTACTGAATAGACACTCTAAATGCAATCAAACAATTTTTAAGTTAAATTTTCACCCCTAAACGACTTTTTACAAAAAGACCTATTTCTTTCAAAAATTTACAAAAGTAGTTTTCTTTATTCGAAAAATCTCAAAAATTCAAATATACCCAATAACAAATAATAGAAGTTGTTCATCAACTCATAACTCTAAATTCACACTTCGAAAATATTTGCACGTGATTTGCATGTGTGAAAATGTCAATTTTACAAAAATTCAAAATAATAAAGTAAATTAATTTAAGAATTATTTATTGATTCAAAATATTATATTAAAAATTACGGGGTGTTACATCACTCCCCCCTTAGAATAGTTCTGTTCTCAGAACTATCCTTAGTAAGAGGAAAAGAAAAATACACAACTTACACAACAGTTTCAGAAAATCATTCCATATTTATTTTCTAATTGCATTGGGTTGATAACTAAAGAAAATACCGTATAATAGGGATGATAAAGTAAATATGAAAAGTGACAGAACAACTAGTATAAGCAAAAAAAATCCTTAAAGCATAAAACTAATCCCAAGAAAAAATGTACAAAAAAATATATAAACTATGCAATAATTTTTTTGAAAGCAACTAGATAATCAATTAATGCATATGAATTTTTACAGCATAATAGCATAACTAATATAAATTAGTCAATAATACTTTAAAGCACACAAAGGAATCAAAAGCTTCCTTAAAAGTGGAATACTTATAAACACAATGCACTATGAATTTAAGATTCAATTAAAATAGACAAACCTACGTAACAAAAAACTTAGACACGAATACGGGTAAAAGAAAACTGTCTAAAGTAATAAATAACAATAAGTTTAGTCAGTAAAACAAAATATTAAGCACTCTAAAGGTCGTTAAAACATTTATATAAAATCATGAAATGCAAATTAGATATATGAACAGATCATCAAAAAAAGAATACTGATCAAATAACAATGTAAAAGATCATTATAGTAAGAAGATAATAAGGCCAATCAAAATAAAATGCCAAAAGAAAAGTTAAGAACATGAATAATGACAAAAGTAAATAATAACAAAAGTAACGCAAAGAATACAAACTTAAAGATGATAATATATATATATATATATATATATATATATATATATATATATATATATATATATATACTAGGTTTGCCCGTTGACACGTGCCTACGGCACGTCTTCGGCACGGTGCATCTTATTTGATCATATAAAATAGTTTTGGAAGTCCAGCACATCAATTGAAGTAACAACATAGAGCAAAAAACATATTATATGGTTTTTTTGAATTATTTTTAAAGTTGTTAAATTTTTAAATTTTTTAGTTTTTTAATTTTTAAAAGTTTTTAAAAAAATTTATTTTCTTAATTTTTTGAATATAGGAGGGAAGGAGAGAGAGAGAACAAAAAATAATTAAATAAATATAGGAGTTGTTTTGGGTGGGGGATTTGAATTTGAGTTTTGGGGGGGGGGGGGGGGGGGGGGGGGGGGGGGGGGGGAAATATGTTTTGTGAGATTAGATATGGGCCTTTGATTTTTGGGGGATTAAAGGAGAGCCACTTGATAGCTTTCTTTGTGTTTTATTATATAGATATATAGATATATATATATATATATATATATATATATATATATATATATATATATATATATATATATATATATATATATATATATAGTCAATCAAAGACACGTCGTATATATATACTAGGTTGCCCGTTAACACGTGCCTACGGCACGTCTTTGGAACGATGCACCTTGTTTGATCATATAAAATAGTTTTGGAGGTCCAGCTAATTAATTGAAGTAGCAAACATAGAGCAAAAAACATATTATATGATTTTTTTTTGAATTATTTTTAATGTTTTTAAATTTTAAATTTTTTTAGTTTTCTAATTTTTTATTTTTTTTAAAAAAAATTATTTTCTTAATTTTTTTAATAGAAGATGGAAGGAGAGAGAGAGAGGGAGAAAAAAAATATAGGTGTTGTTTTAGGTGGGGGATTTGAATTTGAGTTTTGGGGGGAAATATGTTTTGTGAGGTTGGATCTGGACCTTTGATTTTTGGGGGATTGAAGAAGAGCCATTTGATAGCTTCCTTTGTGTTTTATTATATAGATAATAGTCAATCAACGACACGTCGAAATACCAAAAAATTTAGCTAAGCCAAAATAATAATAATGATGATAATACTAGTCTGAAAATTAAAATAAAAATAAAAACATGAGTGTCGAATTTTGTTAGAAGTACAAGATAATTGTAATAGTACGAGTAATGATGTATATATAAAAACACACAAGAAATTCATTTGCAAAAGCAATATAATAACCATATATGTGATTTAATAAAAAATAAATATATAGAATACTGATTATTATATCAAATATTTGTGGATTGTCAAGTATATTCAGAAAATTAACTTAGGATATTATACGTGCAAATAAGTGTTTGGAATATATGATAAAACCAACAATACTATAATTAAAATATATATATAAGTAGTTGTACTAGTGAAAC
Organism: Hemerocallis citrina; assembly: GCA_017893485.1. Classification (NCBI taxonomy): domain Eukaryota; kingdom Viridiplantae; phylum Streptophyta; class Magnoliopsida; order Asparagales; family Asphodelaceae; genus Hemerocallis; species Hemerocallis citrina. The sequence goes on from CM030362.1 coordinate 185,394,966, forward strand.
AAGTATAATAATAGTAAATGAAATAATGATATAATATTGGAATAATGATATAATATTAATTATATAAAATAAAAATAATAAATAACTATGAATAATAAAAATCATATTATAAAGTAGCAAACAAATATAAGATAGGCCAAGAAAATAAAATAGCATGAGATTACAAAAATACTAACATATGTAAAGATAAAGTATACAAATATTATATATATATATATATATATATATATATATACACACACACACACACACACACACAAAATGATAATACTAAGATAGCGAAAATGGTTAATAGTAAACCTCAATAATATAGGGGCGGAAATAAAATAAAATAATGCATATAAGACCGATATGAAAACAAGTATAAATAATAAGGTAATTAAATGTGTATATATAAGTGTAACTGGATTATGAATACCAAAGTTGAAGTAGCATAGGCTAAGTTTTAAAATTTTATAAAATGGTATGAACAAGTACATAAGAATAAGGTGGTGACAAGTAATCCATACATAAAACTAAAAGTGCGGTTATTAGAGTAGAAAATTTCTTTGTTGTGGGTTCGCCTCATTGATGTCTAGCTGTAGACTTGCCTCATTGACATCAAGTAGCTGATTGCCTCCACGACATCAGGTTGCAGGTTGATGTCTGGATATTCGATTGCAGTTTTTGCCTCCCGATATCCAGTTGAAAGTTTGCCTCCTATTGACGTCCAGTTGTATATTTGCCTTCTCGACATCCGGTTGCAACAAAACGATGAATGGAATGATGTAATCTTCCATATGTACATGGATATTGGATGTTTAATTTAAGTATGATGCTACGTTTTGAAATTCGTGATATAAAAATAGAAGCAAAAGTAGGTAATTGGGTAGAAAGTCACACGATGGAATATTAAAATAGATGTAAAGATTATAAACATTCAACACAAATAGTAGGAATTTGTAGTAGTGAAAAATGATTTATAAAAGTAAGGAGAAAGACGGAATGAAATACATGCATAAGCTTAAATGTAATTGTGAATAAGGGATAACTATGTAGCATAAATAATCATATGTCATAAAATATACAGTGAATAGTAGAAAGTATATGTAGTAAGAAAATAACAAGGAAGGCAAAATCATAATATTAAGGTAACAAGCAACTATAGCATATTATGGCAGTAAAAGTATAAAAATAATAAAATCAGGTAGCTATAAATGGGGAAAAGTAACCATAACAAGAGTAGTAAACAATAAGTAATAATAAAGGTATTGAATGTAAGACGTAAAAACAAGATTAATAATAAAAATAAAAATTTCAATGTGCAGAGGTATATCATATCTATATGAGTAAAAGTATTACAGTCAAGTTAAATACACCAAAAAATAAGACAACACATAATAATAGAAAATATAGCATCGAAAAATCAAAGTATATATAAATGAATGTGAGTTAAAATATAATAGGAATAATAATAAAAGAAATTAATAATTCAATAAGTAGGAATTGAAACTAATATAATGCGTAACAGTAATAAAATAAATGAGTAAACATAAAAGTATATAAAAAATATGAAGGACAGAATTTTAAGAAAGAAAATAAAAATATAATATAAAAGAGAAGGGAAAAGATAGTCTACGTACAAAACCATAATATATTCAAAGCAATAATCGAAAGAAAACAAAATATAAGTAAATGTTGTTAATTATAATGCAATTATTGTAGTATCCGTCACTCAAAAGTGACAAGCGAAAATCAAACATTACGTCATTCAAAACTATAAACTGCAATCACCAACAGAAAAATAAAAAGTTATATTCGCCACATTCCAAACTTCAATAACAAAACTTTTTTTTGCATAAAACTCGAAACTTATAGAACAAATAGGCTAGAATTATACTTGATAATTATAATTAGATTTATACAGAAATAGATAAGTCGATAACTAATAAGATTATCCCAATTAAACGTAAAAAAAAAGGTAATTATAATAATAGGAGAAAACAAGTCATTCATTTTTTACATACGCGAAAACAATCAATCCACTTACGATAGAGAAATTTTCAGTCGAATCTAGACATACAAATAATTCAAATTTCACTACAGGCATTCATGATCAAACAACCAAGTCACACACATCTAATGTCCACCCGTGAACTCACACATCTAATGTCCACCTAGGTTTTCACACATCAAATGTCCACTAACGTACTCACACATATAATGTCCACCTAGGTTCTCACACATCCACTTATGTTTAATCCTTGTACCATGTTTAACATTACTATTGAAGTTTTCTCTGATACCAACTCTATAGCGCCTAGAATTTCCACTAAATAAAACTAGAAATACGTGGCACAAATTCTAGAATCGACTTCAATTGTAATCATAAACACAGAACCAAAAACAGGAAAATTTAAAACTTTTTATTCCATCAACTCTTTTACAAAGCATAGCAGAATTTAAACACTTTAAATTACAATTTTCTCTTTACAATCAATCCTTTTACAAAATATGCATAGACATTAATTATTCTACCACATGCTCCCAACTCCATGTTAATGGTACCTACCTGTAAAACATGAGGCTAGAGATATCCCTAACCCCCAAAACTACAGGGGTCAGCCTTAAAGATGTGAGTGATATTCAAAAGAAAATATAACTTACATAGAAACATAAAGAATAAAATCATAAGTCAACACGTGAAACATATTAACATAGTAATAACAGATGGAACATGAAATAACAATAACTGAAGCATAAATTTTCAAGTGAAATTAGGCTAAGTGTCAAGTGTAAGAAAACAGAAAAAACAAGCATCCATAATACAAGTCAAGGAAAACATAAATGCACCTGATGATCACTAATGCATACTTGTCGGTATCTATGCGTCCCGCTCTACATAGGTCCGGTGCAAGCCCTTATCGTTCTCCACTTTATAGGGTTCAATCTCTCGTTATGTAACTAATCCTACTACGGTGATTACTTTAAGATTTAGAGCATTCTGTCATTCTGTGAATATCTAGTGCCATGCCCCGTTAATCCCTAAGAATCAACTTTCCCATCGTCCGTGATATTGGGTACACCCCTCACACCCCGATAATTCCAGAATTTGAAACCAACACCGTCCGCCAATGGTACCTAATCACACAAATGTCCTATGAGGGTTGCCTCGACCCCCGATAATCCCGAAGATTCATCCCACACCGTCCGTGATCACACCCCGGTAATTCCGGAGATTTATCTTCCACCGTCCGGTTATAGGAGGTCCCCCTACCCATGTTTTCTCTTATTTCATTACATCTCCAAATAGTGCATGTCCTTAGGTTTATTATTATTAGTTAAGTCACAATTCCCCCTAGAGTTGGTGTACCCTACCGGACTTATATTTTACAAAATCAACAACAAAAGCCCCACTGGCCAAAAATTCCACAAATTCTCATTTGCCGGCAAGCTAGGGTCCCCCCAACATCAAGAGTCTTACAACTAAATGCATCAACGATCTTTCTAGGGCCCACATCAAATTTTAATCCTTAAATCAAAACTCAACTTGGTTTAATTATATAAACTACTCTTCATTATCACATTCCTTTTAAACAACCAATATTGCCATGAGAACTCGTTTGTATGTATGGAAGTACATTTCATCTATGAAAAATAGATTTTTTTTACAAAAAATCTGAAAATTATCCGATTTCGTTACTCAAAATAGTGCACTCTAAAATCCATATTAAATTCTGGAAAAATTCACTTAAATCCAGCACATATCAAGGAATCAATCATAAAAATCTGGGCTCAATTAAATTAGTTTAAATGGTTCATATTCAATAAATTCTGAAAACTATCATTCGTCCAAAAATCTGAAAGTTACATGACTTCGTTCCTCAAAACAGTACATTCAAAAATCAGTATTAAATTTTGGAAAAATCAAATTAAATTCAGCACATAACGAAGAGTTCACCATAAAAATCTGGAATCAAATAAATTTGTTTAAAGGGTTCATATTCAATAAATTCTGAAACTAACCGTTATTTTAAAAATCTGAAACTACGGCAGTGTAGTGGTAGAAATTACATATCTTACAATATAAAAGTTGGATTGAGGATCCGTCAGATGTTCTGGAAACTAGGCATAGTGAACTACAATTTTTATTTTATAAGTTTTTGATAATTCCATCAGCAACTAGGTCGAAATCTCGTTCCAAATTGAAACAAACGACAGTCCAGACCATACAATGTCTTCAATATCTCATCAAAACTCAATCAACCACTCATATATATTTGTTTAAACTCATATATAGATGTTTCCATATGTATACTAGAGACCCCCCTAACATAGCATTCAAGCCACACACACAAAACCACTCGGAAAACACTTCTAAACCCAATCAATAAACATAAAACAGCAACAGCAGCCCCGGGTATTGTTCACCGTGAAGAGTAACCCCAACCTAGGGTTTAACTTTTTTTATTGTTTCTTTTTATATATATTTCTTGCCAAAAATACTTTCTACATACACAGCACTATAAGGAATCATACAACTTTATTTTAATATTAGAACAATGAAAAAAAATCTCATATTTTAATCATTCTAAACATGTTTCTTGAATCATACACCATGATCTAACATCTACAATCACATATATTCTCATTAAATTTATTTCTTTAAGCAAAATATTAATCTTTTATGCATAAGCCACTTCAAAATAAATTACTTTCGATCCATACAACAGTTGTTCAAACCCTAATGTTTAGTTTCAATTATTGATGATTAAAAACAAATTCTAACATGGAAAGGTCTCAATTTTATGATCAATCAAGCATGAATTCAAGAGCATAGAGCAAGTTCTAATTATTTCTACATATTTTTATCAATTACAATTAAATCCATAGATCCAAGTTAGATTTCTCATCCATCATCAATATTTAACATTCAAAATTAATAAAACATGATCATCTGTAATACCCTGAAATTTTTATTGAATGTGAGATTGTTGATTTTACGTGTTGTGCACGTGTAAATTTGTGTGTAAATATTTTCTTATGAAATGATTTTGTATATAACATGAGCAAATAATTAATTTCTTTCCTTCTCTTTTCTTTAAGCCTATTTTAAGAAGCCTAAATTTGTTTTCTAAATAAAGCCCAACCTAATAAATTAATTATTTTATTATAAAAGCCCACTACTTTTAAAGCCCATGAATTAATTACTTTTTTAAACAACTTGTCATCTAGACACATTTTTGTAGACAATTAATTAATTTGTAATGTATAACTGTAATTAGGGGGACACTAGTTGGGACACGTGCTTGCACATATGTGTGCTTTGCACACCCTCCTTGGCCGGATTGCATGAGAGAGAGAGTGGGGGTGTGGATTAGTGGAGTGGTAGTTTTTGTGTTCATGGGAGGTTGCTATAACTTCCCATTGTATCCTAGCCATCTATCTACAACCATCTAATGCAATCCTAGCCCTCCATTCCACCCTAAAACTAGTATAAATACCCCTCCCTTTATGCATACAACACTAAGAAATTTTGAAAGAAAGAAAACTATATAGGAGAGTAAAAGATTGAGAGATAGTAAAAAAATTTGAGTGCAGTAGTGTGTGTGTTCTTTCGGAGGCCGGCTACTACAACCCACGGCAAAGGGGAGGTTCGGGTTTCACCAAGTGCAAGGAGAGGAACTTTGTGGTGGCTCATTCTAGGAGGAGAAGGACCGCTCGTGTGTTCAAGGAGATTCTAGGAGTTTTGTAGTACTTTCTTCAAATAAGTGGGTGTTTTTCTATACTTCTAATGTTAGACATCATGCTAGGGATTTTGATATATATATGCATGCCAAAAGAACTAATAAGATAATTACTTATTGACTTTTAAAAGGACTTGCTAGACGAATGAGTAAATGCTTGATGAATTGCATGCTATTGGTAATAATTCATGTTTAATATAGTTAAACTCACTTATTGCCATGAAATTGTGGAATTAGACCATGTAATGGTAGAAAAATGTTCATGTATGGTTAGTAGATGAATTATTAAATTTTTGCGGTTATTGAACCATTGTATTATTTTGCTCAAGGAATGCAACCTTGATTATAAGTATTGTGAATAAAGGGGGAAAAACAGAAATTTACACTTCTTTAAAAAAGTCTTAATGCAAGGAGTTGAGTAGAGGATTTGTTTAAGTGGAATTTTGCAATTTGTAAACATAGAATACAAATTAGAGTGAAAATACTTGTTTTAATGTCAAAAATATATCCATGATCTACCATAATTGCAACCTGGTGTAATCGACAGTCGACCGAATTAGAGTCGACAATCGACTGTCAGGTAATAAATTTCAAATTCTAGTTGCAGAACAGTCGACCGACTGTATTGTAACAGTCAACTGCCCTGATAATTGGTTTTCGAGTTTTAAAATCTTTGCAGAACAGTCGATCGACTGTATTGTAACAGTCGACTGCCCTGAGTATTTGTCTTCAAGTTTTAAATTCTCGCAGAACAGCCGACTGACTATGTTTTGACAGTCGACTGCCCTAAAGTGCAAATGATATCCAGTTTTCATGAGATAATTTTCTATAACCTTTGGCCTAGTATATTTAAGACTATTTTTGCAAGAAAAAACTTACTATAAATTGTTAGCTTAAATTGTCTTTGGATAAAGAAAATGTATTGATTAAAAGATGATTTGAAAAGAGTTTTGATAATGAAAGAAAATTGAAAGTATGAATGTTAGATTTAGTTGATAAAATGAGAATAAGAGAATTATGTGGAAAGAATGAACTATTGAATATGACAAATTGAATTTCTTTGTTTATGCATGATATTGTACATGAAATTGGAATTTTAATGACATGATGAGTTATGACGGATATTATGAATATGAATATACAAATGCTATGAACATGAAAATGAATATTATTGTTAATCATGGAAAAAGATCTTATGAGCATGAAAAACTCGATGTTGTAATTATGAGTTGCAATTAAGAACTAGGGTGTAGCTAAGCCTTATACCGACAATAAAAGAAATGTTGAAATGAAATTTGAAATGAAAAGACCAAGATTTGGGTCATGAGAAATGATTGAATAAGACCAGTATAGTGGAAGTGCTAACCCTAAGGATTGATTTTGTTCATGATTCAATTAAATTAAGGACTAGATACATAGTGAAGATGTGATGAACGTAAGAGACAAACATGAGAATGAGGGCCATTGGATTGGCGGCGTGAGAGTATTCACAAGATGTCCCATGATGCGTCATGATTAGGGCATGGATACTACTCCAGAGTATCGTCCCAGTGGCGACGCTTATGGGGTGATTGAATGACTGCGGGTGGTGTCATGTTTATGGTAGGAGGTGAATTACCACAGGATGCCTACATGATGAGTCATGTGTCAGTGCGTTGGGATTCTCTCCAGGGCACTTAGATGTGAGTTCGTAGTTCGTAGAATGCCTAAGATACTTACCGTAATTACAGTAGTAGATTAAGTCATGGCGAGGGATTGAACCCTAAAAGATGAAGAACGATTAAGGGCTTGCCCTCGGACCTATGTAGTATTGGCTGCATAGACTCTGAACAAGTACGCATTAGTGTCATATAATGTAAACAACTGCATTAAGGACTAAGTGCACATCACAACACGACATCAATAGGATAGTCCCTTGTAGTTTGTCTTGTGATCAAGTTTGTGTTTGTTTAAGTATGGAAAATCGTTATACTGTTCCGGTATAGAGAGGATGGCAGTGTATAATATTTCGTCAGTTGAATGAACTGACGCGCCCACAACTTTACATGCAGGGTAAAGAGCTTGACAAATTGAAGTATACATGCTGTTGAAAGATTGGTTTAAATATTGTATAATTGTTCCATGTAATTACTGTAAATTGCTTCTGCTGTATGAATGTAAATATATAATGCAACTCTAATGTAAGAAATGTTTTTAATTTCCTTGTAAAATTGTACGAAAGAAGTGTAAAGATCCTGTGGAACTTCGAATTCAGTCTGTTTTGGAATTCGGGGTGTTACATCATCTCTCATAAAAATTGCATCTTTAGTTCATGTAAACATCCATAAGTTCATTCATCATGATAATATGAGTAAAACACATCAAAAGATTAGAAGTATCACTCACCTCAAAGAAGATCAACTTGAAGAATAATAATAGAAATAAAGAAAAGCCTTCTCCTTGCAAAAGTCCAAGATCCAAGCTTTAAACTCCAAGAAAATAATAAGAGAGAGATGATCTGAGTGCACAAGGGAGGTGGCCGTATGCTATCCTTATTACAGGCCGGGATTGGCCCCTAGGGTTTCACAAAAGTTTACAAAATTACCCGCCAAGAAGATTATTTATTTACATATATGGATCACTTCCAATTATTAGTTAATCTAATTAGATTTAAAACACAATAACTAAATCCCTTCACCTCCATATATGGTCGGCCAGCATGCAGCCCGAATTTTCATGAAAAATCTGGAGTTTTTACTCCAAGTTGCAATTTTGCACAAAAGTCCTTCATTTTTGAGTATTTGCAAATAAGCCATAAAATATTTGTAAAAATTCAGAAAAATTAGAATTATTATCTACTAATAAAGATTAGATTTTCCAAATAAATTTTCTGACTTTTATACTCCATGAAAAATATTTTAAATAAAGCCCCAAATAATTTCAAAATTGCGTAATTATATATTTATTCAATTAAATCAATAAAAATCAACCAAGGAAATAATCTAATTCCTTATAGCCTTCTACTAAATAGTCGGCCCTAAATGTAGCCAAACAAATTTTAAGTTAAATTTTCACCCTTAAACGACTTTTTACAAAAAAAAACCCTTTTCTTTCAAAAGTTTACAAAAGTAGTTTTCTTTATTCAGAAAAATCTCAAAAATTCAAATATACCCAATAACAAATAATAGAAGTTGTTCATCAAATCATAACTCTAAATTCACCATTTGAAAATATTTGCACATGTTTTGCACGTGTAAAAATATCAATTTTACGAAAATTCAAAATAATTAAATAAATTGATTTAAAAATTATTTATTGATTCAAAATATTGTATTAAAAATTATGGGGTGTTACACCTACTGAGTTTATGGTTTTGGCAAAAAACCCTACTCAGTTATTTTTTGACAAAAAACCTTACCAAACTTTATTTTCCGTTAGAAGTGTCTGACACCGTTAACTTTATCATGAAATGTCTAAAATAAACCTAAAGTCTTAACCATTTAACAAAACTACCCATCCCCCTCTTCTTCCAGTAAAACCCAAACCCAAATCCGATCTTCTGCCTGTTCATCCCCCTCCTCCAAATTCCAATATCACCCGCTTTGCTATCCAATTAATCCCCCGCTTTCTTCCATTTTAATTTTTAATTAGAAAAAAATCAAAAAACCCTTGATCAAAGATGATGTCATCATCGTCGTCCTCATCAACGGTGACGTGGCGGCTACAGGAGTTGTAGGCGCGGGTGGGGAACTGCACGTGCATGGACTGCGCGCAGATGAACCAGTAGAGGGCATCAGTGTCGTACGAGATCCTCATGTGTCTGGAATGTTTAGGAAAGCAGCGGGGGTTGGGTTCCATGCCATCTTCGTACGGGTCTGTGACGATGGATTCCTGGTCGGAGATTTAGATTCGGAAGATGGAGGTCGGAGGTAACGATGTCGTCAACATGTTTTTGCAAAGGTATGGGGTTGGGAAGGAGACAGAGATCTTCGTTAAGTATAACACTAGCGTCGCTACCGTCTATCGGGATCGAATTCAGGTGATTTTCTCATGAGCCCCTGTAATTTGATGGTATTGCATAATGTTAGAATACACGCAATTTACAAGACCCATACTTTGAAGTTTTAGTGTAGCATTAGGGTCTTTCAGATGGTACCGTAGCACCCCACATTTGGTTTGAGTTTCAGTATTGCCAATTCTTAGAACGAAATTCTAGGGTATTTTAGTATCCTGAAATGCATGAACTATTAGAGAAGGTATATTGTGACTTATGAGGTTCTTTTAAGATATTGAAGAAGAGGGGGAATTTTTAATATCGAAGAGATGGGGTTTTATACCAATTTATTGAAAGAAGTATCTTAGTTTTTGACAATTGTCCATTTTGCTGATTGATTCATGATTGATTCATGATTTCCTTATAACGAATTTATGAATGTCTGAAAGGTACCTTTTTATGTAAATCAGTCAGTAATGACCAAAATTGAACAATGTTAAAGAGGTGCCTTTGGTAAATTTGTAGTATTCCACGATGTTCGTTTGGGGGGAATTAATTGGAAGTACTCAACTTGTATGAAGTATATGATTTTTTATTTTATTTTTTGCGTGAAAATTTGCATGAGATAATATAGAGTACAGATATTGAAAGACATGGGAATATTTGAATGGGTTCTTAACTCCAAATTTTGTAAGTTGGAATTCAAGTAAGTTTTAGGCCAGCAATCAATTAAATATTTTAGATTCTCTAACATGTTTATCCCCATATGCGTTCATTTGTGTGTGTGTGTCTCTGTGTGGAATTTGATGGGAAACGATAAACTACTTTAAGATATTACTCATAAATTTAATGAATTTGAACTTGGTCCTGGGGGAATAGTTGAAGTGGGGGTTTGTGCGATGTTTATAGTTGGAGGTCATATAATTTCCAGGCAACATTTTTTATATAGTTGAAGGTTATAATAATTTTCAGGCTCCATTTAATAAATATTTTGATAATTTATATATACAAAGATTTACACATTCAGGTTACTCTTAATTTTAACTTGACATGTCATGCAGGACTTGTTTAAAGCCGCCCATGGAATGATCCACCAGTTGTTAAAGAAACAATCAATTCCGGTGGGACTGGATGGAAACCATCCTTAGGACAGAGTTCGACAGACAACACTATAGATTGGGATAGTTGGGAAAATGATGACTTTAGAAATATTGATATTAGGAGGAATCAATCAGCTGCAGACTTTAGGAGTGTAGGCGGAGGTGGGACAAAGGGGCCATCTAGATCTAAGTTGACTCTAGATATATACATAAAGTCAGAGTTCGAGGAATCAGCAGTGAATAAAGGTAGCTTCTTCTCTAAGAAGATGGCAGAAAATTATGCTAGACCGGAGGGACTCCCCCCGTCACAACGAGGAAGTATGTGGGTTTTGGATCCAGTCCATCTCCATCAGTTCATCGTAGTAACTCGTAAGGAGACATGTTGGAGGTAGATGTACGGTAACTAGGCTAGTGACTTGTAGAAATAATGTCGGTCGAGATATTAGATATTGATTGGAAAAGATTGTTATTAGTTAGTCAAGTAAATGTCAAACTTGTAACCCCCATTCCCGTAAATAAATATTTTCTGTATTTCGACTAATTATAATTTACCTTGTGTTAAATTCATTTTGGGTTCTCTATTAAAATATTTTCTAATTAGAAATTTTATTTATTTCGAATAATTGTATATTTTAATTTTAATTTCTATTTCTATTTGATCGACTATTTATATTGTACATTGTTTGGATTATTTTAATAAATCAGTTAAACTCGAGTTTGCATTTTGATATACATATATTATTATTATAACTATTATCAGTATTATTTTTGTTAGTGTTGTTATTTGCAGTATCATTATTTTTATTGTTAATATTAATATAATTATTATTTTATTTTAAGCCGAATATACTCTATTTTATATGTATTCATTATTTGACTTAATGTATATGTATGTTTTATAAACCCCTATAATGCTAATTATTTTTCCCCTATTGGATTTTAACTTATTAATTGATTTATAACCCTAAATCCATTACCCATTCTCCTATTGGATCATCTACCCAACAACCTAAACCCATTACCCTATATATAAATACCCTATCACCTATATCCCTAGCTAACCCTAGCCTATTCTACTGTTTAACCCCCTTTAGCCGCCACTATTCCTCATCCCTTACCTCCGGCTTCTCCCCTTCCTCCCTGTGTCACGACCTCCCCCTATCGTGCTTGCCACCTCGTCATTCTCTCCCCTTCTCCCGTTTACACTTCGTCTTCAACCCATCCCACCTCAGATCCTCCTCGTCTTCACCCATCATCGCCATTGCCACCGCCTATGCCTTGCCTCCGACGCCAACACCCTCGTCGTCGACCCTGCATCCCCCTATCCTCCTCCTCGCTTTCATCCTGCAACCCACCGTCCTCACCTGCAACCTCTCTGCTCATCTCCTCCCTCCAGCGACAGTGCCACATCCCCTCCTTCTCCTTCTTTGTTCGTCTTCCCCAACCCACCTCGCAGCCCTCGTGAACCCATCACCTTGTCGCCTCGCCATCCTCTGAAACCCATTACCCTCGCCTTGTCCTCTACTCGTCATCATCCCCTACCTCTACTCACCCTCTTGTCGCCTCGCCATCCCCGAATCCTCGAAGCTTCCCCGCCATCGCTCATCTATTTCTCCCTCCAAACAGAGCACCGAGCCTAACCCATCGCCATCGTCGCTCTTCATCGACTGCTCCCCAGTCGAGTCCTCGATGCCGCCGTCGCAATGCCACCATAGCCGTCGTCGGAACCTCCCGCCATTGTCGTGAAGCTCTGCTTTGAATTCTGGCCGTCTGATTTTATCATCTTGATCATCACCATCTAATCACTCATGGACCCTCTGATCTGATCAAGATCGATGCCATCATCATATCTGATCTGATCTCCATCATCTTGATCAGATCGAATCAGAGCAATCTCAGCCATCCGATTGTCTTGATCTTGATCGCCATCAAGATCCGTGCCGATCTGATCCATCCGATCTCGATCGTCGATCAACGTGCTCATCCAATCAAGGCAAGTATCTTTTTGTACAATTCGTTGTTCTAGTACAAATTTTTATTTGAAAATACTGCAAGTAGATCGTAGTTGTGACTCCCATTTGGTTTATCATTTGATGATCTCATTTTACATGTTACCGTCCTTAACAACTCCATGATCATAAGAGTCATAATCTTTCATTGATATATTCTTTTCACAATTTGTTGGATCCATTTTATCTCCTAATTATTTGAACATATGAAACTAAGAACCACCTTGACTTGTAGATTATGTTGTATGATGTATGTATTGATCTTACCTTCTTTGAGTTGAAAAGTAAATGTGATGTACTGATTTGATATCCATTACATCCTATTTGTATCACACACTAATCTAGACTCATAATGGTCATTTATCATGCCACTTGTTATATAAAAGAATTCACATATGCCGCTATTCCTGTCTTTGCTTGCTGTTTTGACCCTGATAACATCAAAATCTGAACTTGAGTTCTAAACATAAAATTAGCCCCAGATGTTCAGTTTACTACCCTTTTGGCAGAATTAAATTTCGAGTTATGGTTCGTGAGTTATCGCAGTTTTACTGCTACTGTGTCGTAGAATTCCATATTCATAAATTTGCTGCATCACTTTGGTTTACATGAAAATTAACCATGCTGCCTGTAAGATAATGACTTGAAATTTTGCATGCTGATACTAGACACACTAGAGGACGTTTCCTAATTATCCTGGAATTAATTAATGAAGTTTCAGATCTTTTTCATATTTATAAACACAACTTTATAAGTTTTGGCTGAACACTAATCTTGTATAGTTTGCTATTTTGACACATGATGCTACAACTTTTATGTATATCATTTATATGCGTTGGATTCGGCAGAGAGTCTAGTTTCTGACGGATTCAGATTTGCATTCTATTAGCAACGGGAATCACAGGTTTGGTGCAGCTACGTCATACTATCCAGAATTGGAATTCTCGTAGTCCTTTAAAATTTTAAATTGTTTTGACCCTCGAATATGCCTTCTAACTATCTTAAACTTGTTCTCTATTCTTGATCATGCTTACTTGCCCTGTTTCGCACGATTTTATGTTTGTCTTGATAATAATAATAAATAACAAGCCGGGGTTTAAGGGAAAGACCATAGTAGTGGACAATATAGGTAAGTGTACTCAGAAGGGGGCCCGTGTTTCCCACTTGATACTTGTTTTGTGAACTAGTTATATTATTATTCGATTCATGGACTGGTTATATTAACACTTGATTCATGGACTAGTATATTATTATTTGATTCATGTCTTGTCATGTTATTACTTGACTCATGAACAAGTTATATGATTACCCGATTCATGAACATGCTGGCTTGATACTTGATGCCTGAGTACACTGTGATGAACACATTATTGTTCACATTTAGAAGTAATAATCTTAATGAAATTGTACATTTAAAAGCTCTATATGTGATATTTAACTCTTGTTTTCTCTTTTCCATAGGAAACAGCTCATAACAGCAAAACGAAGCAGATTTAGGACTCCAAGGATAATACACAGCAAACTGCAGAGGATCAGTCGACTGGTTCCCCAACACAGGCGACTGGACAAGAGAAGCTGATTTTCCACAACTCTCGACACAGTCGACTCACTCCCAAAAGACAGTCGACTGGTCTGAACAATTATGAAATCTTCAGGAGTCTCGACTCAGTCGACTGGTTCGAAGACAAGTCGACTGGTCTGCGGCGGAGTAAACAAATAAGATATTCGAAGATTCACCCAAATCTAATTCCGAATCTATTTGAAACCAGATCTTATGCAACGAATCAAATCTAGAGACTGGGAATTGGCAAGAGCACGTGGTGAACAGATAAGGAAAGAAAGAAGAAAAGAGAAAGATATAAATCATCAAATAAAATAAAGAAGGATTTTGCTGAAAAAGTGGAAACCCTAATTCTCAACCGTATTCTATAAATATCAGAAAAGAAGCATTATTCAGGGGGATCCGCCAGAATCCATCGATCTCTTGAAAGCAACTTAATCACAGAGTTCCCAACCATCAAGTCATCAACCGTGCGCATCACGCCATCATCATCGAAGAAGGAGAGAGGAGACACAGCAACCAGAAGGCAGTCGACTGTGTGACAGACAGTCGACCTTATTGCCGGAATCCATTAGTTTATTTCTTCTCTCTCTTTATTCTTTTATGTTGATCATGTACTTGAACTTGTTAAGCAATAAAGTTATTATTATGTGGAACTAACTTCATAGTTGGGTAGATCGAAGCCGTAGTTATGTAGTGCTGTGTTCTTCTGAATCCTTTTATTTTACTTATTGATTGAATCTAATTGAATTGATATAGATTGATAACAGTCAAACTTGTTCAGAAGTTATAAGTGCAGTCGACTGAAGGTGAGAGCCAGTCGACTGCCATACAGAATCTGATATTATCAAGTCTGTGAGTTAGAAATCTGAATCTATTATATGAGCATATTGAGACGACCCGTATCTCGTGCTTATAACTTGTAACAAGGGAATCTTTAGGGTTCTTGGTTCAGTCAACTTAAAGGATCTAGATCTGATACCAATTTCTAGAACTTTAAGTGTTTGTTCGTTTCCACTGTTCTTATGTTTTCATCAAGTATAACTTAGTAGATACCATGCTAAAATACTTAGGGGAAGAAACGAATTAGAGTAGATACCATGCCTAATTCTTGGCTTAGGGAAACAATACTTTAAGGAGTAGATACCATGCCCTTGAAGTGAACAAACATGAGTAATTAGAAGTAAATTCAGAAGGCAACTTAGCATTACTAACTATTGGTGGAGATCAACAACCCAACTATTCAAGAGATATTTGTGATTCAACACCTCTCATCTTAGTTTTAATCTTTTAGTTCTTTTAGAATATTATAAAAACTCTTATTCATTTTTATTATTAGTTTTATTGATTAGTAAGTTGAAGTCTACAATCTCTGTGGGATCGACCCTTGCTATTACTACGATTCTATAAACGATTCGTGCATTTGCGAGGTTTTATAATTTGTGTCTAGTTAGTCTATTTATTTAGGTATCTAGATTGCACAGCACACTGCCCTATAAAATCCACCACTAGACCTAAACTTAATTGTTTGTATGTAGCAACCAAGTGGAAAATGGATGGGACGCATGAAGTGCTACCTAGATAGAATTAAACAATAGACTTAAGAATAACTTATCACCTGTACACACTTGAAACCCTATTTGATACTTGTTACTTGACACTTGTACATGATACTTGTTACTTGAAACTTGTACGTGATACTTGTTACTTGATGCTTGATACAACTACATGCTAACTTGTTACTTGTTCATACTACTTGTATTTGTTACCCGTTCCTATTACTTGATTTGTCTTACTTGCTAGCTAGTCTCTTGAACTTATCTACTTGTTACATCCTTTTCAACCATGTTGTATACCCTTGATTCCAAATTTTATTTCATATTTTCTTGCACTTATTTTTACACTCTTGCTTGTACTACTTGCGGCCCTATCTTGCACTAAGGGCGTTAGTCTTTGTTTCTCCATTTTCTTCTGCATGATAAATACATGCTTTGGAGACGAGTTGCCTGCTGGAGTTGGTGAGCAAACCTTCTAGGCTTCGCTTGGGAAAACTTGCTTCAATTATCTTGTATTTGAGTTTATTTAATTTTATTGCTACTTAAAACTTGTAACGGGCTTGTAGTTCTGAAGTTTTTACTTTTGATCCAAATCTTGAATTTATTTGGAATAATTATATTTGTTTCATATGTTTTTCTATTGATTAATAAATTATTCATGCATGCGTGGTTGAATATATTTTGCTATATTTCTTGTTATGATACTGAGTCGATCCTACAGCTTATGAATGATGAAAATCATTCGCTGGGCTTTGTCGCGCGCTCGTATTCCGTATTTCTTTTGGGAAGCGGGGCGTGACAGAACTCTTTCCTCTTCTCCTATGGCTACAGAGGTTATCCATGGAAAATCAATCCCTATAGAAGAAGAACAAGCTTTATCTTCCGCATGGCGTGAGATTTCTCAAGATCCAATATTAGGTAGTAATCATAAAAAAGAAAAGCTATGGGAGCAAATTTCAGCTACTTTCGTTGATCGTAATCCACTCATTGTAATACTTATCGGTCACCGAAGTCTCTCACATGTTGTATGGCCCTAATTATAAAAGCTGCGAGCAAGTTCTGTGGATGCATTCGTCAAGTCGAGTGTCTTAATCCAAGTGGTGCTTCCGAGCTAGATATTATTAATATTTTATTAATATTTTTCTTCTAATAATTATATTATTATGTTTTCTACATGTAGATTAAACATGTCAAAGTTCTATTTGCACAAGATTCAGATGAAAAGAAAGAGTTTATATTTGATCATGTGCGGTTCATCCTCAAGGACGCTGAGAAATGGGCCAATATAAATTTCGGATCTCCTGCAACTTTCAAAGCTTCGCAAAATAACAACTCACAATTAGGTCCAAGATCTATTGATATGAACAGAAATGACGATGAGCTAGTGTCAATCGAAGAGGGACAAACACCAACCAACTATCACTAGCTGAAGAAAAATAAGAAATTTTGAGTACATTGAAAAGAAGGAAAGAAGAACGAAGAAAGAAATATCGTTTGATGAATGTTGAAAATGAGAAGAAAAAATTAGAACTAAAGGCTCAACATCAAGAGATGCTCTTTATGGATAAAGAACTAAATTCTATAACCGATCCTATTGAACGAGAACATTTTCGGAAGAAAAAAGAACAAGTTTTAACTAAGGATAGTAATTCTGAAATATTTGGAACATCCTCTCAATTTATGCATAATACTTTCACTGGTGGCAACCAATATCAAACTGGATACCAATGTGAAGGTGGATTTGGAGCAAGCGGATATGGAGGAGCCGGACAGGGAGGACATGGATTTGGATTTGACCTACTGAAATATTAAATTATCTGTAATTTTTATTACCATTGTAATTATTTATCACGTAATTTGCTTTGTTTATTATTGTAATTTTTTTTTGAACGTGTACTTTAGTTTTTAATTATTATAATTTTTTAAGAAATATAATTATAATTCTGTCAAAATTTAATATTAAATTAATCTAAATTATAAAAATTATCCAATTGAAGAGAAATTAATTCGTTATAATCTAAGTAAGGTGATACTTAAATATAATTAATATTTTATGAAATTAATAAGTCGTTAATAATCGACTAAAGTGAAAATTAAATTAATAACATTATAATTAAAAATATTTATCCATTAAATTAGTTTTAAAATTTATTAATATTACAATTAATGTATACTTTATTTTAGTTTAATTAAGAAAAATGAATAATTCAAAGAAATTATATCTATATCTCTAATATTTTATTAGGAGAGTCGGGGTTGTGTAACCAAACAAACACGTATAATGCATGTGCATAACTAATATAAAGGAGGCCTTAGGTTCGATGCCCGGCAACGTCGAAATTTTTTCTTTTAACAAAAAATATATTTATTATGACGTGCATCACACGTGTAAATTACTAGTATTATGCTAATACGAGAGAGAATGTAACCCCAATCTCCCCTCTCCATTTTGAAATAGAGAAAGGAGAGCAAAAGTAGGAATTCTATCCGTTCGCGATGGTACTTTATCTTTCACACATACCTTAACATGTGCACATGCCCAACCACCACCTCCGCTCAATTTTCGATTGTTGGATCGTCCAGATGCGCGAAGACGTGCGTAATCGAGGCTTCCGATCGCACCACGTTGCCACCCAATCACGCATGTCCAATTCACTCGGCAGCGTAAGCCCATTACGTAATTAACGCCCCAGATAGTGCCACATCACCACATCATCCTGACACCTTATTCCACTCGGCGGCCAAGCACAGGCTCGATGGGCGATCCAGATTGCTCCAAAAATCACATCAACTCGATAAATTAATAAATTTAACAGAAAATGATTTTAAATTATGAAATTAAATTAAAATACCAAAAAATATTATTAAATACGAAAATTTAATTAAAAATTCTGAAAAAATAATTAAAATTTCGGAATTTATACAATATATTATGCTAAATCACTTTTGTGTAGAATTTTTCTCATTATTCATTTTTAAAATAAAAAAAGGAAGGTAAATGTAGGAGATAACTCTCCACTCTTAGAGCATCCATAGTCGTTTGCTATTTATGCATAATATGCATATTTTAGCTTAAAAAGTGCTACAGTCGTTTGCTATTTATGCATATTTTGACGATTTCGCGACAGTAGATTGCTATATATGAGAGCGGATATAAGAAAAATGCATATTATACACCACTAATTTTTTTATATTCGTCAGACGGAACTAGACAATCCGTCCGATCTTTATTTTTAAAAAAAATGTTTTAGGCTGAATCCCAAGATCCGTCCAAGTGAAGGGGTCCCATTTTTTTTTCAACTAAAAAAACCGTTTTAATTATTAAAATTTCGAAAAAAATTATTTAAAAATTGTGGGACGGATTTTCAAAGTCCGTCGGTCGTTTTTTTAGTTTTTTTCCCCTTTGCTAACGAAAAAAATGTATTAAATAATTCATTTTATATAAAATTTGCCCTACAACAGATCTACAAAGTCCGTTTGATATTTTTTTTTAATGTTAAATTGCTATAAAATAGGATTGGACTGCAACAAATGCTCAATATGCTATATGTAAATATGCATTTAGCCATTTTTTGACAAACACGACTGTGGATGCTCTTATTCCATCCAAATTGGAATGTGAATCTTCATTATTATATAGATATTATTAAATGAATTCTTTCAAAAAATGTTTTATTATTTTCGTATTTTAAGAAATAACGTGCAGTATTGCACTGGTTGTACTACATATTATATTAAATACTAGATTTTCCCGTGAGCACGTGCCTATGACACGTCTTCGGAACGATGCAGCATATGAAAAGCCTTGTAAACAGTAAAACAACAATTATGTAGCTCAAGTTTGAATAGTATGATAATAATTAGTTGTAAATGAAAATCCATGAATCCATTAGTATATGTTGAAAAATAATTATAAATGAGGGTATAAAATCCAACTTCTTAGAACTTTGAGGGTGGAAAATGATGAAATTTAACTATTGGAGATATATTTGCTATTTTCAATGTAACATGAAGAATAAAAAAACATAAAAAATCTGAAAATTTACAAACATGAAATTTGAAAATCTAAAATAGAGAGAGAATGAGAGAGAGAGAGTGAGAGAAATAAATAAATAAATAAATGAGTTTTTTTTAGGAGGGGGGTTTGAGTTTGAGTTTTGGGGTTTGAAATTTTGGGGGGAAATGTGTTTGTGAAGTTAGACCCGAACCTTTGATTTTGGGAGGATTGAAGGAGGGCTAGCTTTTTTATTATATAGACTAAATTTGTCCGTTGGCACGTGCATACGGCACGTCTTTGGAACTATACATCATATGAAATTCTTGTAAGCAGTAAAACAACAATTATGTAGCTCAAGTTTGAATAGTAAAACAGTAATTAGTTGTAAATAAAAGTCCATGTTTCCATTAGTATATATTGAAAAATAATTATAAATGAGGGTGTAAAATCCAACTTCTTAGAACTGTTGATGAGATACTTGCTATTTTGAATGTAACATGAGCAATAAAAAAATGTATAAAAAATCTGAAAATTTACAAACCTGAAATCTGAAAATATAAATTTGTGAGTAAATAGAGAGAGAATGAGAGAGAGAAAGAGAAATAAATAAATAAATAAATAAATAAATAAAGGAGTTGTCTTGGGGATTTGAATTTGAGCTTTGGGGGAAAACTTTTGGGCGAAAAAATATGTTTAGTGAGGTTAGATCTGGACCATTGATTTCAACCCTATAGAATGAGAGCCACTTGATAGCTTTCTTTGTATTTTATTATATAGATTATATTATATAAGTTTGTACAATATTATATACAAGAGTACACTAGTCATGGTTGTTAATAAGCCTTAAAAAAAGAATATTCAAAGAATATTTCTTTTGAAGGATTGACTTGAAGAGTTGGAGTTGCTCTACAAAGTAATAAATGCACCAATTTCTAGGATTTAATATTCAAAGAGTAATGCTTCAGTCACTACCAATTTCACTACCATTTGCTTCACTATTTAGGCGGTATACTCCTATTGGAAAATTTTTCACCTACTCTATCTTTTCCTACCTATTGGAGTGTGCCACCTACGATAGTAAAGAGAAATATAGTGAAACTGATAGTGGCTGTAGCATTACTCATAATCAAATTCAATATTTGTGGCGACCTATCGGAAAAACAATCCAATTAAACTCCATAATGTCTAATTTTGACTTTTAGCACCCTTGCACGCATCCCCATGTGAACTACGCTCCCAAATTCAAATTCTCCACCCTCCCAAAAAAAAACTTGAAATTACAATCGTACCCCTCTTCGTTTCAAATCCCAAACCCCTTTCTCACAAGTCACAACGGCTAAAATTGCTCTCACTCTCTCTCTAACTATCTCTCTCTTAGGGTTTGCTCTATCGTCGTCAACAATGAAGGCGATCTCTCGAGCCCTAACTCCTCAGAAGCCGATGCCTCCTCGGTTCTTGAAAGAGAACTTCGATCCCAACACGATGCCGCTGCCGTCTGATTCGGGCTCGTCTCAGCTTCGATCGATGCCGTTTGGTACCAAGACTAGAAGCCCTCTACCTCCGAAGCCTCCGATTCATCCCTCTTCTTTGAATCATGGTGGGAATCCGCTTAAGAGGAAGCTCAATTTGGAAACAGATTCGAATTCGTCGGATTCGGGAGTTCAGGTATTCTTTCTGCACAATTTGGGATTTGGGGTTGGAATTGCTGAAAACCCTAATTTGAGTTGTTAAAAGTTAGGAAAGATAATTGATCTTGAAGTGGATGTTTCAGTACATGAATCTTGATGGATTGAAATCTGAGATTAGGAAGCTAATGGCTAGTCGCTTTCTTTATTGATGGATTTTCTTGAAGTGGATGTTTCAGTACAATTCTTTACGTTTAATTCCGATTTTTTTGCATTTAATTTCCAGTCGGATAAGGTGATAGGGAGGATGAGATGATTGAAAACCCTAATTTTAGATGTTAATAGGTTGTTGTTTAGTTGGGAAAGGAGAAAGATTGAAGTAAATTCGTATTTAATGGAATTTCTGGAATTCTTGAATTCTTGATGGATTGAAATCCTAGATTAGGTAGCTAATAGCTAGTCTCTTTCTTGATAAAAGCCCTGAATTTTGTTTTTTTTTTATACCTCTATGGTTTATGTAAATTCAGATTTTTGACCCTTTAAATTCCGTTTATTATAAGGTGGTAGTGAGGATGAGGCCTCTAAACAACGAGGAGGAGAGCAGTCAGATTGTACAAAAGGTTTTGCCTAATTCCGTTTCTATTCTTGACCATACTTTCACATTTGATGCTGTTGCTGACACTAGATCAACTCAGGTAAAACTGTTTAATCTCGTTGGAGTTTTAGAGAAGAAAGATGAACATTTCATTTCATTTGGGTTTACTTTCTTGAGTTTCTACCAGCTAGACATATTCAAGCTTGTTGGGATTCCTTTGGTGGAGAATTGCTTAGCTGGGTTTAATAGTTCTATATTTGCATATGGCCAGGTAAGTTTGAACATCGCTGAGTGAGGATTCTTTTGTTTTGTTTAATTTTGCGTAAGAAGACTAACCAGTTCCTTCTTTTTTTTTTTCGGGGATTAATTCATTGAAAAAGACTGGGAGTGGGAAGACATATACAATGTGGGGTCCTCCAAGTGCATTGTCAGCAAAGCACGAATTGAGTGAAGAGCGGGGATTAACGCCCCGTGTATTTGAGAGACTCTTTTCTCGCTTAGCAGAAGTGCGCTCCTCTTTCCTCTGTTGCACTTTGGTTTCCCCCCCAATTTTTGTACAAGAGTTTAACTGTTTTCCTAATTTTCAGGAGCAGGCTAAGCATTCAGACAAGCAGTTAAGCTATCAGTGTCGTTGTTCATTTCTTGAGGCAAGTGTGCTTATGCCATTCCTGAATGTCTGGGTATATTTTAGTTTAACAGCTGTACATTTTGTTAATTCGTCTTTTGATTATTTCACAGATTTACAACGAGCATATTACTGACCTGTTAGATCCGACACAGAAGAACCTTCAGGTGAAAATGATTTAAGTTGTATTGATGCTGTTTTGTTTTTGTAAAGAATTTATTAGTTAATCATTTGGAGCCTTGTGTTTCTAGATTAGAGAAGATGTCAAGACTGGCATATACGTTGATTATTTGACAGAGGAAAATGTGTGTACAATGAAGGATGTTGTCCAGCTTCTGGATAAGGTATGTCAACTAGAAGCTTTACGGAATTTATTGTAGTTGTAGTCGTTGAATTTGGATAACCTTGTATTCCTGATTGTTATTCTGTAGAACTCTCTAGTGAAATATATAATTTGCACTTACAAATTTGTAGAACATTGTTATTCTTTTCTACAGATAGTTGACAGGTAATTATTTTAACATCAAATAACAATTTTATCTTTTTGCCACAAAAAAAGATAGGAAGTTCAAGAATCTGTTCAAGGACTTGGGGTTTGGCTACTCTTTTTGATTTCCATCTTCGACAACTCTTCTCTGATAATGAACTTTGGAAAGAAACCGAGAAAATATCATTAACAAAAATAAATGGGATTTTTAGAGTGTGTGACAAAGCGATCCTTTTATAGCTAAAGAGAATCTTTTCATGAATTATGAATACCTTGTGAAACATAAAATAATTAGATTCTGAACAAAATATATACTCGATAATTTTTATCTTTTATTTTGTTTGAAGTATACACATTTTTGCATTAAAGGATCATATTGTCTTTTGTTAGGGAAGTTATGGGTAGTAGCTACCTCACAACTAAAGTAAAATTGAGATAATAAAGATGAAGTGGACACAAATATTTTATGTGGAAAACCCCCTAAAGGAGACAGGTTAAAAACTACAGGCAAGTGTAGGTATATTTCACTATTAAAATTAGGGATTATACTTACTAAATATAAGGAGAGTATAATTACACTCTCTTATATTATGTCAAACAACACTTATTCATAAATTTGAGAAAAATACAAAACAGGCAAACTATCTCTAAGAAGATTAATATTATATCTCTTGAGAAAACTTTTCTAATACTCTGTTTTCTCTTAATCCCCCATTATGCTTCTTCCTCACTTCTGCTACTTCACTCTTTCTCGAAGCTCCTAATTTATAGTGAAGGGGAGACGAAGAACCGTCAACATTCCACATAATTCCTTCTTGTTTTTCTTTGGGCTGTGCCAACCCGACTTCATTTCTTTGGCCGGTGCCTACCCCACCTAATTGGGGTAGGTATCTATTGAGCTTTTGAATTGGATGTGGGTTTAGGTGGTACATCCCTGTCATTCTGTCCAAAAAGAGTTGGGTTGACCCACAATTCGCAACATAGCTCTCATTCTTTTGCAAGTCATGATCATTCTCTATGCCATACCATTTTGCTGAGGTGTGTATGTGACTGTGCAAGCCGGTATATTACACTATTTTACATTGGTTCATATGTCCTGCATATGTAATGTACAACGTCCAAGAAAGGACAAAGTTGGATCCGAAATCTAGAAAGTGTATTTTCTTGGGATATGCTGACGGTGTGAAGGTTATTGTCAGCAGGAATGTGATCTTTGCAGAAGATTAGCTACATTAGAAAAATGGAAGCAATAACACGTCAAAGGAGAAGAGACTACTACAGTTTAGGTGGAAGATAAGCCAGATGAAGATTAAGTTTCTTCTTAAGCAGCACCAGTACACGAGATACTAGAACCAGGTGAGTCTAAGGCTCCAGAAGATCGTTGGTCAACTCGTGAGAGAAGACTGACAGCTTGGCACACGAAGTATGTTACGGAGAGCAGTGTTGCATACTGTATTTTAACTGAGGATGGAGAGCCATTATCTTTCCAAAAGGCAATCAAAGGCTCAGATGTATATCTGTGGATGGCAGCAATGCAAGAATAAATTGAAGCTCTACAGAAGAACATGATGTAAGATCTTGTTACACTACCATAAGGAAGAAAGACCATCGGCAAAAAGTGGGTCTACAAGATCAAGCACAATGGTAATGATCAAGTGGAATGGTATCTTGCAAGATTGGTGGTGAAAGGATATGCTCAGAAAGAAGGTATTGACTTGAATGAGATATTTTTACTTGTGGTTCGACTCACGATAGTCAGAGTAGTCTTGGTGATGTGTGCTACGTTTGACCTACTCTAGAACAACTAGATGTGAAAAGTGCTTTTTTATGGAGATCTTGAATAAAAAAATTATATGCTCCAACCAGAAGCTTTTGTTGAAACAGACAAGGAGAACTTGGTTTGCAGGTTGAACAAATCTCTGTACGATCTCAAATAGGCACCGATGAGTTGTTACAAGAGATCTGATTTCTTCATTATAATCCTTGAATACAACAGACTCGGTTTAGACCATTGTATATAGTACAAAAGGTTTGATGTGGTGAAGTATTATCCTACTGTTGTATGTGGATGATATGTTGGTAGCAGACTCTAACAAAGATCGAATTCAAGTTGAAGGCATAGTTGGCTAGTGAGTTTGATATAAAGGACTTGGGACTATCAAACAAGATTCTAGGGATGCAGATTCACCGAGAGAAAAATAATAGGAAGATTTGGCTTTCCCAGAAGTACTACTTCAACAAGATGTTGCGGCTCTTTAACATGCAAGATTGTAGGCCAATTCTACCCCACTCTCTGTAATTTAAGTTATCCTCCAAGATGTGTCCTAGCAATGAGGTATAAGGAAAGAGATGTCTCGAGTACTGTATGCATCAGAAGTGGGAAGTTTGATGTTCACTATGATATGTACAAGACCAGAGGCTAACAAGCGGAGCGGTGATTTGATACATGGTAAATCCTGATAGAGAGTATTGAATCACAGTGAAGTGGATTCTGAGATACATAAGAGGAACCTCAGATGTTGCATTATGTTACAGCGGATCATAATTAATTGTTAGGGGTTAAGTGGACTCAAATTTTGCAGGGGATCTCGACAAAAGCAAATCCACTACATGCTATGTGTTTACACTTGCAGGAGGAGCTGTAAGCCGAATTTTAAAATTGCAGACTGTTGTGGCTCTATCTACAATAGAAGCAGAATATATGGCAGTTACACAAGCTTGCAAGTAAGCAATCTGCATTCAAAGGTTATTGGAGGAGCTTGGGCACAAGAATGATAAGATTGTTCTGTTTTGTGACAATTAGAGTGTCTTGCAACCTTTTATTCACGGACAAACAGATAAAGCATATAATAGATTAGTATCACTTCGTTCGAGAAGTAGTGGAAGAAGAAAGTGGAAGAAGGAAGTGTTGATGTGCACAAGGTTCACACTGATGAGAACCTAACAGATGTCATGACCAAACCAATCAACATTGGCAAATTTGAATGATGTAGATTTTCGTATTTTCTAGCAGTAACGTAAGCAACATGACAATGACAATGTAGAAAAGATGGTGTGGAGACCTTATTAATCCTCAATCCAGTTTCTAAGTGAGAGAATGACAAAGATGTACCACCTAACCCCACATCCAATTCAAGAGTTCAATAGCCACCTACCTTAATTAGGTGGGATAGGCACCTGCTAAAGAAATGAAGTCGGGTTGGCACAGCTCAAAGAAAAACATGGGAAGGAATTACGTGGGATATTGACTGTTCTCCTTCTTCCCTTCACTATAAACTGGGAGCTTTGGGAAAGAGCGAAGCGGCAGAAGTAAGGAAGAAGAAGAAAGAGGGATTAAGAGAAAACATAGTATTAAAAGAGTTTTCTCAAGAGATATAATATTGTATTTTCTTAGAGATAATTTGTCTACTTTGTATTTCCCCAAATTTGTGAGAGTTGTTTCTCCTATTATAAGAGAGAGTAAAATTATTCTCTCTTTATATTTAATAGTGAAATTCTTCTACATTTGCTCGTGGTTTTTACCCTGTCTCCTTTGGGGGGTTGTTCCATGTAAAATATATTTGTCAACTTTATCTTCATTATCTCAATTTCACTTTAGTTGTGCGGTAGCTTTTACCCATAACTTTCCTAACATCTTTTCTGTAAGGACTCCCCTTAGTGCCCTCCATTTATACCTTAGTGCCCTCCATTTATATACAACTCATTCATAAGCCGATTTCTTTGTTTGTCCTGTCTAAGATAATTAGTGAGACAATAGTTGTGGTGCTGATTATTGTTTTCTGTGGTCAGATTCTCTTTGCACTCCGTATGCTCTCTCTTTCTCACTCTCTCTCTCACACACACACACACACACACACATTCTACCTTTCACTTCCTTTTGGGGGTCCCTTTATTGTTTTTTTGAACATATCCAACCCATATAATCCAAGTGCTTGAAATGGATTTTAATGTTGTTTTCACTTTCACGCCTGTAAATGCTCCCATTTCACCAAGCACGCCCCATCCTAAAGAGAAGTGTTGGAGGAAACTTCTTTTTATCGTAGACAGCGGGTCATGTGGGTCTTTAGGAATATGTCACACTTGTAAGTACTCTGGTCATGATTGTCTCAACATTACTACTCAAATCTCGATTTTATTATTTTGAAAAAAGGTGTACGCTAAAAAAATCTTTTTTGATATAATATTTATATGTAAATGTAACTATTCACTTTTTAGTTTTAATTGTTGCAGGGTCTGGCTCATAGAAGGACGGGTGAAACAAGTATAAATGCAGAGAGTTCTCGATCACACTGTGTTTTCACTTGTGTGGTCGAATCTCGATCCAAGGTAGCTTAATATTTGCTTTCCCTTTAGTAACTTTGTACAGTTAATATCTCTGGTCTGTATTGATTACTAGGTTGTTTTATCCTTTGATTTTTGCAATCTCTTCTTTATGCCCAAAGGTATATTTTGGGAAAATGATTTTTTTTTCTCCATAGTAACTATTAAATCACCTGACAGTCTAATTATGATGAGGACATCAATTCTAATTAGTTTAGTATTTTATTTCAGTACCATATTTGTTTTTGGCAATTATAGCCATATGCAATCTTTCTTTTATGCATTAGAATATTTTTGAGATTTTGAGAATATTTTGAAATTTGTATCAAGATTTGTTTTGAGCCTATGTATATGCCTTGAGATTAATGAGAAAGATATGTCATTCTTGATTAAAAATTATTGTGTTGAGTTTTGCTCTTCCTGTCTCTTTTTGTGTGATACAATTGAGATCCAATTATTAGGGTTTGTGATAAATCCTAATACAATTTTAGGGTTAGTGATTAACTCTAAAATCCACCTCCAAATTAAAATTCCCAAATAAAATCAAACCCTAACCCTACTCAGCCGCCATCTACCTAACCCACTCTCTCCTTCTTCTTCCCCCAAATCCCGACCTACTCAACCCACCTCACCGTCTTCGACCACCTCTGCCATCAACCCGATCATCCACAGCCATCGCCATCGCCTTGAAATCCCGTCGCCATTACACCGAACCCATCCTCTCTCCATCGTCTTCTTCCTCCTGCTCCCTAACTCTGACCGAAACCCTAACCTTCCCCACTTCGCGGCCTCGCCAACACAACCGCTTCCCTCTTCCGTCGACCTCCTCAGCCCTCGACCACGAAGTAGCCAAACCCTAACCAACCTCCCCTTGGTCCTATTTCCGATCGACGGCGCACCATCCCGACGCTGTCCTACGTCGCCTCAGTCGACGCCGCACCCGCTCGCCGCCAGCCCAGACCCGCAAGCCCCTTGCTTTGCTGCCATTGCTCTTGAAGTTGCTGCTGCCATTGCCGTGCTCTTCCGAGATCTATGCTGAGTTCTTCAAACCCTCGATATACTCTTTCCAAATTTCAAATATTTGTGTTATACTGCTTTATTAATTATCATCTTTATTATATTATTCAATTTAACTGTCGACCACAAATATTGAGATTGAGTATTCCACTTGCTTGATTAGAGTATGAATCAATATTGAATCTTTTACTTGTTAAGAACACTTAGGAATTCAATTATTGATTGTTAGAACTGAATTATTAATTGGGTTTGTGAAACTTAATTCAATTCTTGAAAATCCATCAAACCGATTAATTGTTTAAAATTCCAACTTTGATCCGCATTACATGTTGGTAAAATTAATCCTTAAGATTCTTGAAATTCTCTATTTAGGGTTAGTTTTACATCAAATTATTTGCTGGATATCATGATGTTATATATATAGTATCAATTATGTGTGCATTTTGTCATTTTTTAAAAAAAAATATCATCATTTTTTAATTTTAATTGTTTTATTCCTATTTAAATTTGTTAGCATGTCTTGCCTTTTAAAAGTGACTGAAAACTATATATTGCCTTATTCATGTATTGAATCTATTGGGTTAGCTTAAGAGCCATCGACTTAAATTTGATCATATACTAGTTATTTAAATGTGCTATGCACGTTTGAAAATGTATATGTATTTTTATCAATTATTTAGAGTTACTTTAAAGTCAATTTTCTGCGCATTTACGGTAATGAGTTTTCTTAATTACACATTAAGAAGAGAGTGCTTTGTCTTTTACCCAAAAGAGTATTAGCTGTATACAACATTAATTGAATTAACATTCTTTTTACTTAAAAAGAATGTTAGATAGTTAATGTTGACTATGAAGTATGAACTTAATTTGCAAAAGCAATCATTTAAGGACTAAGCTAATGGCATTCTTGTTATTTTATTTTTTTTATCCATTCTGTGCGAAAATGACAGATAGAATCAATTTTCTGCGCATTTACGGTAATGAGTTTTCTTAATTACACATTAAGAAGAGAGTGCTTTGTCTTTTACCCAAAATAGTATTAGCTGTATACAACATTAATTGAATTAACATTCTTTTTACTTAAAAAGAATGTTAGATAGTTAATGTTGACTATGAACTTAATTTGCAAAAGCAATCATTTAAGGACTAAGCTAATGGCATTCTTGTTATTTTAATTTTTTTATCCATTCTGTGCGAAAATGACAGATAGAATCCAGAGAATACTCTTACACTCATCCTCTCTAAAGTAATATAGATAATATAAACACACCATGCAACCTGCTGAAATTTTCTTTTTAAATATCTTCCAGAGAGTGACTGATGGCCTGAGCAATATAAGGATCAGCAGAATCAACTTAGTTGATCTTGCAGGATCAGAAAGTCAGAGGAAGACTGGAGCAGCAGGAGAACGCTTAAAAGAAGCAGGCAACATCAATCGTTCCCTTTCACAACTTGGGTATGATTGTACTCTTGAGGGATGCTAAAACAATTTTTGAATGTATAGTCCAGAATGAAAAATTATTATTTGAATAGGTGCACTCTATTTGATGGGAAAAGGACTGACTTTCATTTCTTAAATCATTTGCTCGGTTGATTACTTCAATACATAACCCTGTATATATGAGCTGACTGTTAGTTCTAATGTTTTTTGGACAACAAAATTCTGATGATATCTGATTAATAACTGACATATATCTAAATTAATTTAAATAATACCCTTACGTCTGTAATCTTCTCTGGAATGTTTGGCAAAACATAAATTTTGTTCTTGGTTCATCCTTAATTCACTGGACAATAGACGTATAGTTCTTGAAGAAAAAAAAAATAAACACAGTTGGTAGAATGTAAAACTAGACATGCCCAATTATATATTCCTTTTTTTTTATTTTCTTTTTTTGAATATTTAGCTATTGTACCTCCTCTTATTGTTTTTCCTTCATGGAGTTAATAACTATTACAGATGAACCATTTTTATTCTTAAATGAAATTACCTTGATATTTCGTTGGCAGTCATCTTGTAAGTTGTAACTAAACTGGATGTTTTTCTTCTTTTTTTAATTAATTGTTGTTTTAGCTTCGTCATACCGACTACAGTAATTAGAGTTGAAATAGTCATATTGTATGCACTGTTCATTACCGTGTCACCGTAAAGCTCCTTCTGCATCACTTTACCACTGCTGTGTAGTGTTCCCAGAAAACCTGAGCTTCTTTTAGCTCTGAGATACACTCTTCGTTTACTCAAAGTCAATGAGCTTTCATCTGTAATCCAGTCTTTCACATTTTTCATATAATCATCAATTTTGTTTGAGCTGACGAAAACGTTTGTTTCATATAATCCAGACTTACCTAGAAAAGCTGACGAAAACGTTTGTTTGAGCTGCAGGAATTTAATAAATATACTAGCTGAAGTTTCCCAGTCTGGGAAAACAAGGCATATCCCCTACCGGGACTCCAGGCTGACATTTTTGCTACAGGAGTCTCTTGGTGGGAATGCAAAGCTGGCTATGATTTGTGCTATTTCACCATCTCAGAGGTGTGCATACTCAGTTGGAGCTGCTGATTTTTCTAATTTTTTTTTTCTATTTTTCTTTCAATTAGCACTTTTAATGCTGACTTTGTAAAATAATGAATCAGTTGTAAGAGTGAAACCTTCAGTACTTTGAGATTTGCATATAGAGCGAAAGCCATAAAAAACAAGGCTGTTGTCAATGAAGTAACACAGGATGATGTTAATGTGTTGAGGGAGCAGATACGACAACTAAAGGTAAAATTTCTTTCTGTTCCACCTATCTTCTTCTATATCAGGTACTTGATGTAAAGGCAGTATATACAACATGATTAACTGACATTCCTTCAACAGGATGAACTTCTTCGAATGAAGTCCACCGGAACATCATCAGCAAGCAATAGAAGCTATTCAACTGGATGGAATGCTCGCAGAAGCTTAAATATTTTAAAGATGAGCCTAAACTGCCCTAGATTGTTGCCTGTTGCTGAAGAGGATGATGATGAAGAGATGGAAATTGATAATGATGATGTGGAGAAAGCTCCTCTGAACATGGAAGTCCAGTCCAGTCGTTCCAATAATGAATCTGACCAAGTCTCTGAGGTGAGACATTCTAGTGAAACAAGTCAGAAGGGCGAGAAAACAGCAAGAGAAGGTCCTAAAGTACAGAAGATAGCAACAGAACAAGCAGCCTCTGCTGATTCTGTTGTGGAAGAGATTGTTCTTTCTAATGAAGTCAAAGGGACAATGATCCTTGCAAAAATGATGTCACCCAATAAGAGTTCTACCATAAAGTGCACTCAGGCAAACACATCAGTCTCCTCATCTGAAAACATGCTGATTGAAGAGAAATCTAATAAAGACTCTCCATGCCAAAAATCCCCAGTTCTGCATTCACCTACTTTGAGCATCTCACCTTTGTTTGAGACTTCTTGCAAGAGAAGTCTGAGGAAATCTTCTTCAATTTCAGCATCCAAGGGAAATATATCAATAAATGCAAAATCTAGTTCCAGTGAGTTGAGATTATCTTTTGCTGACAATTTGAAAAGGAGTAAGAATTCCCTTTTACGACCAGAAGACCTGGAAGCTAGCCTTCACCGTGGTCTTCAAATAATTGACAGCCATCGACAGAGTTTGTCTCTAAGGCAATCAACTTTTAGGTTTTCAATCAAACCAGTTGACCTCATTCCTTCAATGCCAGTTGTGAAGGTTGATGTCGGTATGCAAACTCTTCCTCAAGAACTTGAATTATCAGGAGATTTATCTGCATATATATGTAGTTATTGCAAGAATAGACCTCCTCCACTAGAATATGATGACAATACCAATTATGAGAAAGAATTAAAGTTAGTACCAATAGAAGGATCGAAGGTAGCTGATAAATGCAAAACAAGAATACCCAAAGTAAGTGTCAAAGTATATTCTCCACTTATTTTATTTAGTTGGACAATTTTGTTTTAGTATTAATACTACTCTATCTTGTAGACAGTCGAGAAGGTTTTGTCTGGAGCTGTCAGAAGAGAAATGGCTCTTGAAGATCATTGTGCTCAGCAAGCTGCTGAAATTATGCAGCTAAATCGTTTGGTATGTTTTGTTATTTAGCTTATGCGTTTCAGCTGAATTAATATCTTTTTTGCAACTTTGCTTATAATCATCTATTGCAATTTACAGATCCAGCAATACAAGCATGAGCGTGAATGCAGAGCGGTAATTGAACAGACTCAGGGAGACAAAATCTCTCGTCTTGAAAGCCTAATGGATGGCATATTACCTACCGAAGATTTCCTGGAAGAAGAGTTCACTGCATTAACAAATGAGCACAAGGTCATAATGTATTCTATTTCTCTTTGTCAATTTTTACTTTCTATTGAGTTAAATAAAATTTATTGCTTCTTACCATGTTAAAGTAACTCATATGCTTGGTTTCCTACTTGCAGTTTTTGAAAGAGAAATATGAGAATCACCCGGAAGTTCTACGGTTAAATATTGAACTGAAAAGAGCACAAGATGAACTAGAAGGGTACAGGAACTTCTGTGCTATGGGTGAAAGAGATGTGCTAATGGAAGAAATTCAAGATCTAAAGTGCCATTTGCAATACTATACTGACCCTTCTTCACTGTCAACTCTAAATCGAATTCCTTTAATACACTCGATCCGCTCTACTGAACTGTGTTTAGCTCCTCTCAGTACAATTCCAGATTCAACTGAAGAAAGTTCCGACGATAAAAAGGAGGAAGAGGACAGGTGTCACTGGGCTGAAACAGAAAGTAAATGGATCTCTCTCTGTGAAGAACTTAGAAGTGAGCTTGAAGCAAACCGGTCTCTTGCAGAGAAAACGAAGCTTGAACTTGAAACTGAGAAGAAGTGCGCAGAGGAGCTTAAGGAGGCATTACAGACAGCAATGCATGGCCATGCCCGAATCTTGGAGCAGTATGCGGATCTCCAAGAGAAGCATATTGCATTACTCGGGAGGCATCGGATGATGACTGATGGAATTGAGGATGTGACG
Source organism: Hemerocallis citrina (assembly GCA_017893485.1). NCBI lineage: Eukaryota > Viridiplantae > Streptophyta > Magnoliopsida > Asparagales > Asphodelaceae > Hemerocallis > Hemerocallis citrina. Next base: position 185,428,573 of record CM030362.1, read on the forward strand.
AAAGCTGCAGCAAAAGCAGGCATCAAGGGTTCAGAATCTAAATTCGTGAAGTCCCTTGCAGCTGAGATATCAGCTTTAAAATCAGAGAGAGAGAAGGAAAGACGGTATTGGAGGGACGAAAATAAAGGTCTCCAGGCTCAACTAAGAGATACTGCTGAGGCCGTACAGGCTGCAGGAGAACTGCTGGTGAGGTTGAAAGAAGCTGAAGAAGCTACTGCTAATGCTCAGGTACATGAATAAGATTTCATTCATATAAATCTATGGGCTTAGATGCATAAATGTAAGTGATGGAGGACGAAAGGGGGAAGTGATGGAGTAATAGTAACCACCTCCAAAGACAAATTATACAAATTCTTAATATCAGATCAACTAAATAATAAGTTGTCGCATTGTCGAAAACTGCTAAGTTTAGGCTTAAGTAATATGTCACTTTCATACAATTACTAACCTACCACAGAATTAGAAAGCAATGATTACCAATAATTTCTAGGCCACTACAGAAATGGAAATTTAAAAAAATAAAGTTTTTTAAACTATATTAAAATCAACTAGTTAATTTGAATAAACTGGAGTTCCTAAGGTGGCTCTAGATATTCAGCAATCACGATTCACAATAATTATTGTGTTGAGGGCATACATGTGATGGCCTACAAGAGCTCAGCCATCCATCATAATTCCAGCTATGACGGACCAGTCACATCCAGTACTAAAAAAGTGGTGGAGAAGATCCTGATCCTTGCTACTCTGGGATAATGTGTTTGGTTGGCTTCTTGATGGAGACTTTTATACTATGTGTTTGTACATGTTTTTTCATCTCAATTCATCGTCTATAAAAAGAAAAAAACATTTAAAATTGATGATATTTATTATAGATCGAGGCAATAAACGTCCTCCCCATAATTAACTTTATCAAAGGAGAATAATGTCCGATAATCTAGTGAATAATTAAGTCATAAAAATGCCTTATATCACATTGTTATGGCCTGAACTAAAGATTGGAAACTTAAATGATCTAAATGGCCTTTTATGTAGGTGACAGGTCTTTCATAATTGAGCACATTTTGGTGAGGGGCTGTTAATTCCCTCCCACATAAGAAAATATGTGGACCTCTTATTTTATGCCTGCATGTCAAAGTCAATAGAATTTTGTTGGGTTCCTTCCTTAATTGAGAATAATATGAAATTCTCTAGAGATGTGGAGTATGCTAGAGCTTCATGGAAGAGTGTGGAAGAAAGTTGAAAGGTATAGTTTCATGGAGATCTCTAGAAATGGAGAATTCTAGAGAGTTAATCTCTACCATTGAAAGGTATAGTTTCATGGAGATCTCTAGAAATGGAGAATTCTAGAGAGTTAATCTCTACCATTGGATCAAATTAATCTCCACCGTTCATTGTGGGTGTGGAGTAGTATAAATAGGGGTGGAAGTCTTCATTCCTACTCACTCTAAAAACAAGTTATTGTAATCCAAAGTGAGAGTTAGAGAGCCACTTTGAGAGAAAGTAAGATAACTTGAGAAGTTCTAATTCTCAAGCTTGAGTGAGCCACAAAATTGTGAGAGTGTGTTATAGAGAGTCAAATTCTTGTAATCCTACTACTCTTTGTATAGTAGAAGAATCTCCATTTGAGTTGTAAATCTCTCTTGCATGAGCCCATCATCCACAATACCAAGGTGGGAGGAAAAAGCGATGCAGAATAGGAGTTGCTCAATCGAAAAGCTATTGCCATGATCCGTAAGTACATCGACCGATCTCTCTTCGAGCATGTCTCTATGTATACAAATGCTTACGAATTATGGACAAAGCTTGAGTCCATGATTCAAAAGAAGACGCCTCGTAACAAAGCCAATTTAGTTTGACGGTTGGTGAAGTTGGAGTATAAGGATGGTCAAAGCATGATTGAGCACTTGAATAATTTCAAGGAGCTCGTAAATCAGCTAATGAAAACTGAATTGAAGATTGAAGATGAGTTGGAAGCCCTTTTACTCCTTAGCTCATTGCCTGAAAGTTGGGATACACTCGTGATTATACTTAGTAACTCAACTCCTGAAGAAAGCTCACCATGGATACCGTCAGTGATAGCCTTCTTGGTGAAGAAGCAAGGAGGAAGGAACGAGGTGATTCTGTCTTTTTTCGAGGCAAATGTTTTCGAAAATCGGGTAAAGAATGATGGTCGTGGACGTAGCAAGGGCCGAGAATCAAACCAATCCTGAGGTAGATCCAAATCACGATCAAAGATTACATGCTACTACTGTGGAAGGACGGGCCACAAGAAAGCAGAGTGTCGATCCTTCAGGAGAGATCAAAAGGCATGTGATGTGAAGCCAGACCAAATCAAGAAGCAAGAAGAGAAGAGTACTACCGCTGTTGCTGCAAAAGAAGAACTGATTTATCTCATTGGAGAAGGCAATATCCTAAATATTGCCTATAGTGATAGTTCTTGGATTATCGATTCTGGTGCTTCCTTCCATGTCACTCCCCATGGAAGTTTCTTCTCATCTTACCAAAGTGGTGACTTTGGTACGGTGCAAATGGAAAATCAAGATAGGAGCAAAATTGTCGGGATTGGTGACATCATCCTTACAACAAGCACTGGATGCAAGCTTGTCCTAAAAGATGTGAGACACGTCCCAGCTATGCGTCTCAATCTTATCTCTGCTGGAAAGCTTGATGATGTGGGTTTGGTGAATTACTTTGGTGAAGGAAAGTGGAAGCTCACCAAAGAAAGTTTAGTCGTGGCTCGAGGAAGAAGGAGGGGTCATTGTACGTGATGCAAGCCAAGCTCTGCAAAGGGGAGGTGAATATCACCACCGATGATATGGATATATGGCATAGACGACTTGGACACATAAGCGAGAAAGGTCTTCACATACTCACTCGTAACCAAGTTCTTCCTGATGTGAAAGGTAAAATACTTGATCCCTGTGCTCATTGCTTGGCTGGAAAACAACATAAAGTTGCTTTCAAAAGATCTTCTCCACCCACAAGGAGAAAGAATATCTTAGATCTTGTACACACCGATGTGTGCTCAATGTCCGAGACGTCCATTGGCGGTGCATCATATTTTGTCATCTTCATTGATGACCATTCAAGGAAGGTGTGGTTGCACTTAATAAAAACAAAGGATCAAGTGCTTGATGCATTCAAGGAGTTTCATGCCCGAGTGGAACGCGAGACAGGAAGAAGATCAAATGTGTCCGATCAGACAATGGAGGTGAATATAGAGGTCCCTTTGAAGCCTATTGCAGGAAATATGGAATAAGACGAGAAGACTCCACCCAAGACACCGCAGTTAAATGGATTAGCCGAGAGAATGAATCGAACTATCGAGGAAAGAGTTCGATGTGTGCTCTCTCATGCCAAATTGCCTAAGTCATTCTGGGGGGAAGCTGTGATGACCATTGTTGACGTCATCAACCTTTCACCATCGGTACCTTTGGACGGAGCTATCCCAGAGGAAGTTTGGTCAGGCAAAAAGGCTACCTACAATCATCTCAAGGTGTTCGGATGCAGAGCATTTGTTCACATACCCAAAGACGAGAGAGCCAAGCTGGATGTAAAGACAAAGGAATGCATCTACCTTCGCTCGCCAAAGGATGAGTTTGGATACCGACTTTGGGATACAATCAACAAGAAGATTGTTCGTAGCCGAGATGTGGTATTCTTCGAGGACCAAACAATTGAAGATATCCAGAAATCGGAGAGGCCAAGATTGAGAAGCAACTGTAGTATAGACCTTACACCGGCTCATCAAGAGGAGAATGTCACACCAGAAAATAATGAAGCTGAAGATCTCGAGCCTATCCTAGAGCCAAATAATCTAGAGACTCAAGATGAGTCAAGCTCTCCACTAGAGTTGAGACGATCTTCGAGAGACCGAAGACCATCTACTCGTTATCCCACGGAGGAGTTTGTGACGGTCACCGATGAGGGGGAGCCTCAAAGCTATAAGGAAGCCATAACTGACACTCATGAAGAAGAGTGGATAAAAGCCATGCAAGAAGAGATGCAATCTTTGCATGAGAATCATACTTACGAACTAATGGAGCTTCCAAAAGGAAAAAGAGCCTTGAAGAATAAGTGGGTGTATCGAATCAAGACCGAAGATAGTAGCTCGAAGCCTCGCTACAAAGCTCGGTTGGTTGTTAAGGGATTCAGTCAAGAGAAAGGTATTGACTTTGAAGAAATATTTTCTCCGGTGGTAAAAATGTCATCCATCCGTGTTGTTCTTGGCCTAGTAGCGGTACAAGACTTGGAGATCGAACAACTTGATGTCAAGACAGCATTCCTCCATGGAGATCTAGAGGAAGAGATCTACATGGAGCAGCCAGAGGGGTTCAAAGTTCCTGGCAAAGAGAATTTGGTGTGCCGGCTAACGAAGAGTCTATATGGCCTTAAGCAAGTACCAACACAATGGTACAAGAAGTTCGAGTCCTTCATGGCAGAACATGACTTCAAGAAGACGGAAAGCGATCATTGTGTCTTCATAAAGAGGTATGGAGGTGGCAATTTCCTCATACTCTTACTCTATGTTGATGATATGTTGATTGTTGGACTAGATCGTGCAAAAATTGATGCTTTGAAAAAGGATCTAAGTAAGAGTTTCGCCATGAAAGATTTGGGACCGGCTAGACAAATCCTTGGAATGAGGATCACTCGTGATAGATCAAGAAAGTTATTGTGGCTATCACAAGAGAAGTACATTGAGAAAGTGTTGGAAAGATTCAACATGCACAAAGCGAAGCCGGTCAACATACCACTTGCTGGACACTTCAAGTTGAGTATGGAGCAAAGTCCAACAAGTGAGGAAGCAAAGAAGGAAATGAAGACGATTCCTTATTCATCCGCGGTAGGTAGTCTTATGTATGCAATGATATGCACAAGACCCGACATCACCTATGCAGTTGGTGTTGTTAGTCGCTTCTTGGCCAATCTGGGGAAAGAGCATTGGGATGCAGTCAAATGGATCTTTCGGTATCTACGAGGTACTTCCAAAAAGTGTTTATGTTTTGGAAATGGAAAACCTGTGTTAGAAGGATACACAGATGCAGATTTAGCTGGCGACGTTGATTCTAGGAAATCAACATCGGGATACCTAACGACTCTAGCAGGGGGAGCTGTTTCTTGGCAATCAAAGCTGCAAAAGTGTGTTGCTTTGTCCACTACCGAAGCTGAGTACATCGCAGCTACTGAAGCTTGCAAGGAGATGTTGTGGATGAAGAATTTGCTGCTAGAGCTAGGAGTAGTCCAAGACAAGTATGTCTTGAAGTGCGACAATCAAAGTGCAATTTACTTAGCAAAGAACTCTACTTTTCATTCTCACACAAAGCACATTGATACACGGTATCATTGGATCCGAGAAGCTCTCGAAGAAAGGCGCATACACCTTGAGAAAGTTCACTACGAAAGAAAACTGGTCCGACATGATGACCAAGGTAATACCGACAAATAAATTTGAGGATTGTTGTCAAGGTACCGGTTTGCTACTACCTCCCAATTAAGTCAGGAGGGGGAGATTTGTTGGGTTCCTTCCTTAATTGAGAATAATATGGAATTCTCTAGAGATGTGGAGTATCCTAGAGCTTTATGGAAGAGTGTGGAAGGAAGTTGAAAGGTATAGTTTCATGGAGATCTCTAGAAATGAAGAATTCTAGAGAGTTGGTATAGTTTCATGTAGATCTCTAGAAATGGAGAATTCTAGAGAGTTAATCTCCACCCTTGGATCAAATTAATCTCTACCGTTCATTGTGCGTGTGGAGTAGTATAAGTAGGGGTGGAAGTCTTCATTCCTACTCACTCCAAAAACAAGTTCTTGTAATCCAAAGTGAGAGTTAGAGAGCCACTTTGAGAGAAAGTAAGATAACTTGAGAAGTTCTAATTCTCAAGCTTGAGTGAGCTACAAAATTGTAAGAGTGTGTTATAGAGAGTCAAATTCTTGTAATCCTACTACTCTTTGTATAGTAGAAGAATCTCCATTTGAGTTGTAAATCTCTCTTGCATCTATTTCTATCTATATCTTCAAGTGCCCATCTTAACTTCACGAAGCGGGAAAATACCGAGTTTTTCCCAACAAATTTATCTGATTCAAAGTTTGTTTAGTGCAATAACTGTTCACCTTCAAGCCTTACATTCTCCTACTGTCAGAAGTTTCTGTCTGTTAAAATAAGTCAGAGAGATGAAAATAATACTAAATATTGAATTGAGTTCAACCAAATACAATACTACCTATATATAGGAGAACAAATATCAAACAACTCTACAACCAATATATAGGTTAACAAATATCAAACAACTCTACAACCAATATTGGACTATAATAATATCTAACACTCCCACTCAAACTCACGATGGATCAAACAGTGTGAGTTTGCCTACTAAGTATCTAAATCTCTGAACAGTATGGTATTTGATGAAGAAATCTGCATTCTGCTGGGAAGAGATAACAAAATGGAGAGAAATGATCCCTGCCTTAAAGCGCTCACGAACATAGTGGCAATCAATCTTTATATGCTTCGTTCGCTCATAAAAGATCGGGTTGCTTGCAATGTGCAATGCACTCCGGTTATCAAAATGAATAGGAGTAGCTCCTGTAAGAGTGACACCCATATTTGATAACAGCCAACGAATATGAACAATCTCTCTAGTGGTAGCTGTCATTGCTCTATACTCAGCCTCGGTAGAGGAACATGCAACAACTACCTGTTTCTTGTTTCGCCATAAGATCAACGAATCACCAAGAAATAGACAGAAACCTATGGTAGATCTTCTGGTAGTAGGATTACCTGCTCAATCTGAATCAGAATATGCACTGAGCTCTAGTTTGGATGTAGAAGGCATGAATAATGAGCGAGCGATAGTGCCTCGAAGATATCTGAGGATCCAAAGAAGAGCACTGTAGTGAACTGATGTAGGAGCGGAAACAAACTGACTGACAACACTAACTGCATGAGCAATATCGGGTCTGGTCATGCATAATTAGACAGCTGTCCAACAATTTGCCTGTATCTAGTAGGATCAAGAAGGAGCTCACCATCTGTGGGACGAAGTTTCACATGAAGCTCTAAGGGTGTATCGGCTGATCAATTTTCAGAGAGACATGCAGCGGAAATGATATTTAATGTGTATTTCTGTTGAGAAATGAGTATCTCCTAAGATTCATGAGCAATCTCTAAATCCAGAAAGTAACGTAGCTTACCAAGATCTTTCATATGAAACTGCTGGTGAAGATATTTCTGGCTGGATACAATGCCGGCAGAGTCATCCCTAGTAATGATCATATCATCAACATATAGTAGTAGAAATACCCTCCCCTGCGATGATGATCGCATAAACATGGAATGGTCCTGGGAACTCTGACGAAAGCCAACCTTAGTGATGACAAGTCGAAAATACTCAAATCAGGCTCGAGGGACCTGTTTCAGACCATATATAGCACGACGTAGTCTGCAAATATGATGAGGAGTAGTAAGACCGGGAGGAGGATGCATATAAACCACCTCAGATAAGGTACTATGAAGAAAAGCGTTCTTCACGTCCATTTGGTATAACGGCCATTGGCGGATGGCTGCAACAGCAAGAAAAGTGCAAACAGTAGTCATCTGTGCAACAGGGGTAAAGGTCTCATCATAATCAATGCCATGCTCCTGAGTAAATCCTCGGACTACTAGACGAGCCTTGTGCCGCTTAATAGATCCATCAGGTTGATATTTGACCTTGAAGATCCACTTGCAGCTAATAGGCTGAACGCCCTCTGGCAGAGGAACAACATTCCAAGTGCCAGTCTAATCAAATGTACTGAATTCCTCTGCAATAGCTGTCCTCCATTCAGGATATTGAATTGCGTCTTGATAGGTTCCTGGGCTCACATGTAGAGTGTATAGCAGTTCGATATGCATGAAACTGTGGTGAGTAGGAAGCTAGGGTGACAAAACTAAACTGGTCAGAAGGACAGTGGCATCAGGTGTATAACGTGCCGGAGGAATACCAGAAGTGGAACGGGTAGACTGACGAAGAGGTGGTGGACTGGCAGGGTGTGAGGGGGAGGACGGTGGAGTAGGTGCATGTGTCGGTGGGTAAGTAGGTGGGGTGGTTGCTGGCTGCTGTGGGGATGCAGGTGGTGTTTCGGTAGGGGGAACAACATGTGTAAGGATGGCAGGAGATAGGAATGGAGCTAGAGGAGTGCGATCAAAAGGAATGCGAGAAGATGAAGTCAGGGGGCTAGCAACAACTGGGGAATCGAGAAATCTAGTATCCTCGGGGGAGTCAGGTAGTAAGCCACAAAGGTTACTTGTCGAGAAATGCGGACACGACCCACTGATGGATCAAAACAACGATAACCTTTGCGTTCGGGACTGAGACCTAGGTGAACGTACTTAGCAGCAAGAGCGGAGAGCTTCGTGCGCTCAGTAGGAGGGAGAAGGACGTAACAGGTGCACTCAAAGGTACGGAGCATACTGTAGTCGGGAGGTGAGTGATAAAGAGCCTCATAAGACGTCGTACCAGCTATGGCAGACGAGGGAGTAATGTTGATGAGACTAACAGAGGTCATGATAGCTTCAGTCCAGAAAGAACGAGGAGTGGAAGAGGAGAGTAAAAGAGCGCGAACCGTCTCAATAATGTGACGATACTTGCGTTCAGCTACACCATTCTGCTCATGTGTGTAGGCATGATTGCTGAAACAGGGTGCTGTGAGACTGAAGGATCGATCTCATAGTGGTGGAAGTGTACTCACGTGCACTGTCCGATCGAAAAATTCTTAATGTGCACACCGAACTGAGTGTAAATCATAGTTGTAAAGAACCGGTAAATATCAGGTATCTCAGATCGCTGACGCATAAGAAAAACCCATGTATGTCTAGTGAAGTCATCGATGAAGGCAATATAATAGAGATAGCCTTTCCACGAGGGTACGGGAGAGGGTCCCCATATGTCAGAATGAACAAGTTGAAAAGGAAGTTCTTTTGTGACTAAAGGGGAGTATGTGTTTGGCCAAATGAGAATCCTGACAATCAGATAAATGTTTAAAAGTGAGAGAACCAAGGGCACCACTGCTAGCAATAGTCTGGAGTCGTGATGTGCTAATATGACCTAAACATCTATGCCACAGATCAGCATCAGAGGAAACAATACCGGCAAAACTAGAAGGAGAGTGATGTGCACGAAGAAAATCTAGATAATATAGACGACCATGACGACTAGCACGTCCAAAACTCCTCACCGGTGGAGGAATCAGTAATAGAACAACCTAAAGAGTCAAAAAGTAACGACAAGACCACTATCGCACAACGCACTAATAGAAATAAGGTTTATTGATAAATGAGGAGCATAAAGAACATATGGTAATGTGAGAGTGGAGAGTTAATTGTCCCTGAGTGTAATAAGTGGTGAGCCATCAGCTGTGTGTAGAGATGGAGAGTGAGAGGGAAGTGCTGTGCAGGTGGTGAACAGTGTCTGATTACTAGTGAGATGATGTGATGCACCAGAATCTAAAATCCAGAACGAATTCATACCGGGAGTGGTAGAAAGTGCAGAAGCAGGGGAGCCAGCATTGATAGACTGACCCATGAGCTGTAGTTCCAGCTGAGTAAGGCGTTGCTAAAGATTAGCCCAATCAGCAGGGGACGGTAAGGCCGGAGTGACGGGCATGGCCAAGGTTGTGAGAGAAGAAGCACTGCGAGGAGAAATAAGATTAGCGCTGCTGTGACTGAGAGCACACTGTGGAGGGAGATGCTGCTGGTGTCTGGATCGGGGTAGGGAGTAGGGCGATGCTACTGGTGGCGGAAGTAGAGGTGGAGTAGGGTGAGGAATGATGTCCGGAGGCAGACTAAAAGTGGCACTGCTGCTTTTTGAATCTGGAGGAGGAACGAGAGGTGGAAATATGTGGGAGAGACTGAGATGCCATCAAGTAGTAGTACCTATATATATATATATATATATATATATATATATATATATATATATATATATATATTCGGATTTTTTTTTTTCGGAATTTTTTTTTTCTCACCAGGAGCAGGGTTGCCGAAATAGGGTTTCGGGTTGTAACAGGTAATGGGTTTCGGGTTTAAAGAAAATGGGTAGTAGAAGGAAAAGAAAAAAAATGGGTTTCAGAGATTTGGTTGGGGGGGGGGATGTGGGGAGAGGTGTAGAAGGCACTGTTGGCGATGGGTTTTAGGGTTAGGAGATGTGGAGGATGGGTTTTGCTGAAGATGGGTTTGGCTGTCGTTCCGATGGGTTTTGCTGAAGATGACGGTGTTGTTGTTGGGTGTTGTTGTTGCGGAGGATGGGTTTTGGATATTGCTGAAAATGACGGTGTTGACAGTGTTCTAAATGGCGTCCGCCTTGAACGCCTAGGCGGCGCCTAGGTGCTCAGATGGAGGAGAACGAACCGCCTTTGCATTAGGCGATGGTCTAGGCGGTTAGAAGCGATTAGGCGCCTGTCTTGTTGAATATGCGTCCGTGGAGCCGATCAGCCGTCCGCCTGATGTCCAACGCCCAGGCGTTTTTTTTATTTTTTAAAATTTTAAATTCTATAAAATAACACAAAAAAAAAGTGAACTATTATTAATCTATTAATATGTTATATACTACGTATGGATCTTAAATAGTAGTGGAATTGTTTTTACTTTTTTAGTACTATTGGTGATGGTGCACATATTAAAATAGCACATGTTACACATATTACATGCATATTGCACATATTACAATTGGACATTTTTTTTTTAATTGCACATATTACACATTAATTGCACGAAGAAGTTTTTTTATGCATAAACACCCTTTACACATTACATAAGAACATAATGAATATTTGAAATTGGATTGCATAATTATACTTACGATTGAAGAATATGGCTGAAATTAACTAAATCGGTAAAATAAATTCAACCGCCTAGGCACTGCCTAAGCGCCGCCTAGGCACCCTAGGCGCTAGGCGCCCCTTGACCGAACCGCCACCGCCTGACGCTGTTTACAACCTTGGGTGTTGATGTGGAGGATGGGTTTTGCTGTTGTTGATGGATGTTAGCGATCTGGAAGAACCTGGAAAGACGATGTGCTGTTGATGGTGGCTTCGGTGATTTGGGTTGCCGAGGAGAAGATGACTTCGATTTATTTATTTATTTATTATTATTTTGTGTGTGTGTGTGGAAGAACTAGGGTTTTGAGAAGAAATTTGTTTAACTTGGCTGTTGGGAATTGAGGATTTTGGGAAGCAGAAATTTAAGAAAGAAAAATTTGGATAATTGGCTCTGGTACCATGTTAAGATAAATCAAAGAGATGAAACAATACTGAATATTGAATTGAGTTCAACCAAGTACAACACTATCTATATATAGGAGGAGAACAAATATCAAACAACTCTACAACCAATATGAGACTATAATAATATCTAACACTGTCCGAGGTTGTTGCGCTGTCTTCTTTGGAGGCTGTCAAGTTTTTGCATTAAAATAAAATGAATTATTGCATGTTTATTTTCATAGCTCCATACTCGTTACTTATTCTCCCTCTACCAGAAGCGAACTCTTAAAGCAGAACTGGAGATTGAAAAGGCCTATGAAGAGATCGACAGCTTGAAGAAACATTATGAGCAGCAAATTGAATTGTCGAATCAGTTGCTTGCTGATTCAAATTTGCCGAAAGAAGCTCTGCAACCTACATTCACTAATGCTGGCACAGCCAACTTTGATCCAAGAGAGTGTTCAACTGATAAAAAATGGCGAGAAGAACTTGAGTCTTTTGAACAGGGAGACGGTCAGTTTTCAAGAGGAACTGAGCCCCATTCATGGTTTTCTGATTATGATCGATGCAACATTTAGTGATATAGCTGAAGAGTGTATGTTCAATATGAGAACTGTTATACAACATTCACATTTAGCAAGGACATAGTGAGGAAGGTTCACATCCATCAATGATTCATTCCTTGTACAGGCATTACGTATCATTTTTGTACCCCTCATTGCTAGTATAATAATGACTTGTTAATTGTCCTTATCTTCAATGTGAAGATAGTTATCGGAGTACAACAAATAACGATTTTTTTTGCATTTGTTGGACTCAACTAGTTCCTGGTTGCAGCTTGTTTGGGTATGATTGGAGGCTTGGAGCAATCTATCCTGTAATAACAATTAGAAGTTTCTTCCCTTCCAACCCCTGCACCCACTAAGCTGGCACCCACTGAGGTGTTGATGCAGAAGTGCGAACACAAACCTCACAATCATGGTTATGTTTATCTGTGAAAGGTAGAAAATTATCTCCTTGTCTTTCATAATAAGAAATATAATAAAATGTGTTACATCAAGATATAAATTCCTATTGGAACTTTGAATAGATCAATAAACCGCAATTAATTTGTCCCTCCAAGTTGAAATTGTTGCGCCTACAAAGTTTGTAGTAAATTTTCAGACACTCACTAGTAACAACTTGCATTTCTCACTTTAGGACCGCTTCGGCCCTTAAATCTCATTTACAACTTTTTTGTCTGAAAGTCATGGGCCTATTACTTATGCCCGCATCAATTTGATATCAAAAGTGCTTTGGGGGCCCACTTAAAACCCCACAAGTAAATCCAAGAATTTCCGAATACAAAACTTGAGCCGACTGCATTCCAATGGAGATCAATACAAACTCCTCTCCAAGGCAACTTTGAAAAAAAAAAACCCCAAACAAAACCCTACTTTTGAAAACCCTAGGGGCGGCGACGGCCCTCCTCGCTGCTGCCCCCCCGCCCTCCATCGTTCCCCTTACCCTTCTTCCTCGACGAGCGACCACCCCTTCCCTCACTCCGTTGAAGCACCCACGCGACCTCGACAACACCATTCTTCTTGACTCTGATGGGTTCTTCCCCAAACCCTTCGCTCCACGACGACGATCCTCGCGACCTCGCATCGATGGAGCTCGCGACCCTGTGGCATTGGAGCTCGCGACCTCGCGTCAATGGAGCTCGCGACCACGCGACCCGCGCGACAAACACTTCGCATCGATGGAGCTCCATGGCAACCCCCGAATCTGCAATGTTCCCGCCGCCCCATGAAGCCGACATCCCTCGTTTCAGCCGCTCCACGAAGTCGCAAAGCGTCGGGGAAGAAGCTGCTGGTCGGAAATGCGAGATCCCACGGTGGGGAACTCGCGACTTCGCTGCCCTTCAGTTCCCTTCGCATAGTCATCGAGTGGTGCGTCGGTATCGCCGCCATCGATGCCTTCGGCCATTTCCATTGCCGCCACCACCATGTTCACGCTCTCGGGGCCGATTACGGTGATCTGTAGCCATGATTTGAGCCTCTAGGGTTGGTGTAGTCGGCGAAATAGTCAGAGTTTTTGAGGATGGCAGAGACAAAGAAAGAGGCCAGAGCGTGTACGTCGGTCTATTGGGGTGTGGTCTAGAGGGGCGGGGCTTCAGCCGGGTCGTTTCACCTATGACCACAGTCGACGGGACACCACCACCACTACGCCCTCATAATGAAAGCTGACGCCCAACACCACCGCCCGTGTTGCGAGAGGAGAAGGTGATACTTCAATCAGCTGGGTCTTGTACTGATTTTCTATTTGAGAGACCGTGTGAGAGAGTGGGTGAGTGAAGATGTTGCTCCCCACTACTCTATGTTGGTGTTGGACTGTATTTGTGAGAACTCACTAGAGAGAGCTAGGGCGTGAGAGAGGTGAAGGTATTCTCTCTACGGTTCTATCCTTGACAAAGGTTTTTGGGTGAGAGTTAGATAATTACAAGATTGTGGGAGGATAGGAGGTGTAGGGTGAGTTTGGTGGTTGTCAAACTCTGACCGCGGGGCTTGGGCCCAAAGATGGGGTCCCCCCAGCGAGTAGACTGTTCTCGGTGGTTGTCAAAAATTCGGCTGCGGGGCTTGGGCCCAAAGAGGGGGTCCCCCGAGCGAGGAAAAGGCACGGCGTGGTGGATGATAAAATCCTGCCAGACTAGCTTCAGGTAGGTGTGCATGTGCCGTGGAGGCCGTGTACGAAGCTAAACTGACGTACATTCAATTTTGCTGGTCTGAGCTTGTTTGTCGGCCCACCCTCTAGGGTTGTTGGAGGGATTTGTTGTTTGTACGGGTCATGTTGCTTCATGTATGTTCTATTTCCTGTCTGTAGTTTGTAATCCGACTCACTACTCTGAGTTTGTATCGTTAATTTCGCATTAATGAAACAGGGTGGCCTTATTCCACCTTTTCCTTCATACATATATATATATATATATATATAACTCCTCTCCAAGGTACTCAGTGCATAGTGGATTTGACAGTTGACTCACACTCCGTCTCACAAATCAAAGCATCTGGTTCGTCGCTATATGAACTCAACACACCAACTCTGGCAATTTCCGTTGTGTTGTCATCAATGACATAATTCTCGCTCTCTTGTCATAGAACTCTCTTATGACACTGACTCTTGTGATGTATTCTATAATTTTATACTCCTCCAGTCTGTCTTTTTTTTTCTTTTTCTTTTGAGTGTAAAGATGGCCAACTGATTATTCGGTTTCATTAATGAGAAATTAACAAAACATTTAAGATACAAAGAAATAAATGAAATACAACAAAACAAACAGAAAAATCAAAAGGATGTACAAAACCACAACACTACAAGTAGTAGGGGAAGAAAGGCGAGTGAGCAAGCGATATTTAATTAAATAGTAGGGTTCGGTGATCTGACCAACTAATTTCTTCTTTGTTTTCGGTTTTAGAAGATGATGTGTCTTTTGAGAAGCAGTGTCGTTGTTCTTTCTTGACTTGCGTTCTCATTCTGATTTTGTACACTGAATTCAATTCATTGAATAACTAATTTGAGTTATATGTTTTCGCATTCATCCTCAGTCTTTAAAGTTCATGTAATCTAGGAGTATTTCAGTTTGCATGAGAATTTTAGGTACAGCTATGTCAAAATGCAAAATCAAGTGTAGTATCTACTCCTACTGTCAATTATCTTCGATCGCGTCGTGGCTGTTTAATTGACAGGGAGCAAAATCAATCAGGCTGCCATCACCATTATATTCAAATTTTGGTGAAAAAAAAAAATTCTTATTTTATTCTTCTACTCTGTATATCTTTATATATACATTCCATTCTTGGAAAAGGGTTACAGTAGATTGAGAAGATCAGGAGATAAGAGATATGAGGGAATCTGTTCCCTATAATTTAGGAAACAGAATATATAGATTTATTCTTACTATACTTCAACACTCCCCCTCAAGTTGGTGCATAGATATTGAAAAGGCCCAACTTGTCCACAAACTTCGAGAAGAGCCGATTTGAAATTGCCTTTATAAGAATATCCGCGAGTTGATCTTCTGATTTCACCTTAGAGATCTCAATAATTTTCTCATCTAATTTCTCCTTGATGAAGAATCTATCCACCTCTACATGTTTCGTCATATCATGTTGAACTGAATTGGCAGCAATATCACACGTCGCGTGACTGTCACAATACACCTTAATAGACTCATTCGGACCCCAGCATGAATCATGTAACAAGAGTTTCAGCCATAAAACTTCAGTTATACTTAATGCTACTCCACGACACTCAGCCTCTGCACTAGAGCGTGCAACGACATTTTGCTTTTTGTTTCTCCATGTAACTAAATTTCCTCCAACAAAGGTAAAGTATCCTGAACTAGAGCGCATATCAATAACAGCTCCTGCCCAATCGACATCAGTATATAGCGCATATCAATAACAGCTCCTGCCCAATCGACATCAGTATATGCCTCAACCTTTAAGTGACCATGTTTCGCAAACAATACCCCTTTTCCTGGAGCAAACTTTATATATCTCAGAATTCTTATCACGATATCCATATGTTGTTTACGAGGTGCATGCATAAACTGACTCACCATACTTAAGGCATATGACAAATCTGGCCACGTATGTGCAAGATACATGAGCCGTCCTACTAATATCTGATATCTTTCCTTATCACACGATACTTGATCTGGATCATTGTAAAGTTTTAGTCCTTCTTCTAACGGTGTATCAATAGGCTGACAAGCTGACATTTCTGTTTCCTTCAACAAATCAATAACATACTTTCTTTGAGACAGAAATATACCATTTCTAGAGCGAAAAACTTAAATACCAAGGAAATATCTCAAAGGGCCAAAATCCTTTATTTCGAACTCTTGTGACAAGTAACTCTATAGTGCCTCTCTCTCCTCAAGATCATCTCCAGTTATCATCATATCATCCACATATATAATTAAAGCAGTAATCTTACTTTCTTTCCTTTTTAGGAACAAAGTATGATCTGAATTACTCTGACAATTTCCGAATGTTCTCATTGATTTTGTAAATCTCCCAAACCAAGCTTTTGGCGGCTGCTTGAGACCTTACAATGCTTTCTTCAATCAATACACTTTATTACTATGTTGGACGGGTCTGTTTGATCCTGGTGGTAGATCCATGTAAACCTCTTCTGTCAATTCTCCATGCAGAAAGGTATTCTTCACATCAAATTGTTGTAAGGGCTAGTAAAGATTTGCAGCAAGTGATAGTAGAACTCGAACTGTGTTAAACTTTGCCACAGGTGCAAATGTTTAATCATAATCAATTCCATAAGTTTGAGTGTACCCTTTGGCAACCAACCTTGCCTTGTATCGCTTTATTGAACCGTCAGACTTTTCATCGTATAAATCCATCTGCATCCTATCGACTTCTTTCTTGCTAGCACTTCAACTTTCTCCCAAGTCTCATTCTTCTTCAAGGACTTCATCTCCTCATCCATAGCTGCTTTCCACCTTGGATCGACTAAGGCTTCCTGCACACTGTTAGGAATAAATACAACAGATAATTGATTCACAAATAACTTATTTGATTCAGACAATCGGTGAGTGGACACATAATGACTCATGAGATACTTGACATTACTAGTGGGATCATGCTCATAAGTAGGTTTTGGGATACCTCTAGTGTTACAATTCAGGAGTTCTTTTCTTGGAGCTTCGGACAACGATGACGATTGGTTTTGGGGTTCTAACGGTGCTGGTGGTGGAGATGATACTAGCGATGACATGGATCCCGACAGCTCATTTTCGAGGAGGTTCGGCACCGATTGCAGTTTCTCGTGGAGATCTTCTCCCTCAACCAAATAATCTTCATTCGAGTGATTGTTACTACTTACATCCTCAACCAAATCTTCATTCGAGTGATCGTCACTACTTACATCCACAATTTCACTCATTGTATTCAGCTGTTCACTCTGAATGGTAACCATTTCATCATAAGCAAGAGTCTCAACTTCACTTCGGCACTTCCCCTAAGGTTCAACCTCAGAAGAAAAATACCTCTCGTTTTCATGGAACACAACATCCATAGTCACAAACATCCTTTGAGTTGGTGGGTGATAGCACCGATACCCTTTCTTATCATTTGTATATCCCATGAAAACACATCGTACAGCTCGAGGAGTTAACTTATTTTGCTCATGTTGATGAAGGTGGACAAATGCAACACACCCAAACACACGAGGTGGCAAGTTGATGACTGTTGGAGCATTCACAGTTTCAGTTAATGTCTGAAATGACGTGATGAAATTTAGGATACTAGAGGGAACTCGGTTGATTAAGTATGCAACAGAAGCAAGAGTTTCCCCCCAATACATGAGTGGCATATTGCCCTGAATAAGGAAAGCACGGACCACCTCGAGCAAGTATCTATTTTTTCTCTCTGCAACCCCATTCTGTTGTGGTGTATACAAACATGTGGTCTGGTGAACAATTCCGTATTCCACCAAATATTATTGCAGATTTGAACTCAGTTACTCACCACCATTATCACTCCTAAGAACTTGTATATGAGCTTTATACTGCGTCATAACCCACTTGTGAAATTTCTGAAATAAACCACTAACTTCACTTTATACTTCCTCAAACAAATCCAAGTCATACGAGTACAGTCATCAATAAATGTCACAAACCATTTTGCTCCTCCAAAGATAGTGTTTTTGGATGGACTCCGAACATCAGAATGAATAATCATAAATGGGAGAGAGCTTTTACTTAGATTTGGAGGGAAAAAAGACACAGTGGCTTTTTGCACACATTACACCGAAAGGTAGAAATATCCAACTTCGAAAATAAAATTGGAAATAATTTATTCAAATATCCAAAAGAAGCATGCCCCAGATGTCGATGCCAAAGCCAAATCTCTGATTTCTTCTTCCCTCGAATCCTTCCACAGATAGAGCTTGAGTCAACTTGCTTGAATTTTCAGATTCTAAATCCAGCTAGTAGAGCTTCCCGTGTCTACCTCATAACCAATCGTCTTGCGAGTCAGAATATCCTTAAACACACAATGAGAGGGCCAAAAAATTACAATAAAATGTAAAGTAGTAGCTATTTGGGCAACAGATAACATATTAAAATTCAAGGATGACACAACTAGCACAGAATCTAAGGTTAGGGTTTTTGTGAGAGATATGGGACCCTCGCTAATAACGGTGGTAGGATCACCATTGGCAGTGGACATATTGAATTTGGTGGATGGTTGTAAGGTTTGGACTTGTCTAAAATAAAAAGTCATCTGGTCGGTAGCACCTGAATCAATTATCCATACATTATTCATAACAGAGGCAGAAATATTAAATACCTTACCATCATTACCTGCAACAGTAACTAATGTAGAAGTTGATCTAATACTCTTTTCAGCTCGATCAGAAACTCCAATAGCGATAGTGGGTTGATTGCAATTCTTATTTCGAGTATTCCTGCTATGATCCCAGTTTTCTGGATAGTCGATAATCTTATCACAACGAGCTTTCGTATGACCGATCTTGCCACAATGAGTACACTTCCTTGACTCATACGGTAGTTTTGGTCCCATGGTGAAGAACAACAAATAGCAACATAACAAGCACTACTAACAACAACACAACAACCAGCACCCTCCGATCCAAACACCAAACAGCAAAAATCCACCAATGGAAAAATTGGATCTGAACAAATCCAGTAACACAGCAAACAGCAAAGAGCAAACAACAATCAACAAATCAGATCAGATTTGCTCAAATACAAACGACTGTGATTGGATCTGATCAACAAGTGCTTTGGCAAACAACAAACATCAAAGAGCAAACAAATCCAACAATCGACAAATCGACAGATCATATCAGATCGGGATCGATGATGGTGATAGGATTGACGGTAGGAGACTTTGGGAGGCGTGATGGCAGCGGCTTCGTGGGGCGATGAGGGCTTTCGATGGCGACGGCAACAGCTTCGGAATGTTGCGAGGAATAATGGCAGCGGTGATGGTCGGCGACTGCGATGGATAACGGGATGTTAACGAGGGGATCGTGGTCGATGACACACAGTAGGGGATCGGGGATGTTGACGACGGGAACGGGATCGACGACGGGATCTAGGGTCGACGAGATTGAAGGCCATTGAGGTGACGACGGGAACGGGATCGACGACAGGGATCGGGGTTGACGAGATTGAAGGCGATTGAAGGCGGGATATTTCAACGGGATCAATAGGAAGAAGAAGAGGGATTAGGATATTCTTCTTCTTCAACCAGCCTAGGATATTTTAGGCTCTGATACCATATTCTAATTTTGGAAAAAAATATTTGTTCTTATTTTATTCTTCTACTCTGAATCTCTTTATATATACATTATATTCTTGGAGAAGGGGTACAATAGATTAAGAAGATTAAGGAGAGGAGAGATATGAGGGAATCTGTTCCCTATAATTTAGAAAACAGAATATACTGATTTATTCTTACTATATTTCAACACACTATAATAAGCAAGCATAACTTCTCAATGATAAAATGCATGCACCAGTAGTATTGATCAATATTACAATCATTGAGTCTCGTAGAAGTTGTTCTCATCATAGCCAAATCAATTAACGCAAAATAAGAAACTACGATACAACCAGCACCACATCTAGATCATAAAGCAGTAGTGAAAGGAGCCCAAAGTGGCACCCTGCACACCCCGACCTGGGATCGGGAAGAAGTCAGCCACGGGCCCCACCAGCATAGGAAAGCGTGGTCATGATTACGATCATCTCACCTCGCCCACCTCGCGCATCAGCACTTGTGAATGCTACTCCTCATCACTAGCCATCCTCACCCTCTTCCTCACTGCAAATGCTCATGCCCGGCAATTTATTTTGTCAAAAAGTTTACTCTCATTGAACAATTCGGAAGCAAAAATTGTTCCTATCTTTCCAAATAATCCAAACGATAGCTAACACAACAAGATCCCAAGATTTCACGAACGCTCTGTCTTCCATTCATACCCTCCAGTCTCCCTATACCTCACTAAAATCTCTAGGTTGCTCACTAATTAAAAACTCCGACACACCAAAACCCACATACTCTTAACTTTCACACTCAAAGAATAAGTGTCTCACATCATTACTGTGTATCCCGTACCCCCGCATATGTCACTATCAATCTTATTCCTCCTCACTAAAATTAGCCTTAGTGAGAATCACATCATGTCCAACTAAAGCGACAAACGCTTTAATCTTAGAAGGGGTGCATGCCTTCCAGATCAACAAATTATTGTGCTCACAATCCCCCCATATGAAATACACGTGTTAGATTAATAGAAAGATATGTAAAGAAAAAATGAACTGATTATTATTGGGTACTAAGACCAATATATATAAGGGCACAAGTACAATTTCAGCCACATAAATCTAACAACATGTCTAACAATATATCTAATAAACACTCCCTCTCAAACTCATGGTGGACCAGTGAGTTTGCCCACTAACTATCATAATCTCTGGATGGTGCGAAATTTTGTGAAGAAGTCGGTTGTCTGCTGTAAAGAAGTCACAGAATGAAGTGAAATGGTCTCTGCCTCAAAATACTCACGTACGAAGTGACAATCAATATGTATGTGCTTTCTCCGCTCATGAAAGACCGACTTACTTGCAATATGTATAGCACCCGTTGGTCATAATGAAGAGGAGTGACTTCTGTAAGAGTGACACTCAAGTCTGATAATAGCCCCCGAACAAGAACAATCTCTCTAGTAGTGGTTGTCATCGCTCTGTACTCGGCCTCTGTGGAAGATCATGCAACAATTGGTTGTTTCTTGCTTCACCAAGAGATTAGCAAATCACCAAGACATAGATAGAAACATATGGTAGACCGTCTGGTAGTAGGATCTCTGCCAAATCTGAATCAGAATATGCATTAAGCTCCAGTCTAGATGGAGAGGGCATAAATAATAAGTGACAGTGCTCTGAAGATATCTGAGGATCTAAAGAAGAGTATTGTAGTGAATTGATCGAGCTGAAACAAACTGGCTGACAATACTGACTGCATGAGCAAATTGGGTATGATCATGCATAAATAGACAAGCTGTCCAACAAACTACCTGTATGTAGTGAGATCGGGGAGGAGCTCACCTTCTATGGGACGAATCTTCACAAGAAGCTCTAAGGGAGTATCAGTTGTTTGATTGTCAGATAGAGCTGCAGTTGAAATAATATCTGATGTACATTTCTATTGAAAAATGAGTATCCCCTGAGGAGCCTGGACAATCTCTAAACCCAGAATATAATGTAGTCTACCAAGATCCTTCATATGAAACTGATGATGAAGGTATCTTTGAGTGGATGCAATGCCTGCCGAGTTGTCCCCTGTAATAATCATAACATCAACATATAATAATGAAGGTACCATCCCTTGCGGTGATGACAGCATAAACAAAGAGTGATCTTGTGTGATCTGACTGAAATCTGCATGTGTGATGACACATTGAAAGCACTCAAACCTGGCTCGAGGAACCTATTTCAGACCATAAATAACTCGACGTAGATGCCAAACATGACGATGAGGAGTGGTGAGGCCAAGAGGAGGCTGCATGTAAACGACCTCAGATAAGGTACCAAGAAGAAATGCATTCTTCACGTCCATCTGATATAACGACCACTGACAAATGACGGCAATAGTAAGGAGAGTGAGAACTGTGGTTATCTGGGGAACTAGAGTAAAAGTTTCATCATAACTCATAATCAATGTCGTACTCCTGAGTAAAACCTGTTATATTTAGACAAGCCTTATGTCGCTCAATAGAGCCATCAGGTCGATATTTGACCTTGAAGATCCAGTTGCAGCTGACATGCTTAATTCCCTCTAGTCGTGGAACACCATCCCAAGTGTCAGTTTGATCAAATGCACAGAACTCCTCTGTGATAGCTTCCCGCTACTCAAGATGTTAATAGCTTCCTAATATGATCTGGGCTCACGTGTAGAGTTTATGATAATGAGGTATGCATGGAACTGTGGTGAGTAAGATGCTAGGGTGGCAACAAAAAATTGGTCAGGAGAACCAGTGGCATCTAGTGTAAAACATGCCGGTGGGATACCCGTAGTGGAACTGGTAGAGTGACAGACTTCTGGTGGATATACAAGTTGTGGAGATGGTGATGCAGAAGGTTATGAAGGTGGGGTAGGTGCCTATGGTGGTGATGCAGGCGGTGTGGGTTCCTACAGAGGTGGTGTGGGAGGAGTCTCTGTAGGAGTGACATGAATTATGAGGTGAGAGTGGAAATAGATGGGTGGGATCGAAGGAAATTCGTGAAGATGTATCCAGGGAGTTAGTCGAGGAAACCGCTGTATCAAGAAAGCGAACATCCTTAGGGGAAGACAGATAGTAAGGGGTTCTACAAAGGAGACATGACGAAAGATACGGAGATGACATGTCAAGGGATCATAGAAACGATATTCCTTATGCTCAGAACGGATACTTAGGTGAATACACTTAGCAGCCCGGGCGGTCAGCTTTGTGAACTCAGAAGGAGGGAGAAGGATGTAATATGTGCACCCAAAGGTACGAAGCATACTGTAGTCTGGTGGAAAGTGGTGAAGGGACCCATGTGGCATCATACCAGATAGGGTAGACGAAGGAGTGATGTTAATGAGGCTGGTAGAAGTCATGACAGCTTCAGCTAAGAAGGTACGGGTAACCGAGGAAGAGAGTAGGATAGCGCAAGTCATCTCATGAATGTGACGATGTTTGCGTTCAGCTATACTATTCTGTTTATGAATCATAGTACTGGAAGTGTATTCATGAGCACCGTTGGAGCAAAAAATCTTGATGTGCACACCGAACTGAGTATGAATCATGGTCGTAAAGGCCTATTAAATGTAAGGATCTCAGATCGTTGGCGCATAAGGAACACCCATGTTTAGCGAGTGAAGTCATCTAAGAGCTAACATAATAGAGATAGTTTTTGCTAGAAGTTACAGAAGAAAGTTCCCATATGTCAGAATGAATAAGCTGAAAAACATGAGTGAACTGAGAAGTGCTTTTATTATTAAATGAAAGGCTATGTATTATGCCAACTTACAACCTTAACAAATAGACAAATGTGTAAAAGAAAGACGACCAAGAGCACCACTACGGGCTCTTTAGGCGAGACTCGATAACATGACCTAAACGTTTGTGTCACAGATCGACATCAGATGACACGACACCAACAAAACTAGAATGAGAACCGTATGCATGAAGAAAATCTAGATAATATAGGTAACCACGTCGGCTAGCACAACCAATCGTTTGACTGATCTGCAGATCCTCCATAGAATAGCCTAAAGAATCAAAGGTAACGGCAAGGCAACTATCGCACAAAGCACTAATGTAAATAAGGTTCATGGGTAAATGAGGAGCATAAAGAACCAAAGGTAATGTCAGAGTGAGAGAGCTAACAGATCATGAGTGTGTAGTGAGCAGTACTGAGCCATCGGCTATATATAGTGATGGAGAGTCAGAGAAAAGTGCAGTGCTAGTGGTGAGCAGTGTATAATTACTGATACGATAATGTGATGCACCAGAATCTATAACCATGAAGAATTCATACCAGAAGTAACAGAGAAAGCATGGGCAGAGGAGCTAGCAGTGGTAGATTGACTCAAGAGCTAGAGTTCCAGCTAAGTGAGGCGATTCTAATGGTTGGCCCAATCAATAGGAGATAACAAAGCTAAATTAACGGCCATGATAGGAAATGTAGGAGAAGGAAGACGGAGAGGAGGTAAACTATGTTGCTTTCACCTCTGAACTAGAAGCTCTTTATGTTGGACAAAGCAATCTGAATCAGAATGACCGACCTTTTACAAGAGTTACAAAAGCGAAGACGGCATGTGCGCTCTGAGGTTGTTGATGCTTTGGATCTATATACATTTAGTTTTTACATTATAAATACTGACTGGTCCACATTTATTTTCTATAGCTCTACTCATTCTTTTTCTCGATCTACCACAGAAAATTCTAGACAGGGCTGGCCCTGGGGTAGGACCCAAAGGGCGACTGCCTCGGGCCCCCACATTTGGGGGCCTCACATGACCCTTATCTGATAACTTTTTCAATTTTTTTTAGTTTAAATTTTAAAAAAAACCAAAGAAACTCCAAGAATCCAAGTCTCCAACGGTAATTGTACTTAAGGCCTTGGGTTGGTAATGATGATAAGTATTTGCTGTAATTTTTGATTTTTTTTTTTGATTCAAAAAAGTTAAAATCTTTAAAGGATAATAAGTTTAAAAATTGTTGTGTCAATCTTGAAAACGCTTTGAAACATTACTGTAAGATATTATAGTCCCACATTGGGTATTGAGCTAGTTTTGTATTTAATTCTCTCCTATATATAGGAGATATTGTACTCAGTTATTTCTCAATTCAATATTCAATATTGTTTTCATCTCGCTGATTTATCTTAACATGGTATCAGAGCCAATTATACAAATTTTCTTCTCTTAAATTTCTCCATCCAAAAATCCTTAAAAAAAAGTTACAAGAAATATCGTCATCGTCTCCAATAGAAGATCACCCGTCTTCATCAGTCCTCAAGCCCCAACAAGAAATCATCAATATCGTCATCGTCTCCAACAGAAGATTACCAGTCTTCATCATTCTTCAAGCCTGTCACGGTAATGTGGCTAAATGCCTATGCTCGCCAGTCGCTCATCAATGGTGGTGGCATTATAGAACAAATTGTGTTCCCAGACTCCTACCTTCTTCCTCACACCCACTGCACACCCGAGCTCCTCCAAACCCAACTCCATTACTACCCGAGCCACAACCTCCATTATCTCCATCCCATCTCCCTTGCTCCACCCACAGTGACCTGCCACCTTCATCTCTCCTCTCAAAACCCTAACCCTAACTTTTCTGTCTCCTCTTAATCCCAACCCAAATCCATATACCCAATACCCTAAATCCCTAACCAACCCTGACCCGTTTAACCCACTACCCGAAACCCATATCCTTTATCTCCTAACCCTAAACCTACAAACCCATATTTTATTTTTATTTTTTTTCTTCTGTTAAAAAAAATCGAAAAAAAAATCAAAAAAATCAAAAAAAAAAATTTAAAAAATTTACAGGTACTACAACTACCACTGGATGGAATCTCAGTCTCTTCCACATATTTCCGCCTCAGACTTTCCCGCTGCAACCGCCTCTTGTTCCTTCTCCAGATTCAAACCGTAGCAGCACCACCTTCAGTCTGCCTCCGGTCTCCTACCTTCTCCCAACATCATTCTTCACCCTACCCCACCTCTACTTCTGCCACCGGTAGCACCGCCCTACTCCCTACCCCGATTCATACACCAGCAACATCTCCCTCCACATTGTACTCTCAGTCATAGCAGTGCTAGTGTTATTTCTCCTTACAGTGCTTCTTCCCTCACATCCTCGGCCATGCCCGTCACTCCAGCCTTGCCGTTTCCTGCTGATTGGGCTAATCTTCAGCAATGCCTCACTCAGCTGGAACTACAGCTCATGGGTCAGTCTATCAATGCTGGCTCCTCTGCTCCTTCACTTTCTGCCACTCTCGATATGAATTCGTTCTAGGTTCTAGATTCTGGTGCATCACATCATCTCACTAGTAATCAGACACTGTTCACCACCTGCACAACACTTCCCTCTCACTCTCCATCTCTACACATAGCTGATGGCTCACAACTTCTTATTACACACTCAGGGACGATAAGCTCTCCCACTCTCATATTACCATATGTTCTCTATGCTCCTCATTTATCAATAAACCTTATCTCTATTAGTGCAATGTGCAATAGTGGTCTTGTCATTACTTTTGACTCTTTAGGTTGTTCTATTAATGATTCCTCCACCGGTGAGGAGTTTGGGCGTGCTAGTCGTCAGGGTCGTCTAGATTATCTAGATTTTCTTCGTACACATCACTCTCCTTCTAGTTTTGCCGGTATTGTTTCCTCTGATGCTGATCTGTGGCACAGACGTTTAGGTCATATTAGCGCATCACGACTCCAAACTATAGCTTACAGTGGTGCCCTTGGTTCTCTCACTTTTAAACATTTATCTGATTGTCAGGGTTGTCATTTGGCCAAAAACATTGCCCTACCCTTTAGTCACAAAAGGACTTCTGAAACTACTCATCCTTTTCAACTTGTTCGTTCTGACATATGGGGACCCTCTCCCATACCTTCGTAGAAAGGCTATCTCTATTATGTTACCTTCATGGATGACTTCACTAGACATACATGAGTTTTTCTTATGCGTCAGCGATCTGAGATACCCGATATTTACTGGTTCTTTACAACTATGATTCACACTCAGTTCGGTGTGCGCATTATGAATTTTCTATCTGATGGTGCACGTGAGTACACTTCCACCACTATGAGATCGATCCTTCAGTCTCACGGCACCCTTTTTTAGCAATTATGCCCTCACACACATGAGCAGAATGGTGTAGCTGAATGCAAGCATCATCACATCCTTAAGATGGCTCGCGCTCTTTTACTCTCCTCTTCCGCTCCTCGTTCTTTCTGGGCTGAAGCTATCATGACCTCTGTTAGTCTCATCAACATTACTCCCTCGTCTGTCCTAGCTGGTACGACACCTTATGAGGCTCTTTATCACTCACCTCCTGACTACAATATGCTCCGTACCTTTGGGTGCACCTGTTACGTCCTTCTCCCTCCTACTGAGCGCACGAAGCTCTCCGCTCGTGCTGCTAAGTGCGTTCACCTAGGTCTTAGTCCCGAACACAAAGGTTATCATTGTTTTGATCCATCAGCGGGTCGTGTCCGCATTTCTCGATATGTATTCTTTGTGGAAGACTCCTCTTACTACCTGACTTCCCCCGAGGATACTAGATTTCTCGATCCCCAGTTGTTGCTAGCCCTCCGACTTTATCTTCCCGCATTCTTTTTGATCCCACTCCTCTGGCTCCATTCACATCTCCTGCAGTCCTTACACATGTTGTTCTCCCTACCGAAACATCACCTGCATCCCCACAGCAGCCAGCACCCACCCCACCTACTTCCCCACCGACACATGCACCTACTCCACCGTCTTCACCCCCACACCCTGTCAGTCCACCACCTCTTTGTCAGTCTACTCGTTCTACTTCTTGTATTCATCCGGCACGTTATACACCTGATGCCACTGGTCCTTCTGACCAGTTTGGTTTTACCACCCTAGCTTCCTACTCACCACAGTTGCATGCATATCTCTCTACTATACACTCTACACGTGAGCCTAGAACCTATCAAGATGCAATTCAATATCCTGAATTGAGGAAAGCTATTACAGAGGAATTCAGTGCATTTGATCAGACTGACACTTGGGATGTTGTTCCTCTGCTGGAGGGCGTTCAGCCTATTAGCTGCAAGTGGATCTTCAAGGTCAAATATCAACCTGATGGATCTATTGAGCGGCACAAGGCTCGTCTAGTAGCCCGAGGATTTACTCAGGAGCATGGCATTGATTATGATGAGACCTTTTCTCCCGTTGCTTAGATGACTACTGTTCACACTCTTCTTGCTGTTGCAGCCATCCGCCAATGGCCGTTATACCCGATAGACATGAAAAATGCTTTTCTTCATGGTATCTTATTTGAGATTGTTTATATGGATCCTCCTCATCTTGTCATGTTTGCCGGTTGCATCGGACTATATATGGTTTGAAGCAGGCCCCTCGAGCCTGGTTTGAGTGTTTACTCCTTGTCATCACCAAGGCTGGTTTTAGTTAGAGTTCTCAGGACCATTCTATATTTATGCGGTCATCACCGCAGGGGAGGGTACTTCTACTACTCTATGTTGACGATATGATCATTACTGGGGATGACTTTGCGGGCATTACATCCACCCAGAAATACCTTCATCAGCAGTTCCATATGAAAGATCTTCGCAGACTACGTTATTTTCTGGGCCTAGAGATTGCTCATAGATCTCGGGAGATACTCATTTCTCAACAGAAATACACATCAGATATTATCTCTGCTGCATGCCTCTCTGACAATCGATTAGCCGATACACCCTTAGAGCTTCATATGAAGCTTCGTCCCACTGATGGTGAGCTCCTTCTTGATCCCACTAGATACAGACAGATTGTTGGACAACTTATCTACTTATGCATGACCAGACCCGATATTGCTCACGCAGTCAGTGTTGTCAGTGAGTTTGTTTCTATGCTCATTATTCATGCCTGCTACATCCACTGTCACGCCTCGCTTCCTAAAAACATGGAATACGAGCACGTGACGAAGCCCAGCGAATGATTTTAACATCATCCATAAGCTGTAGGATCGACTCAGCATCACAACAAGTATATAACAAGATATATATAACCAAGCATGCATGAATAATTTATTAAACAACAGAAAACAATTGAAAACAAGTAATAATGTCCATATAGTTCTCAAGTCTGGATCAATTATAAAACTCAGAAATAAGTCTTATACAGCAGAAGAAATAAATACCTTAAGGAAAGCAATTATTTAAACAAGTTCTTGCTCCAAGCAAAGCCTGAAATGTCTGCTCGCCAATTCCAGCAGGTAGCTCGTCTCCCAAGTCTGCTTAATAAATATAAAAAGGAAAACCGGGAAAAATAAGAGAAAATGCCCTTAGTGCAAGCTAGGGCTACAAATAGTGAAACAAGTACAAGTATGGGGAACATGAATTGGAATCAAGAATGTAACAGAGTTATAACAAGTAGTGGAAAATCAAGAACTAGCTAGCAAGAGAGACATCTTAGTAAACAGGCTGGATAAGAATTACTAGTGACGAAACAAGTGACAAGTAAACACACAGGGTATCTAACCTCAAGTGACAGGTATCAAGTACAAGTGTCAGGTAATAAGTTCGAGTCTAGTGTCATATAACAAGTGCCAGGTCTAGTGTTAAGTATCAAGTAACAAGTTATCAAGTATCAAGTAACATGTATCCAGTTCAAGTTTCATGTATCGAGTTTCATGTGTCAAGTTCCAAGTATCAAGTAGTTAAGAATCGTGCAAGCATGTTTCATGTTCAAGTCTTATAGTTATTACTATCTAGGTAGCACTTCATGCATCCATCCTTTTACTACATGGTTGCTACAGTCAAAATAATTTCGTTTAGACCTAGTAATGGATTTTATAGGGCGGCGTACTCAGGTATCAAGTATCAAGCAAGTCATGGTTCATGAATCGGAAAATAAATAACAAGTTCACGAAAGCAAGTTTGTGAATCCACTAACAAGTTCAAGAACCGCACAATGGGTTCATGAATCAAACAAGTTCATGAACCAAGTAATTGGGAAACACGGGCTCCCTTCCGAGTACACTTACCTATATTGTCCACTCTATAGTCTTTTCCATAACCTCGGCTTGTTACTTTTATTAATTTTTATCAAGCAAGCATGCAAATGTGTGAAATGTTGTAAATTAATTCAAAGAAAAATTGGGGATGTCCTATAGGGTGTCCAGCAACTACGTATGAAATTTCATGTCCAACGCTTGTTGTTTACATAGCTAAATTAATTCGCAAAGTAAATGTGTGCAGCAGTTTTTGCGAATCTGCGTCTACCGACACAGCTGCAGTAAAACTGCAACAACTCCTAGACCGTAACTCCGAATTCAAAAATTCCGGAGGCTATCGATATCTAGACATCTAGAGCTATATTTTCTATTCAGGGCTCAGGTTCAGATTCTAATGTTAAATGGGTCAAAACAGCAAAAGAAGATTCAGGACAGCAACATGTGAGAATAACTTACTAGTATAGATTTCATGGAAATTTGTTATTAGGCGTCTAAATTATTGGGTGATATAAATAAAGGATAGTGGTGGTCAAATCAGCAAGTAATAATTGTTTTTCAAGTCAAATGGTTGCAAGATCATCAAATACAAAATATAACTTGTGTCTACAAATCTAGGGCTCCTTAATTCATGTGTCCATATGTTCAGGGGTAAAAGAGTCCCAGTAATTATAATTTAACACAATGAAATTTTTGTGACTCTTAGAATTATAAAATTTTGGAGGATTGATATTGATCAACAACGATAGTCAAGGAGGAGTCACAATTCTAACTATTTGCAGTATTTTTCAAGGGATGCTT
Source organism: Hemerocallis citrina (assembly GCA_017893485.1). Lineage (NCBI taxonomy): Eukaryota > Viridiplantae > Streptophyta > Magnoliopsida > Asparagales > Asphodelaceae > Hemerocallis > Hemerocallis citrina. Next base: position 185,458,893 of record CM030362.1, read on the forward strand.
GTACTAGAACAATTAAAATTGTACAAGAGATACTTGCCTTAATTGGCGACGGTAAATCCGATTGTTGAAGAAAATGGGATCGAAAAATCCCGGGCGAAGTCTCCCAAAAGCACATGTGAAGCACGTGCGAAGATCGACCGTAGATCGAGTTTTCCCTCACACCAGATCGCTCCAAAACAGCGAACAGTGGTTCGGGATTTGCTGCGCCAATACACCAAACAGCGAAACCAGCCAATCACAACTCTCCTGCACACCGGATCTGGGATAGAACAGCGTTCAGCGAAAATGGGATCCGCTGTGGCAAAACAGCGAACAACAATCAACTGGGCTCGATCGCACGGATCTTGATGCGATCCGATGGTCGAGATCGAATGGCGCCAATCTGAGTGTCTTCTTCCTCCTTCGGTTCAACTGAGAGAGCAGCAGTGAGCGAGTGGAGCGACCGGCGTAGGCGGCTCGACGGAAGGTCGCGACTGGTCTGCGGTGGCTAGTCGTCGATGACAGGGCAGCACGACGCTCGGAAGGAGGCGACGGCGGCGCGACTGTGGCGACTCTGTTTCTGATTTCGAAACAGGGAAGAAGAGAAAGGTTGGGTTCGGGGTGTTGGCAGTGACGGTAGTGGTGTTGTGGGGTTGACGAGGTGACGAGGAGTCGAATGTCGAGGGTGAGGAGGTCGGTCCTGATGGCGAAGTGTTTCGGTGAGGATGGCAAAGTGGCTTAACAATGGGTGTTGGGTTCGGTGGAGAACTGGGCTTGGCGAGGACAATGGCGATGTCAAGGGGGAGCAGGGAGATGATGCGAGGGAGGTGCTAGGGACTGGGTTTGGGCGTTGATCGAAGGAATCGAAGGTGACGAAGGCGAACGGAAGCGAGCGAGGAAGAAAGAGAAAGAAGCGGAGGTGGAAGAAGTGGGGAGTAGCGGCGGTTAGTTTGTTTGGGGCTGCACAGTATACGGGGTTAGGGGTTAGGGTTAGAGTATAGGGTTAGGGTTATATAGTAAGGGTATCGGGTTTTGGGTTTTAGGATATCCGTTTCGAATAGGACCCAACAGGAGAATTGGTCAAAATGTATCAAAATGGGGATTAAAGAGATAAATGAGAAAAAAATGGTCAATTCTTCATGGAGAATGACACAAAGTGCACACAGATGAATTCGATAAAAGGACCAAAAATTGAGTCGAGACAAAAATAACAATTTTATTCAATCTAAAACAAAATACAGGATTTCAATATAGATGAAGGAGTACAATGAGAAGAAATACAGTATAAAAATACAAATACGGGGAAACAGGAGTTACATCCAAACTAGAGCTAAGTGCATATTCTGACTCAGATTGGGTAGGTGATCCTACTACCAGACGGTCTACCATATGTTTCTGTCTATTTCTTGGTGATTCGCTGATCTCATGGCGAAGTAAGAAACAGGCAGTTGTTGCATGTTCTTCGATCGAAGCTGAGTACAAAGCAATGGCAGCTACTACTAGAGAGGTTCATGTTCGTTGGCTGTTATCAGATATGGGTGTCACTCTTCCAGGAGCTACTCATCTTCATTGTGATAACCGGAGTGCACTACACATTGCAAGCAACACAGTCTTCCATGAGCGAACGAAGCATATAGAGATTGATTGTCATTATGTTCGTGAGCACTTTGAAGCAGGGACCATTTCACTTCATTCTATTACCTCGTCATAGCAGACGGCAGACTTCTTCACCAAATCTTATACTGTTAAGAGATTTCGATATTTAGTGGGCAAACTCACATTGTTTGACCCACCGCGAGTTTAAGAGGGGGTGTTAGATATTATAGTTCCACAATGGGTATTGATTTAGTTTTGTATTTGGTTCTCTCCTATATATAGGAGATATTATACTCAGTTATTTCTCAATTCAATATTCATTATTGTTTTCATCTCTATGATTTATCTTAACAATTACAACTTTGTAGATGTTGATTCAGATGATTCATTTTTTGAATTGAAAGTGTTACAAGTGACTTTACCAGCAGAAAAAAATACAGTCACTGAAATCCTGGAGTTCGTACATATTTTTTATTGTTATCATAATGTTTCGATTGCTTATAGAATATTGTTGACTATACATGTAATTGTGCATATACTGAAAGAAGTTTTTCTAATTTAAAAATGTTAAAATCTTATTTGTGATCGATTATGTCACAAGAGAGGTTAAATGAATTAACAATCTTATGTATTGAAAAGGATATGTTGGAAAAAATTGATCTGAAAATATTATTGATGAATTTGCTTATCAAACTGCTAGAAGAAGACATTTTAAATGATGATTGATACTTTTTATTTTGTTGTCATTTTGTTTTGCAGTTGGAGCTGTCAAAATACTTTAGAACTGGTAGACATATTTGTGGTCGTTTATTCTAATGTTTGTATGACCATTTGAATCTTTGGAACTATTTTTAAGCTTTCATACCATTTAAGTATTTATATATGACTATATTTCTGTGATAATTTTGGATTTGTAAATTATCTTTATATATTAATATATTTTAATTACTAAAGGAATTTTCTTATAACCTTTTGTTCATCCTGGGCCTCCAAATTGTTAGGACCGGCCATGATTCTAGAAGAAGAGCTAGAGTCTGAAAAGGCCTATGAAGATAAACAACAGATAGAAAAACTGACAGGAGAAAATTACATTATTGAATCAGTTGTTTGGTGATCAGTCGTATGCCGAAAGAAGCTCTGCAACCTACATCTACTGATAATGAAAGAGAGTATAGTTTTATCTGATGTAACTGAGCATCATTCTTGGTTTTTGCACTCTGACTGATGCAAAATTTTCGAGTTAGCATATTAAAAGAATGTATATCCAAAACGAGAAGTTGTTGGGCTTGCATTAAGGACATGCTGAGGAACTGGGTTCACATCCATCAATGGTTCTTGCCTAATGTGAGGACTACTTACAATCATTGCCCCCTTTCTGCTGCTACTATAATCTTGATATGTTGTACCTTTATAATGCACTTGTTAGTTTTAACTATTGTTCAGTGCTTTTAAAAGGCACACATATTGATTGTTTTGAGCCTCAATGCTGATAGAGCGATCAGAGAGCACAACATCCTGAATGTGACGAATTTGTGCATTTGTACGAGTGCTCTACTTCCAAGTTGAAGCTTGTTATGGGTAGATTGGGGCAATCTATCCAAGAATAGCAACTGAGGTTTTAGAAAGGTTAATTACAAATCCTCCCGGCATTGTGTTTCCAATGCAGAAACCCTGATACAGAAATTGATTCATGGTGCAAATGCGACCCTCATGGTTGCAAAATTTTAGTATTTCCTCATTTGTTATCAGTTATGATAGATATTAAATCTGCAAACCCAAATCTATTATATGCACCCCCTCGTTGTGCTAGCTAGCCTTAAGTGGTGCTAAATCCCTATATAAATGATGGTGAATAATTATCTTATAATCTGACATTGGTAAGAAAAAAATCTGTAGCGAAAATCTAACATTGGTAAGAAAAAAAGGTGCAAAAACTTCGAGTTTGTGGATTTTTGTTTCCTTGCATCATTAACTTGAATGGTCTAATTTGATTAAAAATACACACTTGAATGACCACTGGGTTGTATAAGGGAGGTCCAGGCTAGCCTTTACTTAAAAAAAAATAAATAAATAATAAAATAATAATAAAATTAAAATAAAATAAAATAAATAAATAAAAATAAAAAACTTGAATGATCTAATGACAGTACGTGGATGATCTTTTTTACAATCGAGAATGGATGATCTGATACCTCTACTACTATAATGGGAGATGGCCTTTGTCCTTAACTCAACCCGTGCAACGCATGTGTAGGTAAATTTTTTTTTGCCCTTTTCATTCCTGCTAATTTTTTCCCACGTGCACAGCACGTGTATAATACTAGTCTGTTTTTTAATAGAGAACTAGATTTATGGGTGTGTGCAATGTGTTGGGATCCAGCCCATGATGAAAGTTCCAAATCTCTTACTTTGATGATGTGTGTATTTCCAAAGCTCTTGCTTTGATGAAAGGTGTGTGTTTCCAAAGCTCTTACTTTGAAGAAAGGTACATGCATCGGAAAGTTAGAAGGGCTTCTAGTATGGATGAAAATTATATTCTTTTGTTTCCAATGCTTTGAATATGGTGACAAGTTAATAGTTCATTAACTAGAACATTCTCTCCATGCTTATATAAGGAGTTGACTCTCATTATTTGCATCATCAAGCAAAATTACAAGGAGTTACACTCCAAGTGTGAGTAAGAGAGTTGTATACCATTTCAAGTTGAAAGTAAGAAAGAGTGATCCACCACAACTAGTGTGTGTGAGGATAAGATTGTGATTCTAGTACTCTTGTTTCCATTTTGATATAGTGGAAGAAGTATTACTGCTGCCTGCGATTTTTCCCTTGGTGGGTTTTTCACGTAAAAATTCTTGGTGTTATTGCCATATTTATTTCTGTTGAGTTTGTGTGAATTTTCATTTTGTAGTTATCGTTCCTAACAAGTGATATCCAAGTCACGTTGGCTTTTTTTGTTCCACAATGGAAGGAGGTGGAAGCTCGGTGATCAAACTCAAAAACTCCAATTGGGGTGACGTGGAAACCAAGGATAGAGGATATATTATTCTACAAAGATTTACATGAGCGATCGAAGGTGCTGAAGCTAAGCCGGACAATATGTCTGATGCCGATTGAAGGAAGTTGAATCGTAAGGCGATTGACCACATTAGACAATGGGTGGATGACAACGTCTTTCACAGGGCCGGTCCTGAGATTTATAGGGCCTTGTGCGGAAAAAAAATGGGTCTTCTTTAAATAATTTAATACTAATTTTACTTTTTTTTATTTTGATATCATATAAATTTTATACAAATTTAGTTGAAAATTTTGACTATGGTACATTCTATATCTTAAAATTTTTATATGAATGCATTTGAAAAATACCTTTCAAATTTTATATCATTGGAGGCTCCAATACCTGGGACGACTTAATCGATATCTTGAATTATTCGTCTCATCAATTCAGACGAAATAGTATAAATGTAGTTAAGGATCTTCATATTCTTGCAACCCAAAAAAAAGATTAAAAAAAGTTTTGCATATTAAGTCAATCTTAATAATTGATGAAAGCAACAACAAAGAAATCATCAAAAAACTTTATGTAAAAGTAAATATACATATAATCTCAACAATTAATGAAAGAAACATTGGAATCATCAAAAACTTTATATAATAAATATAATGAAAAAAATTGTTGACAGCAAGGTTTGAACCTGCACCCATTATTAGATTTAGTGGTCTATTCCCTTAACCACTTGGACAAATTAACTTTTGTGTTAAAATTGGAATAAAATATGTATTAATTATATATAATATCCAACGGACCTTCTCATTAATGGGCCATGTGCGACCGTGGCCCTGTGCAATCGCACAGGTCGCACAGGCCCAGGGCTGGCCCTGGTCTTTCATCATGTGTCTAATGAAACTGATGCTCATGTTCTCTGGGTGAAGCTCGAGTCCTTGTTCGAGAAGAAACCGTTGTAAAAAATCCTTCTTGATCAAAGATCTCATCAATGTGAAGTGCAAGGATGGAATGAGCGTAACTGAGCACATAAACAATTTCCAGAATATGATTAACCAATTAGCCACTATGAACATGATGATTGATGACGAGCTGCAAGCACTCTTATTTGTTAGGTTCCTTGCCAGAAAGTTTGGAGACATTCGTAATGACTATATTCTACTCCTAATGGTGTTTTAACCATGGATATTGTTAAAGATAGTATGTTTAATGAAGAAATAAGGAGATGAGTTTCAGGCACTGACAATGGTCAAGTACATGTGACAGAAAGTAGATGAATGAGCAAGAGTAGAGGTCCGAGAGATCGCGGTAGGAGTCAACCAGATCAAAGCCAAGATTTAGAGGCACTTGCCATCATAGTTGCAAAGAAGACCATATGAAGAAGAATTGCCGATCGTGGAAGCGACTACAAAAGAAAGGAGATGGAAACGACCCGAAGAAAGATGATAACAATAACAATATCACTGCAGTCCTATGCAGTGATGAAGCTGAGATCCTTTCTATGGGTGAATGCCTACATGTTGGCAACTCTAGCCCAGTCATTTAGTAGGTCTTTGACAACAGTGCTTACTTTCATGCTACATTCAAGCAGGAGTTCTTCTGCTCATACAGAGAAGGCTAATTCGGCACAGTGAAGATGGGAAATGAAAATTACTCCAAGGTTCTGGGAATTGGTGATATATGGCTTGAAACAAATGTTGGCCACAAGCTGGTATTGAAAGATGTGAGACATGTTCTCGAGTTGTGTTTCAATCTGATACCTGCAGGTGTACTTGACCTACAAGGTTATGAGCATTACATTGGCCATGGAAGAATGAAGCTTACAAAGGGCTCAATGGTGATTGATAAAGCCAAGCTTTGTTGCACACTATACATGTCATATGTTAAAGTATGTAAGGGAGAGTTGAATGCAGTGGAGGATTCTTCTCCAGAGATATGACACAAGAGATTAGGCTGATGAGTGAGAAATGCCAACAAGTTTTGGAAAATAAGTATTTCATTCCCTCTGCCAAAGTTACATCTCTAAACTCTTGTGATCATAGTATAATTGGCAAACACAATCGATTTAATTTTTCTAGCACTTGTACTAGAAAAAGCAATTTACTAGATCTTTTTTATTCTGATGTGTGTGGTCCCATGGATGTGGAGTTGCAAGAAGAAAATAAATATATTGTTACTTATATTGATGATGTTTCACGAAAGGTTTGAATTTATTTATTGAAATCCAAAGACCAGGTATTTCAGGCATTTCAGGAGTTCTATGCCAAGGTGGAGAGAGAGAATGGTAGATCTCTCAAGTGCCTCCATTGTGATAAGGGTGGAGAGTATATATCTCATTAGTTCATAGACTACTGTGTAAAGCATGGAATGGGGCATGGGAAGATTGTCATTGGCACTCCACAACACAATGGTGTAGATGAGAGAATAAATTGTACCATCATGGAGAAGATGATGTGTTTGCTGGATACTGCGAAGCTACCCAAGCAGTACTAGGGCGAAGTTGTGAGAAGCTTTGTTTATCTCATCAACCAATCTCCTTCAGTTGTATTGGGCTTTGATATTCCAGAGGGAGCGTGGACTAGAAAAGGTGCATCTTACTCTCATATGAAGGTGTTTGGTTGCAAGGCATTTGTGCATGTGCCCAAAGAGCAAAGAACAAAGTTAGATTACAAGGCTGCACCATGTATTTTTTTTGGCTATGGTGAAGAAGAATTTGGTTACATATTATGGGACTCGAAAGCAAAGAAGTTCATAAGAAGCAGAGATGTGATCTTTCATGAAGATCAAACACTTTGTGATACTGATGAACATGTACAACCAGGAGGTGTTGTGAAACTAGTTGATCCACTGGTTTTATATGGTAAAGAACGGCAAGGTGATACAAATGAAGTTGCTCCCAACATTCCTGAAGCATATAATAATGAGATACCTCCAGATCCAGAGATTCTTGATCAGGGGGAGCCTCCAGCCCCACAAGAAGATGAAACTCACCTAAGAAGATCCAATAGAGACCGAGTTCCGTCAACCAAGTACCCCCCATTCCAGTATATCTTGTTGACCGATAATGGAGAGCCTAAGACATATGAGGAGGCAAATCTTAAGAGATGGTGAAAAATGGATGAAGGCAATGGAGTCTAAGATGGATTCTCTAATCAAGAATGGTACCTATGAGTTGGTACATCTTCCAGAAGACTAAAAGGCACTCCAGAAAAGAAAAAAAGGGTGTACAAGCCAAAAAGAGACGACAACATGACAAATTACAAGGCTCGCTTGGTGGTCAAGAGATTTGGGCAAAAGAAAGGCATTGACTTTGATGAGATTTTCTCACTAGTGATGAAGATGACTTCTATTCGAGTTATTCTTAGTTTGGCAGCTAGCATAGATCTTGAGTTGGAGCAATTAGACGTGAAACCAGCATTTCTCCATGGTGACTTAGAGGAGGATATTTACATGGAACAACCCAAAGGCTTCGAAGCCAAAGGAGACATAGTTTGCAAGCTAAAGAAAATTCTATATTGACTGAAATAAGCTCTAAGGCAGTGGAATAAGAAATTTAACTCATTCATGGTGAGTCATGGGTACAAGCAGACCAATGCAGATCATTATGTTTATATTCCTCAATTATCTGGAGGAAAATTCATTAAAATTCATTATCTTGTTACCGTTTGTTGATTACGTGTTAATTGTTGATCAAGATGCCTCTATGATTAGGAAGCTAAAAGGAAAATTATTCAAGTCCTTTGATATGGAGGACTTAGGTCCAGTCAAGCAGATTTTGGGCATGCAGATTATTCGTGACAGAAAATCCAAGAGTTGTGGTTGTTGCAAGAGAGGTATGTTGAACGGGTGCTTGAGAGGTTCAATATGAAGGGAGCTAAGCCAGTGCGCTCACCTCTACGTTATCATTCTAATTTGAGCAAGAAATCATGTCCAAGTACAATTGAAGAAAAAAGGAAATATGGTAAGTATTCCCTACTCTTTGGTGGTAGGAAGTCGTATGTATGCCATGGTGTGCACACGACTAGATATCGCTCATGTTGTAGGCATTGTGAGTATATTTCTCTTTCATCCAGGCAGGGATCATTGAGAAGTACTCAGATACTTGAGAGGCACTTCTAAGCTATGCCTGTGCTTTGGTAATTCTAAACCAGTCTTGGAAGGATTCCCAGATGCTGACATGGCAGGAGATCCTGATGGTAGAAAATCTACATCAGGCTATTTATTTGCTTTTGCAGGGGGGGCTGTTTCATGGCAATCTAAGTTATAGAAATGTGTTGCTTTATCCACTAAAGAGGCAGAGTACATAGCTGCTACAGAAGTATGTAAAGAGTTGTTATGGATGAAGCGATTTCTCCGAGAATTGGGTTTGAAGCAAGATAATTATGTTGTTCAATGTTATAGTTAGAGTGCTCTTGATTTGAGAAAGAATTATACTTATCATTCCTGCAACAAACACATTGATATACAGTATCATTGGAATAGAAGAGCTATTTAAGATAAAATGTTCGAGTTTAAGAAGATTCACACGGATAAGAATCTATTGAACATGTTGACAAAAGTTTTTACCCCACAAAAGTTGGATTTTTGCGTCAAGCTTGCTAGGATGAACTCCAAGTAAATTCAGATTTATGATTCGGTATTTCTCCCTCATGGACTGGAGGGGGGCATTGTTGGGATCCAGCTCATGATGAAAGTTCCAAAGCTCTTGCTTTGATGATGTGTGTGTTTTCAAAGCTCTTGCATTGAAAGGTGCATCCATTGGGAAGTCAAAAGGGCTTCTAGGATGGTGTATGCATGATAATAATATTCTTTTGTTTACAATGCTTTGAATATGGGGACTGGTATTGATCCAGATTTGGATGCTCAAGTAGAATTTGGAGCATTCCAAAAACTTGCAGATCCAACTATATAGTTAGTGGTTCATTCACTAGAACCTTCTCTCCATGCCTATTTAAGGAGTTGCCTTCCATCATTTAGATCATCAAGCAAAATTATATGGAGTTCCACTCCAAGTGTGAGTGAGAGAGTTGTATACCACTTCATATTGAAAGTGAGAAAGAGTGATCCACCACAACTAGTATGTGAGGATAAGAGTGTGATTCTAGTACTCTTGTTATACCCATTATGATATAGTGGAAGAAGTATTACTACTGGTCATATATTGTTTTTCCCTTAGTGGGTTTTCCACGTAAAAATCCTTAGTGTTCTTGCTTATTTATTTCTGTTGAGTTTGGTGATTTGTATTTTGTGGTTATCGATCCTAACACAATGCATGTCTGGAAGAAAGACGTACAAATTTAATCAAAAATTCAACCCAATAATTCTACAGCCCACTGGGCTCATGTTGGATAAATTTCATTTAACCCCAGTTTTGGGGCATTGATAGGAAACTCCATGAATATTTTTTTCCAAAATAAGCCACTTTTTCAAAATATATCCCATAGGGGAATAGTGACCAAACTTATTTCACGGGTGGTTTAAATCTTGCCACTTAGCATAAGTTGCAGTTCCAAATCATGGCCTCATAATCAAAGAGGTCGCAGTTCCCTCTTCGAATTTTTTTTTTCTTTTGAGACCGATGTTCCCAACTGCGGCGTCGGCTCATTTTATGCATAGCTGAAGCCGTAGTTGGGAACTATGACATCTATCAAATGTATGCCGCAGTTGGAAACTACGACTATGCCTCAGATATTTAAGACAGAGAGCCAAGACTTGGTGACTTAGAGCCAAAATTTATAAGTGCAAACTTATTTAAGAGATGTCGCAGTTCCCAACCGCGGCTTCATTTTAAACAGAGGCCACATATACCAACTGTGGCCTCGATTATATATAGACTGCATTTGAGAACTGCAGCCTAAGCTATAATCTAATATGTTAAAAAAGGGCTGCAGTTGGGAACTATAGCCTTTCTTTAACATGTAATAGATGTAATACAATTGTCACTGTTTTCATGTTTACAATCCAAAAGAGCAGCAACAAGCTCACACATTGAAATTAAACACAACAAGTGGATGCCACTAGCTCACACATAGAAATAAAACATATTCAACCACATTTATATATCAAAACATCCATTTCAAATCACAAAAAGCAATAAATAAGCAAGAAAAACATCACAAGTTGCAAAACATAAATATATACATAAAAAAATACAGAAATAAATACAAAAAGTTAACCGAGTGTATAAAAGCGGGTGTTCTTCCTTTTTCGAGCTTGTGTTAGTTGTGAGATTGGAATTTTCTCGTCATCAACTTGCTCCTCTTCTTGTTGTTGCTCACCTTTTTTGTTGTAGCCCTTGTGCTTGCTCCTCTTTTTTTGTTGCTCCTCTTCTTGTGCATGTGACCTAGGCCTCCAAACGGCCTTCTTACATCTACCCATCTGATGAACCGTAACTGTCAACATAGCATATAGTTTGGCACCCTCACCAACCTTATCAAGTGTTGACCTGCACGCATCAATCACATTACTCGACAAGGCACGATCGCATTTCTGTGCAATCTCCCATTCGTCATCAATATGCAACTAATTAGAATGTATCATATATTGTAGTAAAAAATAATATATATTTTTTTAAATGGGAAAAAATATAAAGCTAAATATATGAAATGAACAAAAAATATTATTTCTTACAATAGATCTTGATGTCGACGCCTTCGGTTGAAACATGGGTAGCAAAGACAAATGCCCCGGAGCTGGTTCCCTCTCTCTCCTCGAACCTGCTGGTTGGATCCCCTGCTGGCTTAGTGGAATGAGGAGCAATAAACAACCGTGTAATACTCTGATACCATGTCATGTATGCATTGTGCAACGATCCATCGTATGGAAGAATTCCTACAATAATCGTCTCGAACCTGTGTTCATTCCATGCCAGAACATGAACATGGTGATATTTGCCTAATCATGATTAGGCAATCGACCCATTCCTTTGATACTACGCGGGGAAGTGTCATATGATCGTGCAACCGGGATGTTTTGCTGGAGTCCGAATTGTCGAAGTACTTGGTCATAAAAATAATACTCTACCACATTACAGTTCATGAGTGGTGCTCTCGTCAACCATAGCTCTTTGCTCACTGTGCAAGCAAGTGTCAGTCTCTCCAATCTCTCAGTCGTATAAGGCTCTCATTTCACAAACTCCTCATATAATTACTAAAGCTTATCTCTGTAATATGTCAACACCTCATGTGGGTTCTCTTTCCACGTGTGTGCCCAAGCACACCCCAATGGGAGCCAACAAGACCTCATCCTCTGTATATCTGGTCCATCCCTTTGATTGCTTACTTATGCTGGGTCGACCAACATGTAAACGCTCCCAGCTCCACACCTATAATATTCCCATCGCTTCTGTCATCTGTACCGCATTCAAGGCTCCAACACAAACTCATATACAAGGAGGCTAATATTGTACTACCCCAACTGTACTAGCTAGCTTTCCAAATGTCAGTGATCAACGATACGTACATGAGTGGAACGGTATCACTTGAGGAGTTTGGAAAGATAAAACCTCTAAACATTGTAATTCTCTAAGCCCAGGTGTAGCATTCAACATAAAACCGAGATGAACATTTGTTCAAGAAGTTGTCAAACATTATCTTCAGCCAGGAGAGTCTAATGGATTGGCCAACAAAAGTCGTATCATCTGGCTCAACACTAAGGTAATCTTTAACTAATTGCTCCTTAGAAAACCTCATTGTATCAGTCACGGCCAACTCATCAGTAGGAAGTCCCGAAATGACAACAATATCATGTAGTGTGACGATTATCTCTCCTATGGGTAGATGGCACGAATGTGTCTCTAGTCACCATCTCTCAACAATTGCTGTAAGTAAAGCACAATCCAGCTTCATAAACCCTATTAATCCTACTCCATTAAAACCGGCTTCGACCAACAAGCCATGTGTACGCTGATGCATTCCCTCGACCACCTATAGTAGAAGGCTCGCTAGTACTACTTAGGGGTTGTCCACCGTGCATTTGTGGTCCCCGTTCTCGGTCACCTCTAGTAGAAGGCTTGCTAGTACTACTCGGGAGTCGGCCACTTATACCAGCTCCTTCATTCATATTCTCCTGCATAAAAAAAAGTTAAACGCATAAAAATAAACATATTCTTTAATCATCGAAAAACATACTACTTATCCGAGGCTTGTTAGTACTAATCTAGGTCATGTATTGTGTGATCTTGGTGCCATTAGAGCGATGATGACCTTGCAAAGTAGTGTTGAAAATAGGCTAAATTAGAAAATTCCTTTTGAAATATGGCCTTTATGTAGAAACCACCCCTGATCGTTTTTTTATGCAAACCCCCCCTGAAGTATGGGTGTTGCAAAAAAAAATCCTGAAGTATTTCAAAAAACCACATCTAAATTTTCTACTTGTATCAGATAACCCCATTCATCTTTGCAAGTTGTTTCCAAAAACATCATCTATCTTTCGCATTATTGTCAAAAACCTCCCTCAACTTTAGCAGAAGTCTCACGTTGACGGGGTGGCCTTTTTGCAACAATAGTTCAGGGGGGTTTTCTGCATAAAGGCCATAGTATAAGGTTTTTTTTTTTTTTTTTTGGAAATTTAGCCTTGAAAATATTAGTCAATTAATGAATGGACAAATAAAATGGCATAGAACATAAAGATTGAAAATATTAGTCAATTAATAAAGTAGTTTCTTTAATCCATTTTTAAAAATAGTATACTGCACTAATGCAAAGTACAATAGGACTATATATTCAACCTATGTCGTTGCCCTGACAATGACGCTTGTTACACTTGTTGTCTCCTGTTAGACCGCATTTTGAACGGGTTTTCCCCATGCTCGAGTCATCTCTGACATCCATGTCATTGCGAATGTGCGTAGTCCTGGACCGTCCTTTCTTACATCTTTTAAGACACATTAGCTATAAGATTTGGACCACTTTCGATAGGCCAATATGCTTTGTCAAACATAGGAAGGAAGGTGGGTACCCAAGTAAATGCTAAAAAATTCATAGAATAAAATGAATCAACATAAGGATGGTAACCAATAGCCTGAACTGCAAAAGCTGCCAAGATAGGGAAACAAGGGAGTGGTAGAGCTAGAATTTCTGACAAGTACAAGTGCACCTTCCCAAGTCAACAATCTACAGTTTTCCAACCTTTTGGTGCCCACCAACTATGTTAATACATGTTTTTACTTGAAATACGCAATGATTATGATGAAACATTATAGCATTATGCATATTTGCTATCTCACATCATTTTTTGATAATTTCTTGAACTCTCGGAGCCCAAATTTGCCCTTCGGTTATAAGCTTCCCGATCGATTGAAGACTTTCAGTAAAGTAAGAATTGAGACGATAATATCTTCACAATTTTTATCACGGGAAAACTACGAATACCCTTCAAAACCGAATTAAACATTTCCGATCAATTTCTAGTCATCATGCCATATCGATGTCATCCATCTGCAGATAGTGCCCACTTCTTGATTGGTTTCTACATGATCCAATTGAGAACCTTGACTTTTACTTTCTCTATCTCTACCACATTTTTTCAAACTTTTCGGTTGATTTTGACATCAACTATGTTAACCTTCTTCCTCAAGCCCTTGTCATGAAATTTGCTAAAAATTTTTGTAGCAAAATGTCTCATACAAAAAAAGATGATACGCATAAGGCTCATTCCAGGCTCCATTTGGCGCGTCCATCATAGACAAGATATTAGATGACGGTTAGAAATAACACATAATCCTTGGCTATCAGTAACAAAATATCAAATACAACTCATGAACCATGTCCAAGTAGCTATACCCTCTCCATCTAATATTGCAAAAGAAAATGGAAGTAACTAATCATTTGGATCGGGAGTAATGATTATCAATTAAAACCTTTGTATTTTCCATACAAAAAAGTCTCATCAATACTAACAGTAGCCTGCAGTGCTTAAATCCTTCAATTGAAGGCCCAAATGCCCAAAATACTAACTTGAAGGTTTCCTCACCAAGACTGGTCAAAACCTTATCCTAATGGACAACAGTCCATGGATTTGATGCTTGTAGTGCTGATAAAAGAGCAAGCTACTTCTTATATGCTTCCTCAAACCATTCAAACAACCTATCAATAGCTTTTTTTTTGCAAGCCACCCCTTCTTGTACGAAATCTGATAATTGCATTAAAGGTTGACTATCTCAATTATGGACTTTGATGTTATTCTTAATTGTGCCTTACCACATTCAGAATCAAATTAGAACCAAGATTAGAATCTACTTTAGTGTGGTCTTGATTCATCGTGGGGATTGAGACATGTATGTGGCCCTTGTAATTTCTTCACCGAGAAATATGTCTTCCATTTTAGAATGATTGCACGAAATCTCCGCTTACAACCTGCCTCATTTACGACTTCAGGATTTTGGGCCCTCTCCTCTTTTGTAAGAACATTTGGTGTTATTTTATATTTCACGGCATATACACTTTTCGTCGATTTCATGATGATGAATTCTCGGTATTTCTTTATGCAGTGTTGACTCTTAGTTTGGTGTGCACAAAATGTGCTAACTTGTACTAATAAGTTTGAATTTAGTGTATCAGATTTTCAGGATCAATTAACATCAAGAAAAGATCCAAGAGAGATTCACAAACATACAAACAAGGAAACCAATAAAGGAAGATTGTATATACGAGCAAAAGAGGAAGTTATTCAAAAGGAGTTCTCAATTTACTTGTCTCCAAGCAATCTATCAAGACTGGATTTTTAGTAATATTTTCGTGAGATTATTATTGTATATGATTGATTAAAGAAGGATTAATTTATGGTAAGAAAACAAAGTGGATTCGAACTATATAGCCAAGACCGGTCGACCGTACATAATGTTGGTCGACCGCACGCTTTTGACGGTCGACCGCAACTTGGGCTGTATACTGTTTTGGAATGTATCGTTTCTATTTTTGATCGATATACTTCCTCTTCTACTTAAGAGAACGAATCCACTGTGTTTTCTACACCAATTTACTTCTGAGAAAATTTATTTTTGAAATAATCCTTCGATAATCAATCTGAGTGTGAGCATGAAATTGTTTGTATTCTTCAGTCAAGATCTCAAAACGATCTTGAGTTTTCTTTTTATTTCTTTTCCACTTCGGTGAGATTGACAGGACTTGGATTAAAATTCCTGTGGGTGTAATAGGTCTATCGGCCTGAATTCGAGAATCACTGTACAAGGGGTTTTAAGTATAGTGGAACGCTTGTGGCGGAGAATTGCTACAAGTAGGTGGTGTGGACGTAGACCTGGGGGTCAAACCATGTTATATCGCTGCAGCATCTGAGTTTGTGTTTCTTATCTTTCTTGCATTTGCTTTACTCTACTTTACTTTATTTCTTTAATTTTTTTTATAATTCCGCAAAATCACCCTATTCACCCCCCTTAAAGGTGATTCATAGTGGTATCAGAGCGAGGTGCTTATAAAAAGCTTAAAAGCTTAAGCAAAAGGTCCAATGGCCGAAATCCTTCCTCCCCAAAACTTGTACTCATCGGAGCCTTTCATCTCCAATGGGACAAGTCTTACACGATCACCATTTTTTGATGGAAAATGCTATGACGTCTAGAAAGTTTGTATGTCTCATTTTTTACAGATGCTCGGAGAAGATGTGTGGAACGTATGTATCAACAAAACTGAGATCCCAGTTAGCAATGGAAAGACGGAATTCACAAAGACGGAGCTAGCCCTTAAGACAGCAAATTCCAAAGCATTGATGGCTCTTTATGCAGGGTTGAATAAAGAAGAGCTAATGCGATGTGGGCGCAACTGCAAAACAGCTTACGAGATCTAGAACAACATGCTGAAGCGGCATGAAGGAACCGCTTCCGAGATAAAAGCTAAAGTGAATTTGTGCTTTTATAAATTTGATGTGTTCCGCATGTTGCCAGGTGAAAATGTTAACCAAATGCTCGTCCGTTTCGACATAATTGCCCACGAGCTTGAGAGCTTGGGTAAGGGGCTTGATGATGACTGAAAGGTTGGGAAGCTCATATGCTGTCTCACGCCGGAGTGGGACGTTAAGGCCGTGGCAATGAGAGAAATACTTGAAGAGAAGGGATTTGATTACTATACATTTCAAGAAAAGCTAAAAACGTACGAGATGGAAATGATGGAGACAAAACGATACAGGCAAAACATCGAGATCGAACCAAAGACTGAGGAGAGAACTATTGCACTAAAAGCAGAAAGGGCCCGACCATCAAAAGATGATTCAGAACATGAGGAGTCAGACGAGGACATTGCTCTATTAACAAAACAATTTCGTAAGTACCTCAAAAATAAAAAATATGGCAGGTATCAGGAAGTAAGGGAAAAGGAGAAAGAGGATGTATGCTACAAGTGCAAGAAGCTCGGACATATCCGTGCAAATTGCCCCAGTCAACAAGACAGGAACATAGAATATTATCGCTCGAATCCAAGGTAGAAGAAGAAGGCGCTAAAGGCAACTTGGCTAGATTCGAACTCAAGTGAGGAAGAGCAAGACCACGACGACGTTGGCTTCATAGCTCTTGGGAGTGGTGAGGTGCAATTACCCTCTCAAGAAGAGGTAATCGAACAACCAACCTATGATGAACTTGTAGATATATGTAATGATTTGAAAGACTATGCCTAGAAACTAAGCTGTGAACTTAAGCAATATAAACAGAATTCAAATGAAATACATGACGCCTGCATAACAAAAAATTACAAACTTAAAAATAAGAATGCCCTAATTTTTGAAAAACTTGAGTCATGCCAAAAAGATCGTGATATTTTGCTAGAAGAAAATGAGATGTTGAAACAACAAATTCGTGAATCTCTAGCAAAGCATGATGATCACTTAAAAGAGATTCAGGAGAAATCTGTCTATATTGCCAAGCTCACAAATGACTTGGACGAATGTAAAAGAAAATTTAATGAAGTAGTGGAAGGATGTAATAAAGCCTTTAATCAAAATAGGATTCTTGATGCCACACTAGATACTCTTCGTTGGAACGCAAAAGACGATGAGATAACTAGAAAAAGACTGTGTAAAAAGGTAATTGAGCTTGAAAAAATTATTGAAAAGCATGAAGGGCCCAGTTACTTTATTACAAAGAATTCAAGATCCTATCATGATAATAGAGGGCTTGGTTACGAAGAGCCAATACCTCATCAGAAACCATCATGTCATGCACACTTGTATACAAATCAACACAATCACAAAACAAAAATAAATCATACAAGTGTGTACGACCCAAGGAATAGTCGAATCACATGTAACTTTTGCTGTAGACTAGGGCATATTTCTTATAACTGTTCACTAAAAGAAAATACTAATCTTGTGTAGGTGAGAAAGGATACAAATGCAGGTTCAAAACAAACTTGGGTACGCAAAGTTATGCCTACTAATCTTGGTATAGGTACCCCAACGTATCAAGTCTAAAGATTGGAGGCACCTTGATAGTGGTTGTTCAAATCACATGACTGGTGATAGCAAATCCTTTTCATCACTATCAAGGAAAAATGGGAAGGACATCATCTTTGGAGACAATAGCACTGGTTAAACCGTTGATAAAGATAAAATTAGCTTTGGTTCCTCATGCTCCATTGAGGATGTCATATTGGTAAGAGGTCTAAAGCACAATTTAATTAGTGTTAGTTAACTATGTGATAAAGGGTATACTGTCACTTTTGATAAAAACACATGCACTATATTAGATAACAATAAAGATTGTTTTCTTCTTGCTAACAGATGCAATAATGTATGTCATAAACTCAAATGAATTAGCACAGGAAAGTATGAGATGCTTTGTCGCACAGAATGAGAATGGATGGCTATGGCATCGTAGGCTTGGTCACACACACATGGACAATCTCAACAAACTTGTAAGCAAAGAGCTTGTGAGAGGAATTCCTAAAATTAATTCGAAAAGGACAAACCATGCAAATCATGCCAATTCGGTAAGCAAATAAAAAGTTCTCACAGACCAAAGAAAATGGTATCAACTTCTAGACCTCTTGAACTTTTGCACATGGATCTTTTTGGTCCATCACGAACACATAGTAATGGTGGTGCATGATATGCATTTGTTATTGTTGATGACTATAGTTGATTTACTTGGGTTGCCTTCTTGCCACAAAAAGATGAAACAATACATGTATTTCAAAAATTCTATCGTAGAGTGGAAAATGAGAAAAGCCTCACCATTGTTACTATTCGTAGTGATCATGGTGGAGAATTTCAAAACGAACTCTTCATATCATTTTGTGACAAAAAGGGAATATAACATGAGTTCGCATGTCCTCGCACTCCCCAACAAAATGGGGTTGTTGAAAGGAAGAATCGATCTCTTCAAGAAATGGCCCGTACAATGCTTAGTGAAAAAGATTTACCTAAGTTATTTTGGGCAGAGGCTGTCAATACAGCATGCTATACCATAAACCAAGTAATCATCAGAAAGTATCTTGAGAAAACCCCTTTTGAACTATATTATGGCAAAACTCCCAACCTAAGCTACTTTCGTATCTTCGGATGCAAAGTGTTCATTTTAAATACTCTTGATAATTTGGGAAAGTTTGATCGTAAGAGTGATGAAGGTATTTTTCTAGGATACTCTCTTAATAGCAAAGCATATCATGTATTTAACAAAAGAAGATGCATAACTCAAGAATCTATTGATATTGTTTTTGATGAAACTAACCCCTACTCCAAAGAGATATTACATGTTGTTGATGATGATGAGGCAGGGGTTCATGTTGAAAGGTTCATATTGAAGAAGAACCACAAGCAAATGATCAAAATCAAATGGTGCTTCAAGACAAAGATGAACCTAAAAACCAAATTGATGAGATGCCTACAGAACAAATTGATGCTTTGGAAGATGAAAATACACAACATCAAGATCTCACAAATGAGAAACGTCCCGCATGAAAAATAATGTCTAGTCATCCTTCATCTCTTATACGGAGCGATATGTCTAAAGGGGATGAGTTCGAAATGAGTATGATGGGCGAACTAGCCTATTTCCTTGGACTTCAAATACAACAAAGAAAGGATGGAATATTCATAAATCATTCTAAGTACGCCAAAGAACTTGTCAAGAAATTCGGACTTGAAAATGCAAATGCCTACAAAACTCCAATGGCCACTACTACTAAGCTATCTAAAGACGAAACTGGTAATAACATTAATATTTCTACTTACAGAGGTATGATTGGTAGTTTGCTTTACATTACTGCATCGTGTCCTGATATTATGTTTAGTGTCTCTTTATGTGCACGTTTTCAATCGTGTCCCAAAGAATCACATTTGGTTGCCGTTAAGTGTATCATTCGATATCTTAAAGGCACATCAAATACTGGTCTTTGGTACCCGAAAAATAGAAATTTTTCTCTTGTAGGATACTCCGATGCAGATTATGCTGGGAGCTTGACCGATAGAAAGAGCACTAGTGGTACATGTCACTTCTTGGGTGACTGCCTTGTTTCGTGGGTATCCAAGAAGCAAAATTCTGTTACTCTTTCGACTGCCGAAGCTGAATACATTGCGGCAGGATCCTGTTGCGTGCAGGTACTATGGATTAAACATACTCTCGATGATTATAAGGTATTCTTTGACTACATTCCTTTAAAATGTGACTACACTAGCACCGTACACATGACAAAAAAAATTCGGACCAACACAGCCGCACAAAACATATTGATATTAGGTATCATTTTATTAAAGATCACTTTCAAAAAGGAGATATTTCACTTGAATATATTCCTACTGATTCACAACTTGCAGATATTTTTTACAAAACCTTTAGACGAAAAACATTTTTTCTTCTTGAGAGGGGCATTAAATGTTATTGATTTTTCACCCTAAAAGTAGTTTTGTGTAATTCGGTCAACCGGACCAGTCTCAGTTTTTTTTTGACTATTTAACGTATCTTAAAATCTTGTCTATTGCGGTCGACTGTACGGTTGACCGGCTCGTCCTCTATAGTCTTTGTAGGTTTTGCGGTCGACCTTGCATTCGACTGGTTAGCTCTCTGGAAATTGTCTCTTAAAAACCACAAATAGCGGTCGACCGGTATGCTCTCTGGATAGCTTTTGTACAATCGTGTTTTGCGATCGACCGTGCGATCGATCGGTATGCTCTCTGGATAATTTTTGCAAAATTGTGTTTTGCAGTCGATCGTAAGGTCGAGCGGCTCTCTCTAGTCTTGTTTTCACAACTTTATAAAATCAATGACCCCTCTATCAATTTCTTGATTTCTTTGTTGCTTTCATATTTCTCTAAATTTTTAATATTCTCGAATGTGTCTTTCATTATTTTAATTGACGATTTGTTTTACGAACTTTCCAAGGATTATTTTACTTCTGTCTCCTTTGTCTATCCCCTCTTGGTGTGTTCCAAAAAGAGGGAGAATGTTTTTAGAATGTTTTCAAATGATTTCAAACGATTTTCATTCCTCTCTTAAAATTGTTCATTAAATTGTTCGTTAAGTTCTATATTACAGGTGATATTATATTAAGGGGGAGTATTTCCAACGATTTCAAACGATTTCCATTCCTCTCTTAAAATTGTTCATTAAATTGTTCATTAAGTTCTGTAATACAGATGATATTATATTAAGGGAGAGTATTTGCTATCTTAAATTCTTTTCCTATATGAAAATCTATTTTACAGGATATACTAAATCCAGGGGAAGTATTTACATACTTAGTTTTAATTTTCAAACATTCATGCATGTTTTGTTCACACCAAAATGAGAAAATTGTTGACTCTTAGTTTGGTGTGCACAAAACGTGCTAACTTGTACTAATAAGTTTGAATTTAGTGTGTCAGATTTTCAGGATCAATTAACATCAAGAAAAGATCGAAGAGAGATTCACAAACATACAAACAAGGAAAGCAATAAAGGAAGATTGCATATATGAGCAAAAGAGGTAGTTATTCAAAAGGAGTTCTCAATTTACTGGTCTCCAAGCAATCTATCAAGACTGGATTTTTAGTAATATTTTCGTGAGATTATTATTGTATATGATTGATTAAAGAAGGATTAATTTATGGTAAGAAAACAAAGTGGATTCGAACTATACAGCCAAGACCGGTCAACCGTACATAATGTTGGTCGACCGCATCACAGTCGACCGCAATTTTAGTTGCTTAAGACAGCGGTTGACCTTTCATCTCTCTAGCTATGCCAGAGAGCTGAATGGTTGACCACATGCTTTTGACGTTCGACCGCAACTTGGGCTGTATACTGTTTTGGAATGTATCGTTTCTATTTTTGATCGATATACTTCCTCTTCTACTTAAGAGAACGAATCCACTGTGTCTTCTACACCAATTTACTTATGAGAAAATTTATTTTTGAAATAATCCTTCGATAATCAATCCGAGTGTGAGCGTGAAATTGTTTGTATTCTTCAGTCAAGATCTCAAAACGATCTTGAGTTTTCTTTTTATTTCTTTTCCACTCCCATAAGATTGACGGGACTTGGATTAGAAGTCCTGTGGGTGTAATAGGTCTTTCGGCCTGAATCCGAGAATCACTGTACAAGGGGTTTTAAGTATAATGGAACGCTTATGGCGGAGAATTGCTACAAGTAGGTGGTATAGACGTAGACCTGGGGGTCGAATTATGTTATATCGTTGCGTCATCTGAGTTTGCGTTTCTTGTCTCTCTTGCATTTGCTTTACTCTACTTTACTTTATTTCTTTAATTTTTTTTTAATTCCGCAAGATCACCTTATTCACCCCCCTTAAGGGTGATTCACATGCAGAAAATCTTCACCGCATGCTAAACATCATCTTTACTATCGACTTTTTTCCAATGTACAATTCATTTGAATCGAATGAGCCACATGATTTTAATGCAAATTGATGTACCCTTGCGTTGTTAACCCAGTCAACCTATTCAAACTTAAGTACAAGTGCACTCATTAATTGAGTCAAGGGGACTGCATCATCTTGCAAGTCCGCAATGTCATTAACATTATCTAATGTATGCCCATCTTCTTTATCTTCCTTATCTTCTAATAACTCATTGTTAACCCTGGCATGATTGAAGGATTGAATGACATTTTCATTATCAACAAGATTATGTATCAAACCAGAAGGACATGGCAACTCATCTTCCGTGTGAGTTGGTCATGTTGGAATTGTGAATAAGTCTTTGCGTGGATGCATCAATCTGGCATGTGATTCAGGAACTGGATTGAGACTCATCTCATGGGTCGGTACTTCACGTACTGGGCTTGAACTATGAATAACATGTGGTCAACCATTACTAATCTTGATTTTCTCAAGATATAACTCCAATACAGTTTAACTAGAGTTTGGATCAAGTGTCCTTGCAATTATTGCAATAAGAGTGTCATCATCATCTACATGAACGGCCATGAAATATTTCTCTATTCCTTTTCCAACAATATAACGAGCTATGATTTTAACACTCCATTCACCTCTATCCCAGTTAGTAATTTCATAAACATTATATACTAGTCCTTGTTTTGTTATATTACGATGAGTCCAAACTATTTCTGCTTCACCACCTCTATAACAAGCTCTAGCTTTGGGTCTCGAAATATTTCTCCCCTGTAATAGATCCATTACGAATTTTGTAATCCATACAAATATAAAAAAGGACGAATATGTGGTCATTATTTGATCACAAACATAACATATATACATGTCATTTCAAACCAAATTTGAAGTATTCAGCCTAGGAGAATTCTTATGAATCAATCGTTTACAACACCTCAACTTAAATTTCATTAATATATAGTCAAACTAGCATAATAAACGAATTTTAATAGATATAACAAAACCCATTTTTTAAAGGGTTTTATGAATACCTTAATAAAAATCTAGAACTCTGATGGTGTAAATGATGTTCGAGATGATTAGAGATGTTGGTGGAGATGATGTTGGAGGTGATGAATAAGGGTAATTTGGGAAATTATGGTTTTCATAATGTGAGAGAGGGAGGCGAAATTGGAGATGACGCGGAGCAGAAGACTGAGGTGTTATCGGATTTGATGGTGGAGGCAAAGGCGGACGTGATGGATGAGGGAAAATCTCCAACTTAGGGTTTCAGAATTTGAGAGAGGGATGTGAAATTGGTAACCACAAAGAGCTTTGATAGAGCTAAATATGGAGTAGACGGCGGGGGTGTTGTCATCTTGACAAGAAGTTGAGAGAATTGGAGAATTGTGAGGAAATTGGGAATTAGGGTTTTTCGATTTGGGGATAGAAAGTCGGAGTTTGAGGAAGTGGGGTTGGAAGAGATGAAAAGAAGTGGAGTGAGTGGGAGCCCGATTTATTAACTCGGCTTTTAAGTGGGTCCCACAAATAGCCGCAGTTCCCAACTGCGGCATACATTTAATCGAGGTCGTAGTTGATAACTGCAGCCTCTATTTAAAATGAGGCCGCAGTTGGGTCTTGTGGTCTCATTTTAACAAGTTTTTATTTAGAGATTTTGACTCTAAGTCTCCAAGTCTTAGCTCTTGGTCTTAAATACTTGAAACACAATTTCAGTAGCCAACAACGGCCTAGTTTTATCGAGGTCGTAGTTCCCAACAATGGACTCAACTATTTGTAACCCCTGTTTTCCCAAATCCGTATTTTTGTGTATTTTCTGTATTTAAAATTTTCGCAAATTATCTTTTCGATTTTCAATTTCTTTTGTCAAAATGTATTGTTGGATCTTCCATTAAAATCTATTTTTCGATCAATAACTTCATTTGTAACTATTTACCATGATCTTGATTCCTATTATTATTATTATTGTTACTGTTGTTATTATTATTGTTATTATTATTATTAGCCTGAAAGTACTCTAAATTATCTAAGATTTTTATAATTATTTTCAAATAAATTTTAAACCCTATATCCTATTTTAAACCCAAACCCATTTAATATCCATTAACCCTGTTTACAAACCCAACCCAATATGCATTAAGCCCAAACCCAATTCCCCATTAACCCCTAAACCCAAAACCCATTACCCATTAACCCCTAAACCCAAAACCCATTACTTATTTAATCCCTAACCCAATAAACTACCCCAGACCCAAACCCGTTTCAATACCGGACCCGTTATACACCCATCACCTAACCCTACCCCTATATATATTCATATATGTTCGCCTACCCCTCCCATTAACCGCAAACCCATGCAGCCGCCTACCACTTTCTCCCTCCCGTTCGTCTCTCCCCTGTGTGCACTTTGCAACCCATCCCGATCCTCCTTCTCTCCCCGTCGCGATCCCCCTGTCCTCCCCCGACGTGCCTCTTGCATCGCACCACCCTGGGCATCTCCTCCCTATCGCGATCACCTTGCGATGCATAGACTCGACCCCAGCACCTCGGTGTCCTCCCCTGTGCGTGACCCCCTGTCGCCCAACCCTCCTCCCTGCCGCTCCTCTGTAGTAACAGTGACGGCAACGTCGCACCCCTGTGTGCACCGAGTCGCCTGCCCCCTTCCTGGCCTGTCCTCCCGATGCCGGTGCTTCCCCTGTGCGCCGTCCGCCATCCCCCCTATCTCGCATCGCCGCCAGTGAGCAGCCAAGCTAGTGGGTGTACCATTGATGTGTTGTTTTGTTTGACCAAGTGGGTTTTTGATCATGTTGAATCTCGGCCGTCCGATCTTCTTGATCATCTTGATGATCATGTTCCCTTGGTCTTGATCATGGCCTTGGATGTGGGCCATCCGTTCTCCTTTGATCATCATCATCTTGATTGTCACCATCAGGGTGATCTTGGCTGTTCGATCGTGATCACCATCAACTTCATCATCACCTTGATTTGGATCGTCCGATCTTGTTGATCTTGATCTTGATCTAGATATTGATCTCATCCGTGCCGATCTGTCCAATTGTTGTTTAATCATTTTGATCTTGATCATCATCAAGATCCGTGCCCGATCGTGATCGTTTTGTGCATCCTGTTCGTGTTCGTCTGTTCGTTGTGATCGTGCCCGAGATCCATTCCTGTTATTCTTGTTCTTGCTTGGTGTTGGTTCCGTCGTCGTCCCTCAGGCAAGTAACTTGTACTCAAATTTCTTTGCATGATACAAGTCAAAAATACCGCTTATAGTGTAGTTGGGTTCTAGAGACAACTCGTGTGTGTGTTTTTTTTTATGGATTTTGTCTCTATTGTGCTATTTGACCATAGTTGCCTCACGACATAATATTGACATGAATTAACTTAGGTTTTGCCCCGTTCTTGATTTGATCATGTATGTGAGACTTCTTGTGAGAATTGAGTATTTGTTGAGAACCATGTGATAGACTTGTTTTAGATATGTTAATTACCCTATTTCATGATGTTTGAATATTTGGTAGACTCGATTTCATGTTTGGTTATGTTTGGATCAAGTTTTGTTTGAATTATGTTGATTTTGGTTTTT
Organism: Hemerocallis citrina; assembly: GCA_017893485.1. Classification (NCBI taxonomy): domain Eukaryota; kingdom Viridiplantae; phylum Streptophyta; class Magnoliopsida; order Asparagales; family Asphodelaceae; genus Hemerocallis; species Hemerocallis citrina. The sequence goes on from CM030362.1 coordinate 185,484,842, forward strand.
GAGGAAATTCTGTGTTTTGCCGATATTCTATCTTGATCAGTAATTTAGACCAGGTTAGGGTCAGTATCTTAAATTTGGTATAAAACATGAGTTTTAGAGGAATTCATCTTCTTTCCAATCCCTTGACATTGCTTGATTTCATTTTCGTATGTGTGAGATATGACTGTTTTACTACAGAGGTGTAGATCAATTTCAGATTTCATTTCTTGATGATTTTGACGACTAAATTATTTTGATACTTGGGCTACACATATTATTTTGATCTGAAACTTTGGTTAGTGTTTATTTATCTATCTAGGGATTACCCAGAATTTTGGAGGATTTTATTGATGAGTTTTATACCCCGTTTCATGCTTGTTTATGAAAGTTATACTTGCTGGATTTTGCTCGCTGTTCTGTAAAGAATCGTATTTTCACCCTATTTTCTTCTACTGTATGGAAAATATTTATGAAATATTATTTTGTCTTATTTCACCTCTCTTTGGTGGATTTGGATTTCGTTTCACGGTTTGCGAGATATTTCAGTTTTCGTACAGCTGTGTTGGGAATTCCAGATTTGCCAAACTATCGTTTCTTGAGGTTTTCTGATTTTTGTTGATTGAACTAATTTAACTGGAATATTATGAAACTCTATATTTTGATACTAGACATGTAGGGGATTACCCCAGTTTTTCCTAGATTTATTTGAGTAGTTTTAATGTTGTTTTTCCGACTGAGAATTCGTTTTACTGATTTCTGACTGAACGTATTTTCTGGATTCAAATCAATTTTGAGTTATGATTTTGTGAAATACTATATGTCTTATTTATAATTGCTGGATTTGTGTGGATGTCTATTTTCCAGATTCTTCGACGGATTCAGATTTGAATTTCTGTAGTAACGGAATTCACTCGTTTAGTACTGTACTGTCATGCTGTCCTGAAGATGAACATACACTGTTTTGCTCGTTTATGGGACTGTATATTATCTATGCATATTTATTTGTTTCCCTGAACCCAATACTGATTATACCATGTTAGTTTGACACTATTTCGTACACATTCATGCCTGTTTGATGACCATAATAAAAGTAACCAAGCTGGGGTTTAAGGGAAAGATCTAGTAATGGGAAATTATAGAAATGTGTACTTGGAAGAGGGCCCGTGTTTCCCATACTGAGCATCTGTGATACTGTTATACTATTATACTGATTACCTGACAGCACACTTTCCTATAAGAAGGTGTAATCGGAGGAGGACCACTAGGTTCTGACTGTTATTGCTACTGCAACTGTTACTGATACCTAAGTACACTGCCCTATATGATCCCCTACGAAATCTAAATCGAAACTATTTGAATGTAGCAACCATGTAAGGTGGGCTGCATGAAGTGCTACCTAGCTAGTAATACACACAAGACTGTAAGAACATAAGACTGATACTGTTAGACTGATACCGTTGGACTGATATCGTTATACTGTTATCCTGATTCACTGGTATACTGAGCTTACTGTTACTGGACACTGTTAGTTTCCATATGACACTACATTTGACATAAACATCTGTACTGTTAGTATACCATGCTAGTTGACTTTACTTTACTGATTCATGATAGATATTACTGTTGATGTGTTATACCATGCTACATTTGTTTCCACTGTTATTTAGACTTGTTTTCCATGTGCTTGTATCCTACATTATAAGTGGTCCGTAACTTGCAATTGACGGGAACTTGTTTCTTTTTTCTTCTACAACAATTTACTAATTGCAGATCAGGATGGTCAGTTGCCAGATGGTATTGGCGAGATGATGTATTAGTGCTGGATTTCCTGCTTTATTATTATTATTATTTGCTGCTTGAACTTGAATAAATTGTATCTGATTCTTGGATTTATTTGTATTTGGGCAATGTGACCCAGGATATTTTTAACTGCCCAGACTTGATTTATTTGAAATTATATTATGTTTTGGATTTCAAGTAAATTTCTGTTGATCTATTTGATTCAAATGTGCATGATTGGTTGATTCTCTTACTTCCGACTCTGATTATTTTGTGCGATGTTGCAAAGATTCCTAAACAGCTTATGGATGATGAAAATCATTTGCTGGACTAGTGTTACGTGCTCGTATTCCGTATTTTTGGAAAGCGGGGCGTGACACTATTCATAAAATTAGCTGATAATCGAAGACCTATGCTGACGTGGCAAGATTTAGACCATCTGCAGAATAAGTTTGGCCACAATCCCCATATGGGATATACTTTCATAAACTGACTTATTTTGGGCGGAAATTCAAACCCCACTAATTTTTTTTTTTTTTCTCATCAATGGACAACTCTTTGAAAGTTTTAGTGAAACCCCCGATTTTCTATCATCACACCATTATGTTTTAAGTGAAAAGTCTAAATTACTCATGTTTTAATCTCTTCACTTCCGCTGTTAAGTTTTTGATTATGGGGTCCATGTTAAAAAATTGAAATTTAAGAGCTAAGAAACATGAATGAGACAAAACATGATCCAATTCATCCCTTCATCTTCTGATTTTCCCCCGAATTTACCCATTCTTTGAAACTAATTCCCAAATTGACCTAGTTTCAAAACTAATTATGAGGATAGACCAGCTCTCATAGGCTGCAGTATTGAACTGCGGCCTCTTCGAATTCGAGACCGCAGTTTCCAACTGCAGCCCAAGTACATATCATACATACTGTATCTGGCTAATAGGCTTCGAGAATTGGAAAAAAATTCTAAGTGTAAAATGTGAAAAATAAGAGGTCGCAGTTGGGTACTGCTGGCCTCGACATAGGCCACAGTTCGCAACTGCGGCCTCAATTATAGGCTTCGTAGGACCGAGTTTTTATAAACTTCTACTCACCATTCTCCCCTTCACTTCATCTCTCTCAAAACTCTCTCCAACTTCGAAACTCAAATCTCATTAAACCCTAGAACCCAAATCGGGCTCCTCCTACTCCATAAAATCTCTCCCAAATCGCTCTCTCCACTTCACTTCATCTTCCTCTCTCCATCAAGTTTCAATCCCCAATTCCCCAAACCCTAATTTTCCTCAACATTCAAATTCTCCAACTCTCCCATCCCACATTCAATCTGAAAACACCCCGACGATTAGCACCTCCTTCGTCATCTCCGACATCATCTCCGACGTCATCTCCGCACTCAAACTTCGGGTTTTTTTAAGGTATTCATAGAACCCCTATAAAGTTTAGTATGTGTTATGTTTTTGATTAGATAATTACTCACATATTCGTCCATTTACCTATGGGTATGGATTACAAAATTCACATTTTGTTATATTATGGGGGATAAATAATTCGTGACCCAAAGTTAGGAGCTTGTTATGGTGATGTCGAACTGGAAGTAGTTTGGGCTTGCCATAATATTACAAAGCACGAACTGTAGAGAAGGTGTATGAAATTTCTAACTGTGATAGAGGTGAATGAATTGTTAAAATCTGAGCTCGATATGCAGTTGGAAAAGGAGAATCCCAATATTTCATGACGGTGCCTGTAGTCGATGATGACGCTCATAATTCTATGACTGCAAGAATAGTTGATCCAAATTCTAGTTGGACTGCATTGGAGTCATATGTTGAGAAAATTAAGATTCCTAATAGTCTGCCACGTGTTAATCGTATTTCAAGCCAAGTACGTGAAGTGTCGACCCATAAGACGAGTCCCAATTCGAGTCCTGAACCACATGAAAAATTGTCGAATCGACAAGAAAATCATGTTCACAAATCCAACATGAACATATTCCCCTGAACATGACTTGTCACCATCTTTCATGTTCGTGTTCAATTTGTGAACATGTTTTCTTGTCGAGGCGACAATCTTTAATGTGGTTCAGCACTTGGATGGGAACTCGGATCATGGGTCGCCACTTCACGTACTGGGCTTGAAATACGATTAACATGTAGCAGACTATTAGGAATCTTGATTTTCTCAACATATAACTCCAATGCAGTCCAACTAGAATTCAGATCAACTGTTCTTGCAATCATTGAAGTAAGAGCGTCATCATCGACTACAGGCACTGCTATAAAATATTGGGATACTCCTTTCCAGCTGCATATCGAGCTCGGATTTTAACATTTCATTCACCTTTATCCCAGTTGTTAATTTCGTACACATCCACCACTAGTTTTTGCTTTGTAATATTACGATGAGCCCAAACTACTTCCGGTTCGACCTCACTATAATAAGCGCCTAACTTGGGGTCGCGAATTATTTCTCCCCCATAATATAACCAAAAAGAAATTTTGTAATCTATACCTATACGTAAATGGATAAATATGCGGGTAATTATATAATAAAAAACATAACGCACACATACTATACCATATAGGGTTCTATGAATACCTGAAAAAAACCCGAAGTTTGAGGGCAGAGATGACGTTAGCGATGATGTCGAAGATGACGAAGGAGGTGCTAATCGTCGGGGGTATTTTCAGATTGAATGTGGGTGGGGAGAATTGGA